>CM037156.1:2770660-3486846 GCA_020921065.1 Vaccinium darrowii
ACTCTAATGCATCAAAATGGGAATCTGAGGTTTCATCACAAAGGTAGACACCTTCTTCCAAATAAATGTCCAATTCAGATTTCAGCGGTTGAATGGAGTCAGTTTTCTAACAAAAGAGTCAAACTTTGATCTACCACTGCCCATTTTTTTACTCCCATGTGAAGCAACACCAGAATTACCAACTTCTTTACTACTTGAGTTTTGCTCAATGTTGGCAAGAGAATACACAGCAACATACTCCTTATAAAGCTCGTGAAGAGAGTCAAGCACCACGGAACTATTTTCTGCAGCTTCAAACGCTGTGTAAATCTCAGGGAAACAACAGTCAATAAGCTTCATTTTGTATCTTGGATCTAATGCAGCCCCTAAGGCCATCAAGAGATTACACTCACCCCAATACTTGTCAAACTTTATCTTCATCTTCAAAGCCATTGCTTTAATGTAATCATTTCCATTGGCGACATTGACAAATACTTCTTTTATTCGCCAAACCTCAATGAGGAACAAATTGGAAGTTGGATACTCAGATCCCGACATAATATTGGTGACATCATTGAAAATTGATAAAAATTCTGACACATGTTTAACTTTCTCCCAATCCTCAACACTCGGCACATAAACGAAACCCACATCTCTTGCCTTATACATAGGAAAGACATTTTTGAACTCCATAGCAGCCGACAACATCATATAAGTAAATTCCACCTCGTAGGGCAATCTAATATGAGTTTTCTTGAAGATAATTGCAAATTCTTAGCAATCTCGCCAAATTGAATACGACGCGCTTCACTTGCAATCACATACTTCACACCATCCCGAATACAATCAGTGATGTGTTTTATTTCACTAAGCCCGTCTTGCACCATGATATTCACTATATGTGCACAACAACGCACATGAAAAATTTTACCATCAAAAAGCATCTTCTTGTTCAATAATTCGAAGGTTGCTTTCAAATTTCTCAGAGCAACATCGTTGTATGTAGCGTTGTCTACCGTAATACTAGACACCTTATTCTCAATTCCCCAATCAACTATAGACTTATAAAGAGCATCGGCAACGATAACCCCATTGTGTGGAGGTGGTACATTGCAGAAATTAAGGACACGCTTTAGTAACTTCCAATTGTCATCAATAAAGTGACCCGTCACAACCATATATTGGATCTTTTGCGTTGTTGACTTCCACAAGTCAGTCGTGAGACCAATTCTGTGTACACCCCTCAACGACGTCTTCAACTTCTTCTTTTGTATTTGATAAGTTGAGACACAATCATTTTTTGCAGTGGCACGACTTATCTTTTGCCAATACGGGGTGGCTGTCCTCATGAACTTGTTAAATAAGACATGCTCCATTTTGTTAAATGGATACTCATGATAGAGTATCATATGTGAAGCAGCTTCCCTAACCTTTGCTTGGTCATATGAAAATGTGCCGAGACTCATTCCGCTATCGGATCCTATAGTTTCAAATGACAAGGTCTTTTGCCTTTTCTCTTGTCCAATTGTAACTCGACGCAGTAGGCAAGAATTCATGTGCCAACGAAGATGACTAGTAACACCCGATGCATGAATGGTAAATTTTGTTTTGCATGACTTACATTGATACTTCTTGGTTCCGTCAGGAAGTGAGATTTCTTCAAAATCCTTCCAAACCTCTGATGTTCGTTTCCTACCCTTCTTTTCGAATGGGTTGTTCTCTTCTTCATGAACCTCATTATCAAGTGTATTGTCCTCCACAAGAATCACATTGTTCGCACAATTTTCATCTTCATTAAGATTTTCCATGACTGGACTAGTAGATGAATCTTCAAACGAACAAAATGCCGCACCAGAATCTTCTTCTAATGAAGTGGGATGAATGTGTCCATCTGACATATCTAAAAAATAAATTAATTAAAAGAAGTGAACAAGAACAAAAAAAAGGGAAATGACGTGAAGTGAGCAGGACGCTACTTACCACAGTAGAGTGATCCAAGAGAGAACAAAGATCTCCCGATCCCCTTCACCGGAATAGACCCTGTTTAGGACATCAGAATCACAAATTAAGAGAAAAAAATTGACCCTAATAAGAACACAAACTCACATGATAATCTTACCTGAATACAAGATTAACCTAATAGTAGATAATCTTACTTACAATTACAAACGTAACTACTACAGTAGGATAAATCCTATTCGTACTAAATAATAACATAAATTCGTACAAAAAAATAGCAAAAATGAAATAAGAACAGAGAAGGAAAAAAAAACAAATAGATCTACAACAACAATGAAGAAAACAAATAGATTTACCACACTCATCAAGAACCAAACGAAAAACATCACATGAAAAGAAATTTTTGAGAACTAAATAGCAAGTTAGCAACTAAGTAGAATACCTAGGTATGATCGGCACTTCGGCGACTTGGAGGAGGCGGTGGAGGCGGTGGAGGAGGCGGAGGAAGGCGGTGGAGGGGTGCGGCGACGAAGGAAACGCTTTTTGGTAAAACCCTAACTCTTTTAAGAGGTAAGGAGAAATGATCGTATTTTGATGATAGAATATGAGGTAGGAGTATTACTGTATTAGTCAGGGTCTTGGGGTAAATGATTAATAATTACATATGCATCCCTCAACTATAAAGTATTTACGTGTAAACCCCTAAAGTATTATTAATTACATTTTGACCCCAAGTTCGCGAGCCTAATCGAGCCGAATACATTTAGGTTCAGATTCGGCTCATTTATGGAACGAGCCTAATATTGAGGTTCAAGTTCAGTTCATTTAGTATACGAATCGAACTCGAACGAGCTGTTACCGAACCGAGCCTCGAATAGTTCGCGAACGGCCCAGTTCATTTACAGCCCTACGTGCACCCCAGTGTTTTGTGTCCTCGTAAAAGATTTCTTCAGCATCTAGTTCAGAGGGTAGACGTGGAGGTTTACTAGTAAACCTTTGTGCCACTGCCTGGGTCAGCTGTAAGAGTTACCCATGCTATCTACTGGCAGCGGGGCAAGACAACTGTCAAGGGCTGTGTATACCTGTTCAAAATTACGAATTAAATTGGCTTCAACAATAAACAATAGATCATATTTTCTTAATTTTGCTAATTGAGAAACTTCACTGCCATAAAGAATAATCTACATATGGATCACAATCTCTGATTTTGGTAATAGAGAAACTTGTTTACCGAAAATATACAAGCCACAATTTGATTCCCCAATTATCAGAATAGATTTTAGTCCAAATAGTATAGGGTAAATTACACTGACCTCCCCTGCGGTTTCTGACTTGTACACTGACCACCCCTACTTTATCTGAAATAGCACTGACCTCCCCTGAGGTTTATATTTTCGTATCAAAAGCACCCTTCTACCTTTCCGACGGGTACCGACGGCGCCGGGGACCCCCTTGTGGGTCCCCAACAGTCGATCTGAGCCGTCCATTCATTCCAGAATCGAATTCCGAGTGGGTCTGCGCGGGAATCACCTCAATCGGACGGTCCTAAGTGCTCGATCCAAAAAATTTTGCACTAAATGGGGTGATTTTGGATCGAGCAGTTAGGACCGTCCGATTGAGGTGATTCCCGCGCAGACCCACTCGGAATTCGATTCTGGAATGAATGGACGGCTCGGATCGACTGTTGGGGACCCACAAGGGGGTCCCCGGCGCCGTCGGTACCCATCGGAAGGGTAGAAGGGTGCTTTTGATACGAAAATATAAACCTCAGGGGAGGTCAGTGCTATTTCAGATAAAGTAGGGGTGGTCAGTGTACAAGTCAGAAACCTCAGGGGAGGTTAGTGTAATTTACCCAATAGTATATGACGACATGTTCTGTCTATTGTTCTGAATCTTCTGATCACATAAAGGTGGATTATTATCTTTCCGTTTCTCATAGCCGGAAGTTGATACAGGCTTCTTGTATATAACCAGCCCAACATCAGCAGATGAGTCAACAGTTATCGCCACTACCTTCCAGCAAATAGATTCTGTCAGAGCCACCACCCTGTAAAGGTGGATAGATGAAAGTTGGAATGTCTTTCCAATGGGTGCGATTATTGTCAGCCTAAGAATTGATAGTCCTGTGGGTTGACCATTTTGAGCCAGATGATCATAAACGGAGGAAAAAAACAAATAAAACTTTGGTGGTCGTTACTCACTGGACCATCCCGGAGGCGAAGAATCTGAAACCCTTGTGTCTGATTAAAAGGCATAAGAAAATCTAGTCATTGTGGCTTTGCTTTAAAGCATGAACTAATTCTTCAACTCCTTCTATGTTTGAGTACCCTCTTGTCGTGCAACTTTTAAGCCCTGCAAGGAAAAACATAATTATGAGATAACAATTCTCCCCTTCCCCCTCCCCCTCTTAAAAGGAGACAAAAATAAAACATACCCCATATACATAAAATAGAGTAAAACTGAATTCCAACGACTCTTACAAACCTGGCGCTGGGTGTCCACGAGGAGGAGAGTTTGCTGCAGATGACTGCTGGCTTGATGGGTACCATGAAGACAGTGTAGTGCGTCCTTCATACTGAACTTTTGTAGGAGATCCAGCAGCTGAGTACAATAAGTCTTCTGAGGGCATCTCCAGTAAGTGTGGTTTAGGTGAAGTTAAGGTAAGAAATAGTCCGGTTAACTGCTTTTGGGTTCAATTTGGCTCCCAATAGTGAGGCTTAGTTGATGTTAATGTCAGAAAAAATTGTGTAAGAACTTGTTCAGGACACAACTGGGGTCGTCCTTCTAACTTATGCAAGCAAAGAGAGAGAGAGACAAAAAAAAGAGGGGAAAGAAATTGTGCCAGAAGTGGCGCAGAAGGAGAGAGAGTGAGGGAGTAGACTGCATGTAAAGAAAGAAAGACAAAAATGTATGACCCCACGTGTGTACTTTTATGTGCATATATATGCATACATATGTATATTTGTGTACTTTTTTACACTTTAACAACACTCTAACAATACCACTGCAACACTCAATAACCTTAACAACACATTTTGTCATAATTCCACAAAAATGAGACCCATTTCTTACACTTTTGTGTCATATAACACCACATTTTTGTCATAACGACTAGAGATGCCCTGAGGAGATCCAGCAGCTGAGTACCTTATTGGACATCCTGCTTTGGAAATGTTTTTTGGAGTTCCAGTGGGAGTAAGCCGTGGTGTTTATATACATAGAAAATCTTTGGGCAGCTTGCTTTGAGGCTGTGGAACAAATAAACAAGCACAATAGATAATCCAACAAACAAGAATATGCAGGCCAAAGAAATGCCAAGCATGCCCTAGGATTATATAGAGTTCAAGTACCATCATTAGTTGGGTATCCGCTCTCCGCAGAGCTGGCTAAATAACGGTGCATTGCGTGCCCATTAAACTCCTTCCCTACAAGTGGAAAGAGCCAAGCAACATCTGTAGAATAAGGAGAAGGGTAAACTACTTAACAGTCATGTGAAATATCAGATAATGAAGATCTGAATTGAATTGGTTGACAGTACCTTTCATGGTGTAGGGTTTGGAAACTGATTGGTCACAGGTCACAATATCAACAGTTTCAGCTGGCTGTTGAAAGAAACACAAAGGATAGATTAGTTTGTCAATGAAGTTTTCGTCATTCCAGGAAGCCCACATGAATTGAACTGAAATGGTCTGAGGTGGAAAACAGCAACAAACTCAGCAGAGTAATCGACAACCGTTCTTGAAGAAATGTGACCGATAAATTATATATATCATTTAGCGACTGCATTTGTTGTCTCTTGAATGCCTCCAACTGTCAAAACAAAAAGTTTCTTCATCACAAAAGCTGGGAATTGTAAGGTTTGACAGTGGCACACTAACACTAGGTGAGATTGGCAGAACCAGGCGACAAATACCAACTCTTGGCATGGGAAAAAAATGAACAGCAAGGAAAATAAGGGGAAGAGGAAGACAAAGCCATAATAACAATTCATCATGATATAGGTGTAAGCTTCAAAAGGGCAAAAACATCTCTGGCATACTTCAACATGTGAATACAGTAGAATCAAACCATTTAAAAAATTAAAGAATTGTCTATATGTTCTCCTAAACTTGCTGAGCATAAAAAGAAAAAGGTTCTTCTAATCCAGAGTTCTTGAGCAGGATCACATAGGAGATATTACAAAATTGAGGTGCGGCAGAGAAAAATGCTTCATGTTAAGCGTCAGCATTTCCAATTGAAAGTAGAGAAAATCAGTGAAGGCAAACAAAGCACTCACAGATTAGCACAAATATCCCACTTTACAAAGATTCTCATTCTTTTCCCAATCCATATCAATTGGTACGATGGCCTAAACCAAGAAGGAAGGGATGTAGCGGAAGAGAAAATTCTTTCAAAGAGGGGTCTAACAGCTATCGTGTCATCAGGTAAGTAGTACAGATAATCAACAGGAAGATCCCAGATAGTTTCATAATTTGGAAAGGAAGGCCACATCTTTGCACATCACTCCACTAATTCGAGGCCCCTGCTTAGATTTCTCTGCCCTTAGAATGAATCAAGTTCAATAGTTATTATTTCTCCTGGAAAGTGCAGTAACTACAGGGATTGGTAAAACGTTCAGGAATAGGAAGACAAACATAACTTATATCCCCCTGAACTTCATGGGACAATGAAAGTGGTTCTGCCATCCAGAGGCAGTTGCAGTTCGATACAACTCATACAAGGGGTAAAACCACGGAGAGTTACACCACAGATATAAACAGTATAGATTATTGGGAAGTCTTCCAACTCCTTTTTTATCACGGGAAAAAAATCCCGACCTTCAATTCTATTATCTCCAATGACGGAGGATGCATTACTTTCTCAATTGAACTCCACTTTACCAGGGAGAAAAAACTCTTCCATATTGATATCATGGACAGAAGACGGAAGCAAAGGGCAAGGCATATCCATTATATTTTGCATTTGGCTTTGATGAACAGTATCAATTTCCCCACACATAATTACGGAAGGGAAACAAAGAAATTTCCACGAGAACACTTCCAACTTGACAATCTTTTAAAGTTTTCCTCTATTCTACCATCGTCGATGATACATAGGCCATTTTGGAAGCACAAAATCAAAAGCATCGTTCATCTTCTCAATTTTACTTTACATTCAGCAATTACAGGAAGTAATTTACATTTGTTTTTAAATATCGAATTCTAACAAGGTGTATGGTATATAATACTGTGCCAAATAGGCAAAATAGCTTTACAGCATATGAGATTGTTCTCTATCCTCCAGAGTGTAGATATGCCTTCATAATTGGCAAATAAGTACTGGTAACCCAGCTGTACCTGGTGCCCAACATAAGCATATACGATTGTGTAATTCTTCCCTAATTTATGGTCAAGAGCTACTGTATACCATCCTTTGGTAAGTTCATGGTTTTCAATTTGAACAAAATAAACACACTTCCGAAAAAGAATAAGACATTGGTTTCTATTATTTGAAGGCTGCCACAAATTGTCTAACTTTCCTTTGTTGGTTTGGGATCCTATGTCTGAGAAGTTGCATCAGTTGGAAATGCGATTCTTTCTCAATAAGAGCAACGGTTATACCAGGTTCAAGCTCTATAATGTGGCACTCTCTCTGTTCCAAATTGGATGTACATTATTTTTTTTAACAGAATTGGATGTACACTTTTTGATATAGCTATTGTTTGTCTATTTTGAAAAATCAAATGAAAAAATTAATGAGGTTCTAAAGCGTATTTGGCACGCCTTGTGTTTGCGTCAAACTTTCCTAAGGTTCAATAGTTCATTAGTGACTCTCAAGAAACCAGGTACCAAGGAAGCAAAGGACTTCAATATTCTTCTTCAACAGAAAAATACATGTTTTTTCAGCATTTCAGTCATTTTTCGTTTGGGACAAAATGACAGCTCCCATATGCACCTAATGAGTTGTAAGACCATGAGAACACTAAGCAAAATACTTTATGCACAATATTGATGATTCTAAAGAAAAGGCTAGAATGCCACATGAATTAGGTGAGAAGGGCGTATTGGGATGGAAAAGTTAAAGACCTAAAATGTGATAATCCACCAATTCTTTACTGATTAAGATAACTAATGGCATTGATATTGGCAATGCTTCTGATTAAAAAACACAACATAGACCCAAAAGCCGCATATGTATATCAAGATTATTACATGTTTGTTAGGAACTTAGGGAAATCATGCATAAACATGAAACGAAGCATACCATGACATTGCCAAGCTTTTCAAAAGCTACAAAGTGCTGAAAAAGAGATAAGAAGCCTCTTCATCAGCGTGATAAGTGCTCTCTCATAAAGGATTCCAGAGGATAGATGAATCCAACACCAATCATAGACAAATGAACACACAAGTATGGGCAAAAACATTCTCTGCCGGTTTGATCGACCTATAATTTCTAAAAGCTAACACAAATCAACACATAACGATAAAACTTCGGGGGGAAACAGAAGGAAGCACCCCTAAAATAATACAAAATCAGGTGAGAAGAAATTACCTTTACAGAAGTCGCGAATAAAAACTACAGGAAATCGATTTCTTCTCTCCTTTGGTACCTGATGCAAGCACAAGCAATTTCATACTGAAAGCACAAAAGAAAACGATGCAAGCACAAAAGCAATTTAGATTAATAAGAAGTAGAAGAACCAAAAACCAAAAAAATACCTTACGAAGAACCCCCAAATGAAGCGACTGCTTCTCTCTATCCTTCAGCAAAAGCTTATATTCATAGCCGCTAGAACAGTGCATGAATCACAAGCATATATACCGTGGCCATTGATACAGTAAACAATCAAAGCACAGTACCACTGTACAAAGTTATAGAGCTCTTCCTTTGAAGCCAAGGTCACATCACGCATGTACTCGGCTAGATCACATACATACTTGCTAGTCGATTCTACACACCCTCTCCTTATCACCCGCTGCTGGAACAGTAGGACGCCATCTTCACGTACAGTACGACGCCATCCCAAAAACCCTATGGGTGTGTACTTCCATTGCAGAGCAAAGAGGATAAACTGTTTTGGCGGGACGACGCTTTACCAGAAAATAAGGAGAAGAAGAGGAAAGATTACCTATTTACCTGTACGCTTGGCAAGGCCGTCACTGGTACGAAGGAGTGTAAGAGATGAAGGACGGAAGCTTGGCCTCACAAACAGAACGAAACCCAAACCCTTCAAACAACGTCATGGGTGCAACTCATCCGCCTGTTAACCCTGCCCAACACACCAAAAACTTGCCCGCCCTTCTGCCTTATATGTATAGGGAGATACTCCAAACAAGTACAAAGCTACATTCTAGATTAATCAGATCTTCCCATGATTTTGAATAAGTTTATCAGCAAATGAAGTATAATGAACAGAAGGTGTAAGATAAAAGGAAGTAGATAAAGTATATTATTACAACCAACAAATGGAACACATTATAGAAGAGGGTTGCAGCATACCATTTATCAAGTTATCAGGCTCTTGGCTCACTAGCCAAGAGTTTTTGCAGTCAACATGATCTTGTCATCATTAAAACCTACTAGTATCTAACTTCGTACTGAACTTAAAATCATAATGCATAACCCCTTGCTTCTCGGAAGCATTTAAGCAAGCAGGGAGGTAAAAAGATCCTTTGACAATTCTCCACTAACTTAGGTTATTTAAGTAGATCCAAAAACCAACGATTTCTAAGCAGCCTAACAAATATTTATCAAGCCATTTAAAGAAGTATTCAGCCATTGTAAGAATCTGAAAACAATTTCTTGACCCTGGGCCTAGAGAATGCCCAAGTTCTCATAACAAATGCAGCTCAATACAATCCCAAAGTACCTAATACTATAGATAATCAATCGAAACGAAAATCAATCTTATATAGAGAGGCCATTACAGGGTTATCAACAGAATTGCCCAGAAAACAAGATCAATAAGCACAGTAGTTCAACATTTAATGACTAATGAGAATAAACATATAACAGATGAAACCAACTACCATGACTGGTTCACACGTACAAGCAATTCTCACACTATATGTGATCTTGTCAATTAACATTTTCATTGCCGTGGTTAATAACAGTACAAAAATATGCAGTCGCAAAAGCATTTTCTTTGACCAAAACAAGCATTTACATACCACCATCATCGTTTTTGACAACTAGATATCCAGGAAGTGCATTGGCTGAATCATGAGGTGCCAAAAACAGATTGCAACTTGCGCTATTAAACCATTTATACCATAGTGCAGTTATAAAATAAAGGTGAAATTTTCAGTTACCAATTACAAATACAGTCCACAGAGCTCCTCTTGTGAAGTGTCCAGCTAGCCCACAGTCTGTTTACCCTTCTCTTTATCACTCCTTTGCTTCAAAATAAACTTCTGAACTTGCTCGGCCCTCTGATTCATCTGCAAAATCATCTCTTCAGTCTCATCACGTATCTGTTTCGGCAAATACTCCTCTAAATAATCAAACCACTCCTCCAGCGTCATCTTCTCCAAGTCCGGCCCACCATCTTCCACTATTCCACCTCGAACAGCTTCCCACTGCCTATTGGATAAACTCTCTTCAACTTTTTCACACCCCTCTCCCTTTTCGCCTAAAATATCATTTTTGACATTCTCCAATGGCACACCCTCTAAGCTCACCTTTCTCCTCGTAGGCTCCTCGGCCAATTTACCGATGATCTCATCTTCTTGACCCTCATTTCCAGCCTTACCGGAATTTACCTTGTCCCCTACTTTCTCTTCAACTATTTCACACTCTTCCTCTTCCTTCTCGTCTAAACCCTCATCTTTGACACTCTCCAACGGCTCATGCCGTAAATTCTTCTTTCGACCCCTTCCCCTTCCCCCTCTGGTCTTCCTATCAACAACTTGAGCTGAAACCTCAGCCTCTTGATTACAACTCTCCTTGTTTTTCGAGCTGCGAGTCACTCTAGTGTTCACTCTCCGCCCCTGTTTCGGCTCACTCGGTGGTGATTCTTCCACATTCACAATCTCACATATGCTATCTCGACTGTCACTCTTCACAACCTTCCCTTTCTTCGGCGGCCTAACTCGCCTCGGATTCTCAACCACATTTCCAAATTCTACCCCAAACCCTAACCCTAACTCACTATCCCCCCTTTCCTTGGCCTTCGAACCACCTCGCTTAGGATTCCGCCTCAACCGACTAGCAACCCCGCCTACGTGGGCCGCCTCGATGGACACTTTAATCGATGTGTACTCCCCGAGTTTGATTACGTCGCCGTTTTGGAGATCGGAGGGGACCAGAGGGGTGAGGGTGGAGCCGTTCAAGGCGGTGCCGTTTGAGGAGTCGAGGTCTGTGATGAGCCATTTGAAGGATGGAGAGGTGGAGGAGACGATGGAGAGGTGTTTGGTGGAGATACCGGCGTCTTTGATGGCGAGTGTGTTGCCACGGACTATTCTGCCGATTCGGATCACGGATCCGTGCTGGAATTCTAGGGTTTCGCCTTCTCGTGGGCCTTTTTCGATGATTAGTTTCAAGGTTGTGGATTCTTCCTCCATTGTACTATGCCGGTGGGGAGAGAGAGAGAGAGAGAGACGTTTTTTTTTTCAGGGGGAAAGAGCGGAGGTTTGAATGTTTTTTTTTTTACATGAAGGAGGTTTAAAAGATGGCGTTTCGAATTTCCAATACGGAGGGGAAGGAATTTCGAATTTCGATTTTTTGGAGGTAAATTACATATAAACCCTTCAATTATCTTCTATTTTTGAGTTGCCGTATTAAAGTTTAAACGCAGACACCTTTTTTTTTTTTTTTTGGGCCATAGTTTAGGAGAGATTAGGACTGCACAAAAAAACCAGTGAACCGTGAATCCGGTCCGGACCGAACCAATCCGTGCATTTTGGATTTTAACCGTGAATTAATGGTCCGGGCACGGATTGAAAAAATAGTAAACCGTGACTCGCGGTCCGGACACGGATTTTGATTTCGAAACCGTGGATTAACCGATCCGGACCGTGAGATTTTTATTATATATAACTTTTTAAATACACACACACACACACACACACACACACAATTTTACACAAACTTCTACTACACAGACTACTGGACTAGGGGGTAAACTGTGATCCCTTTCAAAACTTAGGGGTTAAACTGCTACACTAACTTCTACTATATATACTTGTTATCTACTTATCTGCGAAAGACTATAGTATATCTCCATGCTTGTGTTCATTACCTATTGGGTGTATCATTCCACCTTGTGAATCTGTGATCATGTAGGTTGATAACCATGTTTGGATGTGTATTTTTATTGATGACCCATGGAAGCAGTCTTAAATTGCTCATCTGGAGTAAATAAACTCAGGATTTGTGACAACATATAGCAGATTCAATTAGTAGTTGTGTTTACACGATCAGTGTGAGATTCCAACGAAGGCATCTTCTCTGATTAGCTACGGGAGCTCTTTACCTTGATTTCATATTGTTTCAAGTTGATGTGTTACTTTCAAAATAGGAATTAGCTGTTAGGAACTTCTGTGTTTGTGGACTTGTGGTGTCCTTAGTATTTATAGAATTTAAATAATGTGCTTTGGGATGCTTTTTGATTTTATTTTTATGCCAGATTACGACTACCGTAAACAAGAATGTCCTATATAACATGTAATCCGTGGATAAAACCGGAACCGATCCGTGACTCGCGGATCGGATTGGAACCGAACCGTGAGACTTTTGGTCCGGACACGAATTGTATTTTCTAAAAACCGTGACTCGCGGATTAGGATTGGATTCATGCCAATCCGATCCGATCTGGACCGTGTACACCCCTAGGAGAGATGTTAGTGGGGGTTAGCGGGGTGTTAGTAATGTCGACCACAGATGAGTACAGGGGTTATCCATAGCTCTGAAACTCTAACGCCCCCAATGGGGCTCGATCCCTGGTCTCCCACGTGGGGAGAACCAGGAGATACCAAGACACTTGAACCCCACAAAATATAACTATAGAAAATAAAAATGAACGATGTTAACATAAGTCTAATTTTCTCTAAATTACATATAAAAACCCTTCAATTATCTTCTATTTTTGAGTTGCCTAATTAAAGTTTAAACTCAGACACTTAATCCCACATGGTCGATTGGCTGCGGGTTAAGGAGGGGTATAAGTTTATACCCCTTGGTTTTATCCCGGTCCCACATCTTCATCAATGGTTTGACAAATTTTTGGGAGAGGTATAAGTTTATACCCCTCCCAGGTTAATGCTCCTCAATGCCACTGGAGGGATAGTAATTAATAACAGAGAAGGGGGGATACTAATTATATAGTACCCCTCAATACCCCTAGTTAAATTACTCCACTTTCCTCCCTTATCCCTCTTCCCTTACACCTACAGTTCGTTTATTGTTTTTAACAAGACACCGAATTGCATTTTAAAATAATTTTATGAACCCTTGTGATTTCCTTCGTATAAAAAAATGAAGTACTTTTGCACAAAATTTTTTAATTTTTTTTACACCAAATTAAACTACTAATCAAGATATTTAATTCGATACAAAAAAGTTTGAAAAATTTTATACTTTAGAATTTGACATTGTTGGCTTGCTTTGCAATATCATTCGGATAAAAAAATAAAGTATTTCACATTAAAAATTTTACTTTTTTTTTTGCACCAAATTAAACTACAAATTGAGATTTTTAATTCGATACAAAAAAATTTAAAATTTTTTATACTTTAGAATTTGAAATTGTTGGAGAATAACATAAAAATTACTAATTAGTTATTATTAAAAACGTACAATTAGAAAGAAAAAAAAAAGCAAAAAAAAAACTTCGAAATATTATTAAAATTAATAATAAAAAATAATAACTAAATATTTTAATTTTAGATAGTATGATTAATAAAAGGAATTATTTATTGAAAAGTATAATTAATATAATTAGTATTGTGTTTATGTATTTATTTTATCATAAAATCTAATATGACTGTATAAGGGCAAAATAAGTCATTTGTCAAGTTTTTACATTATTCACCCAACTTTATCCCCCTTTATCACAAATTCATCCAAACCACATACTATTTAATCCACCTTTCATAAATGTCGCATCACTGTGGGTCCACCCTTACTAAATAATACCCCTTACTATCTTATCTCCTCTTACTATTTATCCTACCAAAACTTATCTCGCATCCAATCGGGGCCACAGAGTAAAAATATAGAAAATAAAAATGAACGCTGTTAACATAAGTCTAATTTTCTCTTCTACCTCTCTCTGTCATTTTTTATTTTACACGTGTTACTTTTGGGCATATTAGTGGAATACTAGATGCATTTTCTGCTGCCTTCCACTTTGTATGAAGGATGAGGGTGGGTACACGATTGGAGATCGGTCATTTAGATCCATTTACACGTGTATGAATTCTGGGCATATGAGTGGAATATATGCAGTGAAATTATATTAGCGCTCGATTTCATAGATGGGTTTGTCTGTAATTGAAATTTTATAATAGCCAGAAAACTTTAGAAGCTCGTAAGAAAAAAAAAATTATTACAGATGGTGTTGGGAATATATATAAAAACTAAGTACAAATTACATACCAGTAAAACAATTTGTAAGTTGTGTTCCAAACAAATGTACAAAAGAAAATTCGTATTTAATATTTTTATAATTACTAAAATTATTTATAATAGCTTAATTGTTGACATGTATAATTTGTTCAATTAGTTTTGTATTTATATAATTAAGTTAATGTATAATCTAAAAAGAACCATGTACAAGGGCAAATAAGTCATTTGCAGATTTTTATATCATCCACTCAACCATATCCCTCCATATAAACATAAAAACAAATCAAATATTATTTTATCCCCCTTTCATCCAAACCAAGTACTCCTATTTAATCCCCCCATTCATAAATGTCACATCAATATGGGTCTACCCTTACTAAATAATACCCCTTAGGACCAGTTTAGATGGCTTATTAGTTTTGGAGGGATTAAATAGTAATGGTGGATAAAATAGTCGGGAGATTAAATAAGAAAGGTGGACCCATATTGATATAACAATTAAAAAGGGGGAATTAAATAGTACATGGTTTGAATGAGAGATAATAAAAGGGGATAAGGAGGGTGGATTATGTAAAAGCTATCAAATTGACTATATTGCCCTTATTAATTCCCATATCAGATTATGCATATAAACAATTAAATAAATACCAAAATTAATTAATTTGATATATTTTTCAATTATAAAGTTATAATAAATCATCGTAATACATCGATGGATCAATAATTAATGTGATATACTTTCCAATAATTGTTCATTTGTTATACTTAAAAAAATTACGCTATAATATTTTTTAAAATTTTTTTCTATAAAATAAAATCACTAAATTTTGAAAGGATATTTGGGGTATACTGCACTGGTGGTCTTTCCCACCGTTGGCTCATTTGGGGTAAACTGCACATGCCACACTATTACAAATCTCTTATTTATTTTTTCTTGTAAACATTGAAAACCTCCATTCCCAAGTTTATCTCTCCCTCTTCCCAAACAAACGGCTCTGTCTCTCATCTCTCGTTCCAGTGGTCAGTGGCGGCAAACTACGGATGTCTCCGGCGACTTCGGATTTCACAAGTATGGTGATTGCAGACCTTAGATTTCTCTCTCAAATTTTCCAATTTGGTAGGATTTCCATTTTTTAGAATTTTTTTAAGGGATTTTTCTCCCCTGATTGTATTTCTCTGATCAATTGGAAGAGAAGGGGTAAAGAAGTAAAAATGGCAGGATAATCCACCCGTACTAAATAGAAGCACCCCTGCCTTTATTCAGTCCGGCTTCCCCCCTGATTATTTAGTCGGCGACTATTTAGTCCGATTGTGTTTTTTTGTTCCCAAACTATGGGCTAAATATCAAATCACCTCTTTATCCCCCTGATTGCTTCAACCCTCTCCATAAGACTACATCCAAACGAACCCTTACTATTTTATCCCCCTTACTATTTAATCCTACCAAAACTCATCTCGCGTCCAATCGGGCCCATAAGGATGGCAACAAGGCGAATTTGGGCAGGTTTTGATGTACCCGACCGCGACCCTAAAATTCCTGAATGTCCTCGGCCTCGCCCTGCAGCGAAACCTGACCGAGTAATGGAAATCTACCCCATTCCTGCCCTGCCCTGTTTTTCTTAATTCTCTCATAAGCTATTAAAAAAAAAGACATTGCAACTATTCATCAGAAATGTTACATCTCTTTTTTCCATTGAAGTCCATGGAGGAGAACACAGAGAGAAAAGAGAGATACCCACGGAGGAGGACCATAGGCGGGTAGTGTCCAAGTGTAGAGCCATCGCTGATGAACCACCCCATAGCTTTAGAGAGTTGAGCCACCACCGATGAACCGCACCCCACCACGGAGTGGCTAGCGCTAAGAAGGTAGCATCGGCCTTAGATCTGGTTTCTCAATTTCTCACCTAGAAGTTATGGAAAGAAATCTGATGTTACCCTGGATCTAAAATGGAATTTTTTTATTTATATATACGGTAGTACTTTCAAAATAGGAAGGAAATACCAAGGGTTAAAATTTTGATTCATATTATTTTGTGTGTGTGTATGCGAAAAATAAAGATTAAACAGTGGGGATTGTCACGCCCTCGATTTTTAACATAACTTTGTCAGATTGTGGAAAAATATTCTTGTTTATCAAAAACTTTTGATGAACAAAATAACACCACTTGAGTACATAATCATAAATACCTTTTCCGAGTATCTCATCTTTTGTCTGGTTGCCTTCAATTCCTCACTTAGCGATCCAAGCGTCTCGCCTCCTCAATGATTCACCCTTGCAACTCTTTTCTCTCTATATGTATTATTTTTATGAGACACTCAAAAATTCTGATGGCCAGTCTTTTGTGTCTAATAAATAGACTATCATAGATAGAGTTTGCAATTAGCTAGGATCCTTAGGGATCTTTATCTTTTAGTTGTGGAAACAAATAAAAGACTTCTCTTTTATTTGTATCAGGATAACACTTATCCTATGTATTCTTTTAATTATCACCTAGAGAGATGTAGCTTCCACCAATCACAATAATGTCCATCAACACATTGCAATTGAAACTTTGAAAATAGAGAATTACAAGCGAGGCCCTTTCCTACTATTGTCTACTAATTTCCTTCCACCAACTTATATTCTCATAAGCTAACAAGCATGGATAAATTCACATTGTCAAAACCCTAGCTTATGCACGGCATTATTAGTTTTCACCTTCTAGTTGGACCCCAAAAAGCAATTCAAAAATTATTTTTGTAGTATAGTATATATGCATATAAATTAGTAAAAACATTTTACTAAAAGACACCAGCCGGTTTTCTTCTGGTCCAACATTAATATGAAAAATTGCTTGAATGTACTTTCTCACTTTGAGAACGGTGTATTCCTTGTTAAGCACTTTACATAACCCAACATGTCCGTATATAGCCTTTAATTCAGCATCATCGACTGACAATGTCAAAGTTAAATAAATAAAAAATAATTTATACAAGCCTCTCAGGTCAAAGGAAAGTAAGTAAATTATAGTTGAACTACCTTTTCTAATTTGACTGTGTTCTTTTTCCATAGGTGTTCTTAAACTGATCCTTTCAATGAATGTACTTGCTACATATCATCCACTTGTTTTATAGGTCACTACCTCAATGATGGAGTAAATCATCCTCACTGTGAGTTATGGGTGTTGATTGGGCCTCACACCAATTATGGTGTACACTTGTCATCTTGCTATATGATAGGATTTTTGGGTCTACAAGGCGCTAAAAAAACGTAACTCCCAGCCTCTGGTTCATTAACCATTAGGCTTTGTTTGGATGACCAGAATCTTGAGTAGGAATAAGAATGTGATTATCGGGAATCAAATTCCTGGGAATTTCCTTGGGGTAAGAATAGGAATGTAATTACTAATAATCAAATTCCTAAGAATTTGATACCTGGAGTAATTTTATTTCAATGTTTGGATTAATTCAGTAATCTTAAACGGGAAACAATTATTTTGGAAATTTATTGATGTCGACATTTCCTTTTCTTATTGAATGAGCCAAGAATTTGAGATTCCCATGGGATAAGGGAAGAATCAGATTCCCACTCAGTCTGGGAATGTGATTCCTGATTACATATGTCATCAGGAATCACATTCTTGTTCCTGTCTCTTCCAAACATAGGAATCATAAAAGTATGGCATCACATTCTTGTTTTTGCCTCTTCCAAACGTAGGAATCATTGAAAGAAGACATCACATTCTCATTCCCCTCCGAGATTACCATCATCCAAACTGAGCCTTAGTATGCTCTTTCTACAATGTTACCTATGGGGCCTTATGTTCACATCTTATGTGACATTAAATAATGACGTTACCCAAAATACAATGTCAAACAATTTATTAAAAAATAAATAATAATTGGTTTTCGGAGCATAATTCTAACAAACTTAATAAACATTTCTCAATAGAATAACTCAATATCTCCTTACAAAATCATCCAAAAGTCACCTCATAACGTCCCTTGTTCATAATAGACAAAGTCTAAATAGGATATCTGTGTCTCATGAGAAACACATGTTTAAAGAAGTTAGAGTTGTTATATTTGTCTAAATCAAAAGGAATGAATAAATAGAGTTACAAATTTATCTCCCAAAAATAAAGTTCATGAAATAAGTAAATAACTCTTCCGTATATGCTTTTCAATCAATGATATGTACTCCAAGCACGTCAACATATGCTCTGTGAGTAGTACTTGAACATGATAGGGTGCGCTACATTAGCCCAATAGGAGTATTCTCTACAAATGCTAGATGTATAGGAGATGAGATGAACACGAGAGATTATATGGTATAAGTCGACCAATGAACGAAAAACATCAAGGCACGATCTATTAGAGAATATGGTGGTCCTTGTACTCACAAGACATTACTTTGTTAATTAAAACCCAAAGCATCCACGTAAACATTCTATTCACATTCTTCCTTCCTTTTCAAAACCAAGGTTATTCACATTTTCAAAACTGTGAATTTTGGGTCTCGTAAGCCTTGCTGAGTATTTTGGGTCTCGTTACCCCTGCCGAGCATTCGGGATGTCTCCTTAGTACCTCGTAGGCCTCTATTGAGATTTATGGGCCTCGTAACCCCTACCGAGATTCATGAGCCTCGTAACCCGTGCCCAGGGTAGCATCAAATGGTGGCTCTAGTATGGCTAACCCTCTAGAGCAAGCATTCGATTCGGAGTCGCCACCCGGGTTTTACTAGATTGTTCCCGATGAACTGAACTTGAATGACTCTCGTGTCTTGTTTTGGAATAAGGTTTTAATTTACTGGTCCGTCGTTACCGTAATATCATGCTATAGGGTTCAGAAAACCCTAAAACGATTGACTCTCTCTCTCTCTCTCTCTGGTTTCACTGGTAACAGCTCTCTCTCTCCTCCAATAACCATCACCGGTCCACCACCACAACCACACCACCACAAGTCTACAACCCCTAACCACCATCGATCCACCACACCACACCACCACAAGTCCACAACCGCTCACCACCACCGGTTCACCACACCACCACCACCACAATCCGAAATCAAAACCCTAAATAGCCACCACCACAACCTCAAATCGAAACCCTAAAACACCAGTCACCACCACACCACCACAACCCCAAATTGAAACCCTAAATCACCACCAACACAACCCTAAATCACCAGTCACCACCACACCATCACAACCACAAATTGAAACCCTAAATCGCCACCACCACAACCCCAAATCGAAACCCTAAATCACCAGTCACCACCACGCCACCACAACCCCAAATCGAAACCCTAAATCACCAGCAACACAACCCCAAATCGAAACCCTAAATCACCACCACCACACCACCACCATCTCTGTGTTGCTGGTTCATTGATGTTGGTTCTGTGCTGGTTCAGTGCTTCTGTGCTGTTGGTTCAGTGATTGGTGAACAGGACCTCTCTCTCTCTCTCTCTCTCTGTTTCTGTGTTTTGTGATTCTGTGTTTATCAGTATTCTGTGGTTCTATGTTTATCAGTGCTTCGTGATTTTGTGTTTATTAGTATTCTATGATTTTGTATTTTGTGTTTTGTGATTCTATATTTCTGTGTTTACTGCTGTGTTTATTATGGCACAAATTCATATAGACTTTACACATGGCCCAAACGGCCCTGATTCAGACTCTGATGAGTCACAAGATCAACAACCACGAATTCCTCTATTTTCACTACCACATGGACTTGGCTCTATAGGTGAAGCCGCTTCAAATACTGTTGGACTTGGACCACCACGTTTAAGTTCGACATCTATACCACGTACTACTACGAAAAGGGGTCGCACTTCATGGGTTGGAATCATGCCAAAATTGAGGAACATTACATAAACAAAGAAGGGGTTGATATAGGAATGAGAGGTGTGTGTAATTACTGTTCAAATCATTATTCTTGCAGTAGTAGTGGTGACACGGGGCATATTGAGAGGCATCTTTGGAAGAAACATAAAGAGGAAATTGGCGTAGTTAGTGGTGATAGTAGTGTAACTGGTGTTTGTAATTTCGTATGCACAAAACCTAAAATGAGATATGGATTAACCCTTTATGTAGCTGCAGCAGAGCATCCATTCACTTTTGGTGATGATATTAGATTTGAACATTTCATGCAAACTTGTCTAAATCCTGCTTTTACTAAAGTTTCCAGAAATACTATTAGAGCTAATTGTTTGAAAGCTTTTATTGAAGTTCGTAAAAATTTGATTACTGAAATTAGTCAAATTGGTAGTACAATCTCTTTTACTTCTCATTATATAGATGCTAATTGGGTTTTGCATAAAAAAATCATTGCTTTCCGTTTGATGGAGTATCCTCATAATGCTAATCACATTTTTCAGTGTATAAATGGTGTTTTTAGGGAGTTTGATATTGTTGATAAAGTTTTTAGTATTACATTTGATAACCATACTGCTAATACTATTGCTATTGATTTATTCCAACGAAATTTGACTACTCCTCATGCTGGTACATTTTTTCATATGTGATGTCTATGACACATCATTAATTTAGTTGTGCAAGATGGTTTGAAACATATAGGACCACATATAGATAAAATTAGAGATGCAATTGTTTTTATATCTACTTCCTCAGTTAGGAGCCAAGAGTTTGAAGGGTTGTGTGATAGTTTCAATGTGAAACCAAGGAAAATGAAAACTGATGTGAAAACTCGTTGAAATTCGACATATCTTATGATAAAATCTTGTGTGAAACATGTTGATGTTATTATTTCTTTTGTCAATGCCAAGTATGGTGATTGTTCTTTAACTCAAGCTGATTGGAACATTGCTTTCTAGTATATGCAATTTTTAAAGATTTTTTATGCTGCTACCTGTGCTTGTTCTGGTTCTTATTATCCTACTTCTTGTCTTGTGCTCAATAAGTATAATATTAGTCTCAATTTTTTTCAATATAGATATAGAGCAAATTTTGTAGATGCAATTTTAGATATGGAAACAAAATTTAAAAAATATTTTGAGGACATGCCTAAAATATTTATTATAGCTGCAGTAATGGACCCAAGGATTAAGATAAAAGGTGTTGTCTTGCTCTTAGATGGGATTTCTAATAATTTAGATATTACATTACCTTCTACTTCTACTTCTGATGTGACATTACTTGTGAGATCTATATATGCTTCAAATGAGTCTAAATTCGCAAGCCGTACAGTTAATGTTGCTCTTTCACCATCTTCTACAAGTAGCAATGACCCATCTTGGTCTTTGCTTTCAAGTAGAGGAAGAACTGTAGTTTCACGCACCAAACTTTCTTTGTATTAAGATATGGATTGTTTTACAACTCTAGACAACCTAGATAATTTGGAATGAAAGGACAATTTTCATTCTTTCAATTATGGCATGTGATGTACTAACACCTCCTGTCTCTTCAGTTGCTTTCGAATATGCTTTTAGTGCAGGTAATAGAGTGTTGGATGAAAGGAGAAGCAGACTGGCTACGGACATTTCGAATTGTTTGATATGCTTGAAAGATTGGGAGGATATACGTCTTGGAATTAAGAAGTTCGAGGCTAAAGAAGAGTTCCGAGATTATTTTGAGAAATTTGATATAGATAGTCTTTAGGGACTGTTTATATCTGACTTCACAAAAGATTTTGAGGATGCTAATACTGCTGCAACTTTATGTTGCATTCCAAGTGCTATCTTACTCTTGCTATATAACCAAATGCCCAGAAAACTGTAACCAAGTGGCGTGTGTGTAACGTTGTTAGTGTGCAAGTATGCAACTTATGAAGGCCTTAATGGCAACATAAAGTTGCACTTGCATACTTGCATTGTGCTATTATTTATGGGCTATGATGATAAAAAGTTAAAACAAACTTAAGTGATTGTGTGGCAACTTATGAAGGTCTTAATGGCAACTTAATGTTGCATTCATATGCATTTCTATATAGATCTGCGCCCAATTGTGTTGTGTATCATTGTGGTATGTTGTATAGTTGTTGGTGTTCTATCTATTGCAAGATATGGTTACAGTTTTCTGGGCATTTGGTTACTGGATTGTGGATGTGTGTGTGTGTGTGGCTGGTGAATGGTGATTTAGGGTTATCGATTGGGGTTGTGGTGACTGGTGGTGTAGTGGTGTGACTGGCTTCTTAGGGGCAATGATGAATTGAGCCCATTACTTATTTACTTGTGACATTCTGGGTTGTGATGTTACTTTGTTTTTTTGACTATGATGATACCTATTAAAGTACTAATGTTGATGAAACCCTGGCAGGGCAACTAAGGTGCAGCCAGTTTATTCGCTTATGATTCCTTGATAATGACCGAGCCCATGTATTCCCTTCTTCAAAGTACTGAGCCTACCCAGATTGCACACACAAATTGCCCAGATTGCACTTGTGTATTGGGCAATGATGATTTTGTTGAGCCTAGGTTACTCAATATTTGTTTTCATTGCAGTTGTGTATTAGTTTTTAATGAACCAAATGTTGTTTGGGGCAATGATGAATTGAGAAACCTGAGCCCTGTGAAATCTGTGCAATCTGGCAGTTTGTGCTCAATCTAGGCAGTTTTGTGTGCAATCTGGGCAGTTTGTGTTGTATCTGGGCAGTTTTGTGTGCAATTTGGGCAGTTTTGTGTGCAATCTGGGCAGTTGTGTGAAATCTGGGCAGTTTGTTAATTGTTATGCTTTGTAGTTTATGAATTTTAGCTTGGTGTTATCATTAATGCTTGGCTGTGATGATGCTATTACGTGAAGTCTACAAACCATGGCGGGAAAATTACCATTGCAGCTAGTGAGTAGCAAGTAGCAAAATCTGAGCCAATATGTTTGATCCCTTTCAATTGATTCGTGTCAATTTCACAGGTTAACGGGTCACTTGCAAGGAAGGCCACATAAGAGATCTGATGGCTCGGGGTCTGATTAGGATGGTATCGTAAAACGACCATATTATGTGTAAATTTGTACCTTGGACCATACTATGTGTAAATTTGTAATTTGTACTTTTATATCGTAAAATGACCATATTATGTGTAAACTCAGATGTTGCTTTCATTTGTACTTTGGATCGTAAATTTATAAAAGTTTTTTTAAGGAGTGAAAACCATCTTATGTGTCCTGAATCTCTTGATCACAAACTTGTAGTTTGGTAGATGGATTGAGAAAGGGAAAACATGTAAAATTGAAAACAACAAGATAAGTGAATAAAACTAGCCTTTACTTCCGTAAATTTCCTCTTAATCAGGCGAAACCTACTAATGTTCCTACACCTTGAGTATGTGGCAAAATAGGAATTGGCATCTTGAAATTTTGTAATAGCTTATCCATTGAGATCGATTGAATAATCACGAGCATCCAAGAAAGAGCATTTGTCACGGTAGACTTAAGGATTTGGATTTCGGCATCATCGCTTGGTCAAATACGAGCAAGGTGGATGGAGAAAAAATTATAGCTCAATGCCATTATGCTAATTGCTAAAGCAAAAATAGACCAAAATTCTTATTTTAGTCATGACACGGCACGACATGAGTGAAACAATTAAGCGGCACGACACGAAATGACACGATTAAATAAGAGGGTAAAAAATGGCACGGCACGACCCGACACGATTAAGTAAACGGGCACGACACGAGTCAAAGGATTAAGTGGGCCGGCATTACACGACACGACACAATTAAGTAAGCGGGTCAGCACGGCACGACACGATTAAAAAACGGAACGACACGACACGACACGACATGATTAAGTGAATGGGCACGGCACGACACGAGTCAAACGATTAAGTGGGTCGGCACGGCACGACACAACATGATTAAGTAAGCGGGCCGGCACAACACGATTAAGTAAATGGCCCGACACGGCATGACACAGTTACAAAATGGCACGGCACGGAACGACACCAATGAAGAAAAATGGCACAGCACGACACGACTAAAAATGGGCGCGGCACGGCATGGCACGGTTAACCTAACAGGGATGACACGACACGGACACGGGCACTGGCACAGTTGGGACGGAAGAAAAGCGGCACAGCACCACGGGCCCGTTTGACACCTCTACCCCCAATAAGGACTAAAAAAAGGCCAATAAAAAAACAACTTAAGCACTACACAAATTGATGTGTTTTTTTTTTTGAACGGAAAGTCAATCATTTCATTAATAAAGGCCCGAAAGCCAAGCCGTCCGGCACATACAAGATTTCAAAACAAATGCGGAAAGAATCAATACTACTTAGGCTCGGGCACAAGCACACCACAAAAGCCACGACGGGCATGGAGCTCTAAGACACATACTGCAAAGCAGACGCAGATCCATAAGAGGATCGATGCATAGGGTCCTATCCAATCTTCAATAGTAACTACCTACGACTCAATCCAAACACTGAGAGCCCAACTGAAATTTGCAACTTCTCGAAACAAAACGGAGATTCAAAAAGCCTCACGGTCACAAAAACAACCCGGTCTCCAAACCCAAGAGAATAAAATCCGCTAAAGCCTTACGCCCGCAATACCCAACGAGGGAGGAAATCTCTGTCAACAGCCGTCCCCAAAGCCTCCATTTGAAGGACGAAAAAGCGATGCAAACCTCCGCTGACATGCAAGGCTCTGGACGTGGGTATGCTTGTCGGGAGATCATGCTTCGACACAAGGCATAGAAAGCAACCCACATCCAAGGGCGGGCCACAGAAATCAAACCTCAAACTTGGAGGGTAAACCGAGCCGCAACCGCAAAACAAAACACAGCTAAAGATGATAGACAACAATGAAGCTCTACTGCTAAACAAATAGACTAAAAATACTAAGCCAAATCCTAAATAGAAAGCAACAAAAACAACAAAAAACTAAACAACCGGGCATAAACTCAAAACATTCTGAAACACCCGAGTCAACTCACACCGAGTGGCACCAAAAAACTCTGAGTTGAAGCCGAGTCACTGCTCCAGGAGAAACCCAACACTCCAAAGTCGCCGCCTACGAGATTTGGAGATAATTATTAGCCGGAGGAGCCCGGACCACCATATTTCACCACGGCATCGATCAAAACCCAACTGGAGCAGTGGCGGAAAGGGGCAGCAAAGGCTGAAGATGTGGTGAGGCAGAGGAGATTGGTAGAGGCAGTAGATGTGGTGCGGCGGGAGAGGACGGGAGGAGAGGCGGACAAGGCTGTGGCGGTGAGGGTGGGTTTCAACAGGCGGAGAGGTGAAAAAGGGTGGCAAGGCGGCGAGGATGGGGGGAGGTAGGGCCGAGAGGCGGACGCCCTACCTCCCTAGGGGGTCGATCAAAAGAGGGCTAGAGGAGAGAAGAGAAAGTAAGAGGGATGGGGTGGAAGAGAAGGCCGGTAGTGGCAAGGGGAAGAGGGTGGCGGTGGTGAAGGAGGGTAGGGATGAAAACCCTAGGTAAAAACTCTCATTTAGAGAGAGAAGTTCTCGAAGGAAAAAGATACACAAATTGATGTTTAAGTTTGCTTTGTTTGTCATTTTTTTCAAAATGTTAGGCATAGACTAGTCTTTTTGTCACGAACCTAAAATGAGAATAGAAGACTAGAAATGGAAAAGCTCCTCCCCACCTCTTTTTAAACTCTGAAATCAAAAACAACAAATCCATTTTGTAGGAATGAGTTCTGCGGATGGATGCCAAACACCCAAAATAGGAAAATGGAGAATCCAAAAGCAAAAAATGAGCTTGCCAAACATCCTCTTAACTACCAGAAGAATGGGCTGATGAAACGCGTGATATCTGTTCTAATCATAAAGTTGGACATCACACACACTCTACTGAGGCCTAGTTTCTCAAAAGGTTTTACCAAAATTTGATAAAATCACCCCTTGATTTTAGGGTTGATAAAATCTCAGTTTTTTTTAATGCAAAAAAGCTGAGATTTTATTAACTCTCCTCCTCATTTGATAAAATTAAATGTGATTTTATCAAATTTTGACTCAGCCCAATTTCCTGACCCTTCCATCCTTTCAAGTAGGGGAAACACGTACAACTACAAGAGGGTGTACAATTGAAAGAGGGTAAACAAAACCCTCTCTCTTATTGTTTGAAACGTGTGAGTCTCAGCACAAAGTGATGTTATGTTTACCAAAAAGTGTATTGCAGAGGTAAGCATGACATCACTTTGTAGTGAAATTCACACCAATTCAACAATAGGAGGGAGAGTTTTGTTCACCCTCTTTTAAGGAGGGCGAACAAAATTGCACTCCATGTGAGATATAAATAGCAAAATGATGTTTGTGGTTTACAATTAAAAGATTTCTATTCTTACAAGACCGTACTAGCAAACAGAAACCTGCCTAACATGATGTGATCATTTTGCTATCCAAACCCAGACTGCGACAAATAGTTAAAAATCACCCAGACTGCGACAAACAGTAAAAAATCAACCGTCTATTACAGAAAAATGGTCAAAATCTATTATAGACCGTTTACGGAAATCATAAACGCGTATCGATAAGAGTTCAATCCTAAATCTAAACCATTAAAAGCACTTGTAGACCATCAAAATTGCACAAACTGCTCTTTCAAAATTGCACAAACTGCTCTTTAAAGTTCAACCTCGACCTGCCAGGCTAGCATAGCTGGCAAGGTCACCCCACCTCCTCAGTAGAGGCCTGGGTTCAAGTCCCGCGAGGGGCGTGGCTGGATTAACCCACTAACACTACTAACCCCCCCTTCCCATTAATGTATATTGACTGGCAAAAAAAAAAAAAAAGTTCAACCTCAAAGTCCAGAGAACTGCAGGGAAGCAATTTCCTAAATAAAAAGCCATTTTTCAGTGAGGTGTCTTGTTTTCTAGTGAAAGGTGCATATTGAGAAATACAATTTTGCCAAAAAGGCTGTATTTTGTGTGAGCATATATCATAAATTCATAATTATTATTTGAGAAAAAGCCTCATCAAATGGGATGCAGTATAAAATAGTGATTGATTTCAACGTTATGCCCATCCTATTAATATTAATGACTAGTGAGGTATACTTGTGATGCATATAAATTGTCGACTTCTTGGAAAGGTCGTCCTTGAAAATTAGTTGCAATTAAGTTTGAAAGGCTTGTTTCGCCCACCGATTTCAATAAGGAAAGGATGGGTAGATGTAGGTAGGGCCGCAAACGAATCGAATCAAGTCGAGTTTTAGAATGTTCAGATTCAATCGTTTAGTTTTTAAACGAACAAGATCTGAGCTCGAGTTTAATGTAAATTTGACGAGTTGAGTTCACCTTGGTTTGAGTCGATCTCAAAATTATTTACAAATCTTAACAAATAAAAAATATTAAATATTTATGCTCTTATTGACCTGCTTGTGACCCATTCCCATCAGCCTTGTGGGGTTTTACATATATGTCATTCTCCATAAGAGAGAGAGAGATATAGACAGACAGACAGACAGAGATTTAGATATATGTCATTCTCCATAAGAGAGAGAGAGAGAGAGAGATATGTCATTCTCCATATTAATTATGTGGGGGCAAATCAGATCAAATGAAATTTCACACACACACAGTACTTGGCGTTGTTTAACGAGAGTACAAGGTAGAGGAATGTTGAAATTAACAGTTTTTTTTTTTGGGTTTTTTTTTGTTAATTACTTGAATTAACCATCAGAGCTTTACTAGCATGTGAACTGCCATAGAAGTCATGACCACACAAGCCATCTCAACCATCAACCACCTCTTCCCTCTTCCACCTTCACTCTTTGCATCAGCACTTGATCCTGTTGTAGCGGAATTACTCCCTTCAAATAAAAAAAAAAAAGTAAGTCAAATTATAGAGGAAAATTGTTAATTAAGTAACCTCAAATTATTAGATGGTTTTGTTTACGTGGTACTCCCGTTGAACGAATGATCCTCAATTACCCAACAAAATCGAATACTCAAAGCTATGTACTTTATATGTTAGGATCAGTATCACGTGAAAATGTCACATGATAATCTGAGAGCACTAAATAGTCTTTATGAATAAGGTGAGACCCTAAGATAGGAGGATAACGAAAGAGAGAAAGATCAATGCAGACATATATACTTGAGTCCGAATCCGTCCTCAACGAGATCGATAAGGATTTTATACGATCAAGAAAGAGAACATGGACGGGAAATATTTTTGGACAGAGGATCCCGCGCTGAGTATATAAAAAATAGTAAACAAATTTAATTTAGGGTGCATATATTTATTGTTACCAGTCGCAGTTGCGGTAGTACTGTTGCTGCCTTTGGAACTGTTTGCAAAATCCTCAAACACCTTTGCATCTGGAGAGTTTGGTGCTAAGTTTAGGAGAGCTGCAAAGATCACCGTACTCATTTAGTAATGAAATAAACCCAAAAAAATAAAGGGAAAAAATCACTTCTGTTTTCCTAAAAATAAATTACATAATAAAAAATGTGACACGTATGACGAAAAATGGACATAAAATTTGGGACGGAGGAAAAGTATTCAATAAGTCCAACTGTTGGCCGGAATGATAAAAAAATGAATTTCGTCCAGTTTTTCCGGAATTCTTTTCGGGCGGGTAAGAGTGCTGATATAAAATAAATTACCCACTGAGTCCTTAAGGTTTTACCAATATTTCACTTTGGTCCCTCAATGTAAATATCGTCTCCATCATCTACTGAAGAAGGAAATTTTTTGGGGGTACATGAAAAAGAAGGAAAAATTTGATCAACTTTGAGGATATATATTGATTTCTCATCCAGCATAGGGTAAAATTTGATTAATTTCGCTGTCTATAATTGCAAATGTCTTGTTTAGAAGGGCACTGAGTGAATCTCACTAAAACCATGAGGACCAACTATGTTAGTTATCCAAAACTCTACTTGTGATTCATTGGTGGGCTCTCAAATCCATGTGAATAATCGAAACTACTGACGTTTTACAGTATGTCAGAGAACATTAGGCATGAAAAAAATTATATAGATAAGATCCCGACTGAAAAATTTTAATGCATTTATTTTCATATAAGTAATATCTTGACATACTGAATCGAAACTTATTTATCTCAAGATAAATGTGTTGCGATTATCTATTAATTGATATCCGATCAACATGACTTTTTTTTCGCGCGCGTGGTGGTTATTTTGATACGATCATCCAATTGAGCTTGTAAGGTATATACTAAAATTAAAAAATGAGCTCCATAGCGCGGACTATGTTGTACGCAAGCATGTGATGAACATACATAGATACATAAAAATATACAGATTAATTTCTTGTAGTACTTACCAGGGCAGTCTGATATATTAGCTGGGGCATGACAAAGAGAGGGAAGCCCTAATGCAAGAGTAGCATTGATCTTAAGCCCAAGGCTTGGATCATTTCTATCCTTAACCAAGATGCACAGGCATTTCTTGCTATTCTTCAGGACTCCTTTGAGCCCAGTGCAACAGTCTGGAGTTGGTGCTTTCGCGTCACCGCCAACGTAAGAAAGACACGTGGACAGCCCCACCAATTGGGTTCCACATTCTTCTCTATCTTTGTCTATGTCTGAGTCTGCAAAACCCATCACCAGCACCATGGCTAAGATGCATGTCATCACATTTTTTGTGTCCATTGGAGAGAGAGAAAAAGAGAGAATGAAGAGGACTTTTTTAATGGCTAGCTTCTGTTTGTTTTCTCTACTAGCTAGCTCTTTTATAAAGTAGTTGGAAGTGCAAAGAAATTAATAAGGGATAAGGACCGGTGGTAGACTTGTAACTGTTGCGGGACCAGGGGTCCCGTGCACCTCTCGGCCGTCCGATCATATTTGGACGATTTAGATGCGTTCGATAATTTTAATTTAATTTTGATTTATTTTTATTGGTAAAAAAATCAAAACACATCCGGGCCATTTAAAATATTATCAGACAGTCGAGGGGTACACATTACGATGCAAAGCACCCGGGTGCACAGCACCCCGGATTCTGTTGTTGCTCTTTAGATTGTAGTTTCCATAAAAGTGCCCTTGATAGTTCACATTTCACCTACACGTGGGGTACGGTTTAATTGTTTGTTACTCCCTCCTCAATGTTGGTTCCTTGTAAGAATAAGAATTAGGAATTTGTTCTCTCTTCCGTCTTCGGATCCGGGTGGGTGTCATGTGGTAGGTGATGTGCGATGTGTTGTGCAGCAAAACGACGTAGTTTTGGGCACACATTTGAAGCTTCCAAGAGCCTTGTTTGGAGGAAGAAAAAAATCACTACAAAGTGCCAAACCCAAATTGCCTAAACCCTAAACCCAAAGTGCCTAAATCTAAATGCCTAAAACCACTATACCATACTCCAAAGAGCCTAAATCCCCCGAAATTAAACCCCAAAATTGAATCCAAAATTAACTCTCCAAACAAGGCCTTGGAAGTGTACCAAGAAAATGAGCAAAACTACGTCATTTTGTCGCATAACACGGAGCACATCACCTACTACACAACACTTCCCCGGATTCAATTCTTCTTAGATTTTATCACTTTCGTAGGTTCAATTGGATTATACAGAACTTTGTCTTGATTTTAATTGGTACGCTTATAAGTAGATAGTGAAGTTGGTCGCCCAATAACTAATCACATCTTGAATTATCAAAAGGAAATGTTGGTTCGGTTTGAAAATCCCAACTTTCTAAGAAGACGTGTAATGATTGCACTTTAAGCACAGTGTGAATGTATCATTTCTTTTACTGCCCATGATTTTAACTCATTTGGAAAACAATTATTGAGAATAAAATTGAGAAACTTACCGATTTTTATGCTTTTGACTCTCCAAGAAGGAACAACTTTCTGTCATCAAAAAACAAAGAAAAAGGAAAGGACCAACAATTAAGAATGGATGGAGTAACCAAAACACTTATCTTTAATTAGGTTGTAACTTGGAAGTTTAGGAAGCGTTCAAAAATACGACACAGAGAATTTCGTAAGCAATAGTATGACCCAAAACGCTTAAGATTTTGATTCGAAATAATAATAGAATTCCTCGGGATTAATCGTTATGCGCATAAACTGACTGAGACACATCATGAGTTATCAAAATCAACAAAAAAAAAAAAAAATCACCGGTCACTACCCTTGGGACATTAACATAAAGACAACACTATATATATATATATATATAAGCCGAAAATCCTTAATTACTGAAAGAAGGACATTGAAATTTTCGAATTTACCTATCAAGGGTTAGTTGTGATGTGGCTCCGGACACCTAGTAGAGAGAGAGAGAGAGAGAGAGAGAGAGAGAGAGAGAGAGAGAGAGATATGACTGTTTTGGCAATCCGTGATAGCTAGATTGGGTTGAAAAGGCTAATGACTGTTTTCAACCCGTGATCAATTTTGTTATGCTTTCCAACATTGAAGAATCTACATAATTTGATGTAGGGTCCCCACAAGAGCTTGTCCCTCTCTAAATATTGTCCTCACATGAAAGGATTTAACTGATATAGATTTTTTTTAATCTCAGCTACCAAGATTTGAACCTCTAACCTAATGGTTAAAGGAAAAATTCCTAACCAATTGGCAATTAACTGATATAGATACTGGACAGCGAATATTGAAAAATGAGATTTAGATAGGAAAAGACTACGACTGTAAATTTATGTTGTAGTGAATATTAACTATCCAATGATCCAATCTATATCATTGATGCTAAACCAACAAAACTAAGCATGCTAATAAAAATACAAATCTTTTGACTAGAAAATAAAATAAAAAGTTCTTTGCTATACTTTGATTATTGTGCAGAGTCTAAAGTTAACAAAACTTTTGGTTTTTTCATAGGATTTTTTTGGTAAAAGAGAGAAAATTTCATTTAACTTTTGGTTTTTTCATAGGGTAAAGTCTAGCCATAAATGTGCAACTTTATACGTGATAAAAGCAGCACATGCTATAGCTTGGGTCATAAAAGCAAGTAACAATGCATCCCAAATTGTATTCCATAGCTTAGTTTTTAGTGTAGCCCCTGTTCATTATAACCTTTCTTGTTTTTCATTTATACATTTTGGCTTAAATGTCGGAAGATAGAAATGGAAAAAGGCAAAAAAAAACCCAATAACCAAGAAAAGCACCTTAAGTGTGGGCGGCACTAGGCGCCCCTCTCGGCGGGGACAATGCTAGGGGTACATAACTTTTTGTACATAAAATGTACAAATCAGTTGGTTTTGGGCTATTTCGGGTCCTGCACATATAATCGGAGCTGTTCATATTCTTTAAAATAATATTTTATTATACCCCGTAAAAAATCAGCTCAATCGGATATCGGTAAATGCTATATCTGTTTATCCAATTTTTTTATTCAAAACAAAAAATGGATAAACGGATGAAGCATTTACCGATATTTGATTGAGCTGATTTTTTACGGAATGCAATAAAATATTATTTTAAAGAACATGAACGTCTCCGATCATTTATGTGAAACTCATAATGGACCCAAATAAAAACTTTTGTTATGTACAATTCTTCTGTACCCATATCATTTTCGTCTCGGCGGCGGCGTGCCACCGTCCAGTCCATGGTGATTCGGACCGGGAGTGCTGGATTGTGGCCACAACTTCTCGATTGTGGAAATGATGATAACGTACTATGCAAAATCGTTAAATACATGAAAGCAAGTACTCAACGAAGACCAAAATCGCCACTTGGTTCTATGTCCAAGAACCTTAATGACTCTATATATGGAAATGCTAGATCCTTACATTACCACAGACAGGTCCTGACACAACAGAATTCACGAGAGAATATTTAGTGTACTTATAGATACCCCTCCGCGAAGGAATTCGATTCGGATTCGCCACTCGAGTTTTAGCAGATTGTCCCCGAGGAACCGAAATCGAATGATGTACTCATGCCTCTTTTTGATTAAGGATTTATTTACAGTCCGTTGTTGCCATAATATCTTCGGTTCGAGAGCTTGGTTACAAGAGGAGAAGGGTTTTATGGCACCCCCTTGCCCTATTCAAGGATCAGTCTCTACTAGGTGTTTATGGGATTTATGAAATGTTTGTTGTACAACTTAGATTAAGTAAAGGGGATGGGGAATGGGGAAACAAGTAAACAAATATTGAAATATGAGTAAGTAACCACGGATGCTTGTGGGTATTGTATAATGTGTATATTGATGAAATACAAGAATGATCCACAAGATAATGTACAATAAACAATAATAGTAAAGTTAATCAAAGATCATAAGCAACAATACATAATAATATGGAAACAAGGATTGCTCTTGAACAAAAACCAGTTAAAGCCTCTGTTATGGGTTTGAGCCTCAAAGGTGGCTTCGAGCGCTCAAAGATGGGTTTGAGTGCTAAATTGCTGTAGTTTGCTTTGTTTTTTCGCATAAAACTTGACAAGTATTTAGGGTCCTAATGTCCTATAATGAGATATTTGGACTCCTCTACTCCTGATTAGGGTGCTATACTGCTGCAGTTTGCACTTGGTTTGAACTTGGGAATGAAATGCTGGCTAGATATGAACTTGGTTTGAAGTTGGCAGATTGATATGTGTATTACACTATTACTGCTGAACTTGGTTTGAAATTGGTAGATTGTATTACACTATTACTGCTAGATATGAACTTTGTTCTATGGATAGATATGAACTTGGTTTGTATTTACTGGACCGATCTAGATATGATCAATTTATGGACTTGGTTTGAATATGGGAATGAAAAAAAAGCTTTAGATGTTACAGAAAATGTGGTGTTTTGATCAATTTATGGACTTGCTTTGTTCTACTGCAGTTGAAGCCTTAAGGGTGCTATATTTTCAATCTGTAGTAGACTAGTAGTGTAGTGTTTTGATCTGCAAAGAAAAAAATGATGAATTGTTTGGCAAATGAGCCAAAGCTGCCCGTCAATTCAAATTTTGATCTGAAAAAAATGTAATGGGCTATTGGGCCTAATGGAATTTTTGATAATTATGACTTAATACAGCCCAAAAATGAAGTAAGATCTGCGAACAATATTTCAATTCAACTCCTAAAGCCCAGAACGAATGGCCCAATACGTGGCCCATAAACCCGACCAACCCGTCACCCGACCCGTGCTCACCCGATCACATTTCAGTCGGAGCCCGACAGTATATTCGGTCAGGGGTTGGGTGGTGTTATAGGAAACCCGATCAAAGTTCAGTTGGGTCAAACCCGAACCCGAAGATACCCGACCCGTGTGCAGTCATGGGTAACGTAACAGTTTGGGATAAGTGATATGCATGAGACAAAATTGACAGCATAACGACGGGGTAAAGGCATGAATATACATACGGACAACATAACGACTAGAAATATGACATATGCGAAGGGTAAAATGGGCAGCATAACGAAATGAATGAAAATATATATGCGGACAGAGTAACGATCATGGTGATATGACAAGTATGCATGCAGATAGAGTAAAAACTATGTGCATGCGTGAGTGTGTCATGCATGAAGGCTATATTATGTATACACGTGCATAACAAACATTTAACACTAAGTAGGAACTAACATAAGCTAAACAAACGAAATCCTAAACATGCATGAGCTAAACATTAAAAATAGGGAAATTTATCGAAATAGTCCCTCTAGTTTAACCCCAGTCTCGATTTCGTCCCCCACCTTTCAATTTCACTCTAACGACCCTTGTAGTTTCAATTTTGGTCGAATTGAGTCCAAAAGTTAACTTCCATTAGCAAACTTAACGGAAATCCCAATTTGGGGATTTTTTTAGGGGTAGAACAGATATTTTGCCCTCCCTCTTGCCAATAGCAAACCCTAACTCCTCCTACCCCTTTTTTACCCTTTGTAAATCTCAAAAAAAAAAAAAAAAATTCCACCAAAAGTATAAAATTGAGGGGCAAAAAAAACTTAATCTCACATCAAATTAAACCCAAAGGAAAATGGGAAAAATCACAAAATCATCAAATCAAAAAAACTTAATCTTACATCAAAATCATAACCGAAAAAGCCCCAATATACATCACTCCCACTGAAAGAAACCCCGCAATTGGCAATCACGATGATGACGATGTGCTCCTTTATGCTAAACGGGCCCGAGTTCAAGCTGAAGGAACAACCAGGGAAACTTCCTCAACTGGACACTTGTCATGGTCTGCCATGTGCCCATTGGGTTTCTCGGCGTCGGGTTTGGATGCCATTTTGGGGCGCCAGTGAGAGTGGTGGTTCAATTTCCTCTCAATTTTATGAATTTTTTTTTTTTGAGATTTACAGAGGGTAAAAAAGGGGTAGGAGGAGTTAGGGTTTGTTATTGTGCAAGAGGGAGAGCAAAATGTCTGTTCTATCCATCAAAAAATTCCAAATTGGGATTTCCGTTAAGTTTGCTAACGGAAGTTAACTTTTGGACTCAATTCGACCAAAATTTGAAACTACAGGGGTCGTTAGAGTGAAATTGAAAGGTGGGGAACGAAATCAAGACTGGGGCTAAATTAGAGGGACCATTTCGATAAATTTTTCTTAAAAATAAATCCTAAGTATGCGAGCTAACCTAGACGAGACTAAACTAAAATATAAAGAAGAGAAAGACAAAATCCATACCTTGACCCTTGCAAAGCCTGAGCAGACCGCCCCAGAAACCGGCAGAGTCTGGATTAGATTGCCTGTCTAGAGCCACCTAGAAGAAAACTTAAAACTTGCTTAAGCACTAACCAAAGGTTGAAGTAGAGTCTTTTAGCCTATGCCTGAGCTTTGGACCTGAGCTTTTCTGAACTCAAGTAATGAACGATTTTAAAGGCTTAGGGTAAGGGGTTATATATAAGCCAATTTTGAAAGCAAAACGAGTTGATTTTCGATGTGGAATTGCACAAAACGCGAATCCGTACAAAATGACGTGGTGCATGAACCTACAAGGTTTAGAGAGAGGGGCTCGGCCGGCCCTATGGGAAAGCCCGGACCGACGGTTCGGGCGGTTCGACTCGGGTTTGGTTCGGGTCCGTTTCAAAGCATTTTGGGCTGATTTTTTAGAGGCGAAAACTGAGATGACTGATAAGCCCCCAACATTGTAGATATCCGGGGCTTATCTAGCTCATTTTGCTCACACACATACGTGATTTTGCGCCTTATATATTTGATATGCGTGTAATGTTGTTTTTGATAGTTACATGTGAAACACGCAAATAAGCGCATTTTGGAGCGCATTGGGAACCGTCCCAAGTAACTGAGGGCCAAGTGTCCTATGGTACGCCAACACCGGACCTCAAGAGCCAAGAAATGAAGCCTCGGCTAAGGCCCGGGAAGTCGAAAAGTCACAAGTCAAGTTGATGGACCAAAGTCATGTCTCGAGCTCACAAAGACTCCCGGTGAATCTGGGAATAATCAAGCTTCCACAAGACCAAGTACCGTCCCTCCCGAAGGCCGCAAATTGATTAGAAGTGCTTTGGAAGAAGTCCGGAAGCATCACATTTGACCAAGGAGGGACCAAGGCATGAAAGAAAGAAAATTCAGATTGGTATCCATACCACTGATGGAGGGTATCCATACATTTTGCACCTAGACAAACAGACAGATTGGTATGGATACCTTTGATGGGAGGTATCCATACCTCTAGCCGCAGACAAGCAAAATCATTGGTATCCATACCTCTGATGAGAGGCATCCATACCAAGCCAAAATTCTGATGATTTTGAACTTGCTTTTTGGACTTTTCACTTATGGAAAATCTAGCTTTTTGGAATTTTTTAGGATATTTTGAGAGAGAGAAATTAAAAGAATATAGGCGCTCTCCTCACTCTTTCTACTGCACTTTTCATTTTATTTTCTTTTAGTCTAAATTAGCCCCTCCTTCTCTCCTCCATGGGAGAGACTCTTAAGCTTTCTCTTTCTAAATTTCTCATGTAAGCTTTCTTCTCCCGTTAATTTCTCGTCTATTAATGTTGCTACTCTCGTTGAGATCGTTCTATTAATCTAGTTTATTTGCATTTTCATCAAGTATTTAGTTTATGTGTTGTTCTAGCTATTTCTTTTGAAAACCTTAGTTTCTAGTTGTTGTTTGTGATTTTCTCAAGTGTTAATGTGGTTGGTAGACTTAAGATCTTTACTAAAAATCAATCTTTAGGTTTATTAAACATGTTTTTTGTTTTCTTCAAATTCCTAGGCTTAATTCCTAGTGTAATGGGTGGGTAGTTTTAGTAGGCTTAGTCATGGGGTGATTAACACTCCATAACTTGGGTTTAATCCATCCATCTCGTTTCTTTGGCATACATTGCTTGTTTACCAAAAATTTGGGGTTTTATTTTTATGTACCAAAGTGTGGGTTTGTTAATCCCTTTGATCACATGTAGCCAAGAGCTTGACTACTTGGCACGTGTGATGCTTTGGGCGATGTCAACTCATCTGTTTGCTAAATGTCCCGAAAACCCCTAATCTTTGGTAAACATTCTAGTAAAGGTTTTAAACTCTAAATCTTCCATTCGGGGGCATTTAACGATGTCCCGAGCCGGTTATTAAGGGGGGATGGATTAACCCAAGTCATGATCGTTACATACCCCTAGACTTTGCCTTAGTTTAATTAGTTGATTTTAATTTCCGAGTCGTTCTCGAAGTTGAGAGAATTCCACCAAACAAACTCCAAAAGCCAAGTTTGCCGCTTTAAGGTTAAAACCATCACTCGCAAATCATTCAACACGCTCAGCGCATTCGGTCTCTGTGGAATCGACCCGAACTTCCGGTTATCATGCTACCGCCGGCCTAAACCCTACGCTTGGGGAAATAATATTGGAAATACAATCCAAGGGCGCAAGCAACGACTTGAGCTTAAAACAAGCTTTCTTTGTGCTAAAAGATGAGACTCTTTAAAGAGTAAAAATGTTTTCGACATGGAATCAAAATAATTCGGGCACGAATCATAAGAAAAGCACCTGGGGCTTTGTTTCAGTTATTGTTTTTTCTTTTTTTGGGCGTCCACGTTGTTAGAATTTTTTTGTTAAAAGACAAAAGTCATGCTTTTAAGTAATGAATTGATTTTTGATTTATTATTTATTAAGCAGTTTCATCCATTTTGATGAGAATTTTTTATGGGCAATTTTTTCATGATATTATTATATGTAGTGCATGCATGTCTTTTATTATACATAGTAGTTGATCAAGTGTGTAGAGTACGAGTTACATACGGATTGGATTATCGATTTTTACAAAATATAACTTATGGTTCACAGTTTTATATGGAATTAGACATACCATCGATAGGACTATAGGACAAAGTTTTAGTAGGCTTGTCTTGATTATTGGGAACGGTACAAGTTTTAATTCCTTGTGCTAGTACACTTTATGCGTATTAAATAGGACCACGTTGGGCTAATTGTCTTTGTATTGACTTTATAAGACAATTAGGACCGTGTGGTTGTTATTAATGCTTATACTGTTATTTCAAAGACAATTAATGGAAGTGTTTATTTAATGTTGTTGACTTTGATTCATTAGAGAGTGAGATTCTTTTTAGAATCAATAGTCCCGATAACTTGGGTCGCAACATTACATATATGATATTTATTAATTATTAATAGAATCCACGTCCTACTAGGGAATGATGATACCCCCTTGAGTAAGCTTATATGTGTCGATTATGTCAAACCCTTCAAGTGGATTTTTGTATCCGATATTTCGAATAAGTTAAGTGGACAGTCTCAAAGAATTTTATAGATGTTGATTAAATGTAATTGTGGATAATTTAATTTAATCAACAGAATTACATTTAATCAACGGGTATCTGTAATATTACCGTGGGGAGATTAATACGCATTTAATAACATGGAGCTCGAAATATAATTGAGGGAAGAACATGAGTGCAATCATAATTCTATGGTGGTGTGAATTGTGAAATAAGAAATGTAATCCTGGTAGGATTAGAGCTTCTTATTTACACAAAGAGTCTAGACTTATTTTCTCCTTAGGTCCCTTCCCCTACCAGAAGGTAGGTTGTGAGAGAGAACAAGGAAACCACTTAGGATTCCACACTTGGCTACGTGATTGAGATATAAGGGAATGTGACAGAAGACTGTGAGGTACTGTCGAGTAGAGTTTTTAGTGTATGATAATTGGATATGTCTACTTCCACAAAGAAACAAGTCAACCTTTGTTATTGTCGCGGGAGTTCACGTAAACTCTAATTTCGCCTTGTAGGATTTTCCATATTTATTTTGTTGCCTAATTTGTGAGCGTCATTACTAGGTCCTGAGATTTGGTTCCCAACACCTGTGTCCCAGCTCATTGGCGTTGGCGATTGAGGAGTTTTGGTGGTGGCTAGGCAGTAATAGTGGTGAGGTGCGATAAGGGCTGCAGTGGTGAGGTGATCAGAATAGGGTGGCGGAAGTGGTAGTTAACTACAAGCGTGATGTGCGGCAATGGCGGATGATGATGGTGGAAAACAAGCGGCAACGGCTACTGCCCATGGGTGGAAACAAAAATTGTTGGCAAGTAGTTTTGAAGCGGAAGACAAGCGGCGGCGGCGGCAAGCATTTTAGGAGTAGAAGACAAACGAAGGTGGCAATGGCAAGTGGGAAAGTTACAGGTTCCGATGATTGGGGAACATGGTGTAGTCACAATGGTGAGGCGGTGTTTTAGTGTGGGAGGCTATAGGGGGTGCAATATTGGTGTAGGTGGAGCTACAGTGGTACAACAGTGGTGCATGAGGGCTACGGTGGTCAGGTGGAGTATTGAATTTGCGTAGGGAAAGTGATATGTTTGTTGGGAATCGGAGTTTTTACTGTGAGGCACAAGAAACAACTCTTGAGGTGAACTTGGACCGCAGTGGGTTCTCGGTGTTTCTAGCATTTGAGGATTTTAGTGTTTATTCTTTTAGGTTGGTTGGTTCTTAATCGCCAACTACTTTGGTTTTTTCTTCTCTCCTCTCTCATGTAATAGTTTATTGCTATCAATAAAATATTACTTTCTTTGTTGACAAAAAAAAAAGCACAAATAACCAAGAAGATAAATAGTTATTGAAAGATAGGCTTGTAAACAAGCTGAATTGAGCCGAACCCTATGAGGTTTGGGATCAGTCCGGTAAGGTATGAGTCAGGCTCGAGTTCGGCTCAGGTTTGATTTGAGCCTAGACAAGTGAGCTCGAGTTTGGCTCGTGAAAAAATTTCAAAGCTCGGACTCGGCTCAGTAGGGCTCGTTAACACAAACTGAGATAGAAAAGAGACCTGCTTCAAAACAATGTTATAGGTAAATCTACCACAGTAATCAAGAATTCAAATAAAAACAAATAGATCTACCATAATAATCAAGAAATCAAAAGGAAAAAAATGCAAGAGAAATAAAATATTGAGAACTAAATAGCAACTAAATGGAATAATTGGGCATTATCGACCGGATCTAGTCAAAGCAGCGAAGAGATGCAACATGGAGGCGGAGCAAGGCAGAGAGGAGGGGAGGGAGCCGATGTACATCACCATGGGAAGCGGTTGAGAAAACGATGGGTGGGATAAAATCCATCTGTTCATAATAAAGTACTTTAGCTAGGGATAAAAGAATAACAAACTACATTGGAATCCCTCAACTATAAATATATTTATAGGTAGACCCCTAAAGTATTATTAATTATATTTTGACTCCAGGTTCGCGAGCCTAACCGAGCCGAATCTACTTAGGTTCAGGTTTGGCTCATTTATGGAACGAGCCTAATATTGAGGTTCAAGTTCAGTTTATTTAGTAGACGAATCGAACTTGAACAAGCTCTTACCAAACCGAGTCTTGAATAGTTCACGATTGACCCAATTCATTTACAGCCCTATTGAAAAATATTGTTGTGTAAAAGTAAGCAAATATTTATTTGTGTATGATAATAGTTATCAATTTGGCATATTAATTGCACCTCAGGAAGTAGTTTGGGATAATCAAGCGAGATAGAATACTTAAATCATAACCCAATAGGGTTCTCATTTTTAGTAAACGTTGGCTGATATACCACATTAATTTCTTTTGTCCACAATATTTTTTGTGGATTGAGTAAAATTGTTTAATGCTAAAAGGACCATGCTCTTTTTTCTTCTGCTTTTTTTTTTTTTTTATGTCAAAATGGTAGGAAACAAGGGACCATGCTCACTACAACATGCTTGGTGGTAGGTGGATATATAGAAATGATCATTTATGTTTCCCAATAATAAGTGTTTAATTTAAATATTCACAAGATTTGAATTTGAGCCACTATTAGAAAATTAGGATTTTTTGTATTTATGTTCATTCTTTGTTTAAAATTTCAGGAGTTCTTATGTATCTTCAATGGTTGTCGAAACTATGAAAAATCATGTAATATGTGAAGTGATCGACCAACAACTTGATGGTTTCTTGAAAATTCATCGTAATACAATATTCCCAATGATTATACATGGGAAATTTGATGAATGAATAACAATTTTCTTGTGCTTGTTTTATGACGCTTGTAGAACTAGATGCAAGTTGACCTGGTTTTAGTGTGCGGTTGCCTATCCAATTATCCAAAAGAACTCTTCTACGGGTACCGACTATTTCTGCACCAATGGTACGTAGATCGGCCCGTGGGGCCTACTTACAAGTACCACACAAATGATTTACGCAAATTATTAATTGCAAATTTTTTTTCTTGATTGGCATTTCGAAAAACCAGCTCAATCGAATAACTATAAGTGTGCTTGATCCAATGTACCAATTTATCATTTAGATATTTTTTTGAATGAAAAATTAGTATCTTGGATCAAACTCTTGCAAGTACTCGATTGAGTGGATTAATGAACTGTGTAAATTAATTGTGCGAGACTGAAAGTGAACGCCACAGGCCGATATGTGCACAGATGGCCTGTAGCCATACAGAAACTATATGAAAAAAGCCCCTTTGATTCAAAGTGTAGTAACTAGAAATTCCTATTTGCACAAACGCATAGCTATATGTGGAGCCCTCTTTCTCTGATTGATCCTCCTGGTGATGGTGGACGACGGAGATTGTGTAAACTCTCAGGCAGAACTCCAGGCCTGCACACTGAACAAGCCGTTAGCACCAAACCGGACCGTTGAGTCCGGAATGGTACTCCGACGGTCTAGTAAGTAGAAGAAGGAGATGAAGTGCTCTAGATCTAGGGTTTTTAGAGAGTCTTGCGTACCTTTTTCTGGTGGTCAAGTTTACCTTTTATAGGTGAGCCTTGGCTTGGCCTCCAAGCACAGCTATGCTCGTCACGTGACTTAACCGCTCGGCTGACGTCACGATGACGAGCCTGAAAGAATATTCTGCAGGCACATGCTTCCAGTGAAGACGTAACGCGTGTCATAACCGTTCGGATGACGTCACTTGCTATGATCACAGTTTGTTACGGGCACAGGCTGCATTAACTGCTCTGCTGACTCAGCATTCAGCCTTTCGGCATGTTATCAGCATTGTGGAGCTAGTTAAGGTCACTCCTCGGATATGCCTTGAAGCCTTCGACACTAACCGATATTCCTGAAGACGATTCGGTCGGGCATAGATATTGCAGGGCTTCGGTAAAGAACCGAGGCGTTGGACCAGACTCCAACTTATCCTATTTCGCTTGCTTGGAACTATGCTTCTGAAGAGTCCCTTATTGTAAACCTCTCGGAGATGAACAAAGAGGTATCTCTTCCGGCGTACAGAGTGCTCGGTATTACCGGGCCCCTACAATAGCCCCTCGATCCCTCCATGTAGTTTGCTTAACTCAGGAGGGGTTGAGCATTCGGGTGCCGAGCGGGGACCGTTCCGAGCCCCATATTTCGAGATAAGTTCAATTATGGCGTTGTCGCAGCCGTACTGGGTCCCTCTTGGGTTGTGCCACGTGTCACCTTGGGACAGTAATTGCCTGACTTGAAAAGACACGAGCGGTCATATCAAAACGGCGGGATAATGATGGGTCTTCAGGGTTTTAAAATGACCCGTTCCTTCGCTGCCACGTGTCATTCGCCGGAAGCGTCCGTCGCAATGGCGTGCAGTCACGCGCCCGTCGTTTGAGCTTTCCCGCCCTCTGGTCTATAAATATTTGGAGAGGAGAGAGAGGGACACTTTCTCCCGTTTCACTCTCTCCATAGAGCATCCTGCTTCTCTCTCTAGAAACCCTCTGCGTTCTTGGAGCTTTCACAGAGATCGGAGTGTTCTCCTTCATGTATCTTTGAAGATTCTCAGGTAAAAGCTCGATCTGCATCTTTTATTTTCGCTTTCTGTTTCCTTCTCGGGACGATTTTAGGGTTTGTGAACACCTTCGTTTAGATCTGAATGGAAAGGGTAGACGAACAGTCGTTTTTTGAATTTGTAACGCACAGACGATCAGGAGTCTGCTCATAGGTTGAAGACGATGAACAGTAACCCCCTTTAGGTAACGCTCCGAAGTCCTAGATGATAGTGTCAATCGGTGTGTAGATTCACTTTATGCGCCGGAGGGTTTCACGAAAAAGAGTCCTGAGATCTCGATTGCTCGGTCGTTGGGTAGTACTAGGCTTCGGTTTGCTATGCATCTTGACCTTTGCATATAGCTGATGGTCTTTACCCATGTATCGTGATAGGTCTGGCGACTCCAGTAATCGAGATCTCGTCCGGATCAGACAGTTCAGAGTCCGAAGGCTTTTCTCCGAGAGCCGTCCGTGCCGATCTAGACAGAATCCTTGCAGAAATATTTGCTCGAAGGAATCCCTGTCGGACCCTCGTGACCATGGATCATCACTTTGAAGATCCAGTTGATATGACTCCCCTCCAGGCCATCCCCCCATCTCCTAACAGGTCTGCTGCCGTAAACCTTGATGATTTCATAGACGATTCCGAGGCCACACCGTCTGACAACCGCTCGGAATGGGAGCCTTCGGATGAGTTTGAAGAGGAAACGTCCAACCCAAGTTCTGGTGCCGATGCAACGTCGGATTTTGACACCTCGGCAGCGGTGGAACGTGCTGTTATCATGGAGATTGACGGAGGTGTGTTTCTGAGCAGGGAGGTTCCGAGCCCTTCTGAACCTGAGGTCCCGGTCCCTCTCAGTGCAGAACAATCCGGCGGGAACGCTTCGGAGAGTCAGGAGGGGGCCGCTTCGTCGAAGAAGAAGAAGAAGGAAACACCGTGCCCGTATCTCCCCTACTTCGCCAAAGGTTCTAGCGGCTTAAAGGCCTTCGTTAGGAAGTATAGAATCCCTGAGGACGTGTCCATCGCTCTTCATCCGAAGGGCGAAGGGTTGGTGTACGGTCCGGATCACGTAAACGTACCTTTGATGGCTGTCACCGAAGGCGGCCTCCGGTTCCCGATGAACGAATTCATTCGGGCTGTTCTCTTCGCCTATAGAATTGCACCCGACCAGCTGTCGTCAAATAGCTATAGGATAATAAACTGCGCTCTAGAGCTGAAGAGGAGACATGGCCTTGCATTTTCTGTGGGGGATTTGTTCGGCATTTATTCCATGTCTCGGAACAAAGATTATGGGCGTTACTTTCTGGCGACGCTTCCGAACAAGGCCCAGATTGTTGAGTCGCTTCCTGATTCTGATAAGTGGGCAGATCTGTATCTTGTCGTGAGGGGGAATTATGCCCCGACTGAGGGTACTGATCTTTGTCCGGTTCCAACCGAGAAGGGAGATTTAGGTCGGTGACGTTGTTTTCTTCTTTTAATTCCTTTGTTTCCTTCTTTTAATGAAAATGATACATTTCTTCTTTGCAGCTCCCGGTCCTACAACCCGAGGGCTCAGAAAACTCTGGTCCAAGGAAAGAGAAGATGCACTCCGGGTGATCCCCGACAGAACTGCACCGATTATCCTGGGTTACCGGCCTACATACCGTCATTTTCTGAAGAAAAAGACTAAGAAAAGGAAGGGAGGGAATAGTGCTGATCCCTCGGCTGGGCCATCAAAGAAGGGCAAAGCGACAGCTATCCCTGAGTCCGAGAGGATTGATATAGAAGAGCTTCCGGCGGAGGAACTGAGAGGAAAAGAGAGACGTCCAGTTGACCGAATCAGCCCGGACCCTTTCGTTGCTGATCCCGAGATGGCTCCTCCAAAGATTGACTTAGCAAAAATTTTAGAGGAGCAGGCGGCGAAGAGGAAGAAGGTTGTCAAGGCGAAGTCTGTGTCAACCAAAACAGTGGAAGCTGAGAAAGTTCCGAGTGCCAGTGATCCGAAACCTTCTGATCCTCATCCTTCTGTCTTTAGGACAAAATCCTTCCGGTTCAAGCCGACCAACAGCGAAGAAGGTCAGGCTCAAAAGAGGACCCGGAAAGAAGTGAGCTGGGAGGGAGTAGAATTTGTTGATTCCCTCGGCTCCGACCTGCCAAAGGAAGACGATCCCCATCCCTTCTCACCAATCTTGATAAACGAAGATGGGGACCTTCTGAAGGATACCGACAGCATTGATGCTAACCCTCGGTTAGCTATGTCGCTGCTGCCGGCTGTTGCTTTGAAAAAGGACATCGATAATGTACCGAAGCAGTTGGGTGAAAATCTTTTCCATCTCCCTTACCATCTTATGAAGGTATTCTTTTATCCGACGCGTTTCCCTAAATTTATTTCTGTCTCGGAAACTTATCTATATTGTGCCCGACAGGCCTCTCAGTCGATGTATGTGCTGTACCATCAGACCCTTGCCCTCAACGACCAAACACGACGGTATAAAACCCGTGCCGACGCCGCCCAGCAGAAGATCGAACAAGCTGAAGAGGACGCAAGTTCTGCAAGGGCTCGTTTGGGTGAGGTCGAGAAGGCATTGGAGGATGAGAGGGCTCGGCACTCCCAAGAACTGGAACGCCTTAAAAAGGAGCATGAGGAGAAGCTGCAAGAGCTGGACACCGAGGCCTATGGCCGGGGGTACCTTGCTGCTGGAAAGGACTACGCCCAGGATATATATAAGCTCGTCCAGAAAGGCAAGTCCGAAGGCCGAGATGAGGGTTTCGAAAGCGGCTACCTTACGGGTATGGATGCAGCCAAGATCCCTGATGATGATCCAAGACGAAGGGTGCCGGCGAGGCTACCATTTGCTGATGAGTTGTCGGATGATAGCCCCGAGGAGGAAAATCAGGCCGGGGACGAGCAGCCCGAGGGGTGCTAGGAATTTCTGAACAATGTTTTAAACTGTTTTAACTTAATTTTTGGTACTGGACGGCTCCGAACAGTAGGAGTTTGTCGTTCCAGTTGGTATGTAATTTTAAAACAGGTTTGTTATGGAGATGGCACCGAACAAGTACCACCACGCCATGCTCCGGTTTCACCAAAGTGGTGAAAGTTTTGTTCTTGGATGTATCTCGAATTTTTGAATGTTTTGCTAGAGCTTAGTTGAATGGCTGAATGCTTATTCCTTGCACCTTGTATGTTTTTATTGATTGGTGTAAAAACCTTTTCAATATTTAGGAAAAATTCACAACGTTTATAAGAGATTCACCCTTCCGATAGCCCCTGCTTGGTTCTGATCAGAGGAAGTAGTTGCTCGGATTGGAACTGAAGCAACATGAAATGTGATGAAAATTTTTCCAACGCTTGAAAAAAAAAGAATTCACCGATAGCCCCTGCCCGGTTCTAATTGGAGGAGGTAGTTGTTCGGATTGGAACCGAAGCAACGAGAAGTGGAGTTTAAAATTCTCCCGTGCTTGGAAAAATTTTCCACTGATTGCCCCTGCTCGGGACCAATCAGAGGAGGCGTTGTTCGGATTGGAACCGAAGCAACGAGAAGTGGAGTTTAAAATTCTCCCATGTTTGGAAAAATTTCCCACTGATAGCCCCTGTTCGAGACCAATCAGAGGACGTTGCTCGGAATGGAACCGAAGCACAGTAAATTGGAGTTTAAAATTCTCCAACACTTGGGAAAAATTTTCCTACTGACAGCCCCTGTTCGAGACCAATCAGAGGAAACGTTGCTCGGGATGGAACCGAAGCAATCTCGTATGGATTGAAACATCAGACCTTAACAATTCTAATAATCTAGATAGGTAACAGTGGTAGCGAAAGATTCTCTTCGTTCATTCTCCGAACATTTTTAATAATAAAGAAAAGGGGGCAAAACAAGCAGCCCAAATAAATTTCCTTCTATAACAAAATTTCCTAAGCATAAAACTTCCTGAGCTTAGTGGCATTCCATGGGTTGCCAATAGGTGTTCCATCCATCTCTGCTAACTTGTATGATCCATGTCCGGCCTTTGCAACTACTCGGAAGGGTCCTTCGTAGTTTGGTTTGAATTTAGTCTTTTTAGATTTCTGAACTACCTCTCGGAGGACCAAATCATCAACATTAAAAGGCCTCATCCGGACGTTCTTGTTGTATCCCCGAGCGACCTCTTGCTGGTATGAGGCATGTTTCAGGTGTGCTTCGTCCCTGAGCTCTTCAGCTAGGTCGAGCTCCCTGTCCATGGCCTCATCGTTGGTCGGTACATCAAAATTTTCAGTCCGAGCTGTTGGGATTAGGGTGGCTAGGGGGAGAACAGCTTCCATGCCGTACGCCATAGAAAATGGTGTTCGGCCAGTTGAGCGGCGGGGAGTGGTTCGATAGCCCCAGAGAACTTTTGGGAGCTCTTCGGCCCACTTACCCCTCTTCAGTGTCAGGCGTCTCTTGATTCCAGCTGAAATTGTCTTGTTTGATGCTTCGGCTTGTCCATTTCCTTGTGGGTATGAGACCGAGGAATGGAAGATCCGAACATTGTACTTTTTGCAAAGCTTCTCGATCGCTTCGGCTACGAATTGGGTCCCATTATCCGAAATGATCGCATAGGGGACACCGAAGCGAGAGATAATGTTCTTCCAAAGAAAGCGTTCTACGTCGGAGGCGGTAATGGTAATTAGGGGCTCGGCCTCCACCCACTTGGTGTAGTAATCAGTCGCTGTTATTAAGTGTTTGTAGCCTCCTGGGGCTGTTGGCAGCTTTCCTACTAGATCGAGCCCCCATTGTGCAAATGGCCATGGGCTGGTGATTGGTTGCAGGACTTCGGCCGGCCGAAGCAAATGAGTTGCGTGTTTTTGGCATTGCTCGCATTTTTGGACAAACTCTTCGGAGGTTTTCTTCATTTTCGGCCACCAATACCCTTGGGTAAGAGCTCGGTGGGCAAGGGACCGTCCGCCAGAATGACAGCCACTGCTTCCCTCATGAAGCTCTCGGAGAACGTTCTCAATCTGGGAGTCATGGACGACCTTCAAGTCGGGGCCCGTGAAGGACCTTCGGTACATCTGGTCGCTCGGATCCAAGTAGAAGTAAGAGGCCTTGCACCTGACCCTATGGGCTTCCTTCTTGTCTGTCGGGAGCTTCTCGTGCTTGTGGTAGGCGTAAATTTCGTCCATCCAGCTAGGGCCGAGGGATATGTGTAGCACCTCTTGTCTCTCGTGCTCGATGCTAGGACTTTCTAGTTCCCCGAGGAGAATGGTTTGGTTGGGGGAAGCTGCACAAGCTGTTGCCAGAGAGGCCAGAGCGTCCGCATGGGCGTTTCGCTCTCGGCCCACCCATTCAATTTCAACGGTTCCAATTTCTCTAATAAGCTCCCAGACCTTGTCGTGGTACTTCTCCATTCTTGGGTCTTTCAAGCTGTATTGGTCCTTGATTTGGTTTACGATCAGCTGTGAGTCGCTATATACTTGCACTGCCTCGGCACCTAAGTGTTTAGCCATCTTTAGGCCGGAGACTAGTGCCTCGTATTCGGCTTCGTTGTTAGACGCCGTGAAACCGATGGTCAGCGCGTTTTCGTGCATGACACCTTCCGGAGAGACGATCACGATACCGGCTCCAGCCCCTCGGCTGTTTGACGCTCCGTCCACATGTAGGCGCCATACATCTCCTTGGAACATCCTCCATATTCTGCCCTTTCTTTCTTCATTAGGTTTCTCGGTATGCGCCGGAGTCCCTAATGCTCTTCTGTCCTTTTGAACTCCCACCGAGCACTCAGATGTGACTTCTTCAGCTAACCTCAAGCTGTCTTCCTTGAGCTCAGGTGTCAGTTCGGCGATAAAATCTGCCAGGGCCTGTCCCTTGATAGCTGTTCTCGGTTCGTACCGAATATCAAAGTTTCCCAACTCCAAGCTCCATTTTGAGATTCGCGTGGAGAGGTCGGCCTTTCGGAGCACGGTCTTCAATGGATACTCAGTGATCACGATGATGGTATGGGCTTGGAAATAGGGCAACAGTTTCCTTTTAGCGGTAACGAGTGCCAAAACCAGTTTTTCCAGAGGGAGGTACCTCGTCTCGGAAGGGATCAGGGTTTTGCTGGAGTAGTAGATGGGCTGAAAGTTAGCCCCCTCTTTCCTCACCAGGACGGAGCTCACAGCATGGCCTGACACCGAGAGGTATTAGGTATAAGTCTTCTTCGGGCTTGGGCATCACGAGGAGGGGAGCTCGGGCGAGGTAGTCCTTCAGTTGGCCCAGCGCTCGGTCGCATTCTTCGGTCCACTGAAAACTCCTTTTACTTGTTTTCAGGGACTCAAAGAAAGGTCGGCACAGATCCGAAGATCGGCTGATAAACCTGTTGAGCGCCGCGGCCATTCCTGTGAGCCTCTGAACTTCTTTGATGGTGCTCGGGGCCCTGAGGTTTCGGATAGCAATTATCTGCTTTGGATCTGCCTCAATGCCCCTACGAGTGACCATGTAGCCGAGAAATTTTCCCGAGCCGACGCCAAATGCACACTTTTCGGCATTGAGGCGCAGCTTGTGCTTCTTCATGACGGCAAAAACTTCGCCGAGGTGCTCCAAATGATCCGAAGCGTGCTCGCTCTTGACCACCATGTCGTCGATGTATGCTTCCATTGTGTCTCCGAGCTGCTTGGCGAACATTTTTGTCACCATGCGCTGGTAGGTAGCCCCAGCGTTCTTGAGACCGAACGGCATTACTTTGTAACAGTAGGTTCCTCGGGGAGAAATGAAGGCTGTTTTCTCTTGATCTTCAACTGCCATTGCTATCTGGTGGTACCCGCTGTAGGCATCCATCATGCTGAGCCGAGCGTGTCCCGCCGTAGCATCAACTAACTGATCAATCCGTGGAAGTGGAAAGCAGTCCTTCGGGCAGGCATCGTTAAGATTGGTGTAGTCTACGCAGACGCGCAGCTTCCCATTCTTCTTCGGAACAACAACTGTATTTGCCAGCCACGTCGGATACTGGACTTCTCGAATAGCCCCGGCATCAAGTAATTTCCCGACCTCAGCTATAACGGCGTCTGAGTTGGCCGGAGACGAACGTCTCGGTTTTTGTACCACGGGCCTTCGGAGAGGATCGACGTTTAGAGAGTGGGAGATAAACTGTGGGTCAATGCCCGGCATCTCGTATGGTGTCCAGGCGAAGACCCCAACGTTTCTCTTGAGAAAATCCACCAGCTGCTCCTTTTCAAATGTTGTCAGTGTCGACCCGAGAAGAAAGTAGCGAGTTCCGTCGTCATTGATGGGTACAGTGATGAGGTCCTCTACCGCTTTCTCCTCTGCGGCCGTCCCGACGTCCTCCAAAACCGGACCCTCAACCTCCTCGGTAGATCTTGGTTTTGGTTCTTTTTTCTTTTTCCCCTTTGTGGTTTTCTTCTTCATATGAACCGCATTCACCTGGCACCTTCGTGCTATCATCTGGTCGCCCTTGATATCTTCTTGCCACCCCTCGGTACCGATGAACCGGACAACTTGATGGTAAGTTGAGGCGATGGCCTTCATTTCGTGTAACCAGGTTCTGCCGAGGATGGCATTGTAAGGGCTCGGTGCATCAACCACTACGAATTCCATTTGCAAAGTTCTTGATCCTGCCTTCACTGGTAGGCTTATCCGTCCCATCGGCCAGACCGGAGCCCCGTTGAATCCGAATAGGGGGGAATCGGCCGGCAGCAGATGGTCCGGATTCAGGTCTAGTGCCTTGAACGCCGAGTAGTATAATATTTCGGTGGAACTTCCTTGGTCTACGAGCACTCGCTTTACTCTGGGGATTCCCATATAAACGGAGATCACCAGAGCGTCGCTGTGAGGTAGCTGTACATCCTTTAGATCTTGTTCGGTAAACGTGATTGTCCACTGCTCCTCACGGTCCGAGAGCTTCCGTTTGGCATTGCCAGCTATGGTAAGGACTTCTGAGGAGGAGCTCGGCAAATCCCGAAGTGCTGCAGTTTTCTCTTTAGTGGCAGCCCCGTGGATCACATGGACAACAATTTCTTCCGGAGGGTTGTTCTGTCGTGGCTGCTGTGTTTGGTTGGCAGTTCTTTGGCGGTCAATGTACTGGTTCAAGGGCCCCTGCGTGACCTGCCTTTCCAAGAATTCCTTGAAAGGCTGGCACGCAGTGGTATAGTGTCCCAGCTCATTGTGATAAGTGCATTTCATCTTACAGTCATCTGGCTGGCCTTCGGCTGTCCCCAGCTTGTTGGTTGGCCAGGCGAACCAGGGCTCTCGGGAGATTTCCCTTATCAATTTATAGAGGGGTAGGTTGAATACTGTCGTTATACCGACGAACTCGTTGGGTCTCGGTTCCCGCTCCCTACGCGGTTCCCGTTCCTTCCACGAGTCGCGGTCCTTTTTCCACCCCTTTCCATTTCCTGTTTTAACTGTATTGACCTGCTTTTTCCCCGAGTAATCTCCGGCATTGGCTTTTTGATTCCCTGAGGCTCTTGAAAGCCTCCTTTCGGATATGACATCTTCTAACTGGGCGAACTTCTCTACCGTCTCCATTAACCGGCTCATGTTTGCCGGGGGATGCAGCATCAGTTCTTCAAAGATCGCCGAGTGCTCGTCTAAGCCATACTTGAAGGACGTGGCTGCCATCTGTGGGTCACAGCTTTCGATGGCGTTGTAAATCTCCCAGTAGCGCTCGGCATACTTTCTCAGTTTCTCCCCGGACTGTCGTTTCAGACCGACGAGAGCATCGATCGTCTTTGGTTGTGTACTGCTCGTCACGAACCGAGCTGTGAAGGCCTCTTCCAGTTCTTCAAAGGAGCCGATGGAGCCCGGTTGTAGTTGGTTAAACCAAACTAGACCGGTCCCCTGAAGGCTCACCGGGAAGGCCTTGCACATCATGGCCTCGTCGTAGCCATAAAGTCCCATCAGTTGTCGGTAATGCACGAGGTGCATCACAGCATCCGTCTTAGCGTCATACTTTGTAAATTTTGGGACAGCGAAGTTCCTCGGGGGCAGAGCTTCTTGGATTTCCTGCACGAATGGCGAGTCCTGGATTTTCCGAAGCCTTGAATCGGCTGGTTTCTCGGCTGATCGCGGGGCCTCATAGGCCTTGCCAGTGCTGAATGCCCTTCTGGCGTTCAGTCTGTGCCGCTCGTCGTTCACGCCGAGATCTTCGGGACGTTCCTTACGCTTTCCAGGGTCGATGTGCTGAGTTTCAGCCCTGTATCTTTTAGACTCTCCGGTACGTGGGTCCCGGACGACTATAAAATCGCCGGTGTCATCCATGTCGTACTCTGGAAAGTGTTGAGTTTCTTTATCCCGGTGTCTCTGAGAACTCCGATCCTTGTTATAGGTTCTAGGTTCTTGGTCCACACGCCCTCTGTCACGATCATGTTCTGTTGATCTGTTACGGATAACCTCCCGGCAATCCGTATCGTATTGCACCGGGGCTTTCCCGCGGTTAACATCGTCTCCTTCATCGTTTCGGCGCGATGGTCGGGACCCGGAGCGCCCCGTTGTGGACTGAGAACTGGAAGAAGAGTGGCCTCCAGTCCGAGCAGTACGATCTGTACGCTGTGCTGGCGGAATCACTCGCCCAGAGGCGTCGGTAACTATGATCGGCTGGCCCAAACGGTCTTTGGCCGAAGGGCGCCGGGTTTGGTGGGTGAGTTGAGTTGTTTGAGCAGCCGCCGCCGCCTTGCGCCGTCGCCTCGACGCCCCTGATCGAGAGGCTGAGGCGGTGGGTTGTTTCTTCGTCAGAGCTTCGATCTGAGCCTTCATGGCAGCCATTTGCTCTTGCATCTGCTGCACGGTGTCTAGTGGATTTGGGCTCGGAGTGAAGCCTGAGATGGGGTGGGTGACGATACCCACCCGAGGACCACCGCCGGGGTTAGCTCCTGCCGCTGGTCCGGTGGTTCCGTCGTCTTCAACGATCGCCATGGAAGAGTTGAGAAACAGAGGAAGAGTTCTTCCAGGGAGAAGAAGGGTAGAAAGCCGGGAAATGACTCAAATCAGTCGATCCCCAGCGGAGTCGCCAATTGTGGAGCCCTCTTTCTCTGATTGATCCTCCTGGTGATGGTGGACGACGGAGATTGTGTAAACTCTCAGGCAGAACTCCAGGCCTGCACACTGAACAAGCCGTTAGCACCAAACCGGACCGTTGAGTCCGGAATGGTACTCCGACGGTCTAGTAAGTAGAAGAAGGAGATGAAGTGCTCTAGATCTAGGGTTTTTAGAGAGTCTTGCGTACCTTTTTCTGGTGGTCAAGTTTACCTTTTATAGGTGAGCCTTGGCTTGGCCTCCAAGCACAGCTATGCTCGTCACGTGACTTAACCGCTCGGCTGACGTCACGATGACGAGCCTGAAAGAATATTCTGCAGGCACATGCTTCCAGTGAAGACGTAACGCGTGTCATAACCGTTCGGATGACGTCACTTGCTATGATCACAGTTTGTTACGGGCACAGGCTGCATTAACTGCTCTGCTGACTCAGCATTCAGCCTTTCGGCATGTTATCAGCATTGTGGAGCTAGTTAAGGTCACTCCTCGGATATGCCTTGAAGCCTTCGACACTAACCGATATTCCTGAAGACGATTCGGTCGGGCATAGCTATTGCAGGGCTTCGGTAAAGAACCGAGGCGTTGGACCAGACTCCAACTTATCCTATTTCGCTTGCTTGGAACTATGCTTCTGAAGAGTCCCTTATTGTAAACCTCTCGGAGATGAACAAAGAGGTATCTCTTCCGGCGTACAGAGTGCTCGGTATTACCGGGCCCCTACACTATAGCCTATGGATGCGACCTATAATTATCTACTCCTTGACGCTACTACGCGTACAGAAGGAGGCGTACAGAAAATGTACACAGTGTATTTGGGAATCCACTTTTGGGTCCCACACGAGTGATCCGAGCCGTTCATTATTCTTAAAACATTTTTCCGAGGGGGCCCACAAAAAATCAGCTCAATCGGACAGTTAGAAGTGCTTGAACAAAAGTCTCACCGTTTCAAAATCAATTACGCCTCCTTCTGTACCCCCAGGTTTATCCCTACTCCTTTGTAGGTATGGTGTCTTTTCCCATAAAGCTTAAAACCTCTTTTTTTTTTTCCTTTGTTTGAACAGTAAAGCTTGAAAGTCTCCTACATCACTAGAATTTGACTTCTGGCTTCCATGAAAGGGAAAGAATAGACTACTTCATGATCATTGAGGGATGTAACTGCAATCGTCAGATTTTTAATTTGGACTTTAACTATCTTTCATGATTCTCATTTTTTGTTAATATTTATGTTATTTTGTTCCCTACTTGTCTCTATTTTTTTTTTCTTTCTTTTTTGTGCCATTCGATATACATCAATTAGGGGTTAGCGGGGGAGTTAATAAGTTAATCCAGAGAGAGACTAAAAGCTATCCATAGCCCTAAACTCCAAACGCTTCTGCCGAGACTTGAACCCTAGTCTTTCTTGTCTCTATGTTTGGTTAATGGCTTTTTTTTTTTCTCTAGTAATGGCTCCAGGATCTAAGTAATCCCATGAGACGAGGGAGTCGGTTCTTATTATAGCCGCTTGTAACAACCATTTTGTTGGAACACGCACAACATGAGACACATGACAAGCTCTCATGTGTATCATATTTTCAGGCTTTGGTGAAGTTATGGGACACTTTGGCAGGCCTGATACAGTTTTCCAGCAAATTTTCAGGCCTGAATCAAATTTTGTGTGTTTGACTATAAATACAAGAATCAAAGACGAAAAACGGTTCGAACAACAAATCAAGTCCAACACTTTATGTTATAAGTGATTCGACTTCGTTAATCCAATTTTAACGGAGTTGAATTAGTTTTTAGCTTGTTTTCTTTATGTTTTAATCAAGTCCAACACTTTATGCCATAGTTGTACCTACGTCAGCATGATGGAATTTGAGCGGTTACGCTACGTGTCGGAGCCTTATTGGAAGACGCGTGCATGCGATGATCACGGATCTGGCTCGTGATGCTCGGTGACGTCATCCGAGCCAGATTACTAATTTACCCCTATACTTGGGGAGCCTATAAATATGAAACGAAGGAGCCCTAAAGAGGTACACAACACTTTCTCTCTCTACTTACACATTTCCTCTGGTACTTCCTTCTCCGATCACTTACTAGACCGTCAGAGTGCCTTTCGTGGCCACACTCCAGCCATGTTGGGTGCTAATGGTGTTTGCAACGTGTGCAGGTGTACCAAGAGGTTCTTGCTCGTTATTCACTCGTCGCTCATAGGGGTCAAGGGATGTTCAAGAGGTTCATCTGGAAATTCAGGACACCACAATTGGTGACTCTGCTAGGGAAATGACCCAGAACCTCTGGTGTCCCTTCTCAGATCTACCAAACCTCTCTTTTTTCGTCTTTCCTTTCTTGACCCAACACCATGGGTGGTGAGCCAACTCACCCATGAAACCCAACTCACCCAAACCCCATTGACCTACTCCACCCATCCTCCTCACGAGATCCCAAATCAACCTCTCATATCTCCGTCTCTGTTCTTCCGGATCACGCTAGACTCACCCCGAGCCCAGACTCATAGCAACTCACCATCGAGCAATCAACTCACCATCTAGAGGAACGAGACGCCGAGATGGCGGTGATGAGGGCTCAAATTGCAAAGTTATCCGAGACGGTGAAGAAAAAGACAGCGGTGGAGACCACTACAACATCTCGTGGGGGCGTATCAGCACAGAGACGCTAGGCTAAAGATCACCTTAGTCACCCTAACGATGAGAGGGCTCACAGCAAGGCTCTCTTTCTTTGGCACGGGAACCCGTCGACCGAGCACCTCTCAAGGGGTTACCACGGCGATTCCTCACGCCACTGCCTCGTAGATCTCTTAATCGAGCGCTTGCTCGCCGTTCTCACAATTGTCAGCAACTCACGAGATGGTTTACTACTATGAGGACGGTCAGTACAAACCTATTTACCTCCGGAAGGATCTGAAAGAGGTGGCTCAGACATAACGCTCCACTGACAAAAGGCATCACAAAAATCCCCCTCCACAGACGAACTTTGCTGATCTCCGAGCACGGGTGGAGCTCCTAAAGAAAACTCCTCCCCAAGATGTTAATCTCACCTTCATCCGAGATGGTGGCGAGGGAAAGCGTCACGCCTATCGAACTGAGGACAACGCCCATCATGACGACGCTGGGGGAAAGGGAAGAAGAAGGAGAAAGAGCACCGAGAACGGACTCACCACCGAGATGACAAAACGACGCGTCACCACGAGCGTCGCCATGACGAGCATCACCACGCTTACATTGAAAAGCGTTCCCGTACCAGCGACGGATTCACTATGCCATCCCTTCCCCCTCTCCCATCTCTCCCTCCTCTGCTGAGCGTGGATGAGCGTCTGAAGCAGTTGACCAAATCTCCCTTTACAAAGGAGATCACCTCGGTGACATTGCCAGCTGGGTTCATGCTCCTGAAGTTTAACCGCTACGATGCTCTCACCGATGCATATCACCACCTCATCTATTACAGACAGATCATAAACCTCTACACATTGGATCAGGCCATCATGTGCAAAGTGTTCCCTACGAGCCTAGGGACTCTCGGATCCCTTTGGTTCAACAAGCTTGAGGAGGGCTCCATTGGAAGCTACGAGGCGTTAGAACAGGCCTTCCTGTCTCGATTCGTTACGAGCAACGTTCAGAAGAAGGAGATGGACTCCCTTCTCAATCTGAGGAAGCGCTCGGATGAGACTCTACGCCAGTACGCTGCGAGGTACTGGGAGATGTTTCACCAGGTCCAAGGTTGTGATCAGACGCTTGTTGCAACCCACTTCAAGCACGGTTTGGAGAGCAAGAGTCCTGTCTTTACAGATTTGATGCTACACCCACTGAAGAACATGGATGACTTGATGGAACGGATCAATAAATATATCAAGCTAAAGGAAATCCTGACCGAACGAGGTGCTCCAACCTCCTCCTTCGTTCCAAAGGTCATCCATGTCTTGGGTAATCAGAAAAAGACAGTGAACACTATCAAAGCAGGAGCAAAGAAGCCGCCGAAGGCGAGCAGCTTCATAGCAGAGCGGACAGTTTTCACCTAGCCAATCTACATGCTCCTACAGAAGATTGAAAACAAAGGGTTCTTTCGATAGCCTGATCACAAGATGGGAACACAAGATAAAACCAAGGATAAGAAGATCTACCGTACATACCACTGAGAGCAAGGCCACTACACCAATGCTTGCAAGCCGTTCAAGGCGTACTTGGAGTCTCTTGTCACGACAGGGAACCTGGACACCTACATCTACCAGGATAAGACCTTGGCTCGGGCTCAGGGCCAGGGAACAGCTGCAGCAGGGGGTACTCAAAAGGACATGGTTATAAAGCACGCAAATCACGGTCCGATAACGAGAATGATGGAGGCTCGAATTCACAAAGAAATTGATCAAGCTACCGCAGCGATGGAGGTGCTCTCGGTACATAAACAATCGAAACGAAAGCTCCCAACCAAAGGCTCTCAGTGGACCATCACGTTCACCGAGAAGGATTTAAAATTTAGGTGATAAACAAAAAATTGATATTGTTGTTGGTGATCAAGTTGTTGAGGACCAACACAATTTTTCACAAGAGGTGATCGATGTTGCCACCTTATGCAATGGCTATATGAGCAAGCCGGCTTTTCTACATGAGTCGATCATTGACGTGTCAACCAATGACAAATTGGTACAAAATCAAGAGAACCCACAAAGTCAAGTTGATGTTGATTTTCTTGAAGTGCAGCGATGTCATTGGATTCCCAATATCCATCTATTGGATCTTATCAATCAATTGAAGCATGCTGAGAAGATATCGTTGGAAGTAATTTTTGGTGGGAAACATTTTTGGAAGGAAATCAAGCGATTGAAGTATTCCAAGTATTTATTTATTTGGCATGGAAGATGGCAGGTTCCTAACGAGAACTCGAGGACGAGTTCTTTTGAAGAAAAGGAGAATGATGCAGGACAAGATATACACCCCTATCACTTATGGAAACGTTATTTTTGTAACAATTTTTATTTACGACTATTCTTAGAATATTTTATTTGTGCTACCTATTTCGCACGTTCCTAATTTAGTTTTGGTTAGATTTTATTTTATTTCCTTTTAGCGAGTAGTCTAGGTTTCCAAGTAATGTTTTCCTTGGTCGTCACTCTAAGTAATTTCCTTTTAGTTAGGACTTCTACTAGTATAAATAAGGATGTAGCCTATGGGCATATTTAGCTTTTAATCAATTATAATTCAGAGTTATTCTCTTTCTTCTTGTGGATTCAAGAACTCTCGTGGATTCGAGACCTATCATCGTTTGAACTAGTACGCTAACTAGTTTCTCGTGAATTCCGATGCGTCAGTATAAATAAAAACGGGTAGACCTGTAATCGCCTCTCCTATTTTTGTGGGAAGTTGGAGATAAGCCTTATGTTTATCTTCCAACAATCATCCATTTATATTTCAAATGGCTTAAGATATAATTTCATTATTCATAAAAATAAACTAAATTAAGCCGAAATAGATTAATTACCAATTAGAGATCGATTGGGCCTAAAATGACACCATGGCCCAACGGTAATTAGTACGCGTTTGGCCCTTGATCATTTATTGCTAAGCCTATGAAGTCCAATTTATCCTTTTTGGCCATTAGTTACGGCCTTTGGCTAAATTTATCAAATTTGGGCGTAAACAAGTACTTAGAAGATGGTAATGAGGTCTAGATATCAAATAGCACCAAAATAAGAATTATAAATCTCAATGAGTTAAGCAAACACCATCTGACCAATCAATCGTGTGTTTGCCTAAACTCCAAGAAAAAGATGGCAAGATGTCAACAACAAAATCCCAATTAGGTGCTAACTTGAATCTCAATCGGGTGGCGTATATTGTATTCTTGGCCTGCTTAATTTTTGTCTTCTTTTTAAAGATTAACGAATTTTTTTTGGTTGAGGAAAAAAAAAATCCAACAACAAGAACCTCACACGAGGTTTTTTTTTAATTAATTTTTTTAAGATGAACCTCACCCAAGATTAAGTCTTGGATTTGAGAAGGCATGAGAATGCTATTTCAAGACTTGATTTCTAACCAGAGTATTTCAATGACTGTGACTTTGTATTTGGTCTCCGTGATCAAATGAAACACCCAATACTATACTGCATTAATACCGACTAGTGTTTTCAAACATGACCGAAAATTTCTCTATAATTTCCATTGTTTATTTCTTTTTGGCAGAGAAGATAAAGAGAGGATTTCTTGGTGTGATAGAAGAGGGGAAATTTATACGAATTTTAAGGACATCATAAACAGTCGTATGATTTCATAATATTCAAAATAAATTGCTTGTGCGCGCGCGCACACACACTGTCACATATATATAATTAAACCCAATACAATTCAGAACCCATATTCCAAAATGTTCTATGTTACCGCCCGACCCACATCATCTCAGCAGGGCCAGGCCTCGCATTCGGATCACATCCGAAAGGAGCAGAGAATGGACAAGACTAAAGGAACAAGGATATTCGTCTCGGCGGAGAAGTGCCAATCACCGATCAGTACATGGTTAAGCTAGAAATGAGCTCATGACACAAGGATATTCGTCTCGGCGGACACGCGACGTGGGACTCCTCATGACACTTGTCTTGGCCGTGCATCGTACCCCAACGTTGGGATCATCCATAGTACCGTTCAACCATGTGACACCTCAATTCACTATACACACGTCTCCGAAATTAGTCAAACCAACACACAATGCCTGCAGACTATCGTGCGTGGCGTTCAATCAAGGGGTGGTGGTCGAGTGTTGATTGTCGAACAAAGTATGTTGGTGCATGTCACCTTGTCACAAGGATGGTACGTGAGATCCTACTACTCAATCCGAAGGAACTCCTATAAGCCAGAGTGATGAGGGCTAGCCACAGTCAAAGTCTCGCCAGAAAAGTCAAGTCAAGGAGAGGAAAGTTTGGACACTACCCCTACTACATATTTAAAAAGTTATTTGAGATTTTTAATTGGTACGATCACGTTAAACAAATTATGGGATGGAGGGTGTGCTCTGTAACCTAATTTTTTTTCCCCCCACTATTACAGTATTACTTTTTCCACATTCTTTTGTTACCACCAATTAACTCTGGTCGTCATCTGCTTCCCCACCCCATTGTTTTATTCTATCTCGAGCAATAAAAGCCTGCATTTCACAAAAGTTCAAAATCTTCAATAAATTTCAACTAACAAATATAATTGGTGCCTAAGATTTGGGAGGAGGTTTATGAGGGCGGTTAAGTACCTCCTTATTCCAATTTGTTCGGCATATCATCCACATGATAATGCAGGTCTCTAGGAAAAATCCTACTATAATCCCCCACCAAATTCCCTGAAATTTTTTGAAGGCAGTAGAAAAATGTTGTTAGCGAGGTTTGAATTAAAGATTGGTTCTTAGCAAAAGATAATAAACAAATGATTGATCATGGGAAAAATCAGTGTTATGTTGAATTTGAAATAAGTAATGATGTGGCAAACATTTACTCCAACTCTTGCACGGAACAAACCAATCAAGGCCATTTATAACTTTTTGAAAACAAGTGAAAATATAATTCACTCATTTTTGCTCCAAGAGATGCTCTGTTCTTGTGAGGAGGCCATAAGAGGGTTGTATATACTGTGGGGTCTAGAGTTAGGGAAGGGTTTTGGCGCCCAAAAGCCAACTACCCCTTTAAGTTGCGGACAGAAATAGACGGAAAGTTCGAATTGGGCTGCGTTTGGAACTCTGGGGTTTTAGTTGAACAAATTAAAACCCTGGGGTTCCATTTGAGAAACGGGTGAAACTCTAGTGTGTTTTTTTTTTTTTTGGTGGTAATTTGTACTAATTTTAATTAGTAGACTAAGAAGATTCATTTTCAAAGCATCGTTTTCATATGGTACTCGTTTCTGAGAGAGTAGTTTTTCGAGAATTCGAAAACATGTTTCTAACATTTTTTTAGAACTGGATTGTATTGAAAAATACTGTCCCAAAATATGTTTCAAAAAATTGTTAGCCAACTTATGGAAACGTTATTCTAGTAATAATTTTTATTTGGGAATAGAGTTATTAGATCTTAATTAGTGTTGCCTGTTTTGATATGGTTAGCGTCAAACGATTGCTTCTTTTTTGTTAAGTAAATTTATCATATAATTGAACCTGCATATTAATCTCCTCATACTTCCATTTTTGGATACTTTGGAATGCTAGAAATTGTTAGGGTTTTCGGAACACCTGTTTAATCGTACAATACCCCTATGGATCTTGGGAATAATGAATCACCAAACGAAACCACAAACAGATGTGGGTAATAGAAAAAACGGAAAAGAAAACCGAGACACAAGTTATACGTGGAAAATCTCACTGTGAGGAACGGTGGCGGAGCCAGGAATCGAAGTTGGAGGGGGCCGAATTATGAAAAAAATCTTGGTTTGATGATTTTTCCAAGACTAAATCCAGTCTTTCAAGTTTTTATGAGACGGTTTTGATAAATTAAAAAATTAATCTCAAGCATTGTTATACATATCAATCGACGAACATATTATCATTATTGCACAGTATCATTTACCATAATTTAGTGTTCTCGAAATGAAAATTATTCTTACTTTTTAATTATTTTTGAAATTTTATAATTTAAAAAAAAATTACCTATAAAAAAATATGCAAAATATACTCCGAAATAGAAAATTGGTATCGGCTTGGGATTTACATGCCTCCGCCTCTGGTGACGAAAAAGCACGAGAGCCACACCAGTCCACTATGAATGATCTTGTTAAGAGTGTTGCAAAACATCAAGGAGGGTACGCACGCTTGACTCTAGACGTTGTATTTTGGTATCGGCTTGGGATCGTGTCTTCTTAGGTCTATTCTGGATGTACAATGCAATTTCGGTAATCATTTTCCATTTCAGTTGGAAAATGCAGTCAGATGTTTGGGGCCGTATAAATGATCATGAATAGTAACCCATATCACAGGAGGAAACTTTGCGCAGAGTTTCATTAATATTAAGGGGTAGCTACGCGATTTCTTATGGGCACAGGCATCCCAGGTAATTCAGTCTTATGGTTCTTCATTATCTGCATATGGCCTTTTTTTTCCTAGGTGCTCATTTTGTATGGGCGTTTAGTTTAATGTTTCTATTCAGCGGACGTGGTTATTGGCAAGAACTTATTGAATCTATCGTTTGGGCTCATGCTCGTGGTTGTTGTCTTGCCAACATTGGGCATGTATCTTTAAGTCTTAGGGTCGTGGGATACGATTAGTTTGGAGGCAGTTAGCTAATTGCCTACTTAATTGGGATGTGCTTCTTTAACCTTGACGTCTTTCCCTCTTTCTTATCAATATCTTCTAGTCTTGTTTGAGATTAATAACGATCATCTTCCATTTCAAAAAAAGAAAAAAGATAATTTGTTCTAACCATAGAAAAGCTCTAACTAGTCCAACTATAATTTTGGTTGTTTCTATAGAACAAGGAGATACATACCTCAATGCCCATGTTGAACTTGAAAGCCATAAGCAAACACAGAGGAATTCCAACCAAATAGTAGCACCCCAAATTCACATATGCCACATAAGCTTGCCACCCTGCCCCAATGGCTACCCCTGCACTAATATAATTTATTACTCAACGCTAAGTACTAAAATGAGAAAAGAAAAGAATATGATTATACACTGGTAGTATGATTCAATGGAATTTTCTTATATAATGAATTCATGATATAATCAAAGGGTAAATGATAGTAGACCAAAGAACTGAGTCATTTGAATACATGCCTGCCGGAGAATACTGAACGTTGAAAACAATAATGGAAATTCCTAGCAATGGAGTGAGCTCGTATACAATCTCTTTCACTTCGGTATCGGTGGAAAACCAGGAGGGATATTGCTTTGCAGTGACGATAAGAATAAGTACGAGGAAGAGACTTATTAGAAAGGAAGTTACCACAACCACCACGGCTGAGAACTTTGCTGCTCTGGGGTGCGATGCACCCAATTCATTTGACACCCTCACACTGCATCAAGTTTAATTCCATTATTATTTTCAGTTTTGTTTGGTAAACATGTCTTAATTTTGTTGTTGAAGTATTGTTAGGTCTTTAATCTAAGATCATTGTTGGAAAGGTGTTTGTGTATATGCTTCAAACCTTATTGCCGCGTTTAATCCAATTCCTGCCATATTAATTGTCCAGCCCCTAATGTTCGCACTGCAGAAATTCAAGTATTCGAGAGCTTAATTTATACTAGAATGTGAAAACAAACAACAGAAGTACAAGGAAATGGTAGACTAGACAACACATTCTAGCTCAATGTGTCACATGATGTATAAAGAAAACGGCCATATGGAAGGTACTGCAGTAGATGTTCTGGTTTCAAATGAAACGACCACAAATGACCAAGATTATACATAACAAAAACCTATGCATAAATGCTTGTAATACAATTAATATTTTGAGAACATTGCACACGTAATTCGTGATAGTATTTTTTATTTATATAGCACGTTTTAGCATGGAAATTGATTTTTACTCGCCTTTTTACCAACCACAATCCTTTTTTACTTTTTTATTCGCGTGAATTTGATCTATTACCCATCAATATTGACTGAGAAAGTGAACTATTAAAAGGGTAACATAGTAAATTTATGAGTAAAAACAGAGGATTGCAAAAATCACTTAACCCTATTGAATTTCTAGATACCAGATTAATAATATATTTATCACAAAGTGCTTTTGTTGGATATCAATACTGGCACAATTCAACCAAAACTTGAAACAGACGACCACCAATAGATACTGGTCGACTGAACCTCACACCAGACAACAGGTCATCAGGCGGTCATCCGTTGCTTTGCCAAGTTCTAAAAGTGAACGATTTCAATTATTAAAGTGCACCTATAAAAGACAGTTCAGAGAATCAGAATGATCTGTAAACTTCACAAGAAGATTGCAAGTGATCTCTTTCTTATATTTTATAGAAATGTAGTCCATGTTCCACCATAAGTGTTTAGACCAGCCCAATTCATGGATATTTCAACTCACTTTTGTTTATTAGAATCAAGATGCTATTTTTCAAAATCTCATTCAGTTCTTTTCAAAGCTCCACTTTCCTCGTAAAAGTTAATCCCAAACTTTTGCAAATGTTCTTTGTCAAATATTGGTCATTGGAAACATTTTAAAGCTTGCCAATACCTTTTCAATTGCACCAATTTGTGAAATTCAAATTTTGTCTAAACATTGCAAGCTACATACATTATACATACTTTCGAGAGCGCAAATTTACTTTTAACAGGAGCCTTATATATGCTCTAAAAGGAAGACTCAAACATATAATTTTACTTTTAATAGGAGTCTTATATATGCTCCAGAAGGAAGATCACTCAATACGGGGTATGCATGGTTGAGGTGAATCGGCTCTCATTTAGACATATAAACTATGGTGCTGCGCGCAAACTATCTCGGACAGCCAGTTATAAAAAAATAGTGGGAGATGCTGTACAGGTCAATCAAATCAGTGGCTAGCTATTGGCTACTAATTGTTGCTCTTAGGACAAGGCTAGATCGAGCAATATAACTTACCATATGCTTGATGCATCCACCGAAATTTCAGCATTCTTTAAATATCCAGCAAAGAGAATCACCAACATGACGTACCAAATTTCCAAGCTGTAAAATTATTAGAGAAATGACATTCAGAGCTTTAACTATTGATATATGCCCATTGTGAACTATACATTTGGCGGAAATAAATTGGAACTGACTAAATAAAATACTTTTCTAAGAGATTCAAATCAATATACAAAAACATTATCTATAGGAATAATTAGTAATAAATACGTAATATTTTGCTTGTTCGAAGGTAAGGACAAGAAACTTTTGCAATCAAACATAAAGACATTGTTTGTAATTATGATTGATAAGGACCATATTTGTTAGCGGCACGACTGATTGTGCTCACTGTCCATTATATCCTCTTTTGCTCAATGTTCCTCATCTGTCTCTCTCTCTCTCCTTTATCTTCTTCCATTCAATTGCTCACCAATTATCACCATTGCACTACTATGGCACACCACTCCAATTCCGATGTTCTCCTACCTGACTTCCTCCGTCCCTTTCAATTTCTGCTCTATCTTCTCTCACTAGAAATCCGTCATCGTCGTCCCATCCAACCGCCTTTGCCTTGCATCCCTTCGTCATAACCTAATGCAGAACAAGTTGCGGCCCAATTTTATGATCAATTGGACCGGTCAAAGCCTAAGAGGCCCAATCAACTTCTAATTGAAAATTGCCAATTTCGGCAATTTATCGACGAGCCCGGAATAGGCCCAAACTTGGTGGGCTAAAGCAGAATCGCGCTGCGATCAATACTCACGACCCTAATCGTGACTGATGGTGGATTTCGGCCAAATTCATTCGTTTAGGCCTTCAATTTAGTAATTTTGCTATTTTAGGTAATAACTAGATTACGAATTACTCTTAGCGTGTAATTCCGTTTTCATTGATTCCAGTTGGGAATTTCTTATTTTTCTTTCTAGTTTTCAATTTTGGAAGTTTCCTCAATTTTCGGGATACTTTATTTTTTGGTAAGTTTTTGCTAGGGTTTGCTAGTTTTCCCTATAAAAGGGCATGTAACCTTTAATATTATTCAGCTTTTAATCAAATATAATTCAGAGTATCTCTCTTTCTTCTTGTGGATTCAAGAATCTCGTGGATTCGAGACCTATTTTCGTTTGAACTAGTACGCAACTAGTTTCTCGTGAATTCCGCTGCGTCATAACCAATTCAAGTAACCACTTTGAATCCCCCTTATAGATGTAAATTAAGACGAGATAATTTTTCAATCAACACATCTATTAAAATGAAGAGGATAATTCTTATTTTTATTCATTTTCTCTGTTCCTTCTTCACTCTTGATTTGAGCGGCGTTGCATGTGGCAATGACTTTGTCGTCGATAAAAATTTGGTAGTCAACAATCTGGTCTTGTGTGTGGGGTAATAAAAGGTTAGGTCTCTTCGTACGAGGGTTTCAAAAAAAGATTCCGATTGGTAAGTTCTAATTTTTTTGGTTGTCGGAGGTGGGGTGGTGGTCGGCCAGAGGTGGGATGGTGATTTTTTTGAATTGTATGTTCAAAATTAGAATTTTTAAAAATTAGTGACATTTCACTAATTTTTTTTGTTCGCCAGAAGTGGTCGGATAGGGGTGCGGTGGTGGTCGGCTAGAAGTGGGGTGGTGATTATTTTTGAATTTTATGTTCGAAATTCGAATTTTTTAAAAATTAGTGACATTTCACTAATTTTTTGGTCGCCGAGAGTGGTCAGCCAAATGGAGGGGTGGTGGTCGACCAGAGGTGAGGTAGTATTTTTTTGAATTTTATATTCAAAATTTGAATTTTTAAAAATTAGTGACATTTCACTAGTTTTTTTGGTCGCCGGAAGTGGTCAGCTAAATGGGTGGTGGTGGTCGGCCGGAGGTGGAGTGACATTTTTTTGAATTTTATGTTTAAAATTAGAATTTTAAAAAACATCTCACTAATTTTTTTGGTCGCCGGAAGTGGTCAGCTTGCGATGTGGTGGTGGTCGGCCAGAGGTTGGGTGGTGATTTTTTTGAATTTTATGTTTAAAATTAGAATTTTAAAAAATTAGCGACATCTCACTAATTTTTTTAATTGCCCGAAGTGGTCGGCTAGAGGTGGGGTGCTGGTCGGTCGGAGGTTGGATGGTGATTTTTTTGAATTTTATGTTCGAAATTAGAATTTTAAAAAAATAGTGACATCTCACTAATTTTTTTGGTTGCCGGCGAGAGATGGGGTGGTGGTTGGCCGGAGGTGGGGTGGTGGTTTTTTTTGAACTTTTTGTTTGAAATTAGAATTTGAAAAAATTAGTGACGTCTGAGTAATTTTTTTGGTCGCCGAAAGTGGTCGGTCGGAGGTGGGGTGGTGATTTTTTGGAATTTCATGTTCAAAATTAGAATTTTAAAAATTAGTGACATCTCACTAATTTTTTGATCGCCGGAAGTGGTCGGCTAGAGGTGGGGTGGTGGTCGGCCGGAGGTGGGATGGCGATTTTTTTTTTAATTTTGCGGACGAAATTAGAACTTTTAAAAATTAGTGTCATTTCACTAATTTTTTTATCTTTATGTTCAATTGCAAAAGTTCCTTGTCCTTCCCTTTAAAAATGTCAAATGTTTTTTGTTTTTATGTTCGATTGCAAAAGTTCCTTGTCCTTCCTTTTAAAAATGTCAAATGTTTTGAATTTTTGGCTAAGTGGCCTTTATATATAATGTGTTTGTTGCATATATGTCTTTAATTCAAGACGTTCGAAGAAAGGTACAAAATTCGGTGTGAAAAGACGGTCGCGGCATTTTTGGTCTGGACATGATGACCTTGGTTCGGACCATGGGTTGTTTTTGGTTCTCCAGTTTGTAGCTTCTCTGGTCTAGGGATGGCAATTCCGTCCGATTCGATCCGCTCCGATCCGTCCCCGCCCCATTCGAGTTGGAGTTTCAGGAATTTTTTAGGGGTTCGGGTTGGATTTGGAGGAAACAATAAAAATAAAATCGGGGATCGGGTTGGAGGCGGTTCTACATACCCTCAATCCGTTCCCCGACCCGTTTTTTTTATTACACATCTAATATGTTATTGACATTTAGACCTCTTGAATTATTGTTAATTGCTAGGGCTTCCTCCAAAGTTTATAATAAATACACTTCATTCTTCACTTCTTAAACATAATCAAACATAATTTAGTTGGTAATTTCAGCCTTCAAGGTTGGAATCCTTTGCTATTATGTAATTTTATTTAGTTGGTTGGGATTTTTGGTGGAAAATTGCCAATTGTTGCCATCATGTTTTTCACTATTTGGTGGTTTAGATATCAAATATGTTGGTAAAGTCTGAGGTATTTTTCTAGATTTTATTTTTTATTTTTTATTGGTTTGGTAAGTTTCAGATCGGGGCGGGGAGCCTCGATCCTCAATAGGAGTGGGGATGGAGGGTGGAGATGATTCCCTGTTTGGGGATTGGGGCGGGGACGGAGGTAGATATAAGGTTCGAGGATTGGAGGCGGGGATGGCCAAATCCGTCCCCGATCCTCCCCGTTGCCATCCCTACTCTGGTCCAGACCAGCGTGACCTTGTTCATGATGACCGATGTTGAATGTGTGCGGCTACGTGTTTTTAAGAGGGTTTTGACCTAATTTTTTGGTCAGATTGACGGCGACTGGGTTTTGTTCTGATCAAAGGCGACTGGGTTTTTCTCTGATCGACAATGACTGGGTTTTTCAAATCAACGGTGATTGGGTTGGTGATGATGACTGTTGCACTTCCGATCTACTTACTAGTTCGTCTATATATATTGTGTATTCTTTGGGTATTTTTTTTATTGCTTGATTTTGATTGAATTCATAGATTTATTGGTGATGAGGAATCTAGATCCCTCAACAGTCAACCGCGATTGCGTTTGGTAATACTCGATTGGAAAATCCCAACCTTGATATGAAAAGCCTCGTTTTATAGATACATACATGTATGTATCTATATGTATATGGGAGCGGATCCGTGAACGCACATTTTGCACACACATTTTAACACTCCATCTTAGCCCTTGAAATTAAGGGCTAAAATTTGAATACCCTCTCACCTCCTTCTCTAACTTTAACAAACATTCTCTCTCTCTCTCTCTCTCTCTCTCTCTCTCTCTCTCTCTCTCTCTCTCTCTCTCTCTCTCTCTCTCTCTCTCTCTATACCCTCTATCGACCAACAGAGAACAAACAGGTCCTCTCTCCTATCGCCGTCTCCGGCAACTCCAACTCTGACGACGACGACCCTTTTCCGACCGAACAATCTCCAACAATGACATTCTAAAAAAAACCATATGTGATTTCTTGACCAACTATTTATTTCCCTTCCAACGATGCCGAAATTGCACTGCAACAAGACAAAGCACAAGATCCGAGCACGAATACATAACTGAAATCAACGAATTAGAGAGTAAATTTCTAGACCCAGATGGAGAAAATAAAACTAGAGTCTCTGAAACTGTAAAGTTGGAGGAGGAGGAGAGTGTGTATTTTAATCTCTGCCCTTGATTCCAACGGCTAAGATGGAGTGTCAAAATGTATGTGCAAAATGTGTGTTCACCGATCCGCCCGTGTATATAATAATGTGCAATATTTTATTATTTAATGAATGATTAAAGAGAAAATAGAGAGGATTATTGTAATGTTGAAATATATGTGTAGCTAAAAAGCCACTGTTCATTAGTATTTTTGGCTCAAAATTTGTCTAAAGTGCAGGCCTGCGCACTACACATGATTACTGTATAGTAATATAAAGTAGGTGGGACTGTGTGGGTACATAATTCTACTCATACAACTTTCAAAGAATGTTGATCAAATTAGAGAATAGTTTTATAGCTTCTCTCTCTAACTTTCCCTTCTCTTCTCTTCGAGACCCTTCCAACAGTGATCAGATCTGGGGGCGGGGGCTCCCCCCCCCCCCCCCCCCCCCCCCCTTCCTTCTCTCTTTCTCTCCCTCCCCTTCTACCCCTCCGCCGGTGTGTTCTTCACCCCATTGGCACCGGTTTTTGTGTCTTCGGCCTTGAGGGCTTGATGCTTAGATCCCCTTTGACGGTTTCCGGCAGAGGAGCTGATCAGGCTTAGAGGTTTCAGACCGACGAGGTGAAGATGGAGCGCGATGGTCTGGTGTTTAGACGGCTGTCGGAGTGGCGAATAATGGGTGAGGAGTTTTTGTATTCTCTTTTGTTTTGTTCCGGCTGGGGTTCCTAGTCCGGCCGCTTTGGTCCCAGTCTGGTTTTCCAGATCCGGTGGGTGGGATGGTGGGAAATAAAGTTTTTCATTTTCGTTGTTATTGTAGTTGGCCGGAGTTCTTCTCCGTTGCCGGAGTTGTAGACTGTTTGGTGTGCGCTTGCCGGCTACGACCGTGTTAAGCGGGGATCGTAATGTCCAGAAATGGCAACATCCCCGGATCGGCTCGTGGTTATCCTTGCTTGGTTGGCATAGCGTTGTTGTTCCGTTGTAGGATCGGGTTTGTGCGTTATTGGCACATCATTGTCCAAGTTTTTCTTGGTTATTCTGATGTGTAATCTGATCTTGGGATAATGAAAATCTACAATTTCCTTGTCAAAAAAAAAAAAAAACTTTCAAAGAATATTGGTGTAGGGGTTTGACTTGCCGTCCCGTGTGGTACTATTAGACTATTAGTCATTCAGGTGAAGCTATTCATACAAGGCTTTTGCATCACATACATTAATTAGTACATTTGATGGAATCCCTTGCCTGTGGGGACGAAGGATGGAGCCGGGAGATAAGTAGCCGTCACCACAAGATTTTCAAAAATGTAACTATTATATAGAAAATAAATTTTTATTCCCGAATTATATAGACTCACCCCACAAGGTTTTTATGTTATTATAATTTTTCCTAAAGTGGATGAATATTCATAGTGTAATTTTTTTTTTAATACATATTTTCACCACCACAAAGAAAAAATCCTGAATCCTCCCTTAGTGGGCTAATATTAATCTCTCAAATTAGTCGGGGTATATTGAGCCGAATATTAAGAAAAAGTATATAACCTAGTTGGTTTATGTAACAAGCCTATGTTGAGGCTCTACCGTGGAACTGTTTTTTAAATTTAAATTTCAACTCAAATTTAACTCTTTTTTTGTAATTGGCTTCTTTTGGTCTGTAGTGAATTTTGTTTAAATATTGTGTATTTTGGTGTGACTATAGCACGATTGAAAGAAATAGGGCCCACGTGTCAAAAGAAATAGGGCCCATGTGTCAAAAGAAATAATATATTATACAAAAAGTGTCCGATATCTATCTATTTTTCTATACGTTATTGCAATATATTTTGCCTACAAAACTCTTAAAATTCAAAATCCCAAATACCAATTTTCTAGAAATTTGCTTTTTTAAATTTTTTAAATTTTAAAATTAAAAGAGAGGGTGAGAATAAAGTGGGGGAAGTGGGAGAAAGGAAGGAGAGAGAGGGCGTGAGCGCAGGAGGGAGGTGAGAGGGAGTTAATGTGTTTTTTTTTTTTTTTAAGAAGCGTTGTGTCCGTTCGATACACGAGATCAGTAAAAATACCAATGTAATTTTTTATCAATTAGCATTGTCCATGTTCAATGCATGACAGCCGAAAAAATACCAATGTGATTTTTTATTCCCGTGTATCAAACAGGTACAATGCTTAGGTTGAAGAAGCGCTTGTTTATCTTCTACGCTTCTAATGTGTGTTGGATTCCCACCACTCTTTCATTTTTTTAGTGTTTAAATGGTTTTAAAAAAAGTCTCATTGAAATTTTAGAGCTAGAGACTCGAACCATGTAAAATTTACTTATGTAGCTTTGGCACCACCAAGCCATCTATAATAATGCTATTTGATGATCAAATTTATTATTATAATTATATATTTCACGTACACATAAAAAAATACTTATATTTTTTTAAGGAGTGACCCCGTAGGAAATATCTGGATCCGCCACCGGATAAAATTTCTGGATGAAACGTTGTCCTACTATCCTCTTTATATATTGTTAGTACGTGGTCCAGTTTTTCAAAAGATTTTAGCACTCAGGTGCTAAAATCAAGATATTTCAAATCAAAAAATGAAGTGGTTTCGTGTATCGTTTTTTGATTTTTTTCGCACCAAATTAAAGTACTCCTTGTGTAATTTAATTTGGTCTGAAAAAAAAAATAAAAAACGATACACAGAACCACTTTATTTTTTGATTTGAAATATGGTAATTTTAGCACCTGGGTACTAAAATCTTTTGGAAAACTGGCCCAAATGGAAAGCATAATCTATATATAGAAGCTATGATTACGCACTACTATTATTTTTTAGCTTTATAAACCATTCAACGAACAAGCAAACCTACCATTCAAACCCCCAAAAAAAAAACACAAACAAACAAACAACCAAACCAAGTACTTATAAATGAAACATAAAGTAATTACTAATTACCTTTAGTTTATTATTGGTGATACCAAGAATGAATTTTTTGAATAATGTAATTAAGAAACTTTTTGAATAATATATATATAAAGAATAGAAGGAAACTCACGCGAGCATTAAGCCAGATGCAACAGATAGCTTCAGAAATTCCCAAAGATTATGGAATGCCATCCATGTAAATCCATTCCAAGCTCGACCACATGCCCCACGAAAAATATACACTAGTTCAGCCAACACAATGAACCACCATGACGAATTCAGCGCCACCGCTGCTCCCGCCATTCCCCACCCCAATTTCAGCATGAAAAGCCAACTGAAGACCGTATGCAAAACCAACGTCACTGCCGATATCACAGCCATCGCCGTGAATTTGTTTTGTGCCTGTAGAAACTTTGTAAGTGGATAGTTCATCGCGTAAGCGAAGAGTTGCGGGATCATCCACAATGCAAACATCCCTGCTTCCTTTGATATTTCATCTGTCTGGCCAATGATTTTTAGAAATGGTGTTGCGAAAATGTAAAGAAACATCAGTATTAGAGCACTGGAGTTGAGGATGACCCATGATCTTTGCATATAAATCCCAAGCATCTCAACCTGACCGGCTCCGTATGCTATCCCACAAAGCGTTTCTAGTGCACTTCCCATGCCCCACTGTAAATATTTAATCAAGAGACTGATTATCACGAAGTATTTTTGTTATCATATCACTCGACGAACGCACGCAATATCATTATCGCACGGTATCATTCACCATAATTTAGTGTTCTCGAAATAAAAATTGTTCTTACTTTTTTATTATTTTCGAAATTGTATATTAATATATATAATATATTTCAAAATAAGAAATCATTAAGGTCCGACGGCCACCCTGTCCCTATGTAGCTCCGTCCTGGAGGCACCTCCCAAGAGTGCCTGAGGCTTTTTTTGTTGTCGTCCTGCTAATGTAAAATTCAAGATAAGTGTATAAACCACACATCAATATATGACGTGACCACTGAATACTCCCCCCGAAATGAGAGAGGACTTTTGTGATCATAGAATTTACTGACTACATGAGAGACACACCAAGGGAAAATTGGACCCACTAAGAGCATTCCTTATCAGCCTCATAAAAAAAAACAGCCAAATTTAACCACAAAAATATCTTTTACAATTTAGCAAGTCACTTCATCAAAAACTCAAAAAATCAGACTCTCTATTCAAACTTTACTATATTAAACTAATTCCCCCTCAAATCTATTGTAAAAAAATTTACTTTCTCCTAAAAAACTCAACTCCCCACTTTGGGAGTTGTCCCTGTCAGAGAAAAGGTGTAGGTAACTGGGTTTGAGTACGCTGTGCCACGCTGCACATGGTCTCTGCCCTCTCTCTCTGTCTCTTAGTGGGGCTTGATGCGGACAGCAAAAACAATAAAAAATAATAATAAGTGGTGCGTGAGCAGTGCCGCTACCAAATTTGGTGCGGTACTGTAGCAAAAATGATTTGAGGAGTGAGGATAGAGAGGTTGATATTTGGAGGTTTGGGCGGTTTGGCTCCTTACTTTAACTCAAAACTTAAAATAGGGAGCCTAAATAAGGATGCCCTAAGAGGAGAAAAACATGGGTGCAAATAGGGTACCACATGGTGTATAACGTGGTACTTGCAACGCCCCTATCATAGCAGTCCGAAATACTTTTGGAATGATCCGAATTTTAAATAAGCTCTTGTTTGTACTCTTACCAGTAAGAGTTTATTTAAAATCAGAACCGTCTAAAATATTTTTAGATCGATAGTCGAGATGTGCGACAGATACTGCCACATGGTACCCGTTTGGCATCCAAATTTTTCTCTACGACTCAAATAAACAAGAGAAGAAACAAAACAGTACTAATAATCATCTAGTACCCAACTCTGCAAATCAATCACTGGTCAAAATAACACAGCTGCAGTACATATCAAAATCGGAAATATTTGTCGAAAATATGCATAAGAAGTTGAATTTAGGGAGAAGGGGGCCAGAGTAATTACTAGTGTGTACCATAATGCCATAACAGAATCCAGCGACGATGGAGTTCTCAACCGAAAACATAGCGAGTTCCGAAGTCCCGAGGTTTCCGGCAAAGACCTGAGTGATTGCACCAAGTGAGTATTGGCAAACGGAAGTGAGGATGGCTGGACCGGCTAAGTGCCAAAGCTTCTTTGACTCCACACAGAATTCCTTGAAAAAAAATTGGATTCCTTTACTACTCGGTCCGATGAGATCTTCTTCTTCTTCATCATAACTAGCAAAATCATGAATCTGTGAAGAACTGTGTGGTAGATTGTGGTATTCATCCACCATATTGGGTGATAGAAGTGGATGCTCACCTGCATCTTCCATGGGAGCGATATAACAATAGGAGAGAAAGAAAGGAACCCCTGTGTTAGAGTTGAAGGATCGAACAAGCAACACACCAACACGCACACAAATAAACCGAAACAAAGAACACAAAATAATTTTACGTGGTTCTCCAAAATTGGGTATAAGTACAGTTACTAATTGGGTGGAAACCATAAAACAAATAGTATTTGTTGTGGGATAATTTTGCGAAGGATAAAAATTGACTAAATGAAAGTTTTTGATCTACACCAGATTGCCACAACCCCTTATATGTTAGAGATAGGGGTTTCGTCCTCATCGGCTACAACAATTCTCTTTGCAGTTTTTTTTTTCTTTTTTCGTTAAAATTTCTTTGAAAAAAGACAATATGTGTACGATTTAGTGCAAAATGACGTGAATGGGATATGATGTGATGGACCAACCAATTTCTTTAAAAAACATCATGTTGGATCCATTATTAGTGGAAAATGATGTTAACGCATAAATTGAACACTTTCAATTGACTACTCTCCAGTCCGGTATCCCGGATTGGAGGTTTTTTGGTGTTTTGAAGCTTTTAACAGATATTTTTGCATGATCCGAGCCGTCCAATGTGTTCAAAAAGTGTTTTCCAAGGTCCGAGCAGAAAATATTCAAAAAAAAAATACCGGGAAGGGCTTGATCCAAACAATTTTTTGCAAAAATTGTATATTTACAGTTTTGCGAAAAACTCCTTAAACTCCTTAAATTGAACACTTTCAATTGTATGGGCTCCACATACACTCTGATGTGGGCGTCACACGCATGTATGATGCAGAGGCTATTTGGAGCAATGCTCCAAGAGCATAAAATAATTTTCCATCGATACAAGTCATTTCTCTTGCCCGCCTAATCTTCTTCTCTCTATAAAAGCAGCTCAAAGTTGTTAAAAATGCACAACCCAAAAATCATTCTTCTCCTAAATCTATTCAATACTTCTTCATCTCTACATAGCTTTTCATAAATTTTTCAATGGCTTCTCATGTTTTTTTGGTAGGGTTCTTGGCTATAACTTGTTCCATTGCTATGGCATCTGATGAAAGCCCTCTCCAAGACATTTGTGCTGCAGATTCCATTGCTATGGCATCTGATGAAAGCCCTCTTCAAGACTTTTGTGTTGCAGATCTTAACCGCTCTGGTACCGTACTCTTCCCTACACAACGACTCCATTTTGTTTTTGTTGGTGCTTGAATTTTGTACAAAATGTCTAATTGTACTTACCATTAGTGGCGGACACATGATTATGAATAGAGGTGGCAATTTTGAACCCAACCCATGAATCCACCCAAATTCACCCACCTAAAACCCAACCCAACCTACCCATATTATAATGTGGGTTGATATGGGTTGAACTTATATCAATCCATATTTACATGGGTTGGAGTCAAAAAAGAAAAAAAAAAAGTCACGTTCTTCACTTCTCTTTGCTAATTAGTTCTTGAATTGTAGAGAGAGAACATGGAGATTTGAGTTCTTTTTTTAACATTTTGATTCTTTTTGTCGTCTGAGATAATTTACATGGGGTTAAATTGGGTCCAACATGGGTTGCACCTAAAACAAAAAACAAAAACAGAACTCTCACTCTTCGTCTGTTTCATTTGTTGCTGCTACTACTACTACTTCGATTGAGGTGTATAACCCAATGGGAAATACAAAGTGATGAGCACAAAACCAACGCTTGGTATCACGTGGATCAATTTTTTAATTGAGCAAGATTGTCGTTTCTTCTTTCAATCTACTACTCTGTTTTCTACCTCTCTCTCTCATATCCAAAAAGTGGGTTTTCTAGAGTGAGAATTTCAATGTTACTCCTATAATTTTTTTTTTTTTTTTTTGAGAAATAGAGAAAATTTCAATAATATCTCTTTGGTTTTTAGAGTGAGAGTATTAAAAAACGAAAGGGAAAATTGATTATAAAAACAACTTAGTAATTAATTCAAAACATATTTAGCAAATTCGAGTTCACATAGTTCAGGACTTAATTGAAATACCTCGAATTAATTACTTACTAAATCTATTAATTGGGAAAAAAATATCTTTGGGTTGGGTTGGGTTTTGCTTGACCTATATTGAACCCAATCATATTCAACCTATAACACATGCCAACCCACTCAAACCCAACCCAACCCACTCATTTGCCACCTCTAATTATGAATTTGACCTGGCTTGTTGGGCTTAGGACCACTCTTTAGTAATTTTACAAAAAAATTCCAAAAAATACAAAATTGAGAGGAGTGCAGGGACCAAACCCGGCCCCTGCTTACCATGTCTTAGATTTTCTAACATTTTGTTCATCCATGCAGTTTTTGTGCAAGCAGACGATTTGTTCTTTAAAGAGCTAAACTTGACGAGCAACACATCAAATGCAGTCGGATCACTGGCCACTCGTGTATTCGTAACCGAGTTTCATGCACTTAATACACTTGGCATCGCCATGGCCGGTATTTACACTCCACAAAACTCTTCGTACGAATACGTTTTGCGATCCTTGATACAAATGGAGCGATTCTTACCACTTCCCGCGATCCCCAAACCTCTATTCATCGTAACACCATTTCTAGAATCCCATATCCAAGCAGCCATTAAATGTTCCAAAGAGCATGGAATGCAAATTCGAATTCGGAGTGGTGGACATGACTACGAGGGTCTCTCGTACATCTCTTACCAGGCTCCGTTCATTATTGTTGACCTAGTAAATTTGAAATCCATCACTATCGATGTCGAAAGTAGCACTGCGTGGGTTCAAGCTGGGGCAACGATCGGTCAACTTTATCATGCCATAGCTAAGAAAAGTCTGACTCTCGGCTTTCCGGCCGGTGTTTGCCCTACGGTAGGTGTTGGTGGACACTTTAGCACGGGAGGGTACGGGATGATGTCCCGTAATTACGGACTCGCTGCTGATAACATTATCGATGCTCGATTAATTGATGTAAATGGAAGAATTCTTGATCGGAAATCGATGGGTGAAGACCTATTTTGGGCCATCAGAGGAGGTGGAGGCGCTAGTTTTGGTGTTATTACATCATGGCGTTTAAAACTATTGCATGTTCCTGAAACTGTCACGGTTTTCACTGTAAACAGAACCTTGGAACAAAATGCAACCAAGCTCGTACACCAGTGGCAATACGTTTCAGGAAAAATCGATGGAAAACTACTTCTCAGACTCTTTCTGAGAAGAATCAACTCTAGCCATGAGGGAAAAGAAACAGTAAAAGCCTCCTTCGTTACGCTGTATCTCGGAGGAATCGATACACTCCTTCCATTGATGCAAGAAAGCTTCCCCGAGTTGGGTTTGGTGAGGTCAGACTGCATCGAAATGAGCTGGATTGATTCGATACTCTACTTTGCAGGACTTCGTGGAGAGCCGCTTGATATTTTGTCGACTAACACTCCGTGGTTAACCGGTACATATTTCAAAGGAAAATCAGATTACGTGACTGAGCCCATTTCTGAAACTGGCCTCGAATCCATATGGAAAAGGTTCTTGAAATATCCAGATGAGATTACCGATATGCAATTTAGTCCTTATGGGGGAAGGATGGGTGAGATTTCAAAATCCGCAACGCCTTTTTCCCGTAGAGCTGGGACCTTATATAGCATTCATTACGGTGTCAAGTGGAAAGAAGAAGGAATAAGTGCAATGAATAGGCGTATGAGAGGGATCCGAAGGTTTTACAGTTTCATGACTCCTTATGTTTCCAAGAATCCAAGATCTTCATATCTCAGTTATAGAGATCTTGATTTGGGGGTGAATAACAAAGGCTACACAAGCTATGAACAAGCAAGCATCTGGGGTTTGAAATACTATGGGATCAACTTCAAAAGATTGGTTCATGTGAAGACCATGGTTGATCCTGATAACTTCTTGAGGAATGAGCAAAGCATTCCACCTTTGTGATAGAAAGTTTTGTTATAAATTCGATAAGGGTACACCGAGGTGAAAGAGAGCAAGAAAAGGACAATAAAGGGTGTGGATTCGCATCAAAACGAACAATTAGGTTGGCACCCAAAACTTTGGCAAATAATCATGTGTAACTCACACACTGAGATAGACACACATCCAAAAAAAAGTATTGAATGATTTGAAACCAAGAAAAACAACAATTATCAAGATGGGAACCTCCTAAATTAGGATTTTCCTAGTGCCATCAAGGTTCCATATGAAGTCTTCCACCCTTTAAAATTTTAGTATCCCAAATTTTGCCTTTGCCCAATAGCCACCCTTTCGATTCTACCATTTAGCCATGAATGTTAGCTGCTGGATCATTGGGTAGAATCGATTAGCCATGAATGTTGAATTCTGGTTCAACATTTAGCCATAGAAAATAAATGGCCCAAAACGATGTAAAAGAAACTGCTGAACAAAGGATGCTGTTTTGCTTATTTGCTCTATGTGCCAAGTAAGATTTGTTTGCTTTGCTGGTTTGGAAACTAGTTTCCAGAGCTCAAACAGCTGTTTGATCCAAGTCTTTCCTTGGACTACTTGATGTATCAAGTATATGACAAGAAGCTCCAGAGAAATGTCCCTATGGTACGGAAGGGCTCTAAAATTAGAACCGATATCCTCTAATGTGATAATTCTTTATGTGATGTAAAATGAGACTTGCCACACATACCCAAACTCACTGAATAAGTAGCTTTATCAAGATTAATATGGACCGCAAAAAAGTTATTCTCAATGTGGATACAATCCTAGGCCCCATTCTATTGGATTATTGGTTTTTTGATATTTCACACTTTACGAGATATATTATTCCCCTCGCATATATCAACTAAAAAAAGCTCAAAGAATTAAAAAGCCAAATAACAAGCTTTGTGAAACAGGAAGCATAGCTCTTGTCGCGGGACAATACTCTCGGAGGTAATAGATACCATACTTGGCGGGTGTTTGGGAGCCTCATTTTTTTTTTTTACTTTTTGCATTTTGCTTTTTATAGTTTTGGCCTTTTGAATTATAACCAAATGTATTATGATTTCGTTAAATATTTGAGAAATATGTGTAGAGTGAATTTTGCAATAGTAGTGGGTACGTTGACAAATATGTGCAAAATACATTTTGTAAATATTTTTGTTGACCAAAATTTAAAAAAAAATGAAAAATGAGAAACTAAAAAGCTCCTCACCTCCTACTTATTAATTATCTTCTCTAAACGCAAAGACTAATAAAACTCATTTTTTCATAACTCATTTTCACTTCTTCCACCCGAAGACCTACAATATACTTACTCCTATAAAAATGCAAAAAATGTAATCCAAACGCCCTCCTGCTCCTCTTTTTTTTTAAAACAAAAAAATTAGACCTTATTTTCCTTAAAATTTTATGAAAATCCCCATCTCGAATTTCTCATTTTAGCAACTTTGATTGATTTTATGAAAATTTTCAATTAGAAATCCATAGTACAAGATACCCCTCTCGAGCTCCCTCTCTCTCTCTCCCTGCACACAAGAACCATATACTCCAATAAACTGATAAACATCTCTACTATGTAACTGCAAGCATATTATCCGTGTAATTGGTTTAGGGCAATGGCGAGTGACTCTCTGATCGAAACTCACCACGCCCGCGTAGTTCTCCGGTCAGCAATCGCGTCAAGACTACTTCTCCTGACCCTAATTTTCCTATGGAGATCAGTCCTCAAACCCTACGACACCTCCGCCTCCATAAACCCTACCTGCCTCTCTTCTTCTTCTTCTTCTTCACAAAACTCAGCTTCAATTCTCTTCCCTCGCATTGCGTCGGTCATCGAAGAGAGTATCGTGTGGGACGGCGTGTATTTCACGCGCATTGCGCAGTGTGGGTACGAGTACGAGCAGAGCTACGCGTTCTTCCCTCTCCTTCCTCTCTCTATCTCTCTCTTATCCCGATCAGGTCAGTATATTTCATGAGACTTTTTGTTTTGTTGAGAAAAAAAATTGGTATTTGAGCATCTCTTGGATAAAAGCTTCATTTGGTATGAATTACTCCAATGAAGAAACTCAAAACTAAGCACAAATTTGGGAAAGCTTTAATTATAATTGTAAATTGTGAAGACTAAAACAAGTCCTCAAATATTTGAGTAAAAGCTTGCGCTTCTGTTTAAAAATTTGAGTAAATTTCAATTTGGTGTGAGCTTGATGATGCAGTATGTTCGAGGGTAGTGATGTCATTTTAGTGTCATCTAGTGAAGTGGGGTCATTGAGTCTATAAATGGGTGTCTAGAGTCCTCATTAGGTAGTTTTTATATATTGATAAAAGAATATAGAGAGTTTTTGCTCCTTGTATCCAAAGATCATCTATCTCTTAATTAAATCCATCCTTTATTTTGGTTTGCACCATTTAGTATCAGAGCATTGAGCTCAGATCCTGACCATTGATCTCACCTGAGCTTCGCCGGAACCAAAAAAGGGATAGATTTAATAAGAGGAGATAAGCCCCAAATTGGGATACAAGGAGCAAAAGCTCTCAATTTTCTTTAATCAATATATCAAAAACTACCTAATGAGAACTCTAGACACCTATTTATAGACTCAATGACCCTACTGCACTAGAGGACACTAAAATGGCATCACTACCCTCAAACATATTGCATCAGACTCTCCCTCTAACTACACTAGAGGACACTAAAATGACATCACTACCCTCAAACATACTGCATCAGACTCTCCCTCTAAAGAAAACAACTTGTCCTCAAGTTGAACAACAAAAAAAACTCAACAACTAAATAAAGAAAACATGGAAGTTAATTATGCAGCTTTGAATAAGGCATTTGGCTGCATTTCCTTGATCAATGCGTCACCCTCAACACAACCAATCTTCAATATGAGCTTCTTTTTGTATACATCCACCGCGTCCTTACTTATGTGCCAAGAAACCACCCATTTGCCATGTCTCTTGTGTAGAATCACAGCACAAAAATAGGCCATCACACTTGTACCCAACGCACCATGCCAAGAACCATCTAATAGGATGTGCAAAAAGTCCAACTTCACCTCATAGCCAAGGCTTGCTCGAGTGAAAACCATGCCCAAAGGATCTTGAAGCACCAAGTAGTCCACACTCTCTTTCGGCAACTTTGGAACTTGTCCGGGCACCATGAAATCACAAACTTGAACATCTTGCACCAAAGACAATTCAAGAGGCATCTCATGGAAGCAACTATCAAGCTTCGGCTCTACGAAATCCTCTAAAACAAGCGGGACATAAAAAACAACCTCTTCTGGCTTTGGTAACACACCAACTTCACTCTCTCCTTGTGCTTCCTTGCATTCTTGATTGGCTATAACAAAGCTTTCTTTGATCACATTAACAAGTCTTCCCTCATCAATGTCAACACTACACTCTTCTTCAAACTTGTCATATATGGGAACATCATCTAAATCACCACTAATATCATCCTCATTTGTATACTCATCATACACGGGAACTCCTTCAAGATCACCTACAAAGTCTTCAGTTGGAGGCTCATCAAAGATTGGCAAGTCTTCAAACTCCTTTTCAACCCCAAAGATAACATCATCTTTAAGAACACTTTCAAGTTCTTCACTTGCATATTCATCAAAGATAGGAAATTCATTGAAATGACTATGTTCCTTTGCCTCTTCAAACACATCTGGAGTGAGGTTCATCTCCCCCTCAAACTTGTCCGAATTGACAGGTCCATAGGATTCTTCAAAGTCATCACCAATGTTCTCCTTCTTCTTGTAGTCAAAAGTAGGCTTTACTTGACTATGAGAATCATGAATACCTCCAAGCTACGAAGCACCGACACCTCTCCGGGACCCCGTATCGCAGTGTCCCGACACGGGGACACGGCGGGACACGTGTCCCGACACGCCACGTGGCATAGGACACGGCTGTAGTGCTTTTTTGGCTGGGGACACAGATGGGGACACGGCGGGGGTCAAATTGAAATATTTTATAACTTTTAGGGGTCAAATTGAAATTTTTTAAAACTTTCAGGGGTAAAATTGAAATTTTTTACCCCTGAAAGTTTTTAAAAAATTCAATTTTACCCCTGAAAGTTTAAAAAAATTCAATTTTACCCCTAAAAGTTTCAAAAAACTTCAATATCCCCTAAAATTTTTAAAATATTATTTATATATATATATATATATATATATATATATATAATTAAATAAATAAATAAATATACACGTGGCGTGTCCCCCGCCATGTCTATGTGCCCATCTTTTTAGAATTGCCGTGTCCCCGTGTCCATATCCGTGCATCATAGCCTCCATGAGGTAGTAAACGATGCACCTTCTTAGTTAAGGTAGCAACTCGTCTTTTCATCATCAACAATTGCACCTTACCATTCAAGGTATCAATTTGTATACTCAACTCTTCAATCTCATTCCTAAAATGATTTTGGTTGTCAAAGTTGTCATTTCCATCACCATTATTCACCATGAAAGCTCTACCTCTACCTCCTCTTAGACATTTACCTCTACAAGCCATTGGGACACCAAAATCAACTCCAAACAACGGTTCAACGCTAGTCAAGCAAAACTCAATCGATTGGGACCCCAAACTTGAAATAAATCACAAGCAACCACCGATAACAACTCCAAACATCAACCAAACCGCAACAAACAGCAGTAAATCAACACAAATCACCACAAACTCAACAAATGAGAGAAACCCAGTTGAAATCTGACCTCAATATACTACCTCGAATGCTGAAAAGTGAATTTCGGGTGTTCAAACACTGATTCGATCCTGACCCAGGGCTGTCGAAGGTTCAAACACTGATTTCAAAGGCTGAACCATGGATTCGAGTGTCTGACTCACTGTTTCGAGAGTGAACAAGGGTCGATTTGTGGACTTGTAGTGATTTATCTTTTTGTTGTGGACGATGTTGCAGTGTTTGCGTTGTTAATTCCGCTTATTGGGTATAGAGCAGTCTTGGGATTGGCTGGATATGTAGTAAGTAACGTTGCTTTCGTATTGGCTGCAATGTGTTTGTACAGGTGCGTTTCTTGCCAATTCCTTATCTAAATGATTCTTTTGTGTGTTCATGTACATCTCTGTAACCGCCTAATGTGTTATATGCATACGTATACATGTAAATTTGACACCCGCCGTTCCCCCACGTTTCCCCATCAAAAAATTCAAAAAAATAAGGGACTTGCCATGTGTGTCCCGTACGTATTTGGGCGTGTCCCCGTGTCCAACACATGGATACGGCAACCTCTAGAAGTGTCGGTGCTTCATAGCCCGTAACATATGAAGTTATGTTTGTGCATGTACCATTTTATTTGAAATATGCCCTTTTATTTGTCAATGAAATACGTTCTACTAACCTTCTTATATGCGTGACTACAACCTGTTAAAGTGCTTTTCCACTCACAGCATTGAAATCAATCTTTTCAAAACACATTTCTAAGTCACCTTATTAACTTGAGCTATTCATGACTCATGAGTTATGGCCTCCCTTTAGATTCATGCATTATGGCCAGCTTTTTATCCTCCTCCTGCCGAAACTCCACTTAATTGATTATAGTTCTTTGAATTTGATGCTTCTTTCTTGGTATCCTAACAATAGGGAGACCTATGCTCCTGTCAACCGACAATTAAGCCAACAAAGTTAGCTATTACAACACAAAATTCAGTTAACCTATTCTCCAATTTAAATACTTATATGAAAACATAAGCTGACTATCTGCCATTGCACAAACTATTTTAAGTACCGAACAAGGAACAAATCCAACCAATTTTAAAACTTTGTGCTTGCTATGTATGCCAACAACTGAAAGAGTCTGAAATTAAATTGAGGTCACTATTCAATGTCACAATTAGGCCTGACAGTTATATTAGCTAAAAACAACTGGAGGTCCTAGAGAAGTTAAATTGAATTAGAGCTCACCTTTAGTTTTAAAGTCCAGACTTATGTATTACACTTAAATATCAACTGATTAATTCCATAGTTGCAAATCAGAAGTTACTGAGAATAACTTTAAAAAGCAGCATCAAGTAAGTTCTAAACTTAGACTCTCTATTCCTCTTGAATAGAACTTATTAATGCCATTGTTTCAAATCCTATTACTAAGAAATAAGAAAGCATGGTGTTTTTAAAAAATGGCCGGTATCTAACGGATTTTCGACAGGATGGTATGGCTATGGTTGCGAGTAACGGTGTTACGGTGATTCATGTGCGTAACCGCCGCTACACCCCAGCCGACAGAACACTTTGAATCACTTTCTGTCATCTATTTTGTTCCTTTATTCAGAAACCCATGTGATACTCAGTAAGGGGTGAGATTCTTGTGGCCAAGAAACAACCAAACTCAATTATTTCCACTGGGTCCTGGAAGAAAGAGAGAAAAACTTTAGATATACATTATTACCTTAATACCTTCACCCAATAGTTTCGATTTAGGCGAAAGGAAGAAATAGATTTCACCTTATTCTTTGATCTCAGCTTTGACTTCACGTTCATCTTCGATTTGGGCTCTTCGGTATGTTGTTTCTTCAAACCGGCTTTATTTTACATGCATAGGCTGTGGTTAAGGGTTTTTACTGATGGATTAGGGGTTATTTAGGGTTTTGTTGAAGGTCTGATTAAGGGCTATGGCTGCAATTTAGGGTTTCTTCATTCTGTTGAGAACGATCGACTGGAGGGTTAGGAATTTGGTGTATAGGGTATATACATATGTGGGAGGAATGAGATTTTATAAGGTGTGTGTTGTGTAACAGTAGTTCTATAACCATTAGTTTAGAATTATTTTGCTAATGTATTTGTTTTTGTTTTCTCAACATTGTAATTAGGAGGGGAGGGATTGTGAAAATGTGGGAAATTATCAACATTTATTGCCTCAAAAGCAACTTTTGATCCAGTCTTACTTACAAAAGTACTTTTAAAATTCAAATATTGTTTAGAAACAAGAAGTTTCCTATGAGGGCTCCCTCACAACAAAAAGTGCAGGAAAACAGTTGTGAGCTGTTGGATCGCGTGAAGGGCATAGGATCCAACGGCCCACAACTGTTTTTCCGCACTTTATTTTGTGAGGGAGCCCTCATAGGAAACTTCTAATGGTTAGAAATATCTAAAAACATTCAATTTTTTCATAATAAGGTTAGAACAACTGTATCAATGCTTTTTTTAGCATTTTCCAGTGCTTAAAAAAAAATTCACGAGTGTGGTGTCCAATTGCGGTTACACATTGACCAACACTCCGAATATCCGTCAATCACGGCCGCTACCGTTATGCCGACCGGTACAGTGATTTAAAACCATGCTAAGAAGTGAGAAGATTTTTAGAAAGCAACGTGAATTATGTGTGTGATGTGTACAGATACATGCATATTCAAGTATCCAGAACTGTATATGTTTGAGCCCGATTGATTTACTACATGAGCCTATTTACACATTTGAGTCAGGTTCATTGAGCCTCCATAAACGAGTTGAGCCTATAAAAACGAACCCTACTTTTTTGAGCTGAGTCGAGTCAAACTTTAGAGTGTTGGGATCAGCTTATTTACTATTCTAGCCTAAAACTTGAGCTTGTACAGGTGAAAACATTGCTTCATAGTTGCTGAAATTAGTTTGTACAAGTGTGGTTTTTGTTAATTTTTTACTCTACGGTTCTCAATATTTGTATACGTATGTATCTGTATACACCACACACGTATAATTGATGATGCTTTTTAATTATCTTCTCACTTCGTAGTAACAGGACTTGCAATGATGGAATTAATCAGTTCTATTCGAGAGGAATACAGACTCTCGACTTTAGAACTTAATTAATGCTTCTTTTTAAAGTTCTTCTCAGTTCTCAGTAACTTTTGGTCCGCAACTATCGAATTAACTGGTTGGTATTTAAGTGGAATACATTGGTCTGGATCTTAGAACTTATGGTGAGCTGAGCTCTAATTCAATTAAACTTCTCTAGAACCTCTAGTTCCTTTTAGCTAATCTAAAAGGCATTATAGCCATGTTGAGCACTTCAGAGTGAGTGGAAAAGCACTTTACCAGTGTGTTTTTCACACATAAGCATGTTAACAAAATATATTTCACAGGAAAATAAAACTTACTCCCTCCGTTCTAAATTGCTGGTCACTTTTGGGGATTCCAAATAAGCACACATGCAATAACTGCATTCAATAAATGCATTCACATTAAACAGATTCATTAATTTCCAACAATGCCCCTTATATTTCAACTTTTGAATGAAATGATTGTTGTTGGTAAAAGGGTTATTTTGAAAGATTGAATAAATTTTGTTTTGACTTTTCAAAGGGGAGTAACCATTTGGAACATCCCAAAATAGTATAAGTGACAAGCAATTTGGAACGGGGGGAGTACTAACAAACTGCTCTTGTGGTTGTAAATACCTATTAGATTTGGATCCTGTAAATTATGTAATGTCACACGTTTACACTGATTTGTAAAGCATGTGGTGCCTAGATCTTGATTGCATGTGTGCTGAAACATCAAACATCATACTATGTGTCTCTACTCTTCGGCTGACTTCTCATGATGTCATCTTTTATTGAAGTGGACGGTATTTTATAAGCATGCCCGGTAGCTTTCCCTCATTCTTTTCTGTTCACTGCGAACACTGGCAGTTTGTTTCCCCTCTTTTCTTGGTTCATACAAATACAATGTACTGAACCTATGTATGACATGCAACATTATGAACTACATTCACTCTGTAAAGAACCTAGAATTTGAAGGCTATTCATTTCGTCATTGCACGAAAAAATACTATGTCAATGAAAGGGTGGAGTAAATTGAGGAGAAAATTGGAGGGCATCTATGGAGCCGTTTCAATCCACTGTATGTCTGCTTGCTTTTGTAAATTACATATGTTGTATATCACAACGCGCACATTGATTAGCACAGACAGTGACAGTTAGTACTATAATCATGGCTGTGAAATTGTGCAGGCAGCAGTTGTTTGTGATAATCACAAGTACCCATATAGATCAACATGAATATGTTCCTCCTGAATATTTCTTTGCAAATTGATCCCCACATGCATACGCTGCATATTTCTAATAGTTTTCCCACCCTATTCTCTGACAGGCTTTCAGTTATCATTTTGAAGGACAAAGAGGGAGCACTGAGAGCATCGATTTTGTTTTGCTTCAATCCTGCTTCCATATTCTACTCATCTATGTACTGGTCTTAATTTCCATTTTTTAATTTTATATCAGAATTGAAAAGGCACAGTCCACATCACTTTCATGTTTTATTTGCAGATATACTGAAAGTTTATATTCTTTGTTATCAATTGGAGGTGTGTATCAGTTAGTGTCTGGAGCCAATAATGTTGCTACTCTGTTGCTTGCTCTCTCTGGGGCTGCAAGATCCAATGGCGTGATTAATGCGGGTTATACTTGCTATCAGACTATGCACGCCGCTTATAATGCTATCTTTCGTAGAAGAAGTTTCATTGTAAGTTTTGCATGTACTTTCTGACTTCAATGCTAGGTTCTGTTAGTTGATCTGTTCACCCTTGGTACAATTTGGGTGTAGGTCTCATAGGGTTGATATTCCTTAGTGCAACTGCACTTGAGTACATATTCGCATCGAGGCTCGAGCTCTGCTATATTTTGTACACATACTTTATACAGTTTCATATTTTTTCTATGTTTCTGTAAGTATCTACTTTCCTTGGGAGTTCCACAGATTTAGTTGGCATCCATGTCATTTCTATACAGTCTGTGGTGTTAGTTGTTGAACTGATTCTGCATAATCCTTGTTTTTATATTCATATTTGTTCACCTTCAGACCATCCACTCCCTAGCTTGGTCTTTACTAGCTTTAAGTGTGTAATTGAGATGCATGGGTTACCAATATAAGAAGCCTTCGCTTTTGTTCAAGGATGGATTAAGTCTGGCAATTATTTGACTATTTGCTTGATCATGTTAATGGGCATTGACCATAGCTAGCCTCATATAACTCAAAAGTTTCTTGCTTCCGCAGAGGGTGGTTCTTGAAATTTTTATTTACTTGTAGTTGAGGTGCGAGTAAGCTAGCCCGAACACTGGAATTATCAAAAAAAAGTTGTTCATTTTGGAGAGTATCTACATTGTTCTGATGAACTTTCCTAAATTCTCTTCCGTTTGTGAGCTGTGGCAGTGTGTCCCATATAGTTCCAGTTGTGTGTCTGAGATGGGAATGATGAATCGAAACTTAGGACTCAGTGGAAACTCCCATGACTTCTGATACCAACAACTGATGCAAGACAACACTTGAATATACAATTCAAAAGAGGGTAAGCCTGAGGCTTGTAATTTTGGTAGAATTTTTTGTAAGGTTTATGGGAAGGAGGGGTTGTGACTTGATCTAGTTTAAAGAGATTCACCAAAAAATAAAACCTCCAGTTTGAAGAGCTAAGTTACAATGAGTCGTATAATCTATGTATGTGCCAACGTCGAACACTCATTGCTCCAGGAGCGGGAGGGAGACATATCTAATAACTTCTTATAATCTTAATAATTTTGGTTTGATTTTTTAAAAAACATCTTAAAATAATCATGTGACTGTTGTATTAGTCTAAAGAAATAGAAGCAATGAGTCATACATTTACTGTATCAGGCTAGAACAATTTCAATGTGCAAATGTAGTGTATTGGAAACCAAAAGCTCTATAAATATATGTTTCCATAAGAATTTGTCTCTTAAGCTGTCCCCCTCGGGCCAAAATCCTGGCTCCACCATTGGAGGGAGGTATGTGTACGACCCCGTACACACTTTCGACACTTTGACCACCTAGTTCTTTTGATTTGTGAAGTAAAAGCTCACATTAGTTAGAAAACGTATCATTTCTTACAATTGACGTCGAAGAGAAAAAGAAGATCCTTATTTTTGTTTAATCCCAGTTGGTTTCAGATACATTTCTAAGTAAATTTGAGCATCGTGTTGATATAAATTTATGCTGTGGACGAGTCCCCATACACATTCCTGGATGTTAAACTTTCGTCCTTATGTCCTAATTCCGAAGAAGTAAGATTTGATGCTTGGACACAGACATGCATGCGCTTCACATAACATGTGTTAAAGGGTATGTCACATGGATCCTTCATTTTGGCTGAAGTACCCGTGTCCTCTGTCTGACACGCATATCCATTTTGGACACTCAGATCCTCTAATTGTATGATATCACCGAATTAGCTAGAAAAGCGATATTTCTAGACTTGCACATGGACATGAAATAGAAAAACATATATTTCTTAACTCTTCTTGTTTAAATACATTACTAACTATAATTTACAATACCCCATTGTGGACAGTATCCTAAAATTTAAGTCTAGGAAGGTCCGATGCTTGGACATGCACCTCCATCCGATACTCGTACTCGAGTCCATGTAAGATAGGTTAAAGGTGGTAGGTTGCTGCTTAAGAACTTATGTTATGTACGGATCTGAATATCAAGTAGCTTTTTGTTTGGTGGTTGAACTCTCTCCCAACTGGATAGGAAATGAGTTGAGCTTTGGAATGCTGGTTTCTGGTGTCTGACTGGAAGTTAAAAAGTAATGGCTGACCAGAAAATCAGGTCCTGGCTTTCCTAATCGGGCGATGATGGCATTACCCTTTTCATTTGAATCCCTTGCTAGCTTGTAAAGCATGACATATTGTTGAGTGACTTGGAATCAACTGATTGGGCAGTAAATATAATCTCATTTTCCCACTGCAAGCTTTGAATCACTCAAGGTGGCAGCATGTAATCTTCTTGTTTCCTTTGCATTTGTCAAGTAGTTATATTATGAGCATGGAGCTTTTTGGGAAATTCAGTTGAGCTGTAAGGATTGCCAACTATTTATTAAATTGCTCAACTCAGCATGCTTAAGGATTTTTTTTTTTCTCATTTCTCTATGCCAGTTGACGGTACAGGTTCTTTCTGCTGGAGCTTTGCATTGTCTGTGCATTTTTATCCCATTTATTGCTTTTCAAGCATATGGATACTACAATATTTGTTGGGGACATGTTCCAGATCAAATAAGCCCATGGTGCAAGGCAAGACTCCCTCTACTGTACAATTACATTCAAAGTCATTATTGGTATGTCATTGACGAAGTTACACCTATTTGATTTAACCTGTCTACTTATTATTCATTTTAATAACAGTGTGCTAGTAAGGGTGTAATATTTGTATATGGTGTTTTCTAGAATATTTGAACTTCTAAGTTTTAGTGAGAGACTGATAGTTAACTAGAGCATTATTTAGTAAACTATTCTTCTTTGTAATCTATTGGACTATGTTTTTCACTATCTTGCGCAGTGCACCCTTGAGTAATGTTGGACATGCTAATGCAATGCTCAAACCTAAACCACACTAGAAACAAGAGAGAGCTAAGCATCCATGTGTTTTGTTTTATTTGATATTAATTTTTGTAGTTGATCATCAGAGTTTTGGATGTTGTTTTAGGTCTACTGGCCGGAGCTGTTGTAGTTCTTTTGGTGTGAGGGGTTTGGGGATGTGGTGTAGTATGCTGAAGTAAATTTGGTTCTAAAGCGAGTCATATGATGTTCTTCTACTACTAACCACTATTAAGTGCTATATTTTATATTCAAGCTGACATTGGAATTTCTGTTGTTTCAGGGGTGCAGGTTTCCTGAGATACTTCCAACTAAAACAGCTGCCAAATTTCTTACTTGCATCTCCGATATTGTCTCTGGCACTTAGCTCGATCATCCATTATGTAAAGCTGCAGCCTGAAATATTTTTCTCGCTGGGTTTCCGAGGTTCAAGTGAACATTCGGCATCTGTGTTTTCTCCTATGGGAGCTGCTAAAAGAGCAAAAGGCAGTTACTCTCTAAAGGAACTCACTTCTACAATGCAGCAAGGTGACTTTTTTAAGAACAAATTTGTTTTGGAGTTGGCGCAGAGCCAACCGGTTCACATGTAGCAAACTTAACTGTTTTAGTCCTAAGTTCTATAGTTTCTCGGTAGATTAGAATTTTTTATGTATGGTGACAGTGGCCTAGCTGTGAAAACACTAGGCATACTGTCTCATCTGGCTTACTTTGATCTTTTTCCCCCCAACCTATTCCTTTAACTTTTTATGTATGTTGACAGTGGCTGAGCTGTGAAAACAATAGGCATTCTGTCTCATCTGGCTTACTTTGATCTTTTTCCCCCCTACCCATTCCTTTAACTTGGGAAGTACCTGTATTGCTTGAATAATAGTTTACAACTACACTTTGTTTTAATCTGTGTTTGAACCAAGGGACTGCCTGCCTTATAACTGAAGATACTGTCTCATGTTTTGAGTGGTTTGAGAACAACATTTAGCCTTGCTCTGCTGTGACAGCAAAATTTGTTAAGTCTATATATTTGCAAAATGGATTTTGTTTAGTTCACACCAAGAGTCTCATTCCAGTATTTTTTTTAAACAGAAGATCAAATTCTTAGACGAAGGAAACGGGCAATCAAAGGAGACGGTCACAGTACTCTTCTTCCACTAGAAAATGATCCATCCGAAAGGAATTTATCAGTTGATGTTCTTCCTTTTGTCCTACACTTGGGATTCATGTCAGCTACAGCATTTTTTGTCATGCACGTGCAGGTCAGATTCGCACAGACCTCTTTTTTTTATTTGAATCGTGCATTATGGAATGTTCATATCTCGAGTGGAGCTGATCCACTGACTTTGGTTTTTGAGTGTGAGGCAAAAGTTAAGAGCCATGAACATATGATTCTCTGTCCTCACATTAGTTAGTAATGCTGCCAATTGTTCTGGTAACTTTTCTCGAATTATGTTTTGCAAAGATGGGTGCAATATTCTGCCTTTTCGAGAAGGAAAATAAAGTAACTTCCAATGTAAACATTCAAGGTATGACCTCTATTGCTGGTGTAAAAATTAAGACCTCTTGGCCCATGCATAAACATTGGCTCAACATTTATGGCATCAGAGACGTACTACTCATACAGGTGGAATCTCGAATACCCTGCCTTGTTTAATGTCCAGGAATTGATGCTTTAGTTTACTCTTGATAGTATTAATAGAGACATGTCATTCACACTCTCCTCTAGCTTAGCGAGAGGGCTATTGTGTCCTATTGCTCGTGAGCCATATATATGAACTCAATTACTCGTACTCTCTCTTTTCCAAAAAGAGAGTCCGGTCTGCAAAATGATGACTTATATATATATATATATATATATATATATATATATATATATATATATATATATATATATATATATATATATATATATATATATTGTATAGAGTAAACTTCCGGTCCAAACCTTAAGTTACGGACTACCGTCCGGACTTCACTTTCCGGACCAAATTTCGACGATCCGAACCGTTAGATGTGTTTAAAACGTGATTTTAAGGTCCAACGCGAAGATTTGGCAAAAAAAAATACCCGGAAGGGCTTGATCGGGGCCGTTTTTCACAAAAACACTATATATAGCGTTTTTGTAAAAACTGCCCCGATCAAGCCCTTCCGGGTATTTTTTTTTGCCAAATCTTCGCGTTGGACCTTAAAAACACGTTTTAAACACATCTAACGGTTCGGATCGTCAAAATTTGGTCCGGAAAGTCGAAAATACCCCTAGGTCCGTAACTTAATAAGTTAAGGTAGTTTGGATGTGAAGTTTATTGTATATATATATATATATATATATATTTGCCTCAAAAATTATTCGAACTATTTTTTCACAAATTAGTAGATATCGATGGATTCTTTCAATTTGTGAATAAATTTTTAATTTTTTTTAAAGTCCTCGTTTTGCGGACAAGACTCTCTTTTTGGAATGAAGGGAGTGTAATTTTTCACCAAAAAAAGAAAAAGAAAAGGGAGTGTAACAAATACAAGTATTTGGTAAGTAGTAAGAATAAGGTGTTGTATATTGGTCAAAGCAACAAACCCTTCCCCTTTCTAGAAGAATAAGGTAAGCATCAAATCCCAGCAAAGAGTCCAAAGCTTTCTCTTGGCTGTAACTTGTCATTGTTCGTATCTTCGGTTTATATCTTTCTCTTCTTTTCTTTTTGTCTTTTCTTTCTCTTCTTTTTTGTCTCTTCGGGCATGTTTTGCAACTCGCAACATGTTTTTCCTCAATTTTGTCCTTTCAAATTTAATCCGTGTATGATTCCATCCTTCATAAGGAAAAGATTTTGAGTTCATGAGATGGCTTTCCTCTAACAGTACCTAATTTTGACAGGTTGCAACTCGTTTTTTATCGGCCAGTCCCCCTCTCTATTGGTTTGCTGCCCATTTAATATCATCTCCCGGAAACAGTAAGAGATGGGGATACTTGATATGGACATACTCTGCAGCCTACATCCTTATTGGCAGTTTGCTCTTCTCAAACTTCTACCCTTTCACTTGAGGATTCTCGATAACCTCATATTGCCTTCTTCACTGATCACAAAAGTTTTGGCATGTTGAGCTGCTGCAGACGGTTCTTCTGCTTTAATCAGCGAAATGGATGTCAAAACTAGCATGTAACTTGTCAAATGTTGTGAAAATATCACATGGATGACGATGTGTATACTATTTGGAGCTACAGATGAGAAGCACCAGGTTCGAGCCTCCCCTGTGCTTGTGGGGAAACAACGGTTTTTGTTCTTCTCACTGTTTAACTGCTTTCTGACATAGTTCCTAATTTTGTACACTCACCTCTTACAGAAATGTAGGTCGTGTTTTGATTTTGGTTTTGGTTTTGGTTTTGGTTTTCCCTAATCATGTCTTTTAACTTTGATCTTTTGTATTTTCGATGTAGCCTACGCAGAGGCATAAACACCCTGACATCCCGTTAAATTTAAAAGATGTGATGTTGGAGATGCCAAATTCGTTTGTGGATATCATTTTCATATTACACCTAACACCTGAAGTATGATTTACCTTATATGTGGTTGCGGATCTGCTGTCCCGGAAACCTTGTCCCAATTCAGTGTCTCGTTCATCCAAGCCGTCCATCTGAGTACTCGACAACTCAGATTCGCAGATGAATGTGTATAGCTCAGATTTGTTTAGGGTGAGATGGAATCTGAGCCGTTGATTGCTCGGATGGATGGTTCGGATGGACGGGACAGGGAGTTGGGACAAGAAGTTCGGGACAGCGGATCCGCTCCCCCTGCTTCGCCTTCGTCCCTAGATCAATTCACAGTTACAAAGAAACAAAAAAATAAAGAAGTTAAGGTTAGCATACGAAAATGTAATTAACAGAAAAATAAATAGAGAACTTGGTCGTTGCATATGAATAGAAACGGCGCCAGAATTTTGCATTAGTGGTGGCAACCATGTATACCACAACAAATTAAAAGATAGAATATGTATAAATAGTTGTTGACTTTTGATAAAATTAACATAACACGCTAAAGCCTATAATAAAAAATGTTTGTCATATGCAAATGTCATAGCTCGTGAACATCATGACACGCTGTTTTTCTTTTTACGATTTTCTGTTAAGTCTTCCATTTTGTGTTGATCTAGTACTTTAATATCCATAGAGTTTGAATAAACTAAAGACAAAATTTAAAGTTTGGTTATTCTTAATTTAGGCTATGTGTTGTAATATTTCTCTTGCATCCGTTAAATTTAGTTTTGGAGCATCTTATTGAGCTTCCTTTGTTTGAAAAAGAAAAAAAAAAAAAAAAAAAATATATATATATATATATATATATATATATATATATATATATATATATATATATATAGAGTCTCCTTCCTATCCACACCTCTACGGTCCGGACTCGGTCCGGACCTCCACTTTCCGGGCCAAATTTCGACGATCTGAACCGTTAGATGTGTTTAGAAGGTGTTTTTTAGGGCCCCCGCGAGGATTTGGCAAAAAAAATACCCGAAAGGGCTTAATCCAAGCAGTTTTTCATAAAAATGCATTTATAGCGTTTTTATGAAAAACTGCTTGGATCAAGCCCTTCCGGGTATTTTTTTTTGCCAAATCCTCGCGGGGGCCCTAAAAAACACCTTCTAAACACATCTAACGGTTCAGATCGTCGAAATTTGGCCCGGAAAGTGGAGGTCCGGACCGTAACACGGTCCGGGATCCTTGATAGGAAGTTTATTGTATATATATAGTTTGGAGATAAATAGTTTATTTCAATACAATAGCTGAATTTTTAAGATCTTGTGGTTGCGATAACTGCCACTTGTCCATCGCATATTCATATGGTCCATCCTTGCATAGATACATGGCTATGAAGAGACAGAGAGAGAGGAAATATTTACCTGGCGTTACAGAGAGAAGAGGCAAAGAGCATACTCGCAATGAAAATGGTCTTCATATTTGTTCTGGTTCAAGTGTATGAGATTTATTTATGGCTAAAACTAAAAGTTAGGGCATCTTTATTTGACACAAAAAAAAAAAACCAACCAAATTTAACCTCAAAAATACTTTTTATAATTTAGCAAGTCATTTTTAAAAAAATTCACAAAATTAGTCTCTCTATTCAAACTGGACAAGAAATATGGGACGGAGAGAGTATTATTTTTTTAAGGTGCGTCGGATCATATTTGTGTGAGAGGCAACACCAAAATGGCTCTCTCCGAGCTTCATCTACACCTTGCGTGCACTTTCACTTTTATTAGGATGGGACTTGGGGAGTAATAAAAGTTGTACTTTTCATTTAATTTAATAAAGTGTGGCAATGGTTCTGGTTACTCGATGTGTGAACCCTATTTGTCAATATTTCTTTGGCTATAAGTACTTGACATTAAATTTTTTGACAGAATGAACAGGATGAAGCACCCTTCAATTCAATTCATGCATTGCCTTTCCCTTTCCCGCTCCATACTTTTGGTCTTGCATGGCGAAATTTTAATAGATTGTTTGTCAATCTTCCTGATCGAAAATTATTAGGCTTTGTTATTTTCATCAACTTAAAAAAAAAAACACCAAATTTAACTCTAAAAAACAATGCTTTACAATTTAACAAATCACTTTTATCAAAAACTCACAAAATCAACTCTTATATTCTAACTTTACACTTATTTTTTTATTCAACAAATTCTCCCACTAGTCAATAAAAAAATACTCCCTCTGTCCCAATTTAAATGTCCTCTACGAGTGACTAGACTAGTTTGATTTAAAAAAATACAGTACTTTTGAAATTACTTTTGAAATTTTTTTTGCACCATTCAAAAGATCTCAAGAAGTACTTTTGAATGGTGTAAAAATTTTTGAAAGAAAAATATTTAAAAATACATTTTCTTTTAAAGTTAAAATGACACAACTTTAAAATGGGACGGATGGAGTAATAATCTACCCAATGCTCACTTTTTCTCTATGTGTCTTTGGCCTGAGTTTTTCAAAAGATTTTAGCAATTCAGTTGTTAAAATCAATCATGATTTTAGCAAATGAATTCACCAGGTGCTAAAATCATGATTGATTTGACAATGATTTTAGCAGTTGTTGAACTCATTTGCTAAAATTATGGTTGATTTTAGGAACTGAGTTGCTAAATTTTTTTGAAAAACCTCAGCGTAAGCTGATTTGATGGCGGGCTCGGATCGTGAGACCAAAATACTCCCTCTGTCCCAATTTATTATCCATTTACGGGCATGCGTGTCATTTTTCAATTGTTTATATATTTCAATCTATAACGTTTTTTTACAATTTTTAAAACTTTGTTTAATAGAACTCATCGAGAGTTATCAAACAAAATTTATAGTGAATATATATAACATTATATATTTGAAAATATAACCAATTTTTTGAAGTGCTATGAATAATGTAACTGGACAAGAAATATGGAAGAGAGGGAGTATTATTTTTTTAAGGTGCGTCGGATCATATTTGTGTGAGAGGCAACACCAAAATGGCTCTCTCCGAGCTTCATCTACCCCTTGCATACACTTTCACATTTATTGGGATGGGACTTGCGGAGTAATAAAGGTTGAACTTTTCATTTAATTTACTCCAATAAAGTGTGACAATGGCTCTGGTTACTCGATATGTGAACCCTATTTGTCAATATTTCTTTGGCTATAAATACTTGACATAACTGAAACATCCAATCAACTCTCTATGAGTTCCTCCTCTTTCTATGATTTGTCCATGAGTTCCTCCTCCTTACGATTTAAAAAATGATAGATGTACAATAATTAGTTCAACAAGTCTCCAACACCCAAACACATTTCACACTCTAGTGTGTGTGGACTCCAAATAATATGTGAGTGTATTGGAGACTGGAGACATTTGTTGTACATATATTATTGTGGCTATGATTTGTGTATGAGTATGAAGTCTGAAGTACTCTCTCCGTCCCAATTTAATAGTCACTCGTTCTATTCTAACCGGATAAAAAACTACTTATAACTTGAAATCGATAATGGATTTCGTATTCAATATGAATCTTGTTTGATAGATCACAATTAATTCTATAAGACAATATTTTCAAAATCACGTTAAACAATGTAAATTGCGAGATATATTCAATTAAAAAGTGGCACGAACTCTCAAAATGAACTATTAAATTGGGATGGAGGGGAGTACTACATATTCACACTGCCAGCCTATACTCACCCCTAAAACTCTGTGATCAAATCTCTTGTATCGCTAACACTAACATGGCTGAGATAGGATATGGTTGCTTATGCTTTATCCACATAAATCCACAGAAGACTCTATCTGGTCTACTTTCAAAAGAGGAAAAATTGTGTACTTGTAAAAAAATAGTCCCTCCCTCCGTCTTTATTTTGGCTAAACACAAATTTACTTTTTTTCATTTTTTTTATACACTTTCACATGTTTTTATACACTTATTCAGTCTTAATAACAGTCCAATGAGCTGATTTTAGATTTTTTTTCTTTATTTTTTGTCTTTATTAAAAAAATTCACATTTGTTAGTTTTTCATTGATTTTTTATATTAATTTTTCTCAACGAGAAATCTAAAAAGTAAATAATTATTAACTTCTTTAATAGTCTGGTGGGAGTGGTAGAGATAAACGTGTTTGGGAAGTTTTGCACCCATAGAGGCTACTATTGAGTTTTTCTGTCCAATCGACCCTGGAAAAAATCTGGGTGCAAATAGTGTTGTGTCACACACGGGCTGTCAAAAAATTGCCGGGTTGAGACACAATTTTTCTTTTCTTTTCTTTTCTATTCTAGTATTTTTCTAAAATCCGGTTAAAATGCGGATAACACTTTTTCTAGACGGTGGTTGAATGTGCAGAGAGGGTACCACATCCCGTACCAATATTCTTCTCTTTTTGGTCTAGTTTGGGTTTTTTAGCCTCGTTCCGGCCTACAACAATGATGGAGATTGTTTATTTAGTAAATCTCGTCAATTTTTGTTATTCACATGTAAAATTAGCTTGACTAATCTATCTGAGTAGCCGGACATTGTGTCCTAATTATTTATTAAATCTCATCAATATTTTTACATGATTAAAATATATTCAAATTATTTTTTTCCATCCCATTTTTCTTGTACAATTTTGTTGGATCGTGTATCTTTCAATTAGTAGTAGTTTTTAACGTGAATGTTGACACCCCATTTTTTGCCCTGTCGCTCTGGAAAATATTCCAAAGGTCATGAAGACCATGTAAAAGTTAAATTTAGAAAAAAATAAAGCAGAGAAGAAGTATTTTCCCTGTTTTCTAATAAAAAAATTTATTCCGGTTGGGCTAAACATATCTCTATTTTAAACAAAATCAAACCATTTAATTAAGAAAAAAAAATTCACATAAAAAATTTCCCTGATTAAAATGCCAAACTGAAAAAATCACAAGTTTGTGAGGTTGTGGAGGCAGCTAATGAAATCACAATATTAGGCTTGTTTAATAAAGGAGCTGAACATAAACGTGATAGTATTCAACTCAATTAGGCTCACGAACTTGGAGAATATGATTGTTTTATTTTTTTTATCTTTTTCTTATTCAAACTTGTGAATTATTGATTCACTTTGACGAAAGGAACTGAAAAGGTAAAAACTTATGATTTAAACTTAATTTTTTTAAAGAAATACAAAAATAAGTCGAAAAACTAGATTTTACATCTTTGTTCAAATAAAGATGAGTTTAGAACATAATTTTTTCCACAAAAGTTTGACATGAAACTTACAAGTGCGATTTTTTTTTTAATAAAGGGGAAAGAAAAAAAAAGACCAAGTAGCTTATTAAAAAGCTCATATTCGTGGATTCTAACTTTTTAAGGAAAACATAATGATTATATTAAAAAAATATTTAACTTTTCCTTTATGCCCTCTCAAAAAAAGTGATTTGATTAATGTAAGTTGCAATTTATTTTGGAATGACTCAAAATCAAAATAGAATACGGGACAAAGGGAGTATAGATATATATTTTCCGAGTTGAGGAGTCTAATGGGTTGAGGCTCAAGTTCAGTGCGATTAGCACTGGGAGACAATCTTCCTTCCTAGTCACTCGAATCTGACAACAATTTCATTTTTCCTTGTTGAGCCTAAAAAAATTTACATACATAGCCACTTGATTCATTTGTTTTGTAAAATACCCAATATATTTAATTCTAAGATTTGTTTTTTGAGTTCCTTTAATTATAATTAGCACTGGAAAGCCAATTGTTTTCCTCTTGGGGCCAACGGACCTCAACCAAACTAAAGGAAAAATAATAATAATAATAATAAGAGCCGTGCACGGATAATGGAGAGGTGATGTCCAAGTACTAGTTTCCGAGTTTTGATATAGAAAAGATGAAAGAATTCAACAACCCACAAGATTGATACGACTTCCCTTCAGATTTTGATTTTGGAAAAGGACTGTTAAAGAACTTTGGTCTCTCCCACAATACCTACAAAGTCTATTAAGGTCGGGTGTGGGTAAATTGAAAAGACTGATTTTTTGGATGTCACATTCGTTTTTATTCACAAAATTTTAAGTTTGGCGAATAATTTTATACTTTTTAGATTCCTCTCGTCGAGACAAGCCAAGAAACCACAAAAAATCGACCGAAAATTAACAAATGCAAAAAAAAAAAAATTGAATAACGATAAAACCAAATTTTTTTTCTTTTCAATTTACCAAACCAGGCCTAAGTACTATTAAGGAAGTTTTGTTTAAGTTTTGTGCTCACGCCCTTTTTTTTTTTGGGAAAAAACTTGTCTTACGGGTGATTTGGCAAAAACGTGAAAAATGGTTTTTTGGTTTTTTTATTTTGTCTTTATTCAATTTTTTATTTTGCATTTATTAAAGTCAAAATTAAACCAATAAATTGGTTTATTTTTTTCTTTATTTAAAAAAATATTAGTTTTGACCATAATTTTATAAATCACGAAAACTTGACACAAAATTAACAAATGCAAATTTTTTTTGAATAAAGACAAAACGAAAGAATCCAAAAACAAGTTCACAACTTTTTTGCCAAAGCTCGTTAGTTTTTGGAAAAAATTACTACTCCCTCCGTTCCAAAATAAGTGTCCCCTACGAAAAGTCGTACCATTTTTCAAACCAAAAAATTTAGTACTTCCGTTTATCGTTTTTCAAACTTTTCCGCACCAAGGGTACTTTAATTCGGTGCAAAAAAATTTGAAACATGATACATAGAAGTATTTAATTTTTTAACTTGAAAAACAGTAAAAGAGAAAATAAAGGACACTTATTTTGGAACGGAGGGAGTACTAGTTTTTGAAAAAAAACTATAACCTGGTTCTTAGGGCTATTTTAACAAAAAAAAAAAAAAACATTGGAAAACAGTGGATGAATTGCTTCTTTCCTACTGAGAGCTCGTTTGGATGAGGGATAAGATCCCTGACTAAATCATCCTCCTCCTCCTCATCCCTCTTCCCCTCCATATCCCTTGTTTGGGAGCACTTTTTCGCCACCGACTAATTAGCCCGTCGGCTAATTAGTCAGCCCCCTCCCCGACTAAATAAAAACAGGGGGAGGGGTGCTTATAAATAGTCAGGGTGGATTATCCGGCTGTTTTTACGTCAATACCCCCACCCCACCCCAGATCTTCATACTCTTCCAACTGATTTCTGATAAAAAGTTAAATTGGTGAACCAAAAATTACCAAAAAAAAGGAGAGACTATAATTTACAGCTTTGTCAATGGGAACCCAAATTCAGATCTGAACAATGCAAATGATCAGAAAAAAATTACATATCTATTGCTTCGAATCATCATCGCAACCAATCGTTGTTGTCGGATCGTCTTCGTTGGATCATCATCGTCGGCAAGAGAGAAAAGAGACGGCAGCTCAGATCGGCTCTGTCCGGCGGCAGTGACTGGGTGTAACGGCTGAGAGAGAGGGGCCAGGGAGAGAGAGAGAGATGAGAGAGTACTGTGGGTGGGTTTGGAAACGGATGTTTTGGTTTTTTATCCTATGGTATTTATTATTGATATGGGGTGGTGGGTGGTAAATGGTAATGGATGGCGGTGACTTTTGTTTTTCGTTTTTTGTTTTTTTTTTTTCCCTAAAAAAAAACCATATATCTTTGTAATGGTTAAGTAACTTTATGGAAAATCTATATTAAATTAATTAATTTTGGTATTTATACAATTATTTAAATGCATAATCTAATATACGCATTACCAAGGGCAAAATAGTCTTTTGACCAATTTTTACATTATTTATCATCCTTATCCCTCCTTTTTAATCCTTTATCTAAACCACGGACTATTTAATCCCCCATTCTTATATGTCACATCAATGTGGGACCGCCCTTCTTATTTAATCCCCTGACTATTTTATCCCCCTTACTATTTAATCCCTCCAAAACTAATACATCATCCAAACGAGCTCTGAAGTCTACTGAAGTGTCTTATCGACGCAGCACTATACGTACTAAATATATAGAGAGAAGAGTAGTAGGCCGGCAGAGGAAACCAAGAGCTGAGATTCTCTCTTTGTAATCTCAGTCTACAAGTAGCTTAGGCACATATACTCCAATTTTTTTTTTTTAACTGAAAACTTTCTCTCTCTAACTTTCCTCTTCCTCCCTCTCTCGAAACTTCTCACAGTCCGGTCAGATCTGGGGGGGCTCCCCCCCCCCCCCCCTCTCTCTCTCCCTCCCCCTCTTACCCATCCGCCGGTGTGTCCTCCACTCCGCCGGCGCCATTTCTTCGCAGCTCGGCCTTGATTGTTTCCGGCTTCGGGGCTTCAGTCCGGCAAGGTGAAGACGGAGCATGGTGGTCTGTGTTAGGCGGCTGTCGGTATGGTGAATAACGGGTGAGGAGTTTTTGTTTTCTCTTGTTTTTTGTTCCTGGCTGGGTTTCCCCTGGCCCGGTGTGGTCTTGTCCCGGTCTGGTTTGCCCAGATCCGGTGGGTTGGGTGGTGGGAATAATTTTTTGGTTGGGTTCTGTTTGGTCGACTGCCAAGAGGGGTGGTCTTGTCGTTTTCGTTGTAGTCTGTTGTTGGCCGGAGTTTTTTCTCTGTTGCCGGTGTTGTGCGCTTGCCGGCTACGGCCGTGTTAGGTGGGGATCGTAATGTCCAGCAATGGCAACATCCCCGGATCGGCTGTGGTTTCCTTGCTTGGTTGGCATAGCGTCGTTAGTCCATTGTCAGATTGGGGTTGTGCGTTATTGGCACATCGTTGTCCAAGTTTTCTTGGTTATTGTTCCGATGTGTATCTGTTCTTGTACCTGATCTTGATATAATGGAAAATCTGCATTTTCATTGTCAAAAAAAAAAAAAAAAAAATCTCAGTCTACAAATTTGAAAAACTAGTTGTGGATGGATTGCTTTTTCTACTAAAATGTTGCGTGATTTGGTCTAAAAAAAAAATTTTTTTGGTTTTTTTCGTTTTGTTCTTATTCATTTTTTTTAACATTTGTTAGTTTTCGGTCATTTTTTGTGATTTATTGACTTGTCTCGACGAGATGAATCTAAAAAGTATAAAATTATTAGTCAAACTTAAAGTTTTATGAATAAAGACAAAACAATTCAAAAAACTGGTTTATTTTCGGCTTTATTAAAAAAATATTACTTTTGACTATAATTTTATACTATTTGGATTCGTTTTGATGAGACGAATCCATAAACCACAAAAACTTGACGCAAAACTAACAAATACAATTTTTTTAAAAATAAGAACAAAAAAAAAACAATTTTTTCTTTTTAGCCAAATCACACTTGTACAAACAAATTTGAAAAACTAGTTGTGGATGGACCCGACTAGGGGTAAATACCAGAAAATGCAACAGGGGACCACTTTTGGTCCTAAACGAGTGATCCGAACTGGTTATTATTCTTAGAATATTTTTCCGAGCGATCGCACAAAATTTCAGTTCAATTGGACGGTTAGAAGTATTTAAACTAAAATCCCACCATTTTAATCAAAAATTTTGTAGAGAGAATAGAAGTAGGCTAGTAGGGGAAATCAAGAGGTGAGGTTCACCTCCCTAGGAAATGATGGGACTTCCCTGCAGGTTTTGGAAAAGGCTGTTGAAGAGCTGAGATTCACCTCACGAAATCATGCTTGCTTTTGTCCCACACACTATAATACGAAATCTGCCAAGTCAGACTTTCCCCTCTTCTGAACTATTTTGAAATTTTCTGATCTCTCTCACTCTCTGTTTAGCAGCCGGCGGCCGGTGTGATGGACAAAGGCAGAGAGAAGAGGTAAGTTGAGATCGGCTGCTACTTCTATTTTCACTCACACCTCCCTCTTCACTTATTCTCTTCACTTACTGTGCAGGTGTAAGCATTATAACCGTTATAATCTACGGCTCACCCGTTACAGACGCCAGAGAGTAGAGATACCTCGGATAGACATGCGGAGACACACCCGGTTTTTGCCGGACAACGACAACAAGGGAGAATTGGTAGCCGTCGACCACTATGAACTGGCAGTGCCTCGACAGCGAAGACACCGACAGCGGGCACACCCGGAACAGCATCAACGTGCTCAGGTCCAACAGCAACAGACTCAGTATCAAAATGTCCCACGGGACGGATCGGTTTGGAGTGAAACAGAAGATAAGCTACTCTTCAAGGCCGTTGCACATTATAAGAGGTGCAATAACTCCTCCAGTCTGCAATGGAGCACCGTCTTTGGTTATTATAGTCTACTTGGTGGAGTTGCGGTGGATGTGAGGCAACTGAAAGTTCACTGGAAAAAAATTACAGGTCTTAAAAAATGTGGACACTTGAATGACTGTGCCTTTTTTAATGATCCGAATGTTCTAAAGACTTTGACCTTGTCTTTGAAGAGGCTTCTTCTTCGTCCAGGAGTTCAGCAAGCACGGCCACAAGCGGCAACATGTCTAGTGGTTATAGTAATTAGATTCTCATCCAGCGTTCGCGAAAGTGTTTTGGTCTATGGTATGAATCTTAAGTTTTTTGTTATGTTATTAGTGACTTGATATATCTCTAATGATCGGGAATTTATGTTTTAATTAGTACACGGATTGTCTAGTAGTTATAGCAATTAGATTCTCACAAAGGTGCTAAGTTGATCAGTCATGACGTCACTGCAGTTCAATTGTTATTCCTGAATCAATTTTTCGGAACGCCTACACAATGCACTTATTAGTGAACTAGGTGAGTTACCGACGGTGTAACCCGTTGGTTTCTAAAATTTACATTTTTATTTGTCACCGAAAGTAGACATTAATTACTTGTTAACAGAGTCGAACATAATTTAAGAATTAGAGTAGAAGTGATTTGAACTCACGACGTCAAAGTTACGAGTCTTGTGAGCTACCAATCTACTTTACTTCCTTCTGTGTCACCTAAAGGTGATTGATGGTGGCCTTGTACGTTTGTTGAAGTTAATTTGTTGTAATTTTCTTTTACTATATGAGTATTAACATGCATAAGAAGCTAAGATTGTGCAAAAGATGATAATTGAAAATGTGCAAAAGATAATAAATTCAGAACGTGCCAACACTGAGAAGACAATCCTAGGAAAGCCACCATAGGGGTGGTTTGTTAAGACACCTAAAACAACAAAAATTGCCCATGCAAGAGAAATAATACGTGGTTTGTAAAGTTTCTTTCCTAATTTTGGTGACAGACTCCAAAGAGAAATCTCCCAACTTTCTTGTTGTTGGCATATTCAAGTAGCAGATCGATCAGCCATGTAGCAGATAAACCAGCAACAAATTTCACCCTCAGAATTCTTTCAGCAGCATAACCTGCCTATTGGCATCTCTCCTAATTCCACTAGAGACATTAAATCCGCTAGAAGTACTTCATATTTGAATGGAACATTATCTGCAATTTTTTTGCGTCATAATCATGATGTAGCTGATTACAAGAGAGTTGTTGCTACCACAGTGTAGTCCGCTGAGCCTTGCAAATCACTTGGCATATGCTACATGAGTACAAAAGGTCAGAATTCACAATCACCACAACAGCTACCAATATTGCAGAATTTCATAATTATATAGTTGTTAAACGTGCAAGATACAACTCTCAAACCTCAACAAATTCCACAATTTATTTACCATTTCTTGAGGCTGCCCTCAAAAGAATACAACTGATTGTGCCCATGAATCAGTAAAACGAATGGATAAGATCCGAGCTCTAGCCTCCTTGGCTTTTTACTAATGTTACATTCTATTATGGTAGAAAACCGTATCAGTAAAATTATCTGGCTGGTTAAAAGTTATAATTCAGCGAGTGTTCTATGAAGACCCCTCTTGTAGGGAAGATCCCTTTTTGTCGATTGATAAGCTTGCAACTTCTTGCATTTTTCCATTGCTACATGTTTCATTAAAATGGTCTGTGAGGAATTCAACGGCCATAAAGGTAAGAGCAGATGCTGGTATATACCACATGATTCTCGGAATGCTAGCTCTGAACATTCCACCTATGCCTTCAGTCCTCCAGATACCGTGAACTGCATCCAGCCAACCACTACACCTGAAGAACGGACCAGAAGATTAGAGAAAATTAATATAACAAAAGCTGTCCCAAACATATAAACAATCATGATCGAACTATTGTTTCGGTGTGGTGTTTGAGAAAGGCTAAAATCTTAAGGAAACATTTGAAATTCGACAAAAAAAAAAAAAAGATAGAAGACCAAAGAAATATTTAAAAACGTGAATTAGAACTTACCTAAGTGAATAAAAACCTCATAAGCGATAAACAAACATGTTCAGATGGCAGGCGGCTTCTCTCAAGTTTGGCAAGGGATTGCACCCTGTGCTGTCCAGCTCCATATGAGATGCAATTGATCTCATCCATGATCTAGAGCTTGTCGAGTAATAGAACCGAGTAAAAAATAAGGTTGATCATTACCTAATCAAAGCACATCTATCCTGAAAATACCTTAGTGCACACTGGATTACAACTTGAAGAACCTATCTTTCAAAAGGGAAAAAAAAAATCCTCTGATCAGGTATCCAATTGACCTTACTTATATGTGCTTATTCTACTCGACAAGCTCTACAACATGAACAAGTCCAGTCATCAAAGTTAACTCGAAATGAGGTTGGAGATGGCCGGTCTGCAGTCTCCTTCCAAACTCGAGAAAAGCCTCAATCTAGATTTGTAGATTGATTTAATAATTTGGGAAGAGAAATAATCGAAAACGAAGAAAAGAAAACATTCTACGGAAAAAAGAAAACGAAAATGAGTGATAGCTTAAAGTCGACCCCTGTATTTGCAATCTAGTCGTGACGACATCCAGGGGAGTGGTGAGGTATGTAGTAAAACCTGTAAAATATACCAAAACAATGTGCAACGTTAGTGAAAAAACTCAAAAATGTTAATTTCACTTGAGCTTTAAAAAAATCCAATTATTAGAATTCTGACAATTGTTAGTTAGAAACACAAGCAAGACATGCGTGCACTACCAAATCCTAACTCATAAGCTACACAAGCACGATACACACCACCAGCTAGTCCGCCCAACGGTAGTCCCTCGAGAGTACTATTAACCGGGTAACTTGAACCGTGCATGCACTTTTTCTTCCCGTACCTAGTCAAATCTTTCTAGGCTTCAAAAAAGTTAACCTAAAACTCTCAGAAAACTCACCAAAATAACCACTAATAGCAGCCCTAAATCGACACAAAACACCACATACGCCACCAACTAAAGTCTAATAACTACCATGTCAACTCCAGCTTTGATGGCAGAAGAAATGGAAGCACGATAGTGAGAAGAGTCCCCCGCATCCACTTTTGGGCTTTAGCCTTGCCCCGACAGGATCACCTGAGCACACTGCACACATACTTGAATCACATTTCTCAAACTACTGAAAGCATTCAAAATTTGGATGAATTTGTGAAGGGACTCATAAGAAAGAAAAGGAAAATGATCAGGGAAGCCAATTGAACTTCTTTACTGCATTATGTTCTTACAAAAAATGCTTTACGTATCCCATTCCCACAATATACACCTTCATAAACTCATGGTCCAAAACACATCTATAGTATTTGTAGTCTTGGACTAAGATGAGCTAACACCTTTTCGGAGATTTAACAATATGTTATTCATCAATCCCAAGTGATTTTTAGGTTCTGAGTTAGTTCGGAAGAGACATTCTAGCATGATGCTTCATATACAAGCTAACTAATTAAGTCGCGAATCCGCCGACTTAGTTGGCCTATTCAACTTACCATCCAACGGATGGTTAGTTCCTCAATGCACATTAGATTGGGCAGATTTATAGTCAAGTGCTAACCAAGTGGAACCCAAAGAACAAAAGTTGAATTTGAACACGAGTAAAGCTCAATATTAAAGTAGGAACTTGTTTGACCTTGAACAACTGATGTCCACCATTTTCACCTTGAACCGCTCACCAACCTTTTAGCAGATATTCTCATGTGCCATCTATTCTGCACATCTCGCAAGAATCCCATTGCTTGGTATTATTGAAAGCCGGCAACTGCACTACATCAAACTTTTTGCCGCTGCTGCTAAAATCTCCAGAATTAAACTGAACGAGACGTGATCCTCATAGCAAACCTAAGAAATAAGAGGTATGGGAGTGAAATAAGAGGTATAGAAACTACAGTGACAAATGTAAATTACAGAAGGGAACAAACGAAACACATTTCATGTGTTGCTTAACACTTGGTTGAAGTACCAAATCGATGTATAGAACTCACAAGTTCTTTAACTTCATTCTAATGAATATTTGGACTCTAACCCATAAGATAGCGCATAAAGAAAAATGGTTAGATCCTTGCTTTGCTGCAAAAGACATGAAGAAATGAAATATTGGGGCATTATTCCAACAAACTAAACTAAATTGCCACAAAGTACCCAGATCTTTGTTTATCGATGCCCATTTTCCAAAAGGAAAAAACACAAATAAGTCTTCGGTCAATGCCCATTTGTCTATCGTTTTTATTAAAGGGAAATAACAATTAGATTGTCATATTCAGGGATGTAAATCTCAGTAAGATACTATACATTGTTTCATCATTTATAAGAACTAAATACACTATATTTTCAAGTTCTTAAATTATGTTTTCTAATGAATGCATTCTGACCTGGGTCACTCACTCTCTCTTCTTCCTCAGTATTCTATGCATTCATAATTAATCCGACATCTATGTATGTCTTTAAGGGTCAAATCAGTGCATATCACAACTCTCCCCTCCCGTCCCTTCCCCCTCCCCCTCTTGTAAAACTCTTTGTTCTCTGTGCAGTAATCTATCAAGACGTTCTGTTATTTCACTTATTGAAGGCCATTATAACCATACCCCACCCACCTTTTCAATTAAAGAAATTCATGACCAATTGACAGCACATAGCCAACTACTAATCTATACTAATCTACTAACATATAGCAACCAAATTTTACTAAATATCACCATTTCACAATTTGCAGTACATGAGAACCCACTTTCATTGTAAACTTAAATCGAGTTTCCAAAAACCCAAAAGAATAAATTAGCCATAACATAACACAGAATTTCTCAAAAACCCAAAAGAATAAATTAGCCCTAACATAATACAGAATGGCAGAATGAGAAATTACCTGTACGACACCCCCAACACAGAGCACTCCCAATCAAAGATAACCATAATCAATTCATGAAACATCTAGTAAAAGAAACTGGTGCATAAATAGAAACCATTCTGCGGAAAGTAGAAATTAGGCCTCGAATAACACAGCATAAGATCCGTATAATTACCTGAGCACCCCCCGATCACAAATCATTTCAAACCCACTGCTGCTTCCCTCGCCAACTGAGCAAGCGAAATGGAATCAAGCGAAAATCTTGAGAACCTGAGCAACAGAGAATACGAGTGAGACACCGGCAAGGCGACAGCTATGATTGTGGCCGGAGATATGGACTGCGCTACAATGGAAGCCGCCGCACGTCGGTCGCGCGAGAGAGAGAGAGAGAGAGTGAGAGAGAGAGAGAGAGAGAGAGGTGTCTCATGTTTCAGGTTGCTTTTCTGGATCGATCTGTAGAGGCAGAGGGAGAGAGAGAAGGATTACGGGGGTGAAAGAGGAGGAGACGTGATAATCGATTTTGGAAGACAGTACGGAATACGCCAGATCTGAGAATACGCCAAAGCCCCCAGAGGATGCCAGCAGACCTCTGCATGCAAAAAAGCTTTTGCCAGCGCATCACAATGTCGAATGACCCATCTGCCCCTCCAATCTAAACGTGAGGCCACCAATTAGAGGGGCTCAATTGGAAAAATCAAGCCACAAGTGACCGTCCCGTTCTCAAATTCTCTACGCCCTTACGGGGCGTTTGGACGACAGATTTGATTTTGAGTGAATTTGTAATGAGGGCAGATTTGAGGGTGGATTTGTAATGAGAGTGAGCCCACCTCCTAAGAAGGGTGAATTTGTATATTGGGTTTTGGATGGTATTTTGAGAAGGGGGATTTAGAGGGTGGATATGATAGGATAGAAGGGCAAATGACTTAATTGCCCCCACTTTATTAATTTCATTATAATTCGAATAAATACATAATAATTAAAATAAATACACAATAAATACATAAATATATCTATACTATATTAGATGTTAAAAAATAATATTTCTGGGGAAAAAAATTAGATAAAAAATTAGATTACAATAGAGGGCAAATTTCAAATTTTGAACGGTTATTTAATTTCAAATTTGATATACACTCTATTCATTACAATAAATTAATAGTTACAATTAATTTTGGGATAAAGTAAATTCATTGTAAGTTACACTCTTTTAACTCTATTATTTATTAAAAGTACATTATTTCCCCAAAAAAAATTTAAAAAGTAATTGAAAAGTTTAAGATTTAGAAAAAAAAAAGTACTCCACAGTCCACATACTAGAAGAAAAACAAATGAGTTCACTTTTCCTATGTTGTACTTGGTCAATTGGGGTACTCCTACACAGTTTTTTTCCATTTTCTCCAATTAACCATAACCGTTGGATCATGATAGAACTAGTGGAAAACACCAATCCCCCCATCAGGACCATCTCTCTCTTCCCCACCTTCGCCACTACCCATTAATTCGAGTACGTCCTCTGTTTCCCCGCCGACATCGCCGCCTTGAATCCGATTTCAATTTCGGCAATTGAAGACGATGACAATGGTGATTTCGAGTTCCCTGAGCAGTCGATTTCGGCCGCAAGATCTTCTACAACAGCCAGATCAGGCCTGTTTTCCCATCTTCTTCTTTGATTTTGTGTCTGCATTTTTTTTTTAGTTTGAAACCATTTCGGTTTAGATCTGAAATTTCTGTACAAGAGAGAGAGAAGAGGTGGATTTGGAAGGGTATTCTCGACCGAAAACATCCCGGATTTGCCAAGCGGTGGGTTGAGGGAGGGCTTGGCAAATCCACCTTGTGGTGGATTTGAAATCCAAACAGTAATCTAGTCCGGCCTAAAAAAAGTGAAGCCAAAGACCTGATTTGAGACGGGGACGGATTACAAATCAGGGCGCATCGCAAATCCACCCTTATCTCCGGCATCCAAACAGCCCGTTATTCTTAAGGGGGCGCTTGGATAGGGGATATCTCCCCCTTATAATTTTTCACCCCCTCTTAAGAGGAGAGTCCTACCCATATCCCCTTGTTGGCAACTCCAATCTCCTCCCCCGATAATCTTTCACCCCTTCTATGCATTCCCCCAAGGAGGTGCTTCTCCCGGATAATTTTTGGGCTGCCCTCACCCTCCCCAAAAATTATCTGGGTGAAGAAGGGGAGTATTTTGACCAAAACAACCCTTGTTATCCCCCTACTCCACCACTGAAAATTACTGGACTACTTCAAAATTTAGAGTTAGGAAATCGCACACTATACCGGAAATTGCAACCATGGAAATCGAAGGAAGGAGAAGATCGAAGGTTGTGATCGTCGGTTTTTGCTGTAAAATGTGTGAAAAATCCTTGTCTCTCTCAACTCCGGCGACCGTTGTCTCGTCTCTGATGTACAACATCAAAACCAAAATGTACCGGAGACGACGGAAGAAAGTTCAGAACGGTGGGAATACAACTATGGGAAATGCAAGAATGGAGTAATAGCACTCCTCTGAGAGCCTTGGGAATAAGAGAAAGGGAAAGTAAATGGGTTTCTCTTGATTGTAACGAAAATTTGGCTTTTATTACCCAAGTGACCCCTTTATTGGTTGATTTTGCACAGATAACCCAAGTAACATTTCACCCACAATTGTTATTAACGTAGAAAATAATGTGTATTTTTGTGTATTTATCCAATACTATAAATGCTACATATATTCATGACATGATTTTTAAATATTTAATTGTGTATTTTTGTACATATAATAGATTTATACACACACACACACATATAATGGTAATAGCGTAAAATCAGGTACGGTATTTGTTAAATTTGACAATTCGTTCATTTATTAAACATTGTGTTGGGGTAATAAAGATACAAAATATTAGATAGGCCAACAAGTAAAATAGCCATCTATTAAACATTCAGTGAAATCAATTAAAATAACTTGAAATTGTCTGAAAATTATAAATATAATAAGTCTTATAATTATATATTTAATTTAATACGAAATTTGGTTTCGGATACCACAAGGGTAAAAGAGTCATTTGACAGCTTTTCCTATTATCCACCCCCTCTTATTTATAAGTCATCCAAACCAATTCAAAAGTTATCCCCCTGTTTAATCCCTCATCCAAATCATCTACTTTTTTTATCCCCCTCCATAAACATCACATCAATGTGGGCCAACCCTCTAAAAATAATACCCCCTCTTATCTTATCCCCCCTCTAAAACTTATCCCCCTGAAAATAATACCCCATCCAATCGGGGCCTAAGGGTTTTAGATAAAAACCACTCATCTTTTTTATATCGCACTTATGTTGAATGAAACATTTTTTTTTTTTGTTGTGTTGTGTTGTGTAGGCTCATTTCCACAACTTTTTAACACCCCTTTTGTAACGCAAGCGGGAGAGCGTATTTCAATCATATTTTAAATTATTAAAATTTGTGAGAGGGAAATTTGAGAACAAGAGTATTGTGCGAGGATTGAAAAAATTCCTGATATTCAAAAAAGACTCGAGAAGTGCCTGGAAATAGTTTGGAAATGACCGTCTTAAAGGGATTGAAAGCGTATTTCAATCATATATTAAATTATTAAAATTTGCGAGAGCAAAAATTGAGAACAAGAGTATTGTGAGGATTGAAAAAATTCCCGATAATCAAAATAGACCCGGAAGTGCCCGGAAATATTTTGGAATGGCCGTCATTTCCAACCTACGACTTTTGGAAAGAAGATTTTTAGAAAGATTTTTGAGATAATGTTTGATTGAAGGTCACGGACCTGTTTAAATCATTCCAAGGGCCATGGGCCACGGACCTTGACATATCGTTTGGTTTGCTGAAATGATTCTGGAGGCCCTAAATTTAAAAGATGCAATGTTGGAGACGCCAAATTCGTTTGTGGATATGATTCTTGTTTTAAATCTAACACCTGAATATGATTTACCTTATACGTTTGTTTGATTACGGGTATTGAATAACTCGTAATGGCGTACGAAAGAAAAAAAAAATTTCTTTTTTCCGCTCAAGATTACGGTAATTGAAAACATAGCCAAGTTAAAAAAATTTGGAACAAATTGGTACAATGTTGACTTGATTTGTAACAGTGCTTCATCTATTTATGTTATGGCATATCTACCGTTGATGGTAGAAAAGCCATCATTCCACTACAACTGACAAGGGTGATAACAGTAACACCAATTATCAGCTTTGGAAGTTGCAGAAATGAAAGGACCAAAATGACTCAAACAGGAAAACTGGCAATAATCAATTTCACATTTTCCCGGCCTGTGTCGAACAATATTTAAACAGACATCCTGCTTCGCCTCCCTCCCTAAATCAATTCACAGTTACAAAGAAACAAAAAAAAAAAGGAAGTTAAGGTTAGCATACGAAAATGTAATTAACAGAAAAATAAATAGAGAACTTGGCCATTGCATATGAATAGAAACGGCGCCAGAATTTTGCCGTAGTGGTGGCAACCATGTATACCGTGACAAATTAAAAGATAGAATATGTATATATAGTTGTCGACTTTTGATAAAATTAACATAACACACTAAAGCCTATAATAAATAATGTTTGTCATGTGCAAATTGTCACAGCTCGTGAACATCATGACACGCTGTTTTTCTTTTTACGATTTTCTGTTAAGTCTCTTCCATTTTGTGTTGATCTAATACTTTAATATCCATGGAGTTTGAATAAACTAAAGACAAAATTTAAAGTTTGGTTATTCTTAATTTAGGCCTCTGTAATATCCATAGAGTTTGAATACTCTAAAGACAAAATTTAAAGTTTGGTTACCCATAGAGTTTGAATATGTATAAACGGTGGCGCTGGGCTTCGACGCTAGGTGGTAGAAGTGGGTTTAGATCTGAACTTTTTTGGTGGACTTTGGGGGTCTTCCATGGGTTCATTACCCCGCCGGTGCCGCCACTGTTGAGAGAGAGAGAGAAGAGAGAAGAGAAGAAGAAGAAGAATCTGGTGAGAGCCCTGCAGAATTCCCCTTTTGCCCCTCAATTTGACGGGGATGAGTAACAGTGTGAGGAGTGGGGATCAAAATGACACAAATTTCAAATGTTGGAAATCAAAATTGCACTATTGAAAATTTGGGGACCAAAATGACACTACTGGCATACTTTGGGGACCAAAAATGTCAATAAGTCATTTCTCTTGCCTCCGTTAAATTTAGTTTTGGAGTATCTTATTGGGCTTCCTTTGTTTGAAAAAAATATGTTAGAATTTTTAAGATCGTCGAGGTTGCGACAACCTCCACTTGTCCATCGTATATTCATATGCTCCATCCTTGCATAGGAATATGCGGTGCAACATAGTATTTATATATCCCTTCACTATTCATCGAACATACTAGCCCGCAGTGGCAGCATAGAGATCGAACCTAATTTATCGGGAGGCGTACATATTACCCACAGACTAGTGCGGATAATCCATGCATACGATGAAGTTTCTTTTCGACAATTTCTTAGTTAATTGAAAGAAGTCGAAGATACATGGCTATCAAGAGAGAGAGAGAGATGAAATATTTACCTGGCGTTACAGAGAGGCGGGGAGCCTGCTGTGCAAGATTTGCACAGCAAGTGTTGTGCTTTTAAAACAGCAGTGTATAGACTTTAAGACTCAACAGCTTCGCAAAATGCAATCCTGTGGGGCCTACTTTTGCGTCCCACACAAATGATCTGAACCGTTAAATAATTTTAAAATAATTATTCAAGTGGTCACAGAGAAAATTGGGTCCATTGGATATTTTTACTTTATTGATTTAATTCGTTTGATTTTAATTCAGAATTCAGCACTCTACCAGTTTGAGAGAACCTTCAAGAAAAGTTATAAAATGGTGGGCTTGGTAACCCATTCATGTGAACCATAAGGGTTGTAAGGCTTGTTGAGAAGAGTATTTAGAAAAAAAAAATTATGTTGTTCGGACATCGATAGGCATAAAAAAGACACATTTTTATTTTTATTTTTTTGACATCTATCAATGTCCGAACAACATAATTTTTTCATTGGATACTCTTCTCAACAAGCCCTACAACCCTTATGGTTCAGATCAATGGGTTACCAAGCCCACAATTTTATAACTTTTCTTGAAGGTTCTCTCAAACTGGTAGGGTGTTGAATTCTGAATTGAAATCAAACGAATTAGATCAATAACGTAAAAATATCCAATGGACCCGATTTTCTCTGTGACCACTTAAATAATTATTTTAAAATTATTTAACGGTTCGGATCGTTTGTGTGGGACCCAAAAGTGGGCCCCACAAGATTACATTTTGCGACGCTATTGAGTCTTAAGTCTATATGCTGTTGTTTTAAATGCACAGCACCTGCTGTGCATATCTTGCACAGCAGGCTCCCCACCTCCGCGTTACAGAGAGAAGAAGCAAGAGGATACTCGCAAGGAAAATGGTCTTCATATTTGTTCTGGTTCAAGTGTATGAAATTTGTTTATGGCTAAAACTAAAAGTTAGAGGAGCTGTAGTGGGCCGAAATCTAACAGCATTAATGGGGCTCGGTGGGCGAGCGCATTAGGGCTAAAGCCCAAACGGGTCTCCTAGCCGTCTAAAGAGTGAGATGCTATGGGCCGACCGAGACAGGTTCGTCCGAGATAAACCGGTATCTCTACCGGGACCAACTATGAACCAAATGAGTCATCCGAGACGGATCATATCCGAGATGGCTCAGATGGGTAATCCGAGACATCAGTGACGTTTTACATGACGTCATCCAAGGCGGTTAATGCTCATAATAAACCTGAGAAGGCACATGTGCGTATTATAGCTATCCCTACGTCAGCGTGACGACACCCGAGTAGTTATGCTACATGTCACAGCCGTATAGGAGAACGCGTGCATATAATACTTGTGAATCCGACTCGTGATGCTCGGTGACGTCATCCGAGCTAGAATGACCGATCTACCCCTGTACTTGGGGAGCCTATAAATACAAAGCGAAGGAGACCTAAAGGTGGGCAACATTTTCTCTCTCTACAACTCTCTCAATACATCTTTCTTCTCTGATCGCTTACTAGATCGTCGGAGTGTCTTCCCTGGCCTCATTCCGGCCAAGTTGGGTACTAACGGCGTGTGTTAAGTGTGCAAGTGTTCTTGAGAGGATTACTCACCACCCACGCGCTGCTCACTCGGGTCAAGAATCGTTCAAGAGGCCCCGTTGGATTTTTGAGGACACCACAATTGGCGTCTCCGCTAGGGAAACCGCCCAGAACCTCTGGTGCTCCTCCCCAGATCCACCCCTTCTTCCCTCTTTTCTTCCTCGATTCTCCTTACTCGCAATGGGTGGTGAGCTAACTCAACCACCAAACCCCAACGACCCACTCCACCCGTTTTCCTCCAGAGATCCCAAAGGAACCCCTCACGTTTCCGTCTCCCTCCTACCGGGTCACGTCGGACTCACCCCAAGCCCAGACTCACAGCAACTCACTCACCACCTGGAAGAACGAGATGCCGAGATGGCGGCAATGAGAGCTCAGATTGCCAAGCTAACCGAGACGGTTAAGAGGAAGGCAGTAGTAGAGACAACTGCAACGTCTCGAGGAGGCGTATCTAGGCAGAGACGCTCGACCAAGGATAGAATCAGTGATCCTAATAATGAGAGGGCTCACAGCAAGGCTCTGGTGCTTCGGCACGGGAACCCGTCGACCGAGCACCTCTTAAGGGGTCACCGAGGCGATTCTTCACAACACCGGTCTTCGCAAGTCTCCGAGTCTAGTGCTTGTTCTCCGTACTCTCAGCTATCGGCGTCCCACGAACTGGTATACTATTTTGAAGACGGCCAGTACAAGCCAATCTATCTCCGAAAAGACCCAAAGGAGGCCGCTCTTACCGAGCGCTCCTCTGGTCGACAGCGCCATAAGACATCGCCTCAGCCAACAAATTCTGCTGATCTCCGAGCTCGAGTGGAGCATCTGAAGAAGACCTCTCTTAAAGAGCCAAATTTAATCGATATCTGAGACGGCGGTACGGGAAAGCGTCATGCTCACCGAACCGAAGGAAAAGCCCATCATGACTACACTAGGGGGAAGAGGAAAGAAAAAGAGCACCGAGAACGGTCTCATTACCGAGACGACAAAGCGGCGCGTCACAACGAGCGTCACCATGATGCGTATCACCACCCTTACACCGAGAAGAGTTCTCGGACCAGCGACGGATTTGTAATACCGCCCTTACCTCCTCTGCTAAGTGTTGATGAGCGTCTGAAGCAGTTGGCCAAGTCACCATTCTCGAAGGAAATCTCCTCGGTCACATTGCCAGCTGGATTCACGCTCCGAAGTTCAACCGTTACGACGCCCTCACGGACGCATACAACCACCTCATTTACTTCCGGTAGATTATCAACCTTTACACCTCGGACCAAGCCGTAATGTGCAAGGTATTCCCAATGAGCTTGGGAACTCTCGGGTCCCTCTGGTTCAACAAGCTCGAGGAAGAGTCCATTGGAAGCTACGAGGCTCTGGAGCTAGCTTTCCTGTCTCAATTCGTAACAAGTAATATACAGAAGAAGGACGTTGACTCCTTACTCGGGCTAAGGAAGCGCCCGGATGAAACTCTGCGCCAGTACGCTGCTAGGTACTGGGAGATGTTTCACCAAGTCCAGGGTTGTGATCGGACTCTCGCTGCGACCCACTTCAAGCACGATTTGAAGAGCAAGAGCCTTGTCTTCATAGATCTGATGTTGCACCCACCAAAGAACATGGATGACCTGATGGAACGGATCAACAAATATATCGAGCTTGAGGAACTCTTAACCGAGCGTAATGCTCCAATCTCCTCCTCCGTTCCAAAGGTTATCCATGTCTCGGGTAATCAGAAGAAGGCAGTGAACACCATCAAAGCAGGAGCAGCAAAGAAACCTCTGAAGACGAGCGACTTTGTGGCCGAGTGCACAGTCTTTACCGAACCAATCTACATGCTCCTCCGGAAGATTGAGAATGAAGGGTTCTATCATTGGCCGGATCACAAGATGGGAACTCAAGACAAAACTAAGGACAAGAAAGTCTATTGCACTTACCACCGAGAGCAAGGTCACTACACCACCTCTTGCAAGCCATTTAAGGCGTATTTGGAAACTCTTGTCTCGGCTGGGAACCTGGATGCTTACATTGACCAGGACAAGACCCTGGCTTGGGCGAAGAGCCAAGGGGTAGCTGCAGATGGGGGTACTGAAGAGGATATGGTGGTAATGCATGTAATTCACGGTCCAGTTACAAGAATGTTGGAGGCTCGAGTGCACAAGGAGATTGAACAGGCTATCGAAGCATTAGCGGTGCTCTCTGTCAGACAACAACCGCAGCGGAAGTTCTCGACAAAGGAGTCTCAGTGGACAATCACGTTCACCGAGAAAGATCTAGAGGGGGTACAGTCCCCTCACAACGACGCTCTCGTCATTACACTCAAGGTTGGGAAAGCTAAGGTGGAACGGATTTTGGTGGACCAAGGAAGCGCTGCCGAGGTAACATATTATTCATTGTTTAAACGGTTCGGATTCACCAGTAAAGAGCCTAAGCCTTCCGAGGTCCCTCTCGTTGGCTTCAGCGGTACATCAGTGTATCCGTTCGGCACAATCACTCTTCCTGTCACCGCTAGTTCGGTAACGCAACAAGTGGAATTTATTGTTGTCAACTCCTCGAGTCCCTACAACATCATATTGGGAAGAAACTGGCTCCATGCGATGAAAGCCATGGCATCAACGTACTATCAGGTGCTACGGTTTATTAGGACAAAAGGGAAGTAGGAGGATTTCAAAGGCGATCAAATAGCTGCAAAGAAGTGCTACATTTCAACCGTGGACAGAAAAGAGAAGAAGAAACCAGTTTTGGAGGATGTCGGTCGACCAGCCGAGGCAAAATCCGTAGAAGACCTTGTTACAGTCCCAATCAATGAAGATGGAAGCCGATTCTTCCTAGTCGGATCCTCTCTAACCAAGGTCGAAAAGGAGGAGATGGTAACTTTTCTCAAGGCAAACATTGAGGTGTTTGCCTGGACTCCGTACGAGATGCCTGGGTTGATCCAAGATTCATCAAACACCAGCTTAATGTTGACCCATTGAGACGCCTGGTTATTCAGAAGCCAAGAAGGTCTTTTGCTATTCATGCCGAGGCAGTGGAATCGGAGGTTGATAAGTTATTAGAAGCCCGAACAATCCAGGAGGTCCAGTACCCTACGTGGCTGGCGAATACGGTGGTGGTCCCGAAGACGAACGGAAAGCTGAGGGTCTGCGTAGACTACACAAACCTTAATGACGCCTGTCCAAAGGACTGTTTCCCAATTCCTCAGATAGACCAACTTGTGGACACTACGGCAGGACACACTCGGTTAAGCTTTATGGATGAGTACAGAGGCTACCACCAAGTCTTTATGGATACAGAGGACATGGAGAAGACAGCTTTTATCACACCCAGAGGACTCTACTGCTACCGAGTCATGCCCTTCGGGCTGAAGAACGCCGAGCCACCTTCCAACGGATGGTGTCTCAGATGTTCAAAGATCAGCTCGGGGATACGATGGAAGCTTACATCGATGACATGGTAGTGAAAAGTATACAGGAGGAAGACCATATTGAAGATCTCGCCAAGATGTTTACGGTACTGAAGCAGCATGGCTTAAAACTCAACGCCGAAAAATGCTCTTTTGGAGTTGGGTCTGGAAAATTCCTTGGCCACTTGGTCACAAGGAGGGGTATTGAAGCAGATCCAAGTCAAGTCATAGTTATACAACAACTCGTTTCACCGAGCACGATTAAGGAAGTTCAAAGGCTTACAGGAATGGCCGCGGCTCTCAACTGCTTCATCAGCTGCTCGGCAGATGTATGTCGTCCTCTTTTTCAATCGATCAAGACAAGCAAGAGGAAGTTCTAATGGACCGAAGAATGCGAGAAGGCTCTGCAGCATTTGAAGGCCTATTTATCTGAGCCACCACTACTGGAGACACCTTGGGAAAACGAAGAGTTATTCCTCTATCTTTTTATCTCTCCACACGCGGTCAGCTCCGTTCTCGTCTGAGCAAATGGCACCGAGTATCGACCAATGTACTATGTAAGCAAGACTCTGACTGGCGCCGAGACAAGGTACCTGCCTCTTGAAAAGGTGGCCTTCGCTCTCGTTACTGCATCTCAAAAGTTACTTCCATACTTCTAGGCTCACACAATCATTGTTCTCACCGAGTATCCTCTGAAGGCCCTTTTCCGAAGAGCTGATTTGTCAACCCGAGTCTCGAAGTGGTCATGTGAGATGGCCAACTTTGACATCCAATATCGATCAAGAACAGCCATCAAGGCGCAGGTGTTAGCTGACTTCATTGCCGAGCTAACACCAGGAGTAGAAAAGTCAAAAGAAGAAGAACTCAGCCCAACACCACCCGAGCAACCCACTGAAGACCCTGATGACCCCGCAACAATTGAAGAAGTAATTGACAAAGTCTCGGATGAGGAAGCTGAACTTACACCTAAAACTCTCTCGGATGGAGAACCGAGCCACAACGAGGATGAAGACCATGCAACCGTGCCATTCTCTACTTGGCATATGTTCCACGGTAATGCTTGGAAGTTACACGTAGATGGAACTTCAAATCAGCGAGGAGCCGGGGCAGGCGTGGTACTAATTTCCCCCGAAGGGGTTATTCACGAGAACACACTCATTATTGATTTCCCAGCCTCTAACAACGAGGCCGAATATGAAGCCCTGATAGCTGGACTTTGGTTAGCCGAGGCAATGGGTGTAAAGACCCTAATGGTTTACAGCGACTCTCAACTCGTTGTAAACCAGTTCAACGGTGATTATGATGCCAAGGACGAAAAAATGACTAAGTATCTCGGCATAGCCAGAAGTTTAACCGAGACGTTTGAAGAAATTGAAGTACACCAGGTGGGCCGAGAGCACAACGCCCACACTGATGCACTTACAGGATTAGCCTCAGCGTGTAAAGCCTCCGAGCAAAGATCAATCTCCTTTGGAACAATTTCAGCTCCAAGCTTCGATCCCCCTCGGACCCAAATGATGAATATCGAGCTCGGACCAAGCTGGATGGACGAACTCGTGTTTTACCTCTGAGACGACAAGCTTCCTGAAGACCGACGAGAAGCCCACCAGATCAGGTGTAAAGCTGCAAACTACTGGCTCTCACCAACGAGCTCTCTCTATGGATGCTCTCGGACAGGTCCGTACCTCATGGTGGTCCATCAAAATCAAGTCCATTCAATCCTCCACGAACTTCATGCCGGCAGCGGAGGTTACCACTCGGGGGGACGTTCAATTGCCCACCGGGCCATTAGTCAGGGGTATTGGTGGCCGAAGATGAAGGAAGAGGCTGAAGAATTTGTTCGAAAATGCCACAAATGCCAATTGTTCAAACCCATGATCCATCAGCCCGCCGAGGACCTTCAACCGATTACCAGTCCATGGCCTTTTGCTCAGTGAGGCTTGGACATTGTACGGGAGCTCCCACTTGCTCCGGGGGGGATTCCGGTATCTTATAACTGCTACAGACTATTTCTCTAAGTGGGTGGAAGTCGAGCTTCTGGTCTTCATCACCAAGGCAAATGTGAAGAGCTTCCTATGGCAGAACATCATTTCTCGATATGGGGTTCCATATGCGATCGTCTCGGACAACGGAAAGCAGTTTACTAGAAAACAAATGAAGGAGGTGTGCGACAAGCTTGGAGTACGTTTTTTCAATTCCACACCTGTTTACCTTCAAGGTAACGGCCAAGCCGAGGCGTCTAACAAGACGGTCGCTGCTGAACTCAAGAGAAGGCTAACTGCTAAACGAGGAAAATGGGTTGAAGAGCTTCCTCACGTTCTATGGGCTTTCCGGACTTCGCCGAGACGTTTCACCGGACAAACTCCTTACTCTCTCGCCTACAATGTGGAAGCTGTTATCCCTATCCAGAAGGGGTTGCCCACAATCCGAACCGAGTACTTTGATTAAACCACCAATGACACGGCCTTGAGCAACGACTTGGACCTGGCTAAGGAGAAACGGGATGCAGCTCGAGTAAAATTGGCAGCTTACCAGCAGGAGGTTGATAAGGGTTATAACTAAACGGTTCGGTTGAGGACATTTTGCCAGGACGACCTTGTTCTAAAAAAGGTTACGGACAAGAATAAGAAAAAGAAGCTGATGCCCAACTGGGATGGTCCTTACCGAGCGGTCAAGAAGGTGGGGAAAGGAGCATACCAGATCGAAGACATGGATGGAAAGCTCGTAGACAAACCTTGGAATGCTTACAATTTGAGAAAATATTATGCTTAAGGACGCTGTTCTCGGATGTTGTGTTCTAGATTTAGCAAAATTTTGAAGCATTTTTGATGTAATACACTCTCAGAAGTTTATCAATGAAAAGACTTTTTGATCTCAATTGTTGTCCTACATATAATTAATCGTGTCTCGGTTTTCATACCAAACGGCTTTGGCCAAGGCACAACCTCACACATGGGTCTCATCCCATAAGACTGCTCGGTTTTACCGGGCCAATCCAACGACTACGTCGATAATTTAACAAATCAAACACCCTCTTGGTGGTACTAATATAAACACCTCGGACAATAAACCGAGCTTGGCGTAAAATCACTTCTGTAGGGAGTATTGACCAAGTGCTAGCTTGTTTTTACAAGTTAACAACTTAACTCGGTAATGACTACCGAGCCATAAAAAAAAAAGACCTCCTAACGGAGTACCAATCCACTAATAACTTATCATTTAAGTTAACAAATCATCTCGGTATGTTTCCACCGAGTCAATCAACTCCCTCGATAAGAGATATTGTTTCAGTAACAACTACTATTTCTAAGTTAGATAATCGATTTGGTTATCCGAGCAGTCAAACCCCTCCCAAGGGGTATTCATATTATTCTAACTGTTTAACCGAGATGTCTTAACCTGCTGATATCACTCTCGGATTCCAACAATTATAAAACTTCTTTAATTTTTACAAATATTTTGTGAGGCACTCACCTCCCTTAAAATTGACTCGACATTATATCTGAGAAGATCTGTTAGTTACTTCGAGCAAAGGCTTTCATGCCTTAGGAAAATTCTTCAAACATTCATCCTAACTTAGGCCAGGGGTATTCCATTAGCCAAAGCCGAGATGAATAGGGGTACTATTACACATATCTGAGATTATCGTTCAGGCGAGATGAAATAGATGCAGAAAAGAAATCAACCATTCATTCAAAATTCACATACGGCTCGGCATAAAATTCCACCGAGCCGTGTCCAGAATTGTTAAGAGAAACATTGTTCCAACAACCACCACAAAAGGCCTGACATACAATTCCACCAGCCTTAACCGGACATAATGATTAAAGAAATAGTTCCGGGGGAGGGGGGGATATCGTTCAGACAAAAAGCAGAAGGACAACAACTTCAAGCCTCGGTGTTCTCTCCAGCATTCTCTTCAGCTACCTCCTCCTCTCCAGCTTCCTCCTCCTCTTCCTCTTTAGACGGAATTTTGATCTCGGGTAACGTCACTTTGGGGACTTTGCGAAGGTTGGATTCGGCGTGAACATTACCAGTGTCGAGACCGAGCCCGTAACAAGTGCTAATTCCTTTAAAGTAGTAGATCCTTGCCCCTCTACGAAAGCCCATATTTTTTTTTATCTCAGCTACCTGACCTCGGTAGTGTTCTACGATCTTCTCCTTCGCCTCGTTAAAACCCGCTGAATGCGCTTCACTAATCGCTTTCTTAGTCCTTTCACCTTCCTCGGACAACTTCTCCTGCAGCTCTTTTACCTGCCCCCCCAGAGTGTCCAGCTCGGAAAGCTGCTTCTTCGCCGCATCCAGTTTCGAGAGCTAAAGCTTCGCAGCAGCCAAATCATTCTCAGTATCTCTCTTCTTTGAAAGAGCATCCTTGTACTTTAGCCTCAAAGAGTTGAAGGAGGAGGACAAGTTAACAACTTTTTGATGATAGCCGAGAATCGATTGATTGGCATGAAACAATATGTGATAATAAGCAAAAGTCAAGACAATTGAAGGAACAAAGACTCGAAATAAAGAAATTACCAGAGTCAGATGCGAGAACATGTCGACTATGTTTCCCTCAAGATCTGCGGGAAGCTGCTTCATATCCTCAGGTAGGCACACCCCTTGAAGCACGGGGAGGCCGAGCCTGGGATTGGCTTGAACACTATCAGAAACTAGCACAGGCTCTCCTTGTTTTACTTGGGGGCAAAAACATAAGGCGCAAAAACAGAAGCCTCGGTTGAACGTTTTTGGAAGGAGGGTCCTTCTCAACAGGGGTCTTCTTAATAATGCCTTTCTCTTTATGAGCATCTTTTCCAGAGCCTGATCCGTGCACGAGCCTTTGTTTCTTAAGCTCGGCTGGATCGGTCTCGGTGGGAACCGGAGCTCATTTAGCTTGACTCGGGGTCCCTTTGGCTGATGAGATAACGGTCCTCTTCGGTTTCTTACCCGGAATAAGGCTAGGAAGGTTACCAAGATCGCCCCCCATTTCTTCTTCTTCTTCTTCCTCGAACTCTTTGTCAAGGGGTTCCCTAACCTTTCCCACTAAGTCTTGGATCCGAGCTCGGTGAAGATCAATCTCAGATTCTGAGCTCACATCGATGGCTTCAGTAGACTTCCCCTTGATTGAAGACCTCTTTCTTTTTCTGCTTGATCCGACCCGCTCGGTGGCAAGCTCCTCCTTAGAATTGTTCTTCCTTTTCTGGAGATATGAAGTATACGTGGGCTCGTAACCTAAAAGAACATGAGCCAACCGTTCCTCTCTGGGAATTGCGTAGGCGGCACGGATGTGGTCATCATTTTTGGCCTTCAGGAGCCGAGTCGAAACGGGAGATGGTTATGCAAAACGAATAAAGAGCTCGGTGAATATAGCTCTACGGGAGATGCAAAAAAAAAAAAAAAAGAAGAAGAAGAAGAAGAATAATAATGACAGAAAGTAAAATAAAGCGAACCTATCAGTGTATGATGCCGAGGGACAGCGTAGAGCCCGTCATCCTCGGGCCCAAATTCAAAATTTCCACGAACTTCGACAAAATCATTGGCCCCACGATTGGAGTCTGGAAGGTGGTCAATCAAATAATCTCGGGGCTCCTTCGGAGTATTTCGGAGAGACAGAAATCTCTGTCCCATAAGGCTGGTCCGAGATACGTTATAAACACCGATGAGGTCAAAAAGGTTAAAGATAAGGTTAAATTTCCCTCGGAGCACATAAATGCCATTGATGATGCGGAAGGCGTTTACGGCGAGAAACTTGGGGGATAGCTTGTATTCGTGGAGGAATTGGCGGACTAGCAGATTCATAGGAAGCCAAACCCCTCCCTCGGTAATCGCAATGAGGGGGAGAGTAATGTGGTCGTCGAAAAATGTAATGCGATCCTGAGGAACCAGGCGAACATCTGCATCGCTCGGAATATCATACTCCTCGCAAAACGCTTCGTACTCGCTCGGCTCCCCACTGAAAAAGTGCAGGTAAGGATTGAGTTCTTTTTCGGAAGCCTTCGCCTTAGGTGGCCGAGCTTCTTGGGCTTCATCCTCAGTTGGGGGGTTCTCAGAAAATGGGTTCTCAATGGTTAGAACCCTGGTGGAGGGCTCGGTTGACGGGTTCTCAGTAGGTTCATAAACTAACCCGGAGTTATCAGCCCTCGGCTGGCGGAACTCTATAATTTGGACATCCAGGAGCTGGACGGAGGTGCCGTTCCCGTCTTTACTGTGTCTGGAGGTGTCAGACTCGGTATGGTCGCTGCTGATCTCCCCTTGGTTAACCGAACCCTCACTCCCCGACCGAGCGACGTGGTGAGTGTTGATGGGGTTAAGTGGACCAAAACCCTCGTCTACCAGGCCAATATCTATAGACGCCATCCCGACGTCTGGATCAAACACCGTCTGTCTGAGACGGTAACTATAATACCTGTGACTGTGTAGAGTGGACTCGGAGCTGTCCGACCGGTTGGAACTTCCCGAGCTAAGGACGACCGGCTCCAGGATTCCTGAACCTGACAAGGGTGCACGGGTGAAGAAACAGTTAGCCACATAACTGATAAGTGACCTAGGACTTCGGTTTGGGTTACTAAGTGGCCCGGTCGGCTCGGATACGTTTCGAATCGACCCTCAATCCTTACGACTCGGATGCTATGCTTCTCGGAGATCCTAAGCGAGGGAAAGACTATTAATGACTTGGGTTTCATCTCGGTCAAGGTCCGGATCCCTTGTCTCGGTTGACAAATAGAATTATATCCTAAGACCTAAGGGTCGAAAGATCAAAAAGTGACTTGAAAATTCACAAGGACGGTTATATTGAAGAACACAATGAACAGTGAACAAGAACGTTCAACAGTTCATCGCAGTTTCTATGAGCATTCAGCAAATCGTGAAAACATTTTCTTATTAAAACTTTGAGAAATCAATTCAAAACATCAAGACGATAGCGGAATCGAAGAACAAAAGTCCATGGATCAGAAGAAATCAATATCTGAACGGAACTTTGAAAGAAGAACGGTGGTGGTGGCGATGGCTTTGACCGGCGGCGAGTGTAGGAATCGATGAGTTAAAACAACGAAATGGGTAGAACTCGACAGTGGTGAACAGCGGTGCTGCGGTTGCTCGTTGATGGTTGATCTTCTCCTGAAAAGATGGAGTCACAGGAGTTTCGAGTGTAAGGAGAGAAAGAACGAACGAAAGTAAAACGTTTCTCTCTCTAGGTCTTCTGCTTTTATAGGGTAGACATGAATTTAAATGACAGCGCGAGAAACGAGATATCAACTGACGGTGCGGATGGCGCTTCGACACGTGACATTGATGGGACACCAACTCTATCTCTTGGCATCCCACGCGAGTATGACCTTACAACTGGAACCCTAATTCGCATGCTCGTTTCTCCTCCAACCTTCGTCCACCACGTGGTGCAATCCAAAGCGAACCACGGAGCAGTTAATGCTGGGGCTCGGATGAAAGAAACACAATGGAAGATGGCTTTACCCTTTCAGAAGTACCCAATTAGGAACTCGGGACGTTGAGATGGCCCGATTAGCAACGGTCAACTTCTTTCTCGGTACCAATCACATCGGAAGAAGTTGAGGGGCTATTGTAGTGGGCCAAAATCTAACAGCATTAATGGGGCTCGGTGGGCGAACGCATTAGAGCTAAAGCCCAAACGGGTCTCCTAGCTGTATAAAGAGTGAGATGCTATGGGCCAACCGAGACAGGTTCGTCCGAGATAAACCGGTATCTCTACCGGGACCAACTATGAACCGGACGAGTCATCCAAGACGAATCATATCCGAGATGGCTCAGATGGGTAATCTGAGACATCGGTGATGTTTTACATGATGTCATCCGAGGCGGTTAATGCTCATAATAAACCTGAGAAGGCACATGTGCGTATTACAGCTGTCCCTACGTCAGCGTGACAGTACCCGAGCAATTATGCTACGTGTCACAGCCGTATAGAAGAACGCGTGCATATAATACTTGTGAATCGGGGTCGTGATGCTCGGTGACGTCATCCGAGCCGGAATGACCGATCTACCCTTGTATTTGAGAAACCTATAAATACGAAGCGAAGGAGACCTAAAGGTGGGCAACATTTTCTCTCTCTACAACTCTCTCAATACATCTTTCTTCTCCGATCGCTTACTAGATCATCGGAGTGCCTTCCCTGGCCACATTCCGGCCAAATTGGGTACTAACAGTGTGTGTTAAGTGTGCAGTTGTTCTTGAGAGGATTACTCACCACCCATGCGCTGCTCACTCGGGTCAAGAATCGTTCAAGAGGCCCCGTTGGATTTTTGAGGACACCATAAGAGCTTTCACTAGGAATGTGAGCGAGAGCTCCTTTGTGTGTGTGGGTGTTTTGGTTCTTTTTACTTCTTTGCAATGGAAATAATTGTGTGCGAGCGTGCCAGAGAGAGTTTCAATCTCCTCCCTCAGATTAACCTTGGAAAAACCAAATCTAATCAGGCGATTGTGTTTTATTGGTTCAATTACCTCAATTAAGAGGATTTTTTCAACAAGTGAAGAAATGTAAACCAACAAACTTAGGAAATCGAAGAACGAAAAGAAACAAGATACTTCGATTAATAAATCAAAGGTAAACTTACTTCGAAATTGTCTCCAACTTCAGATACAAGAACTTTGAACGGGTGATTGTTACAAGAACAACCGAGATTAATCCTAACTACTTCCTAAACTACTTCGAACTGAGTTCGAGATCCTAAACTACTTCGAACTGAGTTCGAAATCCTAAACTATTTTGCCAATGAACAAACCAAGCATCAGTTTTTTGATAGCTGTTTGTTGAAGATTTGTCTGGGGTTATTCACTCTTCAATCTCTTCTATTTATAGACGATGCTTGCCATTTGAACTTCCCGCTCAATGAATTTGAACATTGGCTTGCTTCGAACTCTAACTTCCATTCTTCGAGTTGGCAGTTGTTTCCTCCTCCACTTCTGAATTTGAATCCTTCTAATTCTTCCTCCAGAAGCTTTGATTTTGAATCTGTGCAGTTGTTTAAACAAACTCAAATGATTTAAGGTGAATAACTGCCTTTCGATAAGTATTCCACGTGTTATAACTGTCAATTTGCCTTGTTTCCCAAGTCCACACGTGGAGTTTATATGTTTAACAGTTAATATCAGGGCTTCGAAACCACCCTTTACGTCAGCAATGGCTTGTAACTGCCAATAACTGCTTTTCATCTTTGAACACAATACGACATCGTATTTAATCATTTATATTCCTTTAATCCAGTGTATCTTTATCAACAGGTAATTGCCAACGTTTGGCATTTTCAATTACGTGTCAATTAATTATTGGATTTGTTAATTTTATATGTAAACAGTGGGTATATGTAATACCTATGGCTGGGATGGAAGATTTGTTAGCATACATATATTCCAGATTTCCTAATCACCCAAAAAAGGATAACACATTAAGATGTTACCATATTATTTTGGATTGCCAAAACATGATAGATTTTATTAATCTCGTTACTTTTGACTAAGATGAGATATGGCAAGTGGATTTTTGGATTTTTTGGGTTTTCACGCTTTACGAAACAGGTTATTCTCTTCACGTGTATCAATCAACTAATAAAGCTCAAAAAATCAAGCATAGTGGAATAGCCACACATTCATTTCAACACACTTGTACAATAAGGAAATTGGTGGTGGCTTGCCACCATGTGAGGAAAATGACCAAAGTACCCTTATTTTTCTATAATTGGAGGTGATGACCAAAGTACCCTTATTTTTATGTAAGGAGGGGTATTCAGGTCATCTTGACAGGTTTTGCATAATTACCGTATTGTCATTACCAGACTTTCATCTCTAAGTCCTTTTTTTGCCCTAGGTTTTGTCCATAATGTCTAAGGACATTTTTGAAATTTTGCAGGAGACAACTGTGAGCACATGGTGCTCCTTTTTCTTCTTTGTCCTTATTTTCAGGTGTTTCCTTTTTTCTTTTTTTTCCTTATTTTTGTCTACATCTTCTTTTTTTTGTGTGCTGTGTAAGCTGTTAGTAGTGAAAACACCATTAAGTAGTATTTCATAAAGTTGAGAGGTTTGGTTTGGTTTGGTTATCTTATTCAATTTAATTAGGAAGAGAATAACAAAATGATCAAAAGAGAAAAAAAAATCTCAATTCAAGTGTGCACAATTGTATTCCGAACTACCATTTGATTTGGTCTCCCAATCACAATTTCACAAAATATAATCATATAAAATTTCCAAAATTACCTATATCTCTCTTTGTAATTTTTAATTTTAAGAATTTCAAAAAAAAGGAACGTAATATATATTAAAAAAATTTACTACTTCCGTCCCATTTTATTTGTCTATTATTCTTTTTGTCACTTTTGTGTCTATTGTCTATATCTTTCAATGTATATTATTTTTTTTACGATTTCGAGAACTTCGTATTATAAAACAAATTGAGATCTATTAAATAAGATCCATATTGCATATTTTTGGAGATCCAATTGAAAGATATAAGCAATAAATACAAAAGAGACAAAAGAAATAATTGACAAACAAAATAAGACAGAGGGAGTAATAATTAAGCAACTCATCTCGACAACAATAAACACGCGATTATGTGCGTAGCACGTAACCTAACACTAGTTATAATCAAAGGGGAAGACATGGTAATGGATTATGCTGTCGAGAATGCAATTATATTCTCGATCCATTTTTTTTCCCTCTCGAATAGAGAATAAAACTTAAGCATATCGATACTAAAAAGCTATCGTATGCTGTTCAAAAAAAAAAAAAAGTATCGTAGAATGCACTGGTATTCACACATTCTTTCATTCTTTCTAAATTGGGTAAATTTCACTTACCTCCCATAAGGTTTCTAAAAAATACAGAGATCTCCCTTATACTTTCTGAAATTCCACTGTCTTCTTTACAAAGTAATTGGCAGATACCCCCTTGCCGTTAATTTACACCTAATGGGGTTAACCGCTGGTGAAATAACGTTAATGCCGTTAAATTCAAACTTAACTTTATTTCTTTTCTTATTTGAGTTTATATTCCACAAAATTTTTGAAAGGCGTAAAAAAATAACTCTTTTTTTTTTCTTAGAACTTTCTTTTCTTTTGCCTCAAAATTATTATTTTTTTAATTTTTTAGTTCCCAAAAAATATATTTTCACATTTTGATAATAAAAAAAAGAGTATCAATAATCACTTAGGCCCCATGCTTGCATTGACACACACACACACACACACACACACACACACACACACACACAAAACTTCCTATCCAAACCATTAAAATCCGAACTTCATCCACACCTCATAGATACCGATCGAATTTCGACGATCTGAACCGTCCAATGTGTTTAAAAGGTGGTTTTAAGGGTCCTAGCGTGAAATCAACAAAAAAAAAAATACCGGGAAGGGCTTGATCTGAGCAATTTTTCATAAAAACTGTATATGTTCGTTTTTATGAAAAACTGCTCGGATGAAGCCCTTCCCGGAATTTTATTTTATTTTTGGCTGATTTCTCACGGGGACCCCTTAAAAACACCTTTTAAACACATTGGACGGTTCGGATCGTCGAAATTTGATCCGGAAAGTGGAGGTCCGAATTTTAATAGCATTTGGGATCCTTGATAGGAAGTGGACTATATATATATATATATATATATATATATATATATATATATATATATATATATATATACGCAACAAACTTCCAATTAGGTATACCGGATGGACTTCCCATCAGGGAGTCCTACAATTCTCCAATTTCCCAATCAAAATTTCATGATCCGAACAGTCCAATGTGTTTAAAAGATGTTTTTAAAGGTCCCGACAAGAAATCAGTGAAAACAAAATACCGGGAAGGGCTTGATCCGATCACTTTTCGATAAAAACTACATATATACATTTTTCTCGAAAACTGATCGGATCAAGCCTTTCCTAGAATTTTTTTCACTGATTTCTTGCGGGGACCCTTAAAAACACCTTTTAAGCACATTGGACGGTTCAGATCATGAAAATTTGATCGGAAAATAAGAGTCCTTGATGGGAAACCCAGCAGGTATACCTGATTGGAAGCTCACTGATTATATATAGGGAGCGCTTCCTATCCGGACCCCGGACTTCCAAACCTCCATGATCCGAACATTTTTTTAACGATTCGAACTGTCCAATGTGTTTAGAAGGTGTTTCCAAGGGTCCACGAGGGAAATCCTAAAAAAAAATACCGGGAAGGGCTTGATCCAAGCAGTTTTTCGCCAAAACTGTAAATATATAGTTTTTGTAAAAAACTGCTTGGATCAAGCCCTTCCTGGTAATTTTTTTTTAAGATTCCCCGCGTGGACCCTTAAAAATACCTTTTAAACACATTGGACAGTTCGAATTTCCCAAAAACAATTTTTGAAGTGAAAAAATTACATTTTTTCTTATTTACGGGAGGTCCTTACTAGAAAATTTTCCATATATATATATAAGTTTTCATGCGGACCTAGGGGTATTTTTTACTTTTCAGACCAAATTTTGATGATCCGAACCGCTCAATGTTTTTAAGGGCCCCCGCGAGTAATCTCCAAAAAAAATACCCGGAAGGGCTTGATCCGATAAGTTTTCAATAAAAATTATATATGTACAGATTTTATCTAAAACTGATTAGATTAAGCCCTTTCGGGTTTTTTTTTTTTTTGATGATTCCTCGCTGGGGCCCTTAAAAATACGTTTTAAAAATATTGAGCGGTTCGGATATTCAAAACTTGGTCCGGAAAGTCGAATTACCCCTAGGTCCGCATGGGAACTTAAATAAGGGTCCTTTATTAGAAGTTTATTTTGTGTGTGCGCGCGCGTGTGTGTATATATACCACTCTTTGTAGGTTTCTTTTTCTTTTTCTAAATTTAAAGCTCTAATTAGACTCCATTTTCTTCTTCTTTTTTAATACATATTTTACCTAACTGCACTTTTTTTTTTTTACATTAGAGATAATAATGGTCTAAAATAATATTTACTAGCTTAAGTAGGAGTGTGAAGCATCTCTAGTGCACTATCTAAAAAATGTTTGCTAAAGTATACACCTAAACACATGTGGGGCCCTATTTTATGTGCTAAAAACTTAGTTAGTTAGCTAGCTAATGAAGAATGCACTTTAGTGGACTACCTATATATACATTCATTAAATTTACGGAATATTGGCCTAAAGGTCAAGTTTGGGGTTTTAAATGGTGTTTAGTCCAGTCTAATTTATTTTAAGGTCTCTAATACATTGATGTAAAATTTTTGAGGGTTCAAAGACAATACTAGACAAAAATACCCTCAAGCTTGGGTCTCTCGTACCATCACTCTCTCTCTCTCTCTCTCTCATGCTTGGGTGGGACAAAATTAATTCTCTCTCTTCAATTTTGGGGTTCAATTTTAGGGGGTTTATGTTCTTTGGGGTAGGGTATAGTGGGTTTAGCATTTTGGGTTTAGGCACTTAGGGTGCACTTTCCAATTATAGGGTTTTAGTGGTTTAGGCACTTTCATATGGTACCCTAGGGTTTTATGCACTTTCGTAGGGTACCCTAGGGTTTAGATTTAGGCATTTTCATTAGAATTAGGGGTTTTAGGCACTTTCATAGGATGTGGGGGTTTTAGGCACTTTTATGGGATAGCGGAGGCATTTTTGGAATGTGTAGGTGATTTGTCCTTTTGTCATTAACGAATTAGCTTATGTCCTATTTCCATGATTGACTCCTATACTATGTCCTTATCGAAGAAAGAGTCTTAAATTTAAGTCTTTCCTTTCTCTCTCTCTCTCTCCTTCAAGTCATTCTCTCTCTCCTCTTTCTCTCTCCTCCTTCCCTTCTCTCTCTCTATCTCCTCCTCTTTCTCTCTCATTAAGTCTTTCCCCAAATTTAGGTAGTGACTTAGGGAACTTTAGGGAGTGAGGGGTGACATCTAGGATTTTAGGGAGTCAATTTTTGTGCGCTAGAGAGCATTTTTTGAGTTTTTCTTAGTTAACTAGTTAGAGCACTTTAGGATATTCTTTTAGGTAGTACAGTAGAGATGCACTTATAGTATCACTTTATTGTTTTTAGCAAAGTTATATTCCCTCCGTCCCAGATATGCACACCCTTTTAGGAGGAACAAGCAATTCGCACCCAAAAAATAAAATATTAGGATGAAATTTTTCGGATAATTGTTTTAGACCAATTCAAGGGTCCTATTGAGAAAAAAATAGTCAAATTTTTTACACAAAAAAAAAAAAAAACTCATACAATACATTATTTTTTGGGTGCATAATGCAACGTTCTGACAAATAATGGATATTGTCCCATAATAATAAGTATTTTTTTTTTTTTGCGTGCATAACGCAAGGTTCTCACAAATTATGGATAGTTGTCCCATAATAATTTGGCTTATGACTTGAAAATTTTGGCTAAAATAAATTGTTGGACCGCTTTTCCACCATCTCTCCTAAAACCAATTGGTGGTAGGAAGGGCTTCAATTAAGTCTTCTATGGCATTCGACATCGCACTCGCAAGTCTGTTTTTAGAGCGGTCGTAGGGAGTGGCATTGTGTAACCAAATCCATGAGGGCACTCCGGGGCCAACAATCCCTCCCTCACGATGACGCTCCTCCTGGCTTTCCACCAATTTGGCAAGTGGTATCAGAGCGGGTCGCTCATATTGATTTTGTGGATTTTTTTTTCACGAGCAGATCCTTATTTCTTTTTTATTATTTGCTAGTATGGATTCACCAAAAGAAAGCAATTTTATTTTCAAACCTCCGATTTTTTATAGCTCCAAATTTGTTGCATGTGCTACATCTATGTTTCCAGCTGGTGCACGTAATGTAAAATTTAACTGTGAGAACGTAAGTGATATGTCGGACAATGAGGATAAATATGATGCAGAAACTATGGCTTTGATTGCGAAAAACTTTAGAAGTTCATTTAAGAAAAAAACTGGTGTGGGATTAGCCACCAAGTTAAAACAGTGTGAGAAAGAGAAAATGGAAACTTTGCATGATCTTGATATGCTTAAATCCAAACATGTTATTCTGAAAAATGATATGCAGAGCTTTATTAAAACAAACAAACTTCTTGAATCAAAAGTAGCTAAATTGCAAGTTGAACTTGACAAGGCCAATGCTACTTTTAAGAAATTGAATGCAGGTTCACAAGTTTTAGATGAAGTTTTGTCGTCTCAAAAGGTGGCATCGGATAAAAGTGGACTTGGATATGAAATAAAAGGATCGTCAAAGGAAAAAGGAGAGATTGCATTTATCAATCCCACTGTTTCACCAAAAGATGTGGCAAAAACAAGAATCAAGGAAGTCGATAACATCAATGTGTCCAAAGAACCTACTCCTATCGATGCAAGGATTCAAAGGGGCGTCAATGGTAAATCCATCACCAAACATGGTGAGGTAAATTTGATTAAGTTTATTCCTACTTGCCATAATTGTGGTGTTAAGGGTCGCATCAAACCTCAATGTAGGAAATTGCATACTTCACGTACTTCACACATACATGTGTCCCATTCGCATGATTATGACAAGTTTATTCCTACATGTCATTATTGTAATGTCAAAGGACACATTAAACCGAATTGCTTCCAACTGCACGGATATCCCTCCATGGCTCGTAGCTTTGGTAGTCAAAATAAATTGATTACTTTAAAACAGTTATAAAACAGGACAACATTAAAAAATCTTGGGCCAAGCATGCTAATTGTGGTAATGTTAGAAATATGACATTTAGGGATATGACGCATAAACCTATGCCTAACATTCAGAGTAAAGTAGTCTCTATTAAAACCAGAGCTATTTGGGTGAGGAGGTCAGACTTGAGACCTCAAGCGAATATTTTTACGAATCCTCTAGATGACATTGGATTATCCGGCGGAGTTGCCCTCACATTTTGATGGTTTGATCTTGCGTTTGTAGTCTAGCTTAATTTTATTGTCTATCTTGAACCTAGAGCTATGCTTTATGTTCTTTTCTATTGTTATTTTATTATGTTACTGCCTTAGTTTATTTCCTCACTTTGCCTATAAAAATGGAAAAAGATTGTGTTCTTTTAATGCTTAAAAAAAAAAAAAAGGATTGTCATTTTTTTTACTAGGAGAGTTTGAGCTGAGCCTAATAATCTTTGTTGCTGTTGGTTTTTAGTTTTCTAATATGTTCTTAAGAAAATAACAAAATCATTCATATTTCTAAAATTTCAAAAAGATTCATTTTTTTTGGTGCCTTTATTCTGTGTCGAGTTACTATCGTTAATTTATCATGAAGATGAACATTCTCGATAGAATATGCACATGTATTGTGATTTCTCACTCTTAGATGCATTTAGATGATGAGTGTTGCATGCTTCATTGCGGTATGTCCTCCACTATCTCACAAAAATGATAAATTGCTCCTTGTTCACGTTAGTCTCATGTATCTAGCCATTTTCTTGTGTTCATCCCCTTGAGATTGACCTATGGCTATTATTCGCATGTGGGTTTTACTTTATCTTTACAAGAGCCATTCCAATCTGTTAATATCATATTGTTCACCTATCTGGACGTTCATTGAGTAACTGGACAATCGGGGTGAGGTACTCTCCCTCTGAGTGTTCGCGTCAAAAGATGGATAGACCTTGTGAAGGTATTATTGGACCATTCGCTTAGTAACCGGGCATTGGGTATGAGGTACTCTTACTCCCGCGTCAAACGACAATGGGGTAAAAGAGAATATTTGGTTTTGTGCTGCTCTCTAAAAAATTAATACAAAAAAAAAAAAGAGGAAAAAGAGGATGTGACTTTGAGGGGGAGTATTTAGCTTGTTCATTCGTTAATCACATTGAGGACCTAGCTCGGTTTGACTTCTTGAGGGGGAGTTGTCTTGAAACTCCTAGCATACATGAGAACCGACGAACTTAATGAGTTGAGCTTGATATGATCTTTGTGATTCACACACACTTTATCATTCGGCCATGTAGTGTGTTGCATTAATTCTTAGTCTGATATCTCTAAAGTGTGTGTCACGATATTTGTTCATGTTTTTGTCTTGATGTGTGTGTTCATGGTTATTAACGATAGTAATAAGAGCAGGTGTGTCACATGTGATCCTCTTCCTTTAGTTACTAACATTAGTAGTATTTCTTTTGTTATATAAAAAATGCTGTGATAAAAAATTAATATTCATTGTTTGTGGGGGAGTAGAATATCCTGTCAAAAAAAAAAAAAATAGTTATTGATTGAGGGGGAGTTTCGGTGTTCTATGTCATTTTTCTGTCTTATCGTTTTTTGCGTGGTTTGACTTCGTGAGGGGGAGATAGTTTGTCAGCCCGAGCGTATATGAGAAACCTCGTTTGTAATTGATAATCTTAAGGGCTACTGACATGTCACCCACACACCTTTGTCATCGATTCGTGTCTAATGCACATTTATTCTTCTCGATATATCCATGGTTGAATTCAATATATTTAGCACATACCTAATTAAAAAGGTTTCTATTCATCGAGTCTCATAATTGAGAACTTACTCCTTAGTTGGTGCTACAATGTTGCATGCTTTTCAATTGACCTATTTTAAAATATTATTTTGTTACTTTTGTGGTTTATGTTTTGGAAATAGCTAGTTGTTGGTTATTCCAAGGCCTAGTTGACACTTTGCTGTTACTTCTATTTTGGTTGTTCTTAAATTTTGGTATTCCTTGTCGCTTATGAATTTTTGGTACATTGGTTTCTGGTTTATGTTAGTTTGGCTGCTGGTTTTATAGCTTTTACACTTTGGCTCTCTTGGAACATAGTTTATGGTATTTTTATTGTTGTGCTATCTGGTTGGCTTAAATGTCCATATATTTTCTTTATTGTTGCGTTATTGGATAGGGAGATTGTTCTATTTTTAAGCTATTTATGCTAATCTTTGCGCCTCTCATAAATTTCTTATTTGGCTGTTTTTTTTTCCCCTTGTTTAGTGCTCTTCTACTCGCAATTATTGCTTCACTGTTTATCCTATTCGCGCTTTGTCCCTTCATGTCAAAAAGGGGGAGAATGATGAAAGGGGGAGTAGGTTGCTTATTGTTCAAATGTGGTTGGATGTTGAGTTTTATTTGCAGCCTCTCTACAACTCGAACTCAGTTCATTTTTTGAATTCATTTTATAGAAGATATTTTCGTTGTAGTGTGTTTTGTCATGGAAGTGCCAAAGGGGGAGATTGTAAGGACCAAATTCCGGAGTCGTCTTGTTTTGGCAATTCCATATGACAAAACACATATTTTTATCGAGCTGTAATTTTATTATTTTTCCTTAATTTTCTAAGTGGCGAGTCTGTATAGGATTAGAGTGGAAGGAATCATGTCATTATGTAATTTGAGAGTTACTGCTTCAGTCGTTTTGTTACCGATTCATATGGTGCACTTAGAACGGGAAGATCATTCGTGGGATCAATCGGTTTATTGGTCGGGTGTCTCCAATATAACACAGGTTGCATGGGACTTGTATTTTTAGAGAATATAGATTGATAAAAGGATCAATCGGGTTGGTAGTCTGTAGCGCCAAAAAATCGGATCTACAATGACCCGATCAATCGGCTTACGATGCGATTGATCCGATTGGGATTTCTATAAATATGTCACGTTTATGGACCTAGGTTAAGGATGTCGGCTGGAAAAGAATATTAGAGCCGCTTGTTCTCAAAGCCAAAAACCCTAAAGTATCGAGAGTGAATCTTGAAGCACAAGATCGATGGAACTTTAATCAAAGCTTCAAGAGGTTTCTACATCAATCAATAATCAAGTTCAAGTTGTTTATCGGTGGATTTTTGGAAGAACGTTTGGAAGGCTCGAGGATTCGAGGCAGTGGCAATCAAATACTGGGTGTGGTGTACGAGGATTCGACAAGTACATCTTAGAGCGATTGTGAGTGATTCAAATCGTAGGGTAAGATTACTTGTAACTACACAATGGTTTTATAGTGTTTGATTCCTTCTCGTGGTTTTTACCCGTATTGGGGTTTTCCATGTATATCTGGTGTTCATCTGTTTAATTGCTTTTTGTTTGTGATTGGTTCATAATTGATTGACGTTATTTTTTATTGAGATAAAATAACCTAGCAAATTATAAAACCTAGGCAATCTAGGATTTTTCATAAATGTATTTTTAATTTTCAGGTAGCGAAAATTTTCAAGTATCGCTAAGGTAGTTATCTCATGTTGTGCATAGCACTGTCTCATCTTAGCAGGACCAATTAAGTTTATAATAAATCTTGGAAGACTATAATTAAATTTTTAGGTAGCAAAAATCTAAATCATCATAATTTTTTTTAGAGCAAAAATAATAATTTTACTAATCTTTGGACTGAAACAAAGATTAAAGGGAAACGAGACCCTACCCAACGATTGGCAAGAAGCCATTACAGAAACCCAAGGCCGAAGCCCACCATCCCAATGGGTCATAATACCCAAATAAAACAATATAACTCAATAGATAAAGGCCCACAATGACCAGATATGGGCTAAGCCCAACAGATAAAACCCTAAAAAGCTCACAATCACACCAACCAGAAAAGGTCCGCCGCTGCCACCGCCGTCACTGAAACCTGGGGAACGAACCCCTGTCGCTGCCCTGTTGAACAGCCCGATAGCCAAATCAAGTCACCGGAATAGGAGTGTCACTTGAACCAACTATCCATGGCCGCTACCCAACCACCATCTATTGTTTGCTAATATGCTCAACACCCAACCACAGTAACTAGAAGAAAAACCGCCGCCGCTGCTGCCACTGCCATCTCTGGAACCCGGGGAACGAGCCCCATTGCTACCCCCATCCCGACTACATCACTTCAAGTCATCGGAGTCCGAATTAGCACCAATAACATCCTCCCATGGCCACCTAGCAGCCGAAAATTACCGCCGCGGCTCATCCACCAACACTATACCACGCAAGATCCAAAACTAGAAACCAACTACCGTCACCTCCCAACACTTGGACCACCACTAGCACTAGCCATTAGGCCCGAAAACCATAAACAACCAACAATGAAGCATGATGTGGATGGCTTTGGACCGTCAAACCGTTAGGCCAAGAGGAAACACCTAGCAGGGCGACCACGACGGGAGACCGGACAAGATGAGAAGGAAGGAGAGGAGAGATCGGAGGAGGGAGTAAAGAGAATGCCGCCACATGAAACCACAAGCAGAAACTTGCTAAAAGAAGAAGAGAAAACCGAGAGAGAGAGAGAGAGAGAGAGAGAGAGAGAGAGAGAGAGAGAGAGAGAGAGAGAGAGAGAGAGAGAGAGAGAGAGAGAGAGAGAGAGAGAGAGCCACCCCCCAAATTGAAACCCTATAAGATGTGTTTCTAGAGAGAAATGGGAGAGTTTTTAGGGAGGGATGTATAGTAGACTAAAATCATCATAATTTTATAATAAATCTGTTGCTTTTAAACACTTATCAAAGAAGTAACTGGAATGCCAATCCTCATGAAAGAGTCAACCTACATTTCTTGATACTATGAATGATATTTGCTTTGTGACATTTTTATGTTATTAGGAACATGCGTATTCTTTTCGATGAAATTAAAACATTCTAAAACAATTTTTGGTTTACTCCGTGCATAACATGGGTTATGATTTATTTTATCAATTATTTTGTCAAAAAGTCGCATATATGTATTATGATTTTATAGTCAATTAAGTCACCATGAGAAATTAGAGTCACAAAGAACATGTAGGAAATAAAATTGTTATACTCTTTTAATGTAATTGATTCACTAATTTCAAACACTTTGTACAAAATACAATTTTTAGCTGAAAAAAAAGGAAAAACACATCATTTTATTTCATGTCTCAGTGCATAGCACCGGTTCATCATAGTGTGTATGATGATTCTCTTTAATAAATGGGAGTAGCTTGCAAATTGCAATCATAGATTGATGGATTTCCCATTTGATTTTATGGAAAATCCCATAAAATTAGAGGGGTGATACAATTACTTTGTGTTCTCACTGGATAAAATCATTTAAATATGTGAGAACTTTAAGAAGGGTTGATAAAATCATTTGGTTGGATATTTAGCAAATGAGAAAAGATTTTGATAAAATCAATATCAAATGGGAAACAAGGCCGGCATAATTTTTATCATCGTTAATTTTCTGGACGAACTCTAAAAATAACTATTCCAAACAAGAAGGGATAATGATTTAAAATAAGAGAGAACCTATCTTTTTGATATTAACAAAAATAATTTTAGCATTATCATTTCTAAAATTGTAGGAAAACAATAGTAAAAAATCACTTTGACTTATTTTTTCGTGTTTATTTGATTTTGTTTTCATTTGGTAGTTTTGTATCGATTTTTTTGGTATCATTGGTTTGTTTCAACGAGAAGAATCCAAAAAAGTAAAAGATTATAATTAGAACTCTCAATTTTTTGAATAAAATCGAAAAAATTTAAGTTTGGATAATTTTTTTTTTACTTTTTATATTCCTCTCACCGAGAGGAAACAATAATACACAAAAATTGATACAAAATTAACAAATACAAAAAAATCAAATAAGGACGAAAAAATAAGTTAAACGACTTTTTAAGCCAAAACACACCCTATAGGGAGATTTTTTTTTTTTTTTTTTGGAGGTGCAATCAAGTAAGAAGAGGCATGACGTGCTTCCTGGACTTGTACCTTGTATTCTCTCGGTGACTCCAAACCCTTTCTCCCGAGTCCGAACTCACCTTTTCCCACCCTTCTCAATTCCTTCTTCTTCTTCTTCTTCTTCAAAGACGCAGAAATATATACATACATGATACATACATACACGCGGAGAAACATATGCAGGTGTAAATCTTGAAGACATTCCCTACAGGTACTTTCTCTTTTAGGGTTTTCCAGTTTACTCTACTGTAGGTTTTCACATCAACATCTGTTTTTAAGTTTAGTTTCTCTTGAACCCCTTTGATTGAACTATACGAGAATATGAATCTTTGCGCCATACAGTTTCCATTTCTAAAAGCCCTATTCACCTGATGCCAATACCTCTGCAATTGTGTTGTATTGGGTCGGAGATATCGAATTTTAGGAAGTTCAATTTGTTTTATTTTATTTTTCTGCTTTTTTATATCCCTTAGAATGACCGGTATTAAGCATAATTTGCTTGTTTACTTTCCGAAGTTGTGAGCAATGGCTTAGGATTGCAAGCCGGAAAGAAAGCTAATATTTTGCCGATGTCTCTTTTCACTTAAAAAAGAAGGGAATTGCATTAACAACATAGAATGTACTGTACGTGTTGAGTTTCGGGGAAAATTAATGTCAGGCTCTAGCAGTTCGAGATGGCACCTAAACTGCGTTCTCTGCTTGACTCACATGTTCAAATCGCAAACTTCGGTGGTCATAGATTTTCTAGTGGTGCTTTTGTTGCCATCCTTCGAGCCACCCCTCCCAACAGTTGATGATTGCCATGGGACGGGAAAACTCGGGCTCTTGAGTGACGTGAGCTTGGATACACCAGACACCCAATCGACACTGAGCGCTATCGCAGAAAATAAATTGAAGTATGTGTTGTGGTACGCAATCATACAAACGGGAGCCCTGCTGAATTCGAACTTTTATCAGCTGGTTGGGTAGCTTTAGTTAATCTAAGAGGGATTCTTTGGATTCTCAGTATAGATTGATGAAAGGACTAGTTAAGAGTTATGATTGACACCAGTGTCTCTCTCTGCTTGTAGTTTATGACTCTACCTCCTAAGTAGGATTTGTCTGGAAGAATTCTGCTTTTATGTTTTCTTCGTTTGTGGAACGAATTGTAGTTTGACTAGTTTCCATCGGTAGTTATCAAGTGCCTGAACCTTTACATCTTGTATTTTCTCCCCATGTTGCAAGCTTTTGTTAAGGATGTACTAGCGGCCAGTTGTTTTGGGTAAACTATTTTTCCCTGTGGATTAATGAGAGAGTCATGTGTCATGATAGGCTAGAATTGATAGTCATCCTTTGAAGATTCTTCATTAGTAACCTTGTTAAAAATAGATTTTGAATACATCAAGAAACATAGGATAACGAAGGCTGCAATGAGTTGATATGTTTATGAAATTCTTTTGTACAGTATAGTGCCTGTTAATGGGGTTCTGGGAGAAGTAGATTGTGTAAGAACCAACCTTTGACTTTATGTGCACAAAGTGGCTGAAAACAGGTTATAAGGCCCAGCTTTATCATAATCAATCACCTTGAGGTGTTGTGGGTGTTAAAGGGTTTGATACATAGAAATAATGATGTGCGTATGTGGATTGAAAGGGTTTGAATTTTGAAATGGTGTTTTTTTATACAATTTTTATACAAAAAAATGGTAGGTTAGCTTGTTGAATATTGAAGGTGTGAATAACAACTATTTAAGCTGTTTTACCATCAAAAGTCAGTGCAACGCCAATGCTCTGGATGCTGAATGAAAGAAGCATGGTAATGTGCACATAAATCAAAATGATTCTTGGGTCTGCCCTCTCTGATGCCTTTTGGCTTTGATTTGAGGGCATGATTCCGCAGCAAACGCGACGGTATAGGGGGATCACTGTTTCAGTGGTATTCTGTGAGCAGCCACTTTGTGCATTTATTGCCAAAGGTTAGGTCTGTCTCCAATCCATCTGTTTCAGTGGTATTCTGGGAGCAGCCACTTTGTGCATTTATTGCCAAAGGTTAGGTCTGTCTCCTATCCTTCCCCCGCCCATACCCCCAATTATTGGGGACTAAATGGGTTATGTTATTGTTGTACCATCAAAGAAAGTCAAAAGGTGTGGAATGCTTAGGGTTAATATTGGCTTGAATGGTTTTGCTTACTGCGGCTGAAATAGAGACTGCTCTGGTGCATAACATCTGATGCAACTCGGGCCTCTTGCGGAAGAACAAAAGAAGTGAAAGGGGTCAAGGAGGATAGGAGAAGAAGAATTGGAAGCCCCCCTAAAACTGTTACTCTTCACCCTTGCAAGAGTTTAAGCTTCTTCACATGAATCATTCAATTTTTTTTGAAAGTTTATCTCTTCTCACTGTATGTATAACAGGAATAATAACGCAGTAGCATGGATCCCTTGAGTCTTTAAGGATTTTACTTTAGCCATTAGGTTAGGAAACAAAAAACTTTGATTGCTATGGGCATTCTAGACCCAAACAAGACTGCAGAATCACATATACCTTCCATGTAGCCTGTCAACACATTTTGGCCTTACCAGACATCTGCAAATAGTATAACCAAACAAAAGTTGACATTGGCATACTGATTTTCAGATAATCGTATTTAAGGCCCTGATGGCGTTGATGCACTTCGGACCAGAAAGTCATCTCGAATAGCGTGGGACTGGGGCCCATGTCGTTCATTAACGCCTGTTGTATTTCGGTGGTTCAACAGACATGGTGTCAAGCATAACGTTCCTTTTGCTAATATTGAACTGTCTGGTGACTGCTTTCGGAAAGTTACTAACAAAGAAAGAAAAAGCAAATATGCTATGATGATATTTCTGAAAGTCACTATGCTCTTTCATGTCTTCTTTGACTGGAATATCAAATTTTGCCTTTGTTGAATGCTTTCAGTAACTGCAACATGGTCATTGTCAATTTGTGTAGCTTCTTCAGTTACATGTCCGACTTTATAAGCTTCATAAGCTCCTCCTAGAAGAGCAACCGCCAATCTCTCTAGTGATGTTTTTATCTCTTGTACATCAGTAACCAGCATAGGAAAACTACTTTTTATTGTTGCTCCATCACGTTTCAAACTTGCAACACATTCCTGACTAGCCTGAAGGACTTTGGAAAGAGCGTCAACGTCAGAGTTAAGTTCGCTAGTTGTCACCATTGTAAATAGATCAACTTTGACAATGCAGGATTGAGCTCTGATACCAAACTGATGTAGGACTCTTTTAGGACGCTTAAGTATTGCCGCCTACAATATGAAACGTGGTGGTTTTTGGGTGGGGAAATAAGGTTAGTACTTGGAGAATCCAATCACAATGGCCTTAGCCTTGTAAAACTCTAAACTCAATTCATTAATCAACTCTGTTCCAAAATGAAAGATTACATCCCAAATCGATGAGATATGTGAATGAACCTCTAGATATAAAGGAATTGGAACATTGAACCAGCTAACAATTAGATGCAAACACATAGAATCCAACAAAGACTGCATGCAATGAATTAACATTATTTGTTTAATGCATAGTGAATCCAACTACTATACATGATGACCCTTGAACGGCCGATCCTTGGACGACCCATGCTGCCCTTGATTAGGATCTCTGCAATTAACAAAATACCCCCATCTTGCAATTTACTTCTTTTTGTTGTCCTCATCAGTTAAGAGGCTAAGATTGACTTCTTCGCTGACTTGTCTTCTTGATCTGTGTTTTTGTTTAGTGTTTTCTGCACAGTTTTTGGGAACAAAATGAGCACAAAGGTTGAGCAGCGATCTACAATTGAACCATCCGGTGGTCAGACCACAGTAACAGCTACTACAACTTCAGCAGCAAGTAGTAGCTCAAAGATATCCATGTTTACTGCGAAATCAGGCTTTGTAATACCTAAAAACAAACTATCAGGTTCATTGGTTCTCCGAGGTAGTAAAAAGCTGGGAGGCAGTGATGTGGTGACTGAAGAAAGTACTAAAGAGGTTCAGAGGAAAACAAAATGGGGCCCTGATTTGACACAGGATCCCGCTGTAAGAAAAGGAAGAGCTTTAGCTTATCAGGTATGACGGGCTCTCATCATGTAGCATATCTTCGTAGAGCATCTCCAAGAACTCTTCGAACTTTAACATGAATATTGTGTCTTTCTACCTCACGGTGACATTTCGAAGGATAAGTTTTTGTCGTGTGCTGTAATAGACCTTTTAGATATGGCTGTTGAAATAATATTTTATGAACAATAAATTGTTGCCAGCTTAGAAAGACAAAACTTCCACCACAAGGAGAAAAAAGGTAGAAGACATAATGAATGAGGTAACATTATTTTGAGGTTTGAGGGACCAAGCCTTTGAATTTCAAGGGCGATACGTGAGATTGGAAGATTGAGATAGTGTCTGAGGTATTTGCTTGAGCACAATCAAAAGAACAAAACCTTCAGATTTTTAAACTGTTGGTGTTTGAGGATCGTCTTAGAGATGTCTTATTCTTCTGGTAACATCTCTGTTTAAGTATATTTTCCGTTTCCATTTCCATTTTCATATTCATATTCATATCAGGGACCAGTTATTATAATACGCATGTTTCTAGTTTGATATTTGCTTGAAGGAGGAAGCCTTAGCTAGTATCGTTTCAAGTTTTTAGAAATGTGTTTGATGCAGTCTTGGTTCCCATTAGTGGGACGATGTTATTATTGCTCAGCTGTTGGCAATCAAAATTTTTTCCTTACTAGGTGCTAAAATGTGAGCATCTTCCTTGTGAATTTACGGCATGGACTTCCCCTTCCAGGTACTACTAAGTAACATAGTGATACAAATTTTTACCAGACTCGAGTGGAACAAATTTCGAAACAGCTAAGTGCGGGAATTCTGGAGGTAGAGGACATCGAAGACTCACCAATAGCAGCCCAGCCTTCAGATCCTCAATCTGCATTTGATCGAAAGAACAGTGAGGTAAAGTAAATTACGGGTCATTAGTTTTTCGCTTTAGCTCCCAAAGCTCTAGTGCTATTATATACTAATCCAGGGCAAAGAGAACTGAGGTTATGGTATGTCATTGCAGGAGTCAGACTTGTTGGAACTTGAAAAGCGGGAGGCTATTGGTATGTTTAGCCTATCATTACTACATTGTTGCCCTCCTGTTTTTATATTCTGTTGTGGCCGGTTTATGTATTCCTTGATGGCTTCCAGGTGAGATACTGAAGTTGAATCCAAGCTACAAGGCCCCGCCAGATTATAAACCTTCACTGAAGGAAGCTAAAGTTCCTGTCCCTGTGAGTCAATATGTCATTCTCCTCCCATTGATGTACATGGGTGATGCCGCTCGGCTTCCTTTCTAAACATTAATGCATACTTATTGGACAAAAAGAAAACACCACTCATTTGGCCAACACATTTTCCTCTCTCTATGGGGCACAAAGAAATATGGAGTTAGCAGTGTGAAAAAAAAAAAAAAACCTTTGGCCCGTTGCTTTCCCAAAATTCCACCTAAGCAGTATACAGTTTTATTGAAGTGATTTCATTTGCATATTCTTCCCATTTCACTTATCAAGTAAGAACATGCATGTTGGTTGGAGATGCTATAAGTCATTTTTGGAAATGTGCCGGTTAATTTTTTGGACATTCTTATCTAGCTTTTGGTTTTAATCTTGTCTTTCAATTAAACCCTCCCATTTATGTACGTTTGCCTATTGAAGCAAAAGTATATGATTTTCCTATTCCCTCCTCTCTTGATATCCCTCTCAAGCCCTTCATATTTCTTCTCTACTCTTTTTCAGCTCCTCTTCTTCTATATTTCTTCAAATTTGAATTTTGTCCTTCACTTCCTACTGCTCTTTCGTGCCACCACCATTACAAAATTACCTCTGTCCTCTGCTACAGTTGGCCAACAGCTCCCTACCAAGCTCCGTCTATGCTTCTCTTGGTTGTGCTACCTTTCTCCCCAACTTCGTGCAACGAAGACTTGGAGTCTATCCTCCTCCACCTCCAGTGGTCTTGAGCCATTGTTCTGCCCGTCGTATTGCCGGGAGGCTCACAATACCTGGATTCATATGCAATAATTAATTAGGATGAGATGTATTCATGTATTTGTAATTTGTAATTCAATCTTTTATGGAACAGATGAAGTTTTAGTTCCTTCTTGAAACAATTTGCTTTATTGACTCTGCAGATCAAAGAATATCCTGGCTACAACTTCATTGGCATAATTTTTGACCCTGCAAGTGATACTCAGAAACGATTGGAAAAGGTAATCTTGTGATATTACATATATTTGTTTTTAACTGTGTTGTTTTGTTTGCCATCAATGTATGCTAGGTGGAGATTTTATGTTAAATTTTTTTAAATTTTTTTTTTTTTAAACTCCAAATCAGGAAACTGGAGCTAAAGTTCGAGTCTATGGCACCAAAGCACACAAGGGAGACAAGGTAATTTGCTTTATAAACCAAGCAAAATATGCTACCTTATGTGATCATACATGAACTGTACTTCATTTACCGATGCCTTTATTCATATTTGCTTACTCTCTTCGTTTCTCTATCTCTAATTTGTTGCCTTCCATTGCAAATATCGATCTTGGCGTTTTAATAGGATTTGCGAAATATGATGCATTTCCTTCTTTTTCCCTTTTTGAATAAACCCAGGTTGAAATTAACTCATCTGACGGAAATGAAGCCCAGGGTGCTTTCGAAGAATTGTATGTTCAGATATCTGCTGACACATATGAGAAGGTTGATGCCGCAGTTGCCCTGATTGAGATGCTCGTCACCCCAGTTTCAGTAAGTGTTATGATTCTTAACTTGATTCATTCGTGTCTTGTTTTACTGTAATGCTTAATCATGGTACTGTATCCAATTAGGATTTTTACTTGGCCTAAATGAAAATTGAAAAATGGATAAGTCCTTTGTTTCAAGAGCAATATAAAACTACCAAGGTTCGGTTTTGATCCAAGGAAACGAGGTTTTCACTTGTCAATCCAAACTGTTGATTGGTTGGTGAGAATCAGCATAGAATTCAATAACAAATCCAATTTACAGCGAGCCTCCATTTTTTTTTTTAGAAAAAAATTATCTTGCTACCACTTTTCCTCCTCTTTTCGTCATTTTTCATAATATTGTTGTTGTTCATGTGACCTCTTTTAGGTAAACCAATCAGCTGTTTCCACAACATCAACTTCAGTTCCTACTGAAAACGCAGCTGTTGTTGAGCAAAGTCAAGGTACATCCACCCCTAGTACCACCCTTCCCTTTGGGGTGAACCAGGAACCAGCAAGTACAATCATGGGATCTGCTCAAGCTTCACAAGCTCAGTTTCAGCCGTACCCAGGTTCATGGTTCCCATTGGGCCCACCTCAGAATCCTATACATCCACCTTCTGGATTCGTTCTTCCTCCAAATACCAATCAAGTCCAACCATCTTCATCCCCTTTTAATCCCTCACAACACATGTCTTCACTATTTGGACCTCGACCATTTCCGTCACAAAATCCATCTCTTGGTCTCTCCAGACCACAGCCACCAGTTTTACAGCGCCCTTTCATGGTTCAGCAGCCTCCTTTTGGTCAATATGCCCCACCAAGAAATCCTCAACCTGGTGTTTCCGCTCCACCTCCATTTATGGGTAATCAACCTTCTACAACAGCACATTCCCCAATTGTAAGGACACCAGGGCCTTCACTATCTCAACCCATGCTCATACCCACTTCAGGATCGCTACCCCCATTGTTTCCTTCTCAAGGGTTCCGACCCTTAACTTCACAACCCCTTATTGGATCCGGAGCTCCGCCATCTAATATTTCAATGGTCAATATGGTTTCACCTAGACCAGTGCAATCTTCGTTACCTATTCCACCATCGCAAGTTCTTGTGGCACAGGCTGCAACACCGAATCCTACTGCAAATCCTTTATTTGGATCCAACCCAATTGCTCCACCAGTCGCATCCACATCAACACCACCACCTCCACTACCGCCACCTTCACACGGAGGAATTCCTAGTTCTGTTCGGGGAAATGCTCCTAGCTTTACTCCTATAAAACCACAACATCCAATAGCAGGTGATTTTACTTTTCAGCCGCAATGGCCCAACAATTCAGCCTCTCAAGCAGTTCCAAGGCCTGGCACTCAGCCTATGATTCAGAACTTGCGGCCCACGAATTCGATAGCAATGCCACCTCAGCTGCCTCAAACTCCATCTTTCCGGCTCGCCATAAATCCTTCCTCCCCACAACCCATAATGCAAGGCATCCCAAGACCACAGCTTAGCAACCAGATGAATCAGTTTGCTGGAAATCCAACTGCCACCTCAGCTCCACTTAGAAATCTGGCATTCCCAAATCCAAATCCGATGCCACCGAACTCTGTTGGCCCTCAAATGGGATTGCGTAACTTAAACCCAAATCCTTTCCCTTCCCGGCCAGGATTTCCGCTGCAGATTCCACCAAATTTTCAGGCTGCAGGAGTTCGGCCGCCGAACCAACATCGCAATGGGCTGGCTTTTGGGCCTGGATCACAGCAAATTTATGATCCATTTTCACCCACTTCTGCTTCTGCTGCGGCTATTCAGGGAGGTGCTGTGGCCAAGCTGAGAAGGCAGGAGAGTGATCCAGAATATGAGGACTTGATGGCTTCAGTTGGAGTGAAATGAAATACTTTCAGGTTGCAACCCCTTTGGTTGACAGCAGAGGGGTTGATGGGGGCCTGCAGAGATGGAATTTCTTAGGTTTTTTAGATAATTGATTTTATTCCCTAATTGTAGTTTGCGAGGACTTAATTCTCTTCAACAACATTGTTTTCATGTATAGATGATTGCATGCCCTTCATGTTCTTTTGTTGTAGTGAATTGCAGAGAATATAACTCACCCTGGTATATGTACCATTTTTTTTCTTTCGAAAAGGGTATATGTACCATATTGCTGAAGTAATGGAATCAGTATGCAGCAATGTGCAGATACCAGAATGGAGAGCTGAGATGCTAGCACTATATTTTAGGGTAGTGATGTTTAATCCAAAACTGAGTGACTTGTTCTGCGTGGATTGGCATGATAGAGTTGTCCAGTGGAAATCTTTTGTTATTTGGTTTGGTTTTTGTTTTGTTCTAGGGTTTACTCGGGCTTTTTCATTCAGAAAATTATTGAGAAAGTGGCACATGATGTCACCACATTTAAAGTATAGATTTGAGCAACATTGGGCATGAATGGGTAAGACTTGCGAATTTGCTACTAGACATGGGCCTAACGTCTAGTTCTGAATGCTTACTTACTTTTTATGTATGCTTGCCATCAATGTGAGAGAATTGCAGGGTCGGCCTAAGCCCAAGGTGCATGAGGCCTGGGCCTAGGCACATGAGGCCCCGGCCTAGGGCACTCTCAAATAGATCAAAATTAGGGGCACTCCAAAATATTTTGGTACTAGGTTTAGATAGGAGTCTTTTTTTAGGCCCAAGTTTAATTCAAACCCATCTGCTGAGGCGTGATGGTTTGGCCCTTTATTGTTTGAGGACAAGTACAGGGGTGGGCTATCAAAAATTTATATAATGTTCTTTGAGTTGGTTTCCCTTGAATAGACGATGTGAGACTGCGGATTTGAGAACAAGAGTATTCCTTTGCACAAGTGCTCTTGTCCCACATCAGGAGAATATGGGTTAGAAGGCAAGTGTTTACCTATAAATACTTCTACACTGCCAGAACACTGCCCATGTGCACCACTAACAGTGAGGGTTTTGCGTTTCTCTCTTTTGTAAAAAAACCGACATGGGACCAAGACAAAGGGAAGGAAATGTTTGGAATAAGAGAAGGAAACCTTTGCTTCGTGGTGTCATTTGTACCACATCAAATAATCACAAGTTTAGAGGCATTCCTCCACTCTATGAAGGTTCCTGGAGGAGGATGCCTCAGCCACTTTCACCCAGGCGTGTGAATTCAAGTCTCACACGTTGAAGGGCTAACCAAAAACAGTGTAAAGAATGTTCCTAAAAATGAATTTGAAGGACTAACCAAAAACATAGTGACATTTTGTGTTCTGATAGATACATTATTCCACCATGTTTAATTGTAAAAATGTATAGGGCACTATGTGGTGATTGGGCTTAAGGCACTCAAATGCCGTGGGCCGGCCCTAGAGAATTGCCCCTTTTTTGGTCCAAAATGCCATAGTAAAGTTAATTGTTCAAGTTGCCCTTATTTCCTAGTAGATAGTTAAACATCCAAGGGGGTAGTAGATAGTTAAACATCCAAGGGGGTGTTCCACTAACAAAAAACTATTTTTTCCAAACACCGAGACAAGTTATTATCTCACTACACGTCACATAAAAAACCGTGAAAAACCAATTTTTTCAAAAAACTGGACTAGTAGAACACCCCCTAAGTGGTTTGATGGCGACGAAGACATGAGTTCGAGGTTCTTGTGCTGCACTTGGCACCCCGGCTTATTGTCACTACCTCCTCAAAGGCCCGAGTCAGTATGTTGACTAAAAGCCCGTTTTGAGGGGCCACCGACGTATTGGATCCTCAGCGCCCCTAAAGATGCACCTGTCTCAAGGGGCTCTTTTGGTCACACCTAGAGACCGTTCCCAGGTCATTGCCCCCTCCTAAGGTCTCTATGCTCTACTTTATCCATCTTTGCAATACCTTCTATGCAAACAGAGACCCGTGCAGATATACAAACAATTCCGATAGCAAGGAGGTCCGTGGAGATCATTATAGAAGACATTTTACATACAATCCATGCAAACAAGACGAAGCAAATTTAGTGAGTATCCGCAGTATAATTAGCTTCTATGTAGGGTAAACAAAACGAACGAGAGAGGGAGAGGGGGAGAGGTTTGTGATTTTGAGAAGTATTTTTGGCCGAATTAACCCAAGCAGTCCTATATGGCCAGTAACACATCAGCCCCTTCAAGAAGTAGCTTAAGATACTTCAGTTAAATCTTTCTCAAGATAGTACTATATACACGCGACACTCTTATATGTACAGAAACTGCTGAAAGTAACGGAGATTCAAATGGAAGGACCAGGCCTAAGCAACCTCTCTAGTTTCTCTGCCTTGGCATAATCGTTTTCCGTGAGAGGACCAGCAGGAAAAGGTGTGATTTCTACGAGCACGTGTGGAGTAGGAAGCTCATCGAACAAAGCCCTCACATTGTTGCAACACACACTCTCTCCATGAGCATTCTCCCTCCTAATTTGACAACCCTACAAATTTCACAAAAGCATATATGATTAGCAACAATATATACTGACAGTATATTTCTGACAAACAGTACCAAATTCCTATGTTAGTCACGGCAAGTGCAAGTATGTGCTCAAGTTCGGATTTCATATAATTTCTACGTCTAGGTGACGGCCTCACAGGGATATGACACACAGTTCATGTCAGAACAGAATATATTTCTTTCGTTTCAGAGGGAAAATGGGGTTTACAAGGTGCCATGGAGCATTCCTTGCATTAGAGCATGAAAATGTTATGCATAGTTCCACAGAAACTCAAACTAAAAACGCACCTCCCTTCAAATTTACAAGGTGCCATAGACCCATATACTACATGTGTTTATAAGAATCCAATAGCCAAGATCAAACCAATAGCCAAATGAAAGTAATAATAATAGGCGAACATGAATGAAGTGGGGTAAATCGCAGTTATCTGATTGCATATAGTATTACCTTGTGGGAAGTGGCATCTCTGAATTGATCATCATCTGAAAGCAGAGATGCAATGGATTTAAGTAAACGCCTCCCTTCCGATATGGAAGACACTCTGCAATTCCGTTTCAACGTACCCTTTGTTGTTGGACGCCATTTGCTTGCGACTTTTTTGTTGCCAGCTGCATCTTTGTCTGCTTTGAACAAAGAAACATCAGAATTGTTCCATCCTCGAGCAAAAGAACACAAGCAAGGAAAAAAAAACTGGAAAAAGACGTGCATTTTCCACATAATTGTAAGCTTTGCTAAGCAGCAACAAAGAACCAAAGCACAAAATCAAAAGACACGTGTATTCCTTGTTTACAGTCTCCATGAAACTACTATCTGCAGTTCAGTAAATCACATACTTGCTGCCTTAGCAGTTTCTCTATTGATTCATTTTTCAATTTGTGGCACTTGACCAAGGGGAAAATTAATTAAAAGAGCAAAAAGAAATAGTTCTACGAGCACAATAGAAAATATAAATGATCTGGCCGAAAAACAAAATTCTGATTAACAGGACCGTCACCAACACATGGTGCTAAGCACACACTTGTCTATATGGACAAACATCAACTTCAAATTCATACTCGTCTCCAATTTCTCTATGCACAGAGAGAGAGAGAGAGAGAGAGAGAGAGAGAGAGAGAGAGAGAGAGCTACTGCCAGCTATCCTTCAGGAGGCTTAACCAACCAACAGAATCAGACACTCTTGATTGGCATTGAACTTCTTCTATTTTCCCCCTTGGCGGTGAGCATTTTGAGAAGCAACCAAAAAGTACAGAACAAGGGTCGGGATAAAAAAAACTGCGAACCATACAAAATGCAGAATTGGACTAGAGCTAATTGCTTAACAGCAATTCTTTGTAAATTGTCCTTGTGTGGTCACATCAATCATAAGTATAAGGTCAAACATTCACAGCAATGGTGTCTTATTTATGCACATTATTCCTTGGACAACAGATACTATTGCACATTACCTAGATTTCACGACAAAGCTAGTTGATTTTAACTCAGGCCCGCGAGCAAGAGTTCAGAAGAAATGCTCTTTGGACAAAAGAAGTACAATGAACATGGTCACAGTGCTCATTAGTCTCCAAAACAGTGAAGTGCTATCCAATATGAAATTACAAGACGTCCGGGCACATGCAATGCGTGTGCAAGTTGTTTTATAATAAAATTAAAAAAAAAAAAAAAACGAAACTGGGAACCCACAAACACATCGACAAATAAAATTGGACATTAGATGTGATTGTAGAACTAACCGTGGAAGCCAAAGAAGCAGTTCTACTTCACATGGTCCCTTTTGAATTTAGTTTTTGCATGACAAATGTCCAGTTGAAATTAGAATGAATCGGAACTATCACTTGTTGGATTGAGGGTTTTTTTTTTTTTTTTTTTATTGTAACGCAGAACTTTCAGAAATTGACAGAGGAATGAAGAAAGGCAGACAGTTTGTGAAGCAGGAGGATATGTAGCTGGTGTGGTCCGAAGTTACTTGGTGTTAAAATGTTCAAATTGTCTATTATGGTTAACTTATGTATGCTTTTGCTATTGCGTTTTAATTTTTTTTTTGGGACAATCGTGGAAAGGAAAAACGTGACAGGGCTTCAAATAATGGAGACCAAACTAGTGCTGTCCCTTTTTATATAAGATGGAATAGATATCCTAAAATTCGATAGCTAAGTTATGTTTTCCTACCTAAAAATCTAGCGAATTCTAGTTTGTGGCCATCAAGAAGATACGATACAATGCATTCATTCTGAGTCACCGGCCATACTAAATTTACTAATTACGTTTTGCAATACAGTAAGTGAATCAGGTATCTAGGCTTGCCCTCTCTAATGCCTTTCCGCTTTGGTTTGGGGGCAAGGTTCCACAGTATAATGTCCCTCGAGTTCCTTGATTTTTGGCTACTATTTCTAGTCCACCCCTGTCCATACCCTGTGACTGGGGACCACATAGGCATTGTTGTTAAGTGATTGACTACAGGAAGTTACTCCTGACTTCATTAGTACTATTTCTTTCAATTGTACTTCAACTATCTATCACAGCAGGCATATGAAAGCCACCAGTATCTACTAACCAAATTTATTAAATTTTTTTGAAATGGAAGCTACTTTTCAATCCTGCCATAAAATGCTATTATAGGAACTTCAACAAGATCATTGAGTACTTGTCCTACCCTACAAGCATCTAAATTACACACCCTCTAAACTCAACAAAAACAGGTATTATTGACTTGTAATTGACCAATATGAAAGCAAACTCCTACAATAACATCTATGAAATGACAAGCGATCGCAAAATTCCACAAACCTGGTTTTCCTTGAATCTGCTCAATCCACTTAGAGAAACCCAAATCATCAACCCCAGTTTCCGATTCTACAAGAATATAAGCACACACTGTTAATGGTGTTGCAAATACGACCCAACACACACACAATCCCACGGAGAAAAAATCAACAAATAAAACAGATTTTTCCACTGTATGAGATGAAAATACGATACAGATTGGCATACGCCAGTAATTTATATCCGAAATTTACATCTACCCAACTAGGTTTCGAGAGTGCTTCGCCCGAGCCCACCCTGCCCCTGCATGGGGGCTGTACCTTGGATCGTGTGACCTCGACATATTAAACTTGGTGACAAATCATGACTGAATAAAACAAACAAGGAAAAGTTCAAAAAGAAAAGCAAATCCCCATCAATTCACCTGTATTTAGACCTGAGGCAGGTGGGTTTTCTGGAGGAGATCCAGCCAAACCAAACTGCACAAGGGCGTAGAAGATGCACATCCTTCCAGCCCACAGAACTGGGGCCTCAAGAAAGGAAGCATGAATCCTTGTCACAACAGAGCTTTTTGATCTATTTGTACCCAAATAGAGCCCTCTTCCGAGACTAGGAAAGAGGGTTGTGCCCAGAAAATGAGTAGAAGGATTCAGAGATTTAAGGGAGTGTTTGGTAATGGTGGTGGAAGTAATGGGGGAGTGGAAAGGGGATGTGAAGGTAGTGCTCTGTAGAAGCATCTCCTCTTCGTTTTAGACTGTGAAAATACTATTGCACTCAGGATTTGGTCTTGGTTGTTTATATGTATCTATAGATCTGAGTCAGCAAAAAAAAAGATGGAGATAAGACGAAGGAGATGGATGCAGACATTTACCAAAAAAATAAAAATAAAAGATCGATGTAGACAAAATGGAGATATTTTCGAGACCACAACCACGATAACGTTTCAGAAAGCGAGTAATCAAGCCCCAGCAATCCCAGTATTCTGGCTAAGTTTGACTAAATAAGTTGGCTTAACTTTTTTTTTGGTCTTTATTTATTTTTTTTTTGCATTTATTAGTTTTGCATCGATTTTTTTTATTATTATTGGTTCATCTCGATGAGAGGAATCTAAAAAGGTAAGAGATTATGATTAGAACCCTCAATTTTTTGAATAAAATCGAGAAAAGTGTAAAAAACTGACTTTTGACTTATTTTTGTCTTTATTCAAAAAAATTTGAGCTTCACTCATAAGTTTTTACTTTTTTGATTCCTCTCGCCAAGATGAATCAATAATACACAAAAAGTTGATGAAAAACTAAAAAACATGAAAAAAAATCAAATAAAGACGAAAAAATAAGCCAACCAACTTATTAGGCCAAACCTTACCACAATAGGTCAAATTTGAGCAAAAATTACTAGTAAACAGTGCACATTTTATGCACATGTATTTCAAAACTCCAACAATGTACTCTGTAATCTATTCTACCTAACATTTTTTCAGCACTGAAAAAATTACCAATCAAACAATCAATCTATCTATCAATCAATCAAATACTCTATGAAAATATAATTGAGCCACAAAAAACCTCTAAATCCCAAATCCTAAATTTCTAAAATTTTAATTATTTTTTACCCACAAAATACCATGTTAGTGTCGTTGCCCACGTTTCTCGACCAAAACCCATGCAATAACCACCTCCCAGACTTTGGTTTCTCTCTTAAGTCTGTTCAAGAACGATCGATTCTCAACAACGTGTGGTGCTCTCTCTCTAACTTTCCTGGTTAAACCTTAGATCTGAAATTTCGTGGGGGGAGGAGGCCGCCCCCTCTGCTCCCTCCTCCTCCACCCCCCGGTCCTCCTCCCTCCTTTCCATCCTCACCTCCTTCCCTTCTCTCGTCTGTCCTCTCATCTTCTTCCCACTTTTCTTCGTTGCTTTTGACCCTGGTTTTGGTAGTTCGTTCCTCTTGGTGATGTTTGTTGTCGATGTCGATACAACATTCCAAGCTCTGGTCGGCGGGGTGGAGGTGATGTGTGGCGGTGATTGAGAGGCGGCTGGTGGAGGTGATGTGTGGGGTTTGGTCGGAAGAAAGGGCTTTTGTTTACCTGCGCTTCTCGTTCAGGCGACTTTGAATCGGTTTGATTTCTGCGGATCTGGTGGGTGATGGTGGTGGGAAATAAGCAACTTGTCTTCAACTCAGTGCAACTCAATTCGACTCAGTGATGGGTGCTCCGGTCGCTCTATTTATTTGGGTTTATGATTAGTTGATTTTAGTTGTGTTATTTTGTTTTAGTTCTGTTGCTTCGTTGTTGTTTCGTACTATTTTATACAGTTTTCGGAGGGTGGGGTTTGCGATGAGGTTTGGCTCTTTGAGCGTAGTTTGGTTAGCTTACCGCGCCCCGAGTTTTGACGTGCCAGCAAAAACTTGCACTAAAGTAGCCCTTTATAGCTGTGAAGAATCCTCAGCTTTTATGGAGCTGATCCTTACGCTGTGAATGCCAACGTTAGCCATTGAAAGGACTGACCTAGTGGATTGAGCTCTGGGTTGCTCTTCTACTGATACTTGGAAGAACTCTATGCCAGCAATCGTGTTGGTTTGCTTTTGGCAATAATGTGTCTTGGAGCCCGTATGCCAATTTGTGGTTTGCTCGTGTCCTAATTTTTGTAGTTTTTGCTCTTTCCAACTTTTATGATTATTTTTTGCAAGTATCGTTGGGCTTTTCTTGAAATGAAAGCTGTTATTGATAAAAAAAAAAAAAAAAAAAACGAGCCCACCACCCATATAAAACTACTCCCACTCTTTTACTCTAGTCCTACTTTTACTCCCCACCACGTCCCCACTTTGTTCCTATAAATTGCATTCAAATATACTCCCTCTGTTCCAAACTGTTGGTCACCTTTCCTTATTTAGAACCTCTCAAAAATTGTCTATATCTTCTAATTTATAATACTTTTTATATTCAATATGGATTTTGTTTGATAGATCTCAATTAGTTTTATTTTAAATTATAAAAATTGTAATAAATTGTAAAATATAGATAATTATTTGAGTGACACGACTACCCAAAAGTGACCATTCTTTTGGAACGGAGGGAGTACTTAAATCACATGTATATCATGATATATGTAAAACTACTCCGACTTTTGCTCTACTCTCCCTTTTACTCCCACTATAAGTTGCATTCAAATATATTTAAATCACACGTATATCATGATTCTCCTTCCTCCTCCTCATGCATTACCTTAGTTCAACAAACCCACAACCGTCGGGCCGCAGCTGCACTGAAGCAAGTTCGAAGATGATTTTTTGTTTGTTTTGCGTAATTCAATTATCTTTTTTTTTTTTTGTTCTCTAGATTTTGATTAAAGTACGTAAGAGGCCGTGTTCTTACTCAAGTTACTACAATATTTGGTTTCTACACTCCTCATCCAGTGCGCAAATGTTAGTTCCAATGTATTGTAAATTGCATTCACATATCAATATGTTCTATTTTCCTCTTAAAGTTATGCCACTCAAGAGTTTATGTTGCAATTATCTGCTGACCCAAACAAAATGCCACCTTGCCATGAGTATTTCTTTTTTCAAAACCTTATTACTCATATTTAGGTCTCAGTTTACAGAATAATTTTTTCAACGATCGGCAGTTTAGTTATTGTTACGCCAAAAAACTATAAATTGTGTTTAAATTTTAATGTTCACATGCTAACATTAACTTATGCTAGATATGTTATGTGTGTGTGGTTAGGATCTACCTGCCACCTATGTGACGCCCTGAAAATTGGGTATGTTAATAAATAAATTTCATTTATTTAAACAAAAAATAATAACTTTAATATGATTTTAAAGTCATAAAATCTCCAGCAATAAACTAAAAATTAACTAATTTATTACAACTAAAATAATTTAAACTTTAACATTGTCTAAAAGCTTAAACACTTATTCAAAGTTCAACTGAAAAGAAAGAATAGAGCCATCTAGCTGAAAAAAAAAAAACTACTGCAGAGCCACAACTCCACCACTTCGTATCCATCTTGCTGCTCCATCACCTCGAAATCAGCAAGCGGCTCTTCCTCTCCTTCTGTACCTAGTGTTTGGGGACACCAGGGCCACAAAAATAGCACCGTGAGTGATAAAATTACACTCAGTAGGGCACCCAAAGCTATCTCGTTACTAAAAGTATGTTCATGTAACAATTAATAGTATTAAAAGCACATGAGAAAGAGATTTAACAACATGGTAATGAAATACAAAACATGATAGGTTTAATAAATGTTGCGATCACCAGTTCCATTTTATTTCATTGTTACTTAACACAACTTTACTTGTCGTCTTTCAATATACATTTTTCTTCTCCCAAATAGTCATATTATTTATCCACCCACAATATACCTCAGATTCCCGATCACACAGCAAAACCACCTCGGGGTATACTGCGCATGGCTCATGATTGATCACCCATTGATCAATCTCTATTCGGCATTGATTCCCACCCATAGTATGCTTCAGGAGCCCGATCACACAGCAAAGCTACCTCGAATTATACAACTGCGCATGACTCAAGACCCATACCAGATAACACGTCCCACCCCACAATCTCGTTTCGATATTCATTAATTCTTCCATCCATATAATTTAACCAAATAATAAATATAACAGAATCATGGTTCGTCACACAAGTCCAATAATTTAGTCCGATGAGAAAAATAAGCTGTAAGTGGTAAATTCGTAATGATAGAATAGTCAACAATTTCAAATACGAAAATAGTAAACTGATTCCAAAAATCACAAAACTTGACAGAAGTATAGGGTATCAAATTAGGAACAACTTTTGTGTTTTATGAGAAGCCTAACGATCATCTTAAACGAGGTCAAAATGGATTCGAAGACAGTTCAACCTTGCTATCCAAAAACAGCAATGAAATATTTCTTCAAAAATTCATATCTTTCTGTACGTACCTTGGATCAGAATAAGTTCTATATAAAAGTTGCTTAAATTTTTGTAAGCTACAACTTCTGTGTTTTACATTTTTTGTGAATCTGCCTTGAAATGCTCCAAAACATACATATCAGAGGGCGGGATACATGTACTTGTTTTTCGTCGTATAAACCATTTAAATTCTAATTTTTACATTATCAACTCGACTCCCTATAATATCACCATGCTTGTCATAACGTACATCCTTTCGAAACATTAACAATGATATTAAAATCACGAAGACAACATCACTAAAGTAAAAGTTAAGTTTCAAGTGCCTTACCTTTCTTCCAATTTTTTTAGCGTGCTACGAATCGTGAGGAGATTTAAGGTTGTTAAATGGTCGAGTTCTTGGAATAAAAATCTGTGGGAGGAGAGGTATTATTCGTGAGAGAGTTATAAAAATTTAATTGCGAGATCAATAAATATTATTTATCGAAAAAGATGTTTACTGCACGAGAGGTGATGAACCGAGAGTGAGAGTTGGCCAGAGAGCTTGTGCCGTGAGTGGATGAAATGGGAGGGGAGTTACAGTGTCGTGGGTGAAAGGTAGATGTAGAGAAAAGGGCTAAGGAAGGGGGAATTATAGAAAAAGAAAAATATGAATAAGAAAGGAGTTAATGATCAAATTAGGAAACGAGAAAGGTAATGTGATGGGTTTATGGAAAGCTAAACAACTAATGGCATTTTAGGAGAGAATAATTATACACGAAAAGATTTGATTTGATTTGTCCTCCCAACCAAAGTTAGGAATAATGCAAATTAGAAAACACAATTAGGTAACTAACAAATTAGATACCAACATATATTGTGTAACTAACATATTAGGAAACAATATATATATATATATATATATATATATATATATATATATATATATATATATATTAATCATAGCAATATGTAAATGTGTGTGTATATATATATATCCAAATTAGTGAAATATAAATGCATATATATTTATATATCAAAATTAATGACATAATTGGTAAATTTATGGGCTTTAAAACATATTATGCCATGTACATACATTGTGCGTGCATGTTAATCTCGCCCATGCATAGCACAAGTTTAACTCCATTTTGAGGTAATTAAATATCCATCTGCTTTTTGGGTGCCACTTAGATTTTCATCCCCTATTCTTTATGGAATTATGTTTTCATCCTCTTGTAATGTAATTTACCATTATTACCCTTCCTTAATATATATACGTATATTAGAGGATGAAAATATATAAAACGGAAGCAATTTTTGAATTCAAAGTTAGTTACATTTGATTGATCCACACACCCTAAAATTAAGATATTTTTTGAATTGGGGAATTATTCTCCTTCCTAAAATCAAGGAATTCAAAATGGTGGAAATTCAAAAGAGGGATGATATCTTATCATAATTGTTGTTGGAATCACGTTTAACCATACTACTAGCTCATTATCTCAATCATTTTAATTTTTACCATGATTACTCGATTTTACCATGTTTATGTTTTGTATTTGATTTTTACCATGATTATTTGAATCATGATAAAACATATCAACCACATAATTGACATTTCATGGTAAAAAAAAAAAAAGAAAAGATAAAAAATATGGTAAAAAGATCAAAATAGCCGCTGTGCGGGCCTATATAGATAAGGAGTATGTACGCTTTCTGATAAGCCCTAGATAATATAAATAATAGGGCTTAATTCAACCATTTTGATCTCACACACGTGCGTACTTTAGCTTTATTTGTTTGATATTGCGTTTAGTGGTATTTTTGGAAGTCTCAGGTCAAACGGGATAGCAAAACGTGTTTAAGTGTTTGGGGGAGCATCCCAAAGATAAAGCAAGTTGGCACATAGTTACCGAGTCCCTCGAGCCAAGAATTGAAGAGATGGTTAGAACTCGAGACGTTAGAAGATCAAGAAGTCAAAGTGAAGTGACGAGGGCGAGCCAGACACTCTAGAACCGGTTCTAGCACAACCCTTGTACAGATTCTACCTGAACAGAATGCCAAAAGCAATGCCAGAACATGTTCTACCCTTTTGCTTGTACAGGTTCTGGCCAATTAGTGAGAAGAAAATAACACCAGAATCGGTTCTATCCTTTTCCTTGCACCGGTTCAAGCACCAACAATCTGAAATTTTTGTGTCCGATCAAGACATAATTTTGGGGCATTTTTGTAATATCAAGCACGACTTTTAGGTTTAGCAGATTTCTAGGGTTATCACTTATTTTCACCTTCTCTCTCTACCTCCCTTCATTTCTTTTAGGTTTAGCTCTCACTTCTCTCTAGATTTGAGGCTTGTTTAGTTAGATTCAAGCTTAAGTCCTTCACAAAAGTTGTAAGTACATCGTTACTCTCTACAAATCCGTGTTCTATTCAGTTGAATCAATGTTTCACGTTTTTATGTCTCCTTTACTTAGTCTTTTCATTTCTTCCATGATTATGTGTGAATAGTGTAGCAAGGCTAGGCCATGGGGTGATTAACACCCCATGACTTGGGTTATTTTGTTCTTCTATCAAAACTTGGTCTTGTTAACCTTTTTGATCTTGTGTAGGCAAGGGCTTGACTACTTGCCACACATGATGCTTAAAGCTATGGCATTCAAAGTGTTTGTGAAAATGCCTCAATGAACCTTACTTTTAATCAAACCCATTTTCTATAATCCAAATGTGCTAAAATGTTAAATCTTCCGGTTAAGCATGTTTGACTACGTGCCTTAACCTTGTATTCTTGAGAGGAACAATTTAATTCAAGTCATGAGTGTTTTAAACCCCATGATTTTGCCTTTGGTTTAAATTAGCAAACCTTCATTTTCTAGTCATTTAGAGGTAGAGAGAGAACCGCCAAGCAAAACCATCTTAAAATTTGGCTGTCTTAAGGCCGAAATTCTCATCGCAAGTCAAACTTCATGCCGGTTGCATTTGGTCCCTGTGGAAATCGACCCCGGTCTTGCCGGGTTACTATGTTCTCAACGACCTAGCCCTACACTTGGGGCATCCTATTCGGCAACAAAGCCAGGTTGCGAGCACTCTCCTTGTACCTGTAAACATGGTAATCATTATTGAATTAACATCTTGAATCATGGTAAAAAAATGTCAAAAACCATTGGCATGATTTCTAATTTGATTTTAACCATGATCGCTTCCCTTTATGAATTTGGCCCACACATGCGGCATCCCAAAAATTTTAACCATGATTACTAGATCAAGGATTTTTGGATGAAAATATAAAGAACAGCGGCAAAAATAATTTATGTTTTCATCCCAAAAATCTTTAATTTTATCCAAAATTATTTATGTTTTCATCCAAAAAATCTTTACCCTAAAGGCCAAGAATTTTTGGATGGAAACATAATTAATTTTGGATGAAAACATTCGTTTTAGTCCTTAATCTCCTAGTATATATATTTATATATATAATCAAGGACAAAAGTGGGTTTATTTGAATCTCGGGATGGAAACATAACTCCTAAAAAGGCTTAAGATGGTTTTCTAATTTCAAGTGAGTAAAAGGACGATTATTTAAGTGCCCCCTCTATTTTATATAGTAAAAAAATGTAGTTAGCCCTCCCAAAACACTCCAAAGCCCCCATCCTATTTTCCTAGAATTTTGATTTTCTTTATATATAGAAAAATGATGTGGCACATTATTCAACTTCTCACATAATCCTAACATTACGGGATCCTCCTGCTATTTTCATGCCAATTGCCCACTATTTGAAATTTGCAATGTCACGCCTAAATAACAATACTATAAAAGGAACAGTCAACATTTTCATTAGTCAAAGTTCCAACCCTTCTTATAAGTCGAGTCGTGCACAATTCTAGCCTACTGTGTACCCATACCCCAAATGCATAACTAATAAGTATATTAAGTTATTACATCATTTTTCAAGATTGTCAAAAGATTTCAATAAATAAAAAGTTACATGATCACCTTTCAAAAAGATAAAGTTCCCAAGATGATAAAATAACTCTTCTCAATGAGCTTTCAAAGCATGCACACTTGTCAAGCATCCATTTCATGCTCCTCATTGAGTACTTGAAAGTTGATAGGTTGAACTCACTAGCCCAGTAGGAAACATTTCTACAAACGCTAAGGGTACAAAGAATGAAATGTGCATATGATTATGACAATCATGAATGAAATGAGCAATGGATACTGCGAATGGTTGAACCAAACGTTAAAAGACCAAAGCATATCGAAGTGTCCAACCAACCCATTCGTTGACTCACAATCAATCTCAAATGTGTGACGTGTCTCATTCTCCAATCTATAGTGTCATTTGTTGCTTTCCACTTTATCGACTTATTCACATTGTTAAACTCTTATTTAAATAGGGAGTATATCACTCTGCTGGATTTCGTGGATTTTGTTCACCCCTGCTGGATTTCATGGGCTCCGTTCACCCTTATCAAAGTTCATATTTACCATTTAAATTCACCAAGTATTCCTCACATGTCCAAATCACAAACATTTTCCTTTTCATTTCAAGCAACGTGCTTTGTCAATTGCCATTAAGTTAACATGTGTCAAAAATACGTTGGGAGACCATGGTAAACCACCAAGCATACGAAGGTACGCTAGAAAGGAGGAATTCGACAAATAATGGAGCGTACGGTATGGATACATCAAGTACTCGATCAAACGAATCAATCGGGAGTATAAGAAAAGCTTTCTGGAGCTTTTTTGCTAAAGGGATCGATACCTTTTTGGGGAGGTATCGATACCAATGTTCCATCAGCGAATAGACCAAAAGGTATCAATACCTTTTAGGGAGGTATCGATACTAATGCAATTTCGGGTAGTTTTTGACAGATTTTTTCAAATGGAGTGGATTTCAACCCAAACCAAATTTTGAGGTTCCAAACAACAACTAAACAGAGAATTGGATATTTCATCAACCAATTTAGGGATTTACCAACCAATTGTGTGACACCCCGTATTTTATAATTAAGAAACCAAAGTGTATATGATATACTAAAAGACAATGGAGGTAATAAAGTTTAGAATGTAAATTGGAGAAGTCTAGAATATTTAAGCATGCATGGACTGATATGTGCATTTAGGCCACGTAATATTGTAGGTGGCTTTACTGGAAGAGTGCATGGGTGAGGTGTAAGCCATACGGCACATTTGTTTTGTGCATAAGCGGTGGTACATAATACACAATACGGGGGGGGGGGGGGGGGGGGGGGGGATTTTGGGGGCTCTAACTTCATATATATGAACAGTTTGAGACCGAAATAAAGAAAAGGAAAAAAGGGAAGAGGGAAGCGATGCACTGGGGGTAACCGAGTATGCGATCAATTAGTCGATCGATTAACGGCGAGATGGTGTCCGATACAAATAAGATTTCAGTATGTTATACGCGGAGGTGAGGTCTACATATTTAACGGTGAACGATCGACAAGTAAAGAGAAGTGTATACGAAAAGTTATGTAAGTATGGAAGGAAGTGGGATTGGTTATTTGATTAACTTTATGTTATTTTTGTGGTGCTTGTGGATTCGGGTTGTTACAAATTGTGTAAAACCCATGCTCAAACAAGATCAAAATCAAATTTCATGGTAGTATTAAGTTGAGGTAATTAAATATTCATCCAGATTTTGGATATCACGTTTGTTTTCATCCTCCTTTTTTTTACGGGGTTATGTTTTCATCCTTATTTAATGTAATTTACCTTTTTTACCCTTTCATTGTGATATACATAGATGTTTATATATAAATTAACACTACTTGCTAAATTAGGGGAAACTAATTACCAATAATTATGGGTAACTAATAACTGATTGCCTTTTTGAAATGAAGGGGAAATCCAAAACATCTCCTAAATTAGTGGCAACTAATTATTGTTTCCTAAATTAGTGGAAAATAATACCATTTCAAAATTAATTACTGATAACATATCTAAATTAAAAACAAATGTTGACATATATTTTACTATGATCAGTGGACAATGTTGACATATTTTTACCATGATCAGTGGACAATGTCAACATATCTGTCGAGGTTAATATTTTTACCATGATTTTTGATAACCAATTTTTTTTACCGTGATCATTCAACAATGTTGACATATATGTTTTTTTTACCATGATTCGTGTTCTGAAAGGATATTATATTGTTTTCAAATCATAAATAAAACGATAAAAAATCATGGCAAAAAGATCAAAATAGCTGCTGCGCGGCCCTATATAGATAAGGAGTATGTACACTCTCTTTGTACCTATAAACGTGGTAATAATTATTGAATTAACATCTTGAATCACAGTAAAAAAAATGTAAAAAATCATTGACATGATTGTGAGTTTGATTTTAACCATTATCGCTTCCCTTTATGAACTTGGCCAGCGCATGTGGAACCCCAAAAAAATTTAACCATGTTTATTGGATCAAGGATTTTAGGATGAAAATATAAAAAACAGTGACAAAAATAATTTATATTTTCATCAAAAAAATCTTTACCCTATAGGCCAAGAATTTTTGGATGGAAACATAATTAATTGTGGATGAATTTCGTCCAAAATTATTTATGTTTTCATCCAAAAATCCCTATAGGCCAAGAAATTTTGGATGGAAATATAATTTTGGATGAAAACATTCATTTTAGTCCTTAATCTCCTAGTATATATATTTATATATATAATCAAGGGCAAAAATGGGTTTATTTGAATCTTGGGATGGAAACATAACTCCTAAAAAGGCTCATGATGATTTTCTAATTTCAAGTGAGTAAAAAGGCTCCATTTGCAACATTATGAACACTGAGTCAGATCAGGAGGTGGGTTCTTTGGTGAAGACTAATGACTCAATAAACTCAGTGAATGACTGAGTGGATGAGTTGGATAGCAGACGTGAGCTCGAAGAAGGTGAACGGCCAGCAATGAGCAAGGAATTTTTGAATTCCAAAATGGTACCCAACAGCTGTTCTAGGGTGGAGGAAACAATCATCCTTTCCAATTTGAAATTGATGGCTAATAGGATATCATTCGTGGAGGCGGATGGAGTTTCTAGGCTTGTACCAAGTTCCAAGGAAGAGAATTTATCACCTGTGGTAGACGGGAAGGTGGGGGATGCTAATGAAGTTGGGCTGTATCTAAGTCCCATCTTGAAAACAAGGGAGGTATTTGTTGGGCCTGAACTTAACTTGGAAATTATGGAAGAAGCCATTTTAGTTGGGCCTAATGATAAAAACAAGGAGATTGTTATGGAGGATGATAGGGAGAAGATACTGGGAAAGGACACTGAAATTTCGAGGCAGTTGGACCATATTATTGGGAATCGGAATGAGAATGAGAAGAAGAGGATAAATGCTGATGTTGCTGTTACCAACAACGATAAGGAGGTCGTGGAATATGATCAAGGCTTTTGGAATCTTTATGAAGTGGGCTTTCTTAAGAAGAGAGATGTGGAGGGTATCGAGTTAGTTGTGGATCTCAATCCAGTTGATATTGTGGAAGATAATGGGAAAGAAAAATGGAAGCAGAAAAGGATCAATGATATGTTGGGTTTTCCTAAATCTAGGAAGAAAGATCGTCGGAAAAAAAAAAAATGCGTAGTGTTTTGATTTGCTATTGTTTCTGCTGCTTTATCTGTTTCTTCTGAAAGAATCAATAGGTTTCAACTTAATTCGGCTCAGGTTGCTCGGTCAATTAGCAAGATCTTGGGTGAAGATTATTTGGGGGAAGATGATGAGGTCATTAGCAATTTTTCCGTTGAAAGCTAATTTTGTCGACAACGATGTCTTTTTTGGACATTTTGGTTAGGTCTTGTTTGGAAAGTTGTTTTTCTTGTTGGGAGGTTTCGGTTGGCTTCTTGCCAGCATCAGGTTGTGTTTTCCCTTTTGGTTCCTAGCATCAGGTGTCTATTGGTGTGAGCGGTGGTCCGCCCTTTCCCCATCTTGATGCATGTTGCTAGGATCCCTTTAACCTTTGTAACTCATTTTCAAAGGTTAATAAAATTTTTGCTCTTTAAAAAAAGGACGTAGAGGTTGGTTCCCTACCTCACAAATCAAGCCTAAAATGGGTTGGAGAAGAGTAACCCGACTGGGCAAATATACTTTAAGAGGTGGCAGTGGCGAAGGCTGGTTAAATTTAAATTCCTACCGGGCAAGCTATTTGTGAAATGTAGTCGGACAGTCCCCACGTTTGCATTTTATGTTTTTCCTCTGTTATACGAGATATGGTACATGCAATGTGACTATTTTTCTTTGTACATGCAAACCCATTACCACGTCTCTCCCTTCCCCCGCTTAGGTTGCCAATTAGTTTGAATGGGGAAGGTGAAAAAAAGCAGCTGGCTTCAAGTTTTCCCACGTTAACACTGTATCACATTCTACATGCTCCAAAATTATCACTGCAATCCTAACTGCAATATTATTTCCCAACCGAAGGTTTCTATGATCTTACTTCAAGGTTCCTAATTCACGATTGTCCTCCACTGCAAGACGCAAGTCCTCCATTTGTTAATGGAATTCATAGGAAGTTTGTCTCCATGTATGTTGCGAGAATTTGTTTGCAAACTTTTGAGTGCCAAGTACAACTAACTAAAATTTGTTCACGAAGCGCGTACCAATTCCTTAAAAGTTGGTTTCCATCTCCAAATCACCAATGCATTTGTGACAACAGAACTGGGCATATTTCATTACGTTACGTTTTTTAGCCTGTATGTCCATTTTTTGTCCTCTTTGGCTATTTCAAACCCTGAGAATTTGTTCTCGGTTTTGGCCATATGATACCATATATTGACATCATCAATGAGGGTTATCTTGGCCTCCTGATACCATCAACAGTCAAGAATGTACAATGTTGTTTCCATCACCCACGTACACAACCTGGATTATACATTGTAATCATATCAAGAAGAATATGAACAACAAAACTATGAATGAGAAAAATGAACCATCCGTGTTACTTTTTTCAAAAACATGTGTGAATAAAATCACTCCCCATTGCATTAAAGATGAACCATTTCTTCTCCAAACATACCATGGGTTCTTTCGAGAGATACACACACAGAGAAATCAGGAAAAAATAGGGTTTTCATCCGAAAAAAACTAGGGTTTTGTTTGAAATCGAAAAACTAGGGTTTGTGAGAGTAATCAAATTAACGCGAGAGAGAGAGAGAGAGAGAGAGAGAGAGAGAGAGAGAGAGAGAGAGAGAGAGAGAGAGAGAGAGAGAGACCTTCGATTTGGTCTTCTTCGATTGATTTTTGAAGCTGGTCGTGTTCTTCTTTCTTCTTCTTCGACCTAGGGTTTGTTCGCTCAAACAAAGTGAAAATCAACAGAAACGAGAGAGAGAGAGAGAGAGAGAGAGAGAGAGAGAGAGAGAGAGAGAGAGAGAGAGAGAGAGAGAGAGACGTTTCCCTAGTTGATCGATCTGGTTTTCTTCTTCGCATACCATGGGTTCTTCGTAGATCGCCTTTTCTCTCTTTCTCTCTCTTCTCTTTCTGTCGTTGAACATGAAATGGGGAGGGAAAGGATCCAGATGGGGTTTAAACCTGGATCCTGACCTACGAAATGATTTAACCCGACCGGCTGACCCTCGTGTGGTTTTTTAAATCTCACCCATTGATGCTTTGACGCGATCCAACGGCCAACAATGTCTTCCCTCAATTTTTTTGTGAGGGAACCCTCACTAGAAATATTTTTTGTATATATATACTCCCTCCGTCCCTTTTTAAGTGAGTACTTTGGGAAACGTGTATTTTTGTGGACATTAAAAAATGTATTTTCGTATAATATTTTTAAATTTTTTTTTCACCAAATTAAAGTACTCAATGAGCACTTTAATTTGGTATAAAGGAAATTAAAAAATTATATAGGCAAATATGTTTTTTAGGGGTTTGAAATTGCACGTATTTCCAAGGTACGCACTTAAAAAGGGACGGAGGGAGTATTTTGTTTGCTCCAAAAGACCTAGAATTTGATTAGAGTATGTAATTGCTTCAAATTCCATATCACCGGACCGAATACATTACACTAATGGTCAATCCCTATCCCATATACAAGAATCATCAACTTCGAAGCAAACAATGGGTATTGTTTCTATTCGTTTTTAGTTCTTAAGAAAGCTCCATATGTGAGCCAACGTTTTCAAAATAATCTTGTTCCCAACATTTCCATTTCCCACTGTTCAAGAAGGGGTTTGTGCCCGTTTGAATTATCATTTGTCAATAAGCTTACAATTAAATATGCTTCCAAACCTTTAGATTGTGATGGGAAAGATGATGACATAGTTTATGATCCTCATAATACGCATTTTATTCTTGTTATAACATTGTAGATAATATTCATTTTGTAGTAATTTTTTGCTACAAATTGGTGTTCTATATTTTATTTGCAGAAAAAGTTCTCATTGATATTTTTCTCTTAAACTATCTATTCTATCACTTGCGGTTAGGCTGCACAATTTGCATTTGATTTTTATCAGTATAAGTTGAATATTTTCAAAAAAAGAAAATGTCAGTGTACTCTTTGAACTGTAGGGATCGCAGGGCTCATTGAGAATTGTAAATTTTCTTTTGTTTGACCGTGACACCTCGATAGGTATCAATTTGAACTGTAGGGATCGTAGGGCTCATTAAGAACATTCATATAAAAAATTATGTCGATAGGTATCAAAACTGTTTTCTTCAATATTCATTCAGATTACAGGGCCTTGAATCTGAACCACAGATGCAACAGCAGGGACATTGCAGCCAAGGTGGGGAGATTGTGAGAGCCCATTTGGGGCTTAGTCCCGCATCGTGGAAATGTTGGAGCTGGCGATGGTATATAACAAAACGTCTCAGGTTACTGTATAACTTGAGGTTAGCCTTTTGAGCCACGTGGTTAGGTTAAGAGTTATGCAGGTTAGCTGGCGCGGGTGAGATTGCTTGAATCCCGCCAAGAAAATCTCTCTCCTAGCCTCACTACGTGATTTGAAGTCTAAATCACCCGAAAACAAGATCCAAAGGCAAGGATCAACAAGTACTTAAGGAGAGAGGAAATTTCAGTCAAAAGATGTTGAACCCTTGGTTACCTAGTAGCTCTAGACCTAGGGATGGTTTTAAAAACAACAATAATACATGCACAGAAATAGTACCCAGAGAGTGAGAATGAGTGATTGAGATGCTAGTGCAAGTGCAAGTGCATTTGAATCACTTATTTCTATTTTCTAGGTAAATTATGGGTATTATTTCTCTGTACTTTGAAAAGGACTGCAACCGTTACGTCATGCATTAGATAACCTTATAGAGAGACTAATGCAGCAGAGTTAACGAGCTCGTGGTTCTTCTTCTGTCTTAAATGGAAGGTCCCGGGTTTTGGGAAAAAATAGGAGTAATTCCGGTGTCCACTATTTTTTGATCCCCCCCAAAAAAAAAAAAAAAAAAAAACTTTGCACTTTTTTGTTTGACCGTGACACCTCGATTTGTCCTGTTAAAAAATACAATTCCTCAAACTTGTGGAAGTCCACGAGTTTCTCTTGAAAAACTCATACAGCTCGACACTCCATAAAATTTCAACTGCTATGGATTTATTTATGCTTTCATTACACGGAACTGGTTTTTAAAAAAGGAGTTTGGAAGGAAATTAAGGGTGCAAAGTCGTACATGTACAAGTAAAGTATATTTTATAAACATGGGTTCATAGAAAAATTTGGAAATCCGAGGGATGACCGACATGATAACTAGGGTTTGAAAAACATAAAACTTTTTACATTATGAAGTTGCATATGGAATTGTCACTGGGGAAGGCTGGTCTGAACTTGAAGCATCCAATGCGCACCAGAGATCTAAATGGATGGTTTAGATTTGTAAGAACATGGAATCAATCGAAAAACTATTGTCAAAATGGACGGCCGAATGGGGGCATTACACGGTGCATTGTAGAATTCCGCAATTGATCTAAATGAGCAGTGACTTGGTCGAAAGTGAAACTATTATTTGTCCCATTAGATACACGGCATGTTTATTTGGCCGAATATGAACATCGAATTGTTTTGACCATATAATCAATAAAAACTTGATAATCAATATTTGGCAGAAACAATTACAATCCGAACTAAATCTTATATCGGATGTCACATTTCCTTGAGCTTATAAATCATATTATCAATCAGCTTACCATTAGTCCAATGAAATATCTAACTTAATTATTAGTCCCATCAGATGCACGGATCCATCAAAAACACATGAAAATGGTTCGCTTCTCCCACTGTGTTCCGAACCTTGTCCCATACCGGGGCTTGGTTTGACTCTTTACAAAAAAGTAATTTTTTTGTGAATATCCAAGTTTTGACATGGATGGCATGTATTTGACCAGTTTTGAGAGGAGATTAGTCGAGGTGAACGTAAATTGACCTAGATACTCTGACCGCCGTTGAACCAAAAAAAAAAAAAAAACACTCCATCTCTCTCGCGGGAAGAAAAAGCTTAAAAAGATTCTTTTATATCACACTATCCCACTCTCACATAGAGTACTATATTGCATACACATGCATGTAGAATGCAAAACATGCCTCGTGCGCTATCTAGCTACCTCCTTAAAAGTCTCTACACATCTCAACTTCTGCTTCTATTCTATTCCATCTCACACACAGAAACACACTCTCCCAGAAGGTTTTTCTCTAGTCTCAGACACCACTCTCCATCTCCATCTTCCTCCCCAAATCTCATCTCAACCCCCATACCAAAAACTAAAGAGTTTTCTAGAGAGAGAGAGAGAGATGGGAGCTGAAGACTACTCACCAAAAAAACTTCAGCACCACAATCCCTATAATACCACCAGGTACAAGCTCAAAATCCTAGTCCTGGTGATACTAACCAACCTACTCACTTTCTACATTTTCAGTACTGGCCCTTCCTCCTTCAACTTCCAACCAATCTCCAAATACACCCAACACCTCTCTCTCCCTATCAACTGGGAGCCCCCCTCCGGTCTCCTCCGAGAACTCAACGCCACCCACCGCGAGCTCACCGCCAGCCGGGTCCAGATCGCCGAGCTTACCCAGCAGCTCAAGTTCACCAACTTGATAGTCAAAGCGCTCCTGACGGATCTCCCTCACCTCCGGAGCCCCGCCTTGACCTCCCAGATCGGTGGCAACTCCACGATCCTCGACTACATCAATAGTCTCTCTCACGAGACAAAGCTCGCCATCGGGCCGCACAAGCTCCCGCTCGGGTACTCGCCACGGATGGGATCCGACGAGCTCTACCCTCCCGTCGGGGGAAGTTGTTTGAAGTACAAGGACGAGTTGAGTCAGTACATGACGTATACTGTCGGAGGTGAGTGCCCGGTCGACGACGTGTTTGCGCAGCGGCTGATGCTCAAGGGGTGCGAGCCGCTCCCCAGACGGCGGTGCCACCCAAAGGCGCCAAAGGGATATAAGAATCCGGCGCCGTTGCCAGGCAGCCTCTGGGCGACCCCGCCGGACACGAGCATCGTGTGGGACCCCTACACTTGTAAGAACTACAAGTGCCTCATTGACAGGCAAAACACACCAGGGTTCTATGATTGCAAGGACTGTTTCAACTTAAAGGGGAGAGAGAAGGCCCGGTGGCTCTTCGACCGAGGCCTTGACTACGGGATCGACCAGGTTCTAAGTGCGAAACCCCGCGGCACAATTCGCATCGGGCTCGACATCGGCGGCGGGGCCGGCACGTTCGCAGCAAGGATGAAGGAAAGGAATATTACCATCATAACCACATCGATGAATCTGGACGGGCCATTCAACAGTTTCATTTCGTCGCGAGGGTTGCTGTCCATGCATCTGAGCATCTCTCAGCGGCTCCCGTTTTTCGAGAACACCTTAGATATAGTGCACTCGATGCACGTGCTGAGTAACTGGATCCCGGACGTGATGCTCGAGTTCACCCTCTATGATATATACAGGGTTTTGAGGCCCGGGGGGCTGTTGTGGCTTGACCATTTCTTTTGCTTCGGGCACCAGCTGAATACGACATACGTTCCGATGCTGAATAGAGCTGGATTCAAGAGACTCAGGTGGAATGCTGGTTTGAAGCTCGATCGCGGGGCAGATAAGAACGAATGGTACTTCTCAGCCTTGTTGGAGAAACCTATGAGTTAGTAAGTGAGAATAAAAATGAAATTCGTGTTATGGTTTTGATGAGTGCACAGCTAGCAAGTATGATGATGATGATGATAGAATGGTTCATAAATATGGACGGAGGACACTCAGATTAGTTACCTTGCTTATTTTTTGCTGTATTCCTTTTCCTTCGTCTTCCTTTGATGAATACAGGAAACTTTGCTGCTTTACCTTGCTTGTTTTTTCGTATTATTTTCCGTTGTCTTCCTTCTTATGCTAATGAAAGTATCAAAACCTAAGCGTGGGCATCGTGTTGGGTCGGGTCTTGTTCACGTTAGGTCAATTCGGGTTTGGGTCAATACGTGTCAACCTGAAAAAACTTGATTACATAAAAACGTGTCTAAAAATACCAACCCTAAACCGACCTGAAATTACCCGTGTCAACCCAAACCCGACCTGCTTTGACCCGATTAATGTGTCGTGTCAATTCGGGTTCAGGTAATCCATGCTGTTCTCGGGTTATGCGGGTTGACCTGAGCCCGACCTGGTCAATAATCGTGTTCTTGGATAGTCAAGCCTAACCGGCGAACTTTGTGTCGAGCTCGAGTCGTGTTATCGTGTCGTGCCGTAAATTTCCAACCCTACCAAAACGCACAAACAAAACAGAACACCGAACGCGTATTCTGCAATGTTAGAAGCAAAATCCATGAAAGAAATTTAATTGCCGTAACTAGCAAACATACCAAAATAAAACTGGCAACCTTCGACACCGGGGAAGAATCTGAGCCTCTTCTGAATCTAGTAGCATGGAACGTATTTTCATCATAATCAGAAAACCACGATACTCTACTTTACCGCAGAATATCCAGGGCAATCTTAATATAACAGATGGCAGTATCTTATTTTACAAAAAAATAAAAAATCACAGATACAATAAAATAAATATTCTGTACAAGTATTCTGATTTTTATCTCAGTTACAGAAGTTCAAAACTCTCAATGGAAGTAAAAAAATCAAGAGCTAAGTATTCTTGCCAATTCACAGTTAGGTTAGGGATAGAAAACAACACAAGGTTGAAAGCAGCCGAGCAGGTCACACATTGAGCTCAAAAAGAAGAAATCGACTAGAAAATCGAAAACCTCACTGGGGATCTAACCTGATGACAGTGGAGAAGCCCTGACAAAGAGACTATCATCATTATAAGGATAGATGTCCCCCCTACTATTCCCTTGATAAGTTGCCGAACTTGATGCCGAATCATCATTAGGGTTCAGACCAGCAAGTTGCATAACTTTTTCAATCTCTTTCACCACCTCACCCACTGCAGGCCTCTCAGCTCCCCTTTCTTCGACACAGCTCCCCTTTCTTCGACACAGCTCATTGCCAGGTCCACAAACTTCTCTAAACCCTTTGTAGTGATGACCAAAATGTCAGGGTCAAGAATCTCGTGGAGGCCGTATAGGACTCTATCATTTTCCATTCTCTGCCTCACCTCTTTCACAATGTATTTTCCTTTTTCAATCGGCTGTCTTGCGGTTACAAACTCTAGTAGTATCACTCTAAAGCTATACACGTTGCTCTTCTCAGTCAATTGCTGGGTGTAGCGGCCGGGGGCCAAAGGGGCCACTCCCCTCGGCTGTACTCGAGGCTCGGGAGACGGGACAGAGCGGACCCCGCTGCACCGGAGGGGTCTCAGCTCGGGAAAGAACCCTCTAACGACCGTAGCCTCGGCATGCCCCGGAGGGGGTCCGCCGAGGCCTCCCTGGGCCGAGTCGATTGACCTCGGCACCGAGGGAGGGGGCATGACAGGTGTCAAGGGGGCTCGATCGAGGCACCCCTGACAGCCTGAGTGGCCCATTAATGGTCTCAACCACTACGCACGTGCCGCAGCTGTGGCAGGCTACCAACCCCCACAGGCTACGCCTGCAGGAGGACTAGGCTGATGGGAATGTCAGTGACGGCGACAGGTGACGACTCTGGGACTGCGGCCGCCGAGGCGCCGCTTATGGGACGTGCGTCAATCCATGCATTTAATGCCTTGGAAGGGACGGGGCGCGTGGAGCCCCCGAGGGCGTGGGTGACACGCGCCCCCTCGCCTATAAATAGGCCCCTCCGCATCCTGATTAGTGGTTGGAACATCTCTCTCTACACTACACTCAACTACACTTTCTCTCTCTAGAACTCTCCTCTGCACTTCTCCCCCAGTCGCTGACTTTACCATCGGAGTGCCTTCCCGGACCACCACCGTCCGGGCTAGGCACTAACGTGGTTGCTCCCTTGTGCAGGTTCATCCCAGGTGCGAACCAGCAGCTCCGACAACCTTCTCCGGCGCACTCCCCAGGCCCCCAGTAAGGTCCAGGTCCGCTCCTCCTCCTCTGTCCGACACCAGCAACCCAAAAGAGGTCATTCCGGCGAAGCGCTCCCCACAATTGGCGACTCCGCTGGGGACAGGGTTTTTCCCTCTCAGCCTCTCTTCTCTCTTTGGCGGTGGCCCTTCAGCCTTGCATAAACCTCTTCCACACCCTTCCTAGACCTGCTAAAAGATGACGGACCTCACTCTTGGCCTGGATGCGTTCAACGCTGCCGGAGAATACCTCAACAGCACCGACCGCAACAGGTACCGCCAAGTCAGGAGCGACTTGGGGCTTACCCTCTCCCCCGTCCTCAACCGCGACGGGACAGTCACGGTGGCGTCCAATGGCGCCGGCCCCAGTAGCGCCAGGGCGGGGAACGTTTTGTTCAGCATGAATGGAGATGTGGTCTCTCTTGACCACCTCACGACTCCTACTCGGGGGGAGGCATTGCCTCCTCCTCCCCCACTCACTGTGGAGGCGGAATTGGCCTTGTTAAGAAAAGAGGTGCTGGCAATGAAGCAGGCCAGGAACCAACCGACGACCTCGAAGTCTGGTGGGCGAACGAGGACCAGACGACCTCCCCCGAGCACAAGGAGCGAGGGTGAAAGAGCACCCGTGTTCAGTCGCCTCGGTCCGGTCATAGAGGTAGACAGCCGAGGGAATGCCTTCGTCATCCCCCAGGAGCGCGTCCCCTCTCGGGGGCGGCGGAACCAGGGGGAGCCGACGAAACAAACCGAATACCCGGAGGACAGCACTATTGCCTCGAGCGCTAGAACTCCGGACGTCCGCAGGGACGCCGAGTACGCACGGCAGGCTCAAAGGGACCCAAACAAGGGCAAGGGCCCAGCTAGGCCCCGTGACGTGCGCAGGGAGCATGGCGCGGGCAACCCGTCGGGGAACCAAGGAGACTTCCGACGCCGAGGCCGATCGGTTGATCGAGCTGAGGGCTGCCCCCTACCCGGTCGGTGGATCGGCGGGGGGCTCGAGGAGTTCGTCCCGAGGGAAACCGGCGGGGCCAGCTTGAAGGGGGCGCCACCCTAGAGGCCACTGCAGCAGGAAGGGGCGGCAATAACCACGACCCGGGGTTCAACCCGGGGGAAAGATATGAGCTCCGCCATCAGGGCGGAAGCATAGTGCTCGTCAACGCTCGAACCGGGGATACAAAGGTCTACCATCCCGAGCAGGAGGCGAGGCTAGAGTACGCGATGGATGTACACGCTCCCAGAGAGCCGCGTACGAGGAGACGCTCGTCCGAGCGAAGCAATGTTCATGACGATCACGAGGCTCGGCGCAGGCAGGATGTGCCGCCCAAAAGGATTTGCGGGGTATACCAGACGGTCGACCTCAACCACCCCGGAGCCAGCCAGTCCGACTCTCGGCTGGAGAAGGCCAAGCAGTCACCCTTCGTGGCCGAGGTTTCAGAGGTCGTCCCTCCGAGGGGTTTCAAGATCCCCAAGTTTGACAAGTACGACCCCACCACGGACGCCATTACCCACATGCAACAGTACCGGTTGGTCTCCGAGCTCTACGGACATGGTGACGCCCTCATGTGCAAAACCTTTTCCATGAGTCTTGGGACCACCGCCCTCTTGTGGTATAGCCAGCTGGCCCCGGGGTCGATCGCTGACTTCGACGAGCTGGAGCGCGCGTTTACGTCTCGCTTCGTGACTAGCAATACACAGCCGAAGACGTTGGACGCCTTGGTAAATATGAAGAGAGGAACGGACGAGACCCTCAAGGAATACATCGCCCGATATTGGGAGGTGTATAGCTTGGTTGAAAACTGCGACCAAAAGGTCGCAGCCACTTCCTTCAAGAATGGCCTGGAAGACTCCTCGGACCTCTTCAAGGACCTCATGGTGCACCCCCCCAAGGACATGATCGAGCTCATGCGTACCGTGGACAGGTACCGAGAACTTGAAGAATTCTTGGTAGGCAGAGCTGCCAAGGGGGGGGGGGGGTAGCAGGACCTCTCCGAAGGAGGGGAAAAGGCAGGTCAATAACGTCAAGAAGGGCGGGAGAAACGACCAAGGTGGTGGAAGCGGTAGCAGGGGCTACCGAGACAATAGCAACAGGGGCAACGATCGCGGGGGAGGATGGGAAAAACCCCCCCGGAATGACAATGATTATGTGGCCGAGACGACCGTCTTCACGCTGCCGATCTACAAGCTGCTTACGGAGATTGGCAGAAAGAGGTGGTTCCTCTGGCCGGAGGATAAAATGGGGTCAGATCCGACTCAGAGGGGCAAGTGCACCTACCACAACGAGGTGGGGCATTACACAACCGGTTGCCGACCGTTCAAAGCACACCTGGAGCGGTTAGTTGTTGAGGGGCGAATGGAGGAATGGATTGACCGCACCAGGACCCCGACCCCAGCCCAGGGGGCACCCCGTCCTCCCCCTATGCCGCAGGGGCAGCAGGTCCAGCAGGGGGGGCAGCGAGGACGGGGAGGAGTCGTCGAGACGATCCATGGCCCGGTGAGCAAAGACAAAGCCGAGGCCATGCACCAGGAACTGGCCAAGATAGAACAAGGAATGCAGGTACTCTCGATCGGGCAACCCCCGAAGAGGAAGTATCAGGAGCCCGAGGATCCCTACACAATTTCCTTCACCGAGCTGGATCTAGAAGGGTTACAGCTTCCCCACGAGGACGCCCTCGTGGTCGAGGTCGGGATCGGGGACATAGATGTCAGGAGAATACTGATCGATCAGGGGAGCTCCGCGGACGTCCTATACTATTCGGCTTTGAAAGCCATCGGGCGGACGCGTGACGAGCTGGCCCCTTCAGACACCCCGTTGGTGGGATTCGCGGGGCACCCCGTGTACCCCCTCGGGAGCATCACCCTCCCCGTCTGGGCGGGGTCGATGCAACTGGACGTTGAGTTCACGGTTGTGGATTCCCCGAGCCCATACAACGCTATCCTTGGACGCGGGTGGCTCCACGCCATGAGGGCGATCGCCTCCACCCTCCACCAGTGCATCCGTTTCGTCGGCGCGTCCGGGAAGCAGGAGACCATTTGGGGGAACCAGATGGCCTCCAAAAAGTGTTTCGTGAATGCCGTCCGGGTGAAGGACAGAAGGGAGAACAGGATGCCGAGGCAGGTCCAATGGATCGAAATGCCGGAATCCACTCCTATCCTCGATGACGTCGGCTCCCTGGCCGAGGAGAAGGCAATCGAGGATCTCATCAAGGTTCCAATAAGCGAGGACGGTAGCAGGTACTTTATGGTGGGCTCCGAACTCTCTAATCCCGAGCGTAACGAGCTGGTCGGCTTCCTCAAGGACAATGTGGAGGTTTTTGCGTGGACTCCATACGAGTTGCCAGGCGTGAGCCGGGATTTCATCACGCATAAGCTCAATGTTGATCCGGCTAGGAAGTCAGTGGTGCAGAGGCCGAGGCGTTCCTCAGCCATCCACTCGGACGCTGTAGTGGAGGAAGTCCAGAGGCTCCTCGAAGCCGAGGCCATCCGGGAGGTCCAATACCCCACCTGGTTGGCCAACACCGTGGTAGTCAAAAAGAAGACCGGCAAGTGGCGGGTGTGCGTAGACTACACCAACCTCAACGATGCCTGTCCGAAGGATTGCTTCCCGCTTCCTCGCATAGACCAACTGGTGGACGCCACCGCCGGACACGCCCGGCTGAGCTTCATGGATGCGTACCGAGGGTACCACCAGATCGCCATGGATGAGGCGGACGTGGAAAAAACGGCCTTCATCACGCCAAGGGGAACTTACTGCTATCAGGTAATGCCTTTTGGCTTGAAGAACGCAGGAGCCACTTACCAGAGGATGATCTCCAAGATGTTCCAGAGGGAGCTCGGGGACATCATGGAGGCGTATATCGACGATATGGTCGTAAAGAGCAAGCTCGCAGAGGACCACCTGAGCCACCTCGGAAGGGTCTTCGCCGTACTCAGAACGCACAAACTGCGGCTCAACGCCGAGAAGTGCGCCTTCGGGGTCGGCTCGGGAAAGTTCCTCGGGTACCTGGTCACTCGGCGTGGAATTGAGGCGGACCCCAATCAGATCGCCGCCATCCAGCGGCTCCGAGCCCCCTCCACCATCCGGGACGTCCAGAGACTCACCGGAATGGCGGCGGCTCTCAACCGTTTCATCAGCAAGTCTTCAGACGCCTGCCGCCCATTCTTCGAGTCCATCAAGACCAGCAAGAGGGCGTTCCAATGGGACGCCGAGTGTGACAAAGCTCTGGCCGAGCTCAAGGGATATATGGGAAGGGCCCCCCTCCTGGTCACCCCGAGGGAGGGAGAGGACCTCCACTTGTACCTGGCAGTCTCGGATCATGCAGTGAGTTCAGCACTGGTTCGGCAGGAGGGGCCGGACCAGCAGCCCATTTACTATTCCAGCAAGACCATGCTCCCAGCCGAGACGAGGTACTTGCCGCTGGAGAAGTTGGCACTGGCCCTCGTTACGGCAAAGCGCAAGCTCCTCCCCTACTTCCAGTGCCACACGATTATCGTCATCACCGAGTACCCCCTTAGGGCTGTACTTCGGAAGGCAGACCTCTCGGACAGAATCTGCAGGTGGTCGATGGAATTGGCGAACTTCGATATCCGCTATGAGCCTCGGACGGCAATCAAGGGGCAGGCCCTGGCCGACTTTGTGGCCGAGCTCACTCCAAGGTTGGATGCCGAGGCCCTGAAGACTGGGCCGGAAAGCTTTGCCCCTGACGGTCCCATCCCTGCACAGCCCGACTTCGTCCTCAGAAGGTCACCCCCACGGAAAGCGACGATGTACGCCGGCGATTCCTGGCGTATGCATGTCGACGGGGCCTCTAATTGCCGAGGCGCGGGGGCCAGGATAGTCCTCGTGTCCCCCGAAGGTACTCTCCACGAGTGTTCCATGAGCATTAGTTTTCCCGCCACCAACAACGAGGCCGAGTATGAAGCCCTCATCGCGGGTCTCCGACTCGCCCTGAACCTGGGCATCGAGGAGTTACAGGTCTACAGCGACTCCATGCTGGTGGTTAGCCAGCTTAATAGCGATTATGGCTCCGGTGAAAGCCGCATGCTCAAATACCTCAGCCATGTCCTGAGGCTGCAAGAAGATTTCAAGAAGGTAGAGTTTTGGCACATTGGCCGAGGCAGCAACGCCCACGCAGATGCCCTCGCCGCCCTCGGCTCGGCGTGCTCCGACCTCGGGGGCTCCCGGTCAATCATCCTTGGGGACATCCCCACCCCCAGCTTCGAGCCTGGCCAGGAGGACGTCATGTGGGTCGCACCAACGGGCCCCAGCTGGATGGACCCCTTGGTCGCCTATCTACGCGACGAAAGGCTCCCATCGGATAGCAAGGCGGCCCATCGAGTTTGGTGCCAGGCGGCCTCCTATTTCCTTTCACCAGCTGGACAGCTCTACAGGCGCACCTACATCGGTCCCGACTTGCGGGTCCTCCATGAAGAGGAGGTGACGCCGGTCCTGCGTGAGCTGCACGAAGGCAGTAGTGGCTGCCATTCAGGGGGGTGGTCCCTATCCGAGCGCGCCGTCTCCCAGGGCTATTGGTGGCCCAAGATGAGGGCGTCTGCCGAGGATTATGTTCGGCGGTGTGTGGCATGCCAAAAACACTCCCCCCTCCTCCATCAGCCCACTCTTTCCCTTAACCCGGTCACCAGTCCGTGGCCGTTTGCCCAGTGGGGGCTGGACATCGTTGGCGTACTCCCAGTTGCCCCAGGTGGCTTCAGACACCTCATCACTGCCACGGACTACTTCACCAAGTGGGTTGAAGCCGAGCCCCTCATCCACATCACGGCGACTGAGGTGGAGCACTTCATCTGGAAAAACATCATTTCCAGGTTCGGCGTCCCATATGCTATCGTCTCGGACAACGGGACCCAGTTTGTGGCCGAGGCCATCAAGACACTCTGCAAGAAGAAGAACATACGCGTTTATAACTCAACGGTGGCGTACCCCCAGGGGAACGGCCAAGCCGAGGCCTCCAATAAGTCAATCTCTGCTGGCCTCAAGAGGAGGTTGACCAACAAACGAGGCAAGTGGGTCGAGGAGCTCCCCAAAGTCCTCTGGGGCTATCGTACCACTCCGCGCAGGGGGACTGGCCGAACGCCCTTCTCATTGGCTTACGGGATGGAAGCGGTCCTCCCCCTCGTGGCTACCACGCCCACGGATCGTACCGAGGACTTCCACCCTGCTACTAACGAAGAGCACATCACCTCGGAGCTCAACCATGTCGAAGACCTCCGCGACGAAGCTCATATCAGACACGCAGCCTATCAGCAGGAGGTCGCCCGGGGATACGACAAAAGCGTCAGGATCCGCCCCTTCAATGTTGACGACCTCGTTCTCCGCCAGGTGGTACAGAAGAAGCATAAGAAGAAGTTCATGCCTAACTGGGAGGGACCATTCAGGATCACCGCCAAGGCTGGCTACGGGGCATACAAGCTGGCCGAGATGGACGGCATGGTCGTGAGCAACCCGTGGAATGCCTCCAAGCTCCGAAAGTTTTATGGGTAGTCCATTACTGTATTTTTACGCTGCCTTCGGTCAATTTTTGTAAACCGAGCAGCCACAATTTCAATGAACATTTCTTTCACATTTAAAACCATTGTCTAAATCTGTATCCTGGGTACCCTAACGGTTCGGCGAGTCACTACTCTACCGCCACCCACCGATTTGGACCGTGGCGTTCCGTTCGGCTGACCCCTGTGCTCAATAGGGCGGGAAGACCGTTTGGTCTCGGATGATTCTTAGTTCAAGCCCTCGGGTTGTACTACCAGGCCTTGCTATCATCCAACCCCCCTGCCAATACAGGCTCGGGGGATGAACGCTGGTTAGTGTTCGGCTAAGGCCACCTCGGCTGAGGTCCGAAATCGGGGGCTATCAAAGCGATTCCCCACCTCAGCCGAGATCCATCCAATCGCGCTCGGTAGCGCTAACGTGCTGAGTCTCGGAAGAGTCGCCCGTGCTCGGTTGACTATGGCCACAGAGGTACGAGCGCACCAGTACGGGCTCGGGAGATTCGCCCATTAGTTGGAGCTCGGTCAAGCCATTCGCCTCGGCACAGATGCGGGCTTTTCTTAAGCTTGTCTTCGGCAGAAAGCAAGCGTCCCTTACTTCCACCCGAAGAGGGGCTATAAACCAGAGATCGGCTCGGCGCAATCTACTAGAGCTCGGCTCGGCTTAAACTATTATCGTTACTTGGGAGTTCGAGAAAATAGAAGATCGGAATGAAATTGATTGAAAACATAATAACCATAGAAAAATGGAGCATTCATTCACGTCAAAATGGGGGCTCGGCCATGGTGCATCGTTCTTTGCCGACCCCCTGAATACCTGTTTAATTACAAAGATCTGAGTACTGGTCAAAGCCACAGAGTTCGGCGCCAGCCTCAATAAAATGAAAACAAAAGAAACAAAAGCCTAAGCCTAGACCCCCGGGGCCTCGGAGGGATCGTCCTCGGCGCCGTCTTCAACATCCTCAAGATCATCCATCGGCATCTCCGGGACTTGGGGCTCGGGGGTCGGAGGGACAATCCTGGCCTCGGCTTCAGGAGGAGCGTTGCAGGCATCCACACCTCGGAGGTAGGCCACGGGGAAGCAGTCCATGTGGCCGAGGCGATACCCCTTGTCAAAAGCTCGGGCCTCCATGTCCTCGGCCTCCTTGAGGTATTGCTTCCCGGCTTCTTGCTCCCCCCTCCGGTAGCCGTTATCGTTGGCCGCGGCCCGCATGTCTGCCTGTGCAGCCTGGAGCTCGGCAATCTTGTCCTCAGCTGCTTTGGCTCGGTCCAAGGCTTCTTTGGCTCTGTCCTCGGCAGCTTTGGCACGCTCCTCCGCCGTCCGCGCATCCCGCTCGGCGGTAGCAGCTTTGTCCTCGGACGCTTTGATCCGCCCCTCGACCCCCTCCCTCTCGAGGCTGAGGTCAGCCATCTTCTTCCCGAGGCCCTCCAGCTCCGACTTCAACTTCGCCGAAGACTGGCGCTCCTCCTTGAGCTTAGCCTCGGCGGCCCTAGTTGCCTTGGCCAGCGCCACTGCCTTTTTGTGAGTGGCAATGGAAGCCTGGCTCGCCTGGAAAGAAGATGGAAGCGTCAGTACAATTTACAAAATATTGGATCCTCGGAAAGGAAAGGACCTCGGGAAAATAGTGGTAGAAAGTACCTTAACCAAGCTGCTATGGAGCTCCAGAAAGTTGTCGTCCAGGGTGGAGGCATCAAGGGTGGACATGTCCACCGGGAGGGCCAGCCCCTTAAGAAGGAGGTGGGCCACTTCGGGATTCCTTCGGACGCTATCCGCCGTCGTTATCACCGTCCCCCCACGGCCCGAGAAGGTAGGGGCCCAGGTCTCGGGAGGCGGGCCAGCGTCGGACCCTCCGACCGGGGTACGGCCAGCTGGGGTGGGCCCCCTCGCCGGAGCTCGGAGCGGAGCCTGTCCCGGGGCAAGTGCAGCAGGTTGGGCCACGACGACGGTGGCCGTAGTGCCCTGGGCGGTATGAACCGCGGGTGTTCCTGTAGGTCTCGGGGGAGCGTCCGGGGTAGAACTCTCCCCGACCCGGGGCCTCTTCTCAGCCGGTTCATCGTCCGCCCTCGGTTGCTCCTCTCGCTCCCTCCTCGGAGCCGACCCTCTGCCGGGTTGTGTTGAGCGTCCGCGGCGGGCTCGATGCTGCTGCTGCCTTAGTTGAGCAAGGGAGGGACGTCCAGCATCGGCTGCCTTTCCCGACCCCAGAGTTGTTCAAGTTCTTCGTCCGGAATGGCAGCCCTTATCCTCCTCGGATGGTTGCTGGCCCTCGGCTCCGAGCCTTTGTGCAAATAGCCGTGGTAGCTCGGCAGGTAACCCAGGAGGGTATGGGCTTGTTGCTGGCCGTGGGCAAAGAGGGCTTGGATCACCCTGTCGTCCGAGAGCTCGAGCAGCCTCTTGTTGACAGCGCTGGTGACTGCAAAAAGATAATCATCAGCCCTCGGTAAGAACAAAATAAACTTCACAGAAACGAAAACAATGCTCGGCTTACCAGGCTCTCCTCGGCGGTGGTTGAGAGGCCAGGTGCGAGGCTCCTCGGGGGCCCATGTGTAGTTCCCCCTCACCGTCACATAATTATACTGGTGTTCCTCCGAGTCGTAGAGGTCACCGATTAGATGATCATACTCGTTCCGAACGGCGAAGTAATACCGTCGGAACCTGGGGCTAAGGCCCATGAGGTAGATGCCAAGGACGTCGTATACGGTCGCAGGGATGTGGTACCTCTCGGCCAGCCTCAACACCGAGGATAGCACTCGGTATACGTTGACCACGACCTGGTGAGGGCCGAGGTCGTAGTAGTAGAGGAGCTGCCGAACCATCTTTGGAAGTGGGAAGCGAAGACCTCCCTCAGTGATGGCCATCAGGGGGACCGTGATGTGGTCGTCCCCATAGGTGATTCGGTCTCCAAAAAGCAGCTCGATCTCCACGTCGGCTGGAATTTCGTACCGCGCTCGGAATGCCTCCAAGCGGTCAGGATGCTCGGGGTCAAATTCCTTGACGTAGGGGCACTCTCCTTCCCCAAATTTCGGGAGGGGAACCTCCTCCCAATTGTCCCCAAGAGCTAAGGTTGGTGTCTCGGCACGTTGCGCCCTCGGTAAGGGATCTTCCCCTTCACCACCCTCGGGAGGATTGGGTTCCGCGGGGTTCGGGGCTACCCCCTCGTCCCCGTTGCTTATTTCGACCACCGGCGTGGGTTCGACGTCCGGGATGATTATCTCAACCTCGCCCGACTCAGCCCTCGGGGATGGCGGGTGCTCGGGAACCTGGGATGATGAGGCCTCGGCCTCGGGGTTAGTCCTGTCCCCTTCCATTCTCCTGTACCCTTCTGGATAGATGGTCTGAAGGGGGGGATGTTGAGTGCGCTCGGAGCCCTTGATCTGTAACGACTCCCGAGCTCTCTGATGTACTCACGAGCCTCCTCGAAGTTATCGTCCTCGTCGCTGTCGGAGATCACGAATGGTTCGTTGCTCATCCAGCCGAGAACCTAGAAAAAGTGCACGGAGAAACCCATCAGCTATGTGCATAAGGGTATGGGTGCAGCTGGTGCAAAAGTGCGCTCGGCTAAACCGAGTGGACCGCCCACTCGATTGACTCTCGCCTGGACCTAAGGCGTGGTGTGTGCGCTCGGGGAAAGGGCACTGTCCTCGGCAGGGAGCCTCGGGAGGACAAGTTGAGTATTCAACCTGTCCTCGGAAGAACACGTTGAATGCTCAACCTGCCCAGAAACCGGCGGCCGTGCGCCGCCGTGAGACTCGCCGGGAAACTCAAACAAGACAGAGGACAACTTTGAAACGCTAAAAACGGACCAAAACTGGTCCAAAAGGTATGAAAAAGGCATAAGACAACAAGAGACGTCGATTTACCTCGAGTTTTGGCGCTAGAAGTGGTCGAGATGCAGGATCTGGGCTCGAGACTTTTCGTATTCCACGGTGGGGCGAAGGTTTCCCGGCGGAGAGCAAAAACGGCAGAGCAACAGTGCCCTAACCCTCCTCCCCGACTTGTATTTATAGTGGGGGGAGGGGGAGCGTCAGACGTCGCACTTAATGCGTAACGTCACGACGGCCTCGGGAAGGGCTGCGTCGGCTCGGGAAGCGGCGCGGAGGCTCGGTTAACCAATCAGGGCGTGACACCTGTCCGCCCCGTTTGAAACTTTCTGGCGCGAATCCCATGCGCCGTCGCTCGGACGAATGACGAGTTGACACGTGGCAGCTGACGTCAGTCCACGTCAGCGAGTCTCCGACATCGGATAACCCAACGGTCACATCACGTCACATCGCGTCCTTTCAGATCCAGAGCGATGTGACGTCCCGAGCGAACAGCTCGGGCAAGCATCGGCCTCGGCGGAGACTCGTTACCCCATGGCCGCTCAGAATGGTCAACTCCCTCATCCAGGACCGCGGGGTGAGGAAGTTGAGGGGCTATTGTAGCGGCCGGGGGCCAAAGGGGCCACTCCCCTCGGCTGTACTCGAGGCTCGGGAGACGGGACAGAGCGGACCCCGCTGCACCGGAGGGGTCTCGGCTCGGGAAAGAACCCTCTAACGACCGTAGCCTCGGCATGCCCCGGAGGGGGTCCGCCGAGGCCTCCCTGGGCCGAGTCGATTGACCTCGGCACCGAGGGAGGGGGCATGACAGGTGTCAAGGGGGCTCGATCGAGGCACCCCTGACAGCCTGAGTGGCCCATTAATGGTCTCAACCACTACGCACGTGCCGCAGCTGTGGCAGGCTACCAACCCCCACAGGCTACGCCTGCAGGAGGACTAGGCTGATGGGAATGTCAGTGACGGCGACAGGTGACGACTCTGGGACTGCGGCCGCCGAGGCGCCGCTTATGGGACGTGCGTCAATCCATGCATTTAATGCCTTGGAAGGGACGGGGCGCGTGGAGCCCCCGAGGGCGTGGGTGACACGCGCCGCCTCGCCTATAAATAGGCCCCTCCGCATCCTGATTAGTGGTTGGAACATCTCTCTCTACACTACACTCAACTACACTTTCTCTCTCTAGAACTCTCCTCTGCACTTCTCCCCCAGTCGCTGACTTTACCATCGGAGTGCCTTCCCGGACCACCACCGTCCGGGCTAGGCACTAACGTGGTTGCTCCCTTGTGCAGGTTCATCCCAGGTGCGAACCAGCAGCTCCGACAACCTTCTCCGGCGCACTCCCCAGGCCCCCAGTAAGGTCCAGGTCCGCTCCTCCTTCTCTGTCCGACACCAGCAACCCAAAAGAGGTCATTCCGGCGAAGCGCTCCCCACACTGGGTCATGTAATACTCCGGATCCATGTAGCCCTACCACCAACAAAGGAATAACAGTTTTAGTCTGAAATTTTAGGCCAAATATTATCTCAAAGTTTTAGCCTTCACGGTTATATAAAGTCATTGGATTCCGGACGTATGAATATAAACAAGCATGCGCTTATGCTCTTTCCCCGAGTGACTACTCTCTGTATGTTTGTGAGTATATAAGAAAGCATGTGCTGATGCCATGCGCTTTTCCCCTGCCCTGTAAAAAGAAAGGAAGGACTGCTGATAAAGAGATGACAAGGGAGCCCTAGAGTTTAATCAGAGTATTAAGGAATGGTTGTTCATTGAAATAGGGGACTTATAAGCAATCTTCTTCGTGAATCATTATAACAAGATTCTAACTCTGAATACTTCACAAGAAATTTTACCGTAGTACGAAAGCAAATTTCCCATAGTCAATGGCAAGAACTCACTCCAACCGTACAAGCCTGAAACTTATAAAAAAACCTGGAGTGAATAGAGTGAGTAGTGATGCGATCTCAACCATTCATTCAAAGGCAAAGGACACGTGTATTTTTTATAATATTGGCATACAATGTTGTACTGCTTAGAAAAGTGTCCCCCGAATTACGGGCAATTCACTCAAAATGTGTGTAGATCGTTTTTTGACGTGGCAAATAGGACCACGTCGTTAGGTTTATGGATCCCACCTGCAAGGCTGCAACCAAGTGCTTGTAAAACAGTTGGACTCATAGGTACAAAGGGATATTCCATTTGTTGAAATCTGAATACTTTCATTATTTGTAAGGTAAATTTTGTTACTATTTTATGCACGACATCGGACCATTCTGCACATTCATAAATCAACCATTTGGATGAACTTTATGGGTGCATCCAACAGGCAAACTAATAAGCATGTTACACACACATCCCATATACCCTTCCTTACTCAATTGTAGAGTATCTGAAGGTCCAAACAGCAACTCAAGAAGGGGGGTGAATTGGGTGTCACAAGTAAATGCGGAATTAAAAGAAACTAAAATGAGATAGAGAGCAAAACTGTAACAACAGCAAATTGAACTAGCTTAATCTAGAATAGAGAGCAAAAATGCAAAGAACAAATTAGCAATAGTCTGATTCTATATTCAAAGATGATTAACTTATATGCAAATTTCTCTACTGCCAATATACTGCTCAAGTATAAACTAAGTTACTCGTGCAATATTAATATGCCAAACACAAAGTAAAAAGAGTAAGGGAGAGAGAAATCAAACACGAAGATTTTATAGTGGTTCGGTCCGCAACTTCACGGCCTACTCCACTCCCCAAGTGTCCTACTCGGGAATCGCTGCACTATCTCCAACAGTTTTACAACCTTCTAGCTTCGCAGGTGCTAGAAAACCTTTACAATTGAGTGATTACTCCGAATCGACTCCCAACTAGCTATTAATCTGGCGCTAGTACAACCTAACCCAAATGATTTTTCTACCTAAAAATCACTCACAAAAGGGGTTAAAAAAATTCTGGGAATAAGGGTGAATTCTCCCTTTTTATGATCAGGCTTAATAACTCTCACTCAATCTAGTGCATAGAATCAAGATGAAGAACAAGAGTTGAATGGCAGATTTTCAAATAAAAGCTCACTGAAATTTTCCTAAAGTGCTATGTATTTTTCTTGGGATTATTACCTCTAGGTCTAGAAAAGAGATGTCTAATTAACACTAAGGTAAGTTATTTTTTTTAGTTACCACTAAGGTAAGTCACTCTTTTTTGAAGTTTAGGTTTAGGATGCACTTTCCTATTATAGGGTTTTAGTGGTTTAGATACTTTCATAGAGTACCCTAGGATTTTAGGCACTTTCATAGGGTTCCCTAGTCGTAGGGTACCTTTGTCACAGGGGTACCCTAGAGTTTAAATTTAGGGTGCACTTTCCTATTATAGGGTTTTAGTGGTTTAGGCACTGTCATAGGCGCTTTGACCTGATGAAAATTTTTCAGACTTGAGCTTGACTTGATGGTAATTATGGGATCCAAGGGTGATCTGATGGTAAATGTCCCATTTTTCTTCCTCTTTGTTCTCCTTTTAACCTTGCAGACCCAAAAATTGAACGTTAATTTTTTTTCAGCCGTTGGAATCATCCCTCAGCATCTTGACTTGAATTATTTCCATATTCTTCCATGATTCTTGTTTCCAGATTGCTCCTTTTCAAATATGTGACTGGTTCCTCTTCCTTCCTTGTAGGATTTTGTAGCCGTTTGAAATTGTGGAGTCAAGATTGGTCCTCAATCTTGCTCTTTCCATATACTTGACTGTTGGAGATAGGAAAATTTGACTCACCTTCCATTAAGATCTTCAATTGACCCATAGCCGATTGCTCCTTCAAGCTTCTCCTTTCCTTCCATGGCTGCCTTAGCCTTCTTTCTTGTTTTTAACGTGAAACTAGGTTTAGAAATTGTTCCCCTGTATCAACGACAGATTATAGAACTAGGCTTTGAGGGAAATTTCTCTTTAAGTCCCTTCAAAGATAGAGAATATCATAATTAGCCCAACAAAATCATATTTTATAAATGAAGCCCAATTAACTAATAAAGGTTAAATAAGTATATGTTTGTTATCATCAAAATCTAAAATGTTGGGGCTAACAGTATCTACGTAGGTGGTTCACAAATATAGAATAATACTTATAAAAGATATTGTATCTTTATCCAATCCCAAATTTACACACTAAATTATTGTTAAAAGACAAGGTAAAAGAAAGTTTACTGACCAATGTCCCCTTAACGTGAGTGGTGATATGGGTCTTTTCTGCATCACCCATTGTCTTGGAGAGACCAAAATCAACGACTTTTGCAGTCAAGTGTTCATCCAGTAAGATACTGTTTGATTTGATGTCCCTGTGTGTGATTGGAGGGTTGGCAAGCTCATGGAGATATTGCAAGCCTCTTGCTGCTCCAAGGACTATTCGAAGCCGCCTCATCCTATCCTACCTAATTCCTGTCTTCCCTACACAACTAACATGTATTTAGTAGTTTGATTGGATGCACATGTTCTCAAAGGACATAGTTTGATAGTACACTTATGAACTATAGAGGTCCCTTTTTCCATTATACTTCCCGTTCTGTTTTGGAGGCTTAAGAAAGATTATCCTACAGAAACAATTTTTCCCGGCCTTTCATTTTCAAATCTCCGTGAATAACATATTCCACTCATTTTTTAGTCAGTACATTACGACATGATTCATACACAATCAACTCAAGCAAGGTGTTAACTTGTATAAATAGTGATGATAAACATGGATAGTTGATCAAAGATGAATGCCACTATGTGCATCACTTATGAAGTACCAACGGAATGTTAGTAGCATCAGTATCGTGTTGAGTGGCAGACTAAGGCATTAAACAGAAAAGGTACCCAAGGTAAAATCGTATAGATTTTGCAGGGGCTACGGTAAGCTATTCATACTTTGGATGGGCTATGGTGAAAAGGTACTCAATCTACGTTTTGAATTCCAGACCACCCTGTATGGATCCTTGTTGAGCCCTTTTGATGGCAACCAGTTGCCCATAGCTAGGGAAGAGTTCCTCTGTACACACCTATATATACAGAAAATGAGAAGTTCAGAAAAAGAAGAATACGCAGCACCACAAAGATACTTATTTAAGTCCTTAAGACGCTGAGAAATTTGTAAAGGGTAAGGCTTCCAGAATTTAGGAACTAAAGCAAAAACTAATGGAACCTATGGGGAAAGAAAACAAAAATACAAAACGCTTCTCACATATTCAAAATGAGTTTGCAAGTAGACGTAAAGTATGCCGCTTACACTAAGCGGATGCCCAGAGATTCACTAAACCTTTACATGATTTATCAATGGTACGCCCGGATAGTTCATAAATAACTCCACTTCTTATTACGTATAGCTAGAGAAAAGGCGCACAATTTTTTTCGGCAAGTTCAAAAAGAAAGAGCACAAGATTTTACTCTTACTACAATTCAAAGAATTGTCTCAGTTCTTTCGGATATAATGTAGCTAAAACATCATTGCATCCACGAAAAATTGTTTTCCCTGCTTAATTTAAAGGGTCAAGGTGTTCTTCCCTTGAGGATGGAGATGGCTATGGTTAATTGCCAATTAGTAGGCCCGCAACTACAATGATTGGCATTTTATTCAATAGTGTTGGAATTTATCAAGATAAATGGGTTTTTATTTGGGGTTTTTTTTATCAAAATATTCCTTGTGCCTTTGAGAAAGTCTATTTGTAGAGTTTTTGGCATTGTCCAACATTGGCTAGTTTAGAGAGGTTTGAATGGTATATTATGGAGCTCGTCTGGTAAGTTCACTTTTGGCTTGGCCTCTATGGTACCGGTACCAGGTTAATTAGTACTAGTACCTCAAGGACCAGAAAGTGGGCTGTGACATTTTGGTGGGTGCGGTATACTTCAAGGACCAGAAAGTGGGCTGCAAGACGTGGTACCAGTACCATGTAGTTAGGTACCGGTACCAAAGGTTCTGTACAAAAATTTGGAGGCCGGTTCTGGCACCACTTCGTGAAAGGGTGCGACTCTTGGTAAAAGGGTGTGACCTTTGGTGAAAGGGTGCGTTCTTTGGTGAAAGGGTGCAACCTTGGTCAAAGGATGCAACCCTTGATGAAAGGGTGCACCTCACGCGAAAGGGTGTCTTTGGGTCTATAAATAGAACCCAAGTAACATTCACTCAACACCGAAAAACAAGTTTTCAGCCTCGTTACTCTGCCGAAATTACTACAAATTGCTTCTTTGTTTATTGTTGCACCGTTATTCTTTAGAAATGGTGTCAACAATTACTTGGTTCTTTCGACCACACAATCGACTTGATATTCTGTCTGTTCTTCGTTTGTGCAGACGCAAGCAGAAGATCATTGAATTGATTGGGCTTTGTTGTATCCTCGAACAGATTCGCTATCAACCTGGTGCACACCAAATGGTGGGGGAGAATACTATTTTCGGAAAGCGACTCAGTAACGTGCCTCGAAAGCAAGTTCTAACAGGTTTCCCTATCAAGGCGTTCAGATTACCTGAAGACTCCCGGATTTGCAACAACAAATAGCTATGCCGTTACAAAGAGAACAAAAGGTTAATGAATAAACTTTACACCAGAAAAAGAAAATTTCGATGTTAAACTTCCCGTATCCACCGGATCCAATATTGTTGGCATCTGCAAAATTGTTTGTGTATTTCTTAAGCTCATCGTATGAGAAACACCGAGCGCCTTTTCAAAGAGGAACACCACCACTGGTTGTATTGGGGTCCCAAGAAGCTGCAATGTTGTGACATTAAAGCACTAAAATAAACCCAAAACACATGTTTGAGACTTTGCGTGATCGAAAGAACCAAAAGGGTGAAGAGCAAAAGGGCGGAACTGGACCCTGAAGGCTTGTGTTCTCCATCACACTGCCAGCAAGCCATTAGGGGAAATACATATATCGTGAAAAGTTAGTAGACGTAAATTTTCATGCTCCCTATTCTGGGTCGGAGCTAGGTCCTAACATAAACATCTTTGCTTTGTCAGTTAGCATCACTTGAAAATCTAACTAAGAGCTCGTAAAAGTGACGCCCACATTAATTTTGCGTAAAAGTGTCAGTTAACTGAAGACATCAAAGAAAACAAATTTGTTTCCTATTTAATGTCCTCTTACAATACCCTATAAAACTCATTCATCTGCATTGGAGAAAGGCAGAAACAGAGGTTCTTTGTGGCCTTTATTCAGCGCGTATGAAAGATAAGCTATACACAATCATGAGGCTTGAAATGCATTATATAGAGTAGGCCTTTTAGAAGTAAATTCTTGTGCTTTGATGAGCTTGATTGATATGATTCGATGAATGATTGATAGATTCTAAGAGATCCCTATTGAGACAAATCAGTTACCCAACAAACAAAACAAGTTATGGCTTAGTTATGTGCAACAAAAGACCAATAAAACAAGCAATATATTGAATTTTTTTTGGCTAATAGGCAAAGTTAATCTACCCAAGGCCCAGAATAAAACCTGATGGTTGAAAAGGACCCCAGCAACACTTATTAAGTTAGCTTGGAGTGCAAGAAGTGTATTGAGACAGATCGAGAGAAACTTACATTGTTGTCAAAGACTGTAAGAGTGACAACCATGAAGGAAAAGCTGATGCATCAAATGAGTTATTGCTCAAACCCCTGCAAGTAACCATATGGAGAAAAATGCAATAGCCTTCGAAGGGGGAAGCAATTAGCAAGACCGATCCATGTCCCGAATTTTGCAAGATGATTGTTACTTACACGTAGCAGAGATAATTCATCCTTGAGAGATTGGGCAAGGGGCTAGTCAGTTGATTGTTTGACGAGTACCTGAAAGTGCAAAATTAGAAGCCTCTCATGGCAAAGGGGAAACCTAAAGCAGAATAAGTTCACTACTAGCGAACCAGTATAAATTGCCAATTTTTTATTTTACTATTTTTTTTTTTGCTTACAGCATGTTGATATTTGTAGGGTTGTTGAACAGTGAAGGGACAGAACTAGTTAACGTGTTCTTGTCAAGATGCCTGTTGCCAACACAAAATATCAATCCCAACTCCAATCCAAATTCATAACTATGATTACTTATCATGCTTGCATTCACATGATCCAAATGCTCACACCACCTCTAGATTCATGACTAGTGCTAGAGGCAAAGGGATGCTGCCATTAAGCAGGTTGTTTTCAAAAAGCCTGCTTAGTCAAAATCATATCAAGATATCAAAATTGTACAATGCAGGTTGTGAATATTATACATGAGAATTGGCAGATCCAGAAACTAAGCCAAATATTTCTTATTAGAATCAACGTCTAGTTTAGTATACCAGCCGGTGGCTGCATATGATCTCCCTTCATGGTGCTCGCTCTTGTTATGCGCATATTAAAGTAAATCAAACTGAACCGAGCCTTGTGTCTCAATCAATTGGGATCGGCACACATATTTAGAAAAAAGAAAGAAAAAAAAAGAAAAGAAAAAACAGACTTAAGACATCAAGCTTGGGATGCTATCAGGGGATGTGATCCACACACTAAGCTCTCAATAGCTTTAAGAAAACTGAGAGGGACATTGTTCCATAGACACACAACGAAGTTCACGTATGCATTTTCTCTACTTTAACCTTCTTGAAACCTATTTTCCCTTATTTCTTGATATTGCTGTACAACAGGACAAGTAAGCAAACTCCATAGGCACAAAACCATGTCACTACATTTAGTCCGGCCCTGTCATTCAAGTAAATAATGTGGAACCCTAAAAATGAATGCTGAATAGTTGTTTAAAGGAACTTAGACATGTATTAGCGTTATGCTAGAATAAAAAAGACTAGCTGGGATTGCAACAAAGAGCTGATTGTTTCCAAAATGACTGTAAAAAATGTTATTTGCAAGTGAACATCAAATACGGGACTGGTTAACTTTTCATATGAACACACACTCATAAAGAGTTTAGCCCTACAAGCGCTTCGTATTAACCATCAGATCCGAAATAGGCGAGGGGGATAGTCCCAGAGAGTCTATTACTAGCCCGATTCAGCCAATAAAGATTTGATAGGTAACCAATTGAAGGAGGTATTTTCCCAGTAAAGCTGCTGGAATTAAGTTTCCTGCATGAGGGTAGAGAAATCAAGAACATTGAGAAAGGGAAATATAAGGAACTGGCAATTACACAAGTAATAGTTAGTCAAACATATGGTGCCGGTGCTCAGCTGAAAATTTCTGGAGTATAGACATTTAGTAGTTTAGAGGGCGTAGATTCCAAAAGTGCCTTTTATGGCGGATTCATACTCAGAAGATGAAAACAAAATTGAAACCTAAGAGGAAACCGAAAAGGAAGACGAAATCGAGATTGAAACCGAAAAGGAAAAGGCGAATCTACTGCAAGAATTAAATTCAAGTTTCATTTCTTTGTATAGAAGCTTGTTTCAAGAAATAGGGTCACCCGAAGAGGCCATGTGGTGCAGGCGACCAATTGTTTGTCAAAGTTGGAAATTAGAGCGCGTAGAAAGCAAAAGTAATACACGGCATGCATTATATGATCTTACTCATTGATTAAAAAATAGTCGATGAATTTCAAAAGACTAGTCATTTATTGTAGCGGCTGGGTTCATAAGGGCCATTGGAGGCCTACCCTTTGCATATGAGAGAAAAAGGATCATGACCTCAGAATCACCAAAATCGAATGTGGGACGATCCGTCTCACTCTCCCTAAGGGGACGGTACTCTTGGCTCACAGTGTGGTGGTCCAGATCTGGACGAATTTGTATTTGAATGAAGTCCTCCTAGGGGGAGGCAACGCGAGCGCACATCTCTCGAGGAGCTCCACGCTCGGCACATTGGTTGTCCGATCGTCCGAGAGCCCTACGGCCGAGTCGGTTGATGTCGGTTTAGTGGGGGCTCGGAGATCTCCTCAGCTCGGCGGTGGTGTGGCAGGCACGCTAGGCAGGTCATGATGGATCATTAAATGCAGCAATCACCTACCCTGCTGCCGCCGCTTGCACTATCACGTGGGTAATGGTGAATGTCTCGAGGTGAGTTGACCCTTCAAACTCACGTGACATGATGTCAGCCGAAGCGTGGCGTCTGCAGTAGAGATTGAGGTCACATCAGCCGTCATTCCTAGTACAGATGACAGGCGCGTGAAGGGCACGGAGGGCGTGAGAGGCACGCCCCCTCTGCCTATAAATACTCGGCGCAACTACCACACAAGGCATTCCTCTCTCCTCATTCAATACCCTAATAACTCTCCTTCTCTCTCTAAGATTCTAGCACACTTTTTCTTCTCCAGTTACTTACTTAACCATCGATGTGCCTTCCCGGACCACCACTGTCCGGGATAGGCACTGACGTGGTTGTTCACGTGTGCAGGTCACCTTCTCAGTCTAGCAGCTAGGGTTCAGGAACAGTTGAGTCATTCTACCACTCTTCACTCCACACCAGGAAGGTCAAAGAGGTTGTTCTGACGAAAGCACCCCCACAATTGGCAACTCCACTGGGGATAGAAAACTACTCCTCCCAGCCTTTCTAGACACTTTGGTGGTGTTTCTTCCCCCTCACTAAACCTCTATTCTCAAAACTTCTCTAAACCTCACTCAAATGGCTAACCTCACTCTAGGCCTTGATGCATTTGACCCCATCAGAGAATATATCAACAGTGCTGACTGCCATCGATACCACCAGGTCAGGAGTGACTTGGGGCTTACTCTCTCACCCACTCTCAACAGAGATAGGACTGTCATTGTAGCTTCTAACACCGTCGGCCCAAGCAACGCCGAAGCTAGCTATGTTCTGTTCAACATGGATGAGAATGTTGTCTCTCTTGACAATATCATGACTCCAACATGCACTGAAGTTCTACCACCTCCTCCTCCTCTTACTATAGAGGCCAAAATGACCTTAATGAGGAAAGAAATACTGGCTTTAAAACATGCCAGGAATCAACCTACAACCTCGAGATTTGGTGGACAGACAAGGACCAGGAGGCCCTTGCCGAGCATGAGGACCAATGAACGTGGAAGGGCTCCGGTGTTCGCTCGCCTTGGTTAGGTCATGGAAGTAGACCGCTGAGGCAATGCTCTAGTCATTTATTTAGAAACCACTCGGTCTCGGGGTCAGCAAACCTATGGTGGGCAATCTCGACAGACGGAGTACCCCGAGGACAGTGCCACGACATCGAGCGCACGAAAGCCTAATGTCCGGAGGGACCAGGAATACGCTCGAGAGGTGGAAAGGCAATTAAACAAAGGGAAAGGCCCGGCAGATGTGCCATCGAAGCGTTGAGAATGCCACAACTAGGGCCGAGTGTTTGATGTGCTGAGGGATAACCGCAACCATAACCGGTCGGTGGATTGGGGAGGTGACTGGCACCACCGCCAGTCGTTGGACAGGCGGGGCGTCCGGGATGGTGTGTCGGCAGGAGGGGGCCACGGCGAAAACCACGGCCTCAACCCTGGGGACAGGTATGAGCTACGGAACGACGAGGGCACTATTGTACTTGTTAATACAAGCACGGGAGAGACGAAAGTCTATCACATCGAGCCCGAGACTAGGCGTCATTGCCCTCAGGACGAAGACGCGAGGGGACAGGAGTAACACACCAAAAGGCGATCCTCTGAAAGGAGCAACGTGTAGGTTGATGATCACGATTTACGACATCATGCTGCTGTTCCAACTAAATGAGCTACGGGGATTACTAGACGGTCGATCTGAACCGCCCGGGCCCAAGCCCAGCTGACTCCAGGTTAGAGAAGGCCAAACAATCCCCTTTCTCTCGGAGCATTGCCGAAGCCGTCCCCCCACGTGGATTTAAGATCCCCAAGTTTGACAAGTGTGATCATACAACGGATGCTATCACCCACGTCCAGCAGTACAGCTTAGTCTTCGAGCTCTATAGCCACGGTGACTCCATCATGTGCCGGACGTTCTCTATGAGCCTTAGGACTACGACTCTCCTATGGTACAACCAGCTTGCTCCGGGGTCTATCAACTACTTTTATGAGCTTGAGCGAGTGTTCACGTCTCTGTTTGTGACCAGCAATACACAGCCGAAGACGCTCGACGCGTTGGTGAACATGAAGAGGGTCTCGGATGAGACCTTAAATGAGTATATCGCTCGATACTGGGAGGTGTATAGCCTCGTGGAAGGCTGCGACCAGAAGATTGCCTCTACTTCATTCAAAAATGGTCTCGATGATTCGTCCGACCTCTTCAAGGAGCTAATGGTGCGACCGCTGAGAGATATGGTAGAGCTTATGCGAATGGTGGATAGGTACCAAGAGCTGGAGGAAGTTTTGACCAGCAGGGCCTCGAAGGGAAACGGCAGTAACAGTTTGCCAAAAGAGGCAAAAAAGCAGGTGAACAACATAAAGAAGGGTGGAAGGAATGACCAAGCAGGAGGATACGGAAACAGAGGTTTTCGAGACAATAACAACAACAACGGCAGTAGGGGATGGGAAAGACCCCTGCAGAATGATAACGATTATGTGGCTGAGACCATCATTTTCACGATGCCAATCTACAAACTCCTTATAGAGATTGGCAGGAAAAAAATGGGGTCAGACCCTACGCAGAAAGGAAAGTGCACCTACCACAATGAGGTGGGTCACTACACCACAGGCTGCCGACCGTTCAAGGCTCACTTGGAGCACCTTGTAGCCGAGGGCCATATGCAGGAGTGGTGTGGACGGCCCACGGAGAAATGGTTCGGTTTTGATTAGAAAGATTGTGATTGTTGTTAGAGTAGCCACCCGGATTTAAGGACCAAATCCGAGAAACCAATAAAAATATGACTCATTTACCCATTGAAAAAGATTTCACTGATCATGGCGGAACCAAAGATTTCTCGGATTCGGGGGTTTGATTATGAGAGAGGAAGGGTTTTACGGCACCCCTCTCGCCCGGTCCGTGAACCGGTCTCTACTCAATATTTTGTGGAATTTTGAAAATATTTGAAATTTAATTCGAAACACTAAAATGAGGAATCGGGAACGGGAATCACATAAGTAGCAAGGAAATATAACAATACAAATTTAACGTGGATGCTTGTGAATATGATTTACATGGGGATGACGAAAACAAGAAATTACAATAAATATTTACAGAGCATGAACGTCAACAGAAACTGAACAAAGGCCCAGGAACTCATGAATATGAGGTTTAATACACTAACTCACAATCTGGATCCCAGAATAGACATTGAGCGCTCAAAGGTGAAGGCTTGAGCGCTCAACCCCTCCAAACCAGTTTGAGCGCTTAAGTCCCATGGATTGAGCGCTCAAACCAGTTTCTGGCTTCTGAAATTCCAAGCCTCTGCATTACCTTTTTAGCTCATTCTTTGCGAGATCAAATACTCATAAACTATTTTGATGGAGAAACAGGTCGATAAAGGCTAGGCTTTGATCTCTCAAAGGATGAAACAAAAGGTAAACTGTCATGATTCAACAAATGTAAGTACCAGCAGTATAGAAATAATATCATATTCACATCATAAATCAAATAAAGAATGATCCATCATCAAAACAACCAAGAATCAACAAACTGCTCAAGAACAGCTTAAGCGCTCAAACAGATGACTTTGAGCGCTCAAGCCTTCAAATGATTTTTCTGACTTTTGTTAAAGAAAACGGATTCTGGATGATTCTCAGGACCATAAACACGTAATACAAAAGTTTATGAAGTATCATAGTCACTGTTTTGCATTCAAACACAAGATTTTTAAGAATTTTGGCTCTTGATCATCATAAAATAATTAATCAACACTCATGCATGTGATTTAGAGATAGAAATAAGCTACTTTGAGAATTACTGAGCATAGTTAACATATTAGATAACCATCAAAACCCAGAGAAAGTCCAAAACTTAGTAAAACAGAAACTGTACAGAACTGAGATTGAGCGCTCAAAGCATGAGGCTTGAGCGCTCAACCCCTGTTGTCACTGCAGATTTTGAAAACGTTTTTTGAGCAACTTTTTGACCTTTGTGAGCTCAATTCAAGTATAAGGAACTTGATTGAACTCACTGGTCTTCCTCAGAAGAACCAAAACAGTGAATTAATCACTTGTTTAACTACCTTTTTGCTTGTTTGAAGGCTTGGACTTGATGGTGGTTTGGAACTGGAAAATGTTGAGTATTTTCTTGGGTATCCTGGGTATCCAGTGTATGGGTTGATTGATGATCAGAACTTGGATTTTTGGGTTTCACAGATGGTTTTTTCCCAAGGTTTTGATGGAGGATCAGTGGTATTGTTAGAGAGAGAGAGAGAAGACGATTGCTGGAGCTATGGTGGCTTGGAGTGTGAAATTGGTTAACCGTTTTCCACAGGAGATAGTGGAGAGTTTATATAGAGTGAGTGGAGGGAAAGAGAGGAGAGAGAAGTAGTGGGTTTTGTATTTGGGATGGGTTAGGGGTAGAATTAGGAGTATATTTAGGGTGTAGTATACGTATTAGGATCGTATAGGATCACCCCAGACGCTCCCCATGCAGAAAATCTCATGATTAGATATTCTGCAGATTCCTGACTGGCTCAGAGTTGAGCGCTCAAAGCCGTAGGCTTGAGCGCTCAAGGTGCTCCTTACGGCTTGAGCGCTCAAGGCCTCAAGCTTGAGCGCTCAAGGCTCTTGGTGGCAAATTGTTGGTTTTGACTTGGTTCAACAATGCTTGGCTTGGTTGGGTTATTTGGTAATGTTTGGGTTGGTTTTGACCAGATTCAAGCCATCTTTACAAACTTTGGGTAGTTATGATTAGTTCATTTCATCATCGGGAATGCTCGAGCATATCTTGGGTTCAAAATCGGGGTGTCTACAAGTGGATAGACCACGCCTGAACCCCCATAGTGCTGAGGGGGGTGGCATTTCAACCAGATCAGCAAGCACGTCAGCTCCCACCACCTCTGCCGGGACAACAACTGCTTGGGGTGAGAGTACGCCCGGGGGTTGTCGTGACGATCCATGGCCCCTTCGATAAGGCCCGAGTCGACACTATGCACACAGAGTTACAAAAAATGGAGGCAGCAATGCAAGTTTTAACGCTCGAGCGGGCGCTGAAGTGAAAGTACGAGGAACTCGTGGACCCATGGACCATTTCCTTCACCGAGCAGGATCTGGAAGGCCTGCAACTTTCCCACGATGACGCTCTAGTCATTGAGATAGACATTGATCACGTCTCGGTTTGGCGAATCCTGGTGGACCAGAGGAGCTTCGTTGACGTCCTATATTACTCAGCCTACATGGCCCTAGGACGGATGCGTGATGAGCTTTCCCCTTCTAACACTCCTCTTGTCGGGTTCTCTGGCCTCCCTATGTACCCTCTCGGAAGCATCACCCTCCCAGTTTGGGCGGGGTCGATCCGTTTGGAGATCAAATTCACGGTGGTGGATTCCCCAAGCCCATACAACGCAATCCTGGGGCGCGGATGGCTCCATGCTATGAAGGCGATTGCCTCTACTCTCCCCCAGTGTGTCCGTTTCATCAGGACATATGGGTGCCAGGAGACCATCAGGGGTAACTAGATGGCTTCTAAAAGATGCTTCGTCAATGCCGTCCACCTAAAGGATAGGAGGGAGGGTAGAATGCCCAAACAGGTGCAGTGGATAGAAATGCCCGAATGCACCCCTGTCCTTGAAGGCGTCGGCTTCAAAGCTGAAGACAAATCCATATAAGACCTGATCAAAGTGCCAGTTAACGAAGATGGTTCCAGATACTTTATGCTCGGCTCGAATATCTCCAACCCTGAGCGAAATGACTTGGTTTCTTTCCTCAAGGATAACATTGAGATGTTTGCAAAGACTCCATACGACATACTAGGCGTGAGCCTGGATTTCATCACGCATGCCCTTAATATTGATCTGGCTAGGAAGCCGAGGCAGTCTTCAGCTATACACTCTAACACCGTCTTGGAGGAGGTTGACCGTCTGATTAAAGCGGAGGCTATCCGAGAGGTCATGTACCCTACGTGGCTGGCCAACACAGTGGTGGTGAAGAAGAAGAACGACAAGTGGAGGGTATGTGTAGACTACATTAACCTCAACGATGTTTGCCCAAAAGACTGCTTCCCCCTCCTTCGAATAGACAAGTTAGTGGATGCTACTACCGGCCATTCAAGGCTCAGTTTCATGGATGCTTATCGAGGCTACCACCAGATCGCAATGGATGTGGAGAAGACATCATTCATCATGCTGAGAGGTACCTACTGCTATCAGATAATGCCTTTCGGCCTGAAGAATGCCGGGGCCACTTATCAGAGGATGGTCTCCAAGATGTTTGCCAAAGAGCTCGACGACATCATGGAGGCCTATATCGATGATATGGTCGTGAAGAGCAAATTTGCAGAAGACCATCTTGCTCACCTTGGCAAAGTCTTCACGATTCTGAAGAAGCATAACCTGAAGCTTAATGCCGAGAAAGGTGCGTTCAGAGTAGGCTCTAGGAAATTTCTCGGGTATCTTGGGCGCCTACGACTATCAAGGAAGCCCAGCAATCCAGAAGCTCTGAGCGCCTACGACTATCAAGGAAGCCTAGCAACTGACAGGGATGGCGGCGGCCCTTAATCGCTTTGTCAGCAAGTCGTCCGACGCCTGCCATCCCTTCTTCCAATCCATCAAAACTAGTAAGAGAGCCTTTTAATGGACTGCTGAGTGTGGCGTGGTGCTTGCTGAGCTCAAAAGCTACATGTCTCGGGCGCCCCTCCTTGTCATGCCGAAGAAAGATGAAGACCTCTACATTTACTTGGCTGTATCAGATCACGCCGTCAGCTCGGCGCTGGTTCGGCAGGAGAACCTGAAGCAGTACCCCATCTACTATTCAAGTAAGACAATGCTCCCAGCCAAGACCAGATACTTGCCAATTGAAAAGTTGGCCTTTTCCCTGATCACGGCCAAGAGGAAACTACTGCCTTACTTCTAGTCGCACACTATCATAGTCATCATGGAGTATCCGTTGAAGGCAGTCCTGAAGAAGGCCGATCTCTCGGACCAGATTTACAAATGGTCCTTGGAATTGGCGAACTTTGACATCTAGTATGAGCCCAGGACGGCAATCAAAGGTCAGGCCCCAGCTGACTTCATTTCCGAGCTTAAAGAACAAAGAAGGAATCATTCCCCCCGTCCTAAATTTCTGCTCACTTTTACTATTCACAGCACTTTGAAAAGTTGTTTGTATTTTTAATTGTACAAGGTTATATGTGAGAGTCCATATGGGCAATTGGATCCCACATCGGAGAGATGAGAGAATTATATGTGGTAGTATAACCAAGCACCACTTGTAACACCTCGATTTTCGGAAGCATTAACTACCTGGTTATACTCTCAGTTTGTGATCTACCCATTCTACCCAAGGTTTGAGGGTTTGAACCTAAGGCTTTGTTACCAAGTTGTAACGCCCCAATTTTCAGAGTACACGTTGGAAAACGTGAAATGCAGCCCATTACAAAATACTTAGTACGATTTGAGAAATTAATATTACCGACCCAACATTAAAATAAAGGGGTGGGTTCTACAGATTATTGTTCAACTCTGGATTCCACGGCTCCTCCTGAGCCTGGTCTACCGGAAAACCTTCGGCTCTGAAATAGCCGTCTCCTTCGACAGCAACGGTACCTGCTTGATTACAGTCTGGCATAATACGTCCGAGTCGCGAAGCAACATCATAGTATTATACTAGGGTCACACAAAGTGTAACACCGTGAGCGATAAATCACTTAATAGCCACTTTGACCCTCCCAACCCTTGCTTAGCATACAAGTACAACATATATGATTGAAAAAGCAGTAATTAAAGGAATAAGCAGGTAATTAATCGTAAAGCAGAAAATAAACACATAACTGATTTCATTACTAGCCATTAACTTACATATTTATCTAAGTTCTCAACCTAGAGAACTTTCCTCTCGGTTAACCACTAAGGAATATGACCAAACTGTGATTTACTCCCCCCTTGCTTGCCCTTCATTCGGGGGCCCCGACGGAAGGTATAAGTTACGTACTTAATCTAGCCGTCAGCCGCCTCGCAAGGATGAATTTTCCAAGGATGAATGTCACACCCCACTCTGGCAAAATAAAACTTGCACAAAGTGACAGGACACCTGACACCACCTGTACGCCTTTCCGGTTTCTCACAAAAATAATACTCAAAATTAGACTACACCTCGCAGCAGAACCAATAAAAAAAAATAAACAGGTGTTCACACCTCCACATCATTTGTACAGTCAACCATATTAGACTTGTACTGAACCACACCAACCTCACATTATATAGTCATTCTACAACACCCTCTAACTGACAAAATTATAAAACTCAACCTCTATGAACACCTGACTGGCACCCTGGCACTGTAGTGGACCGACGTCTAGCTCAACTGGAAATCTGCAACCAAAAAGGTTACAGGAGAATGTACTTTAGCAACATAATAAATGGAAATGATAAGTATTTAGATGGATCGATGTATAAACAACACACCAACACATTTGCTTAAACGATTTAGATGGATCACAATTTTTAAAGCATCACACCCACACTTTTATCTCAAAACACAGCACACCATATTTATTTCAAAAATACAGCCCACCGGCTTATCTCAAAACTTGGCCCACCGGCCCATCTATAAAAAAACACAGCCTATCGGCTCATCTCAAAAACACGGCCTATCGGCTCATCTCAAAAACACGGCCCACCGGCCCATTTCATCAACACACCTCTGTAAGTTTTGCAAAATATTTCACATTTTCTTTCACAATATAAAATAATATCCTATCATTTTACCCAATGTGCCAACGAGTCGCCAACCTCACGACCAGGAGTTATGACGGTACCGTTACCTCGCTCACAGGCTCACATATAGTGGCGGTGATGAGGGCCATTCTTTATCACCAATGGTAGGTGCAACCCAGAAGGTAAGCAAAGCTTACCGGCAAGCAGCAACCAAGCTTGCCCCACATAACGCAAGCAGCAACCAAGCTTGCACAACCACAAATAGCAAGCAGCAACCAAGCTTGCACAACAACAAATAGCAAGCAGCAACCAAGCTTGCACAACATAAAGCAAGCAGCAACCAAGCTTGCAAACATTGGCACAAGAGGCATAAAACATTTTCCTTCCACACACCAAAAATCTTTTGATCCATTATAAAAATCATTTGATCCATCACTGAAAATCATTTAATCCGTCCAAACACAATACTTTTAACATATACAAAAATCACAAGGAGAGTTTTCAAAACATCAATAATCACACAACACATTTGAAAACACCACATAAACACTACACATTTCTATTTATTATAGAGGCTGTACATTCTCACCTGTCACAACAGGACCAACTCTGCCATAAACTTAACCTCTATGCACCAGAAGTGTCACCACGACCATCTTACAGTATCATCACCTATGACATCAATTATGTATCACCCATAAGCTCACTACCAAAAATTCATGCCCAAATGCAAATGAAATGCATGAAAATGTATCCTACAACTCAACAGTGCTACGCTCTATGAATTTTCAGAATTAATCTACTTATCCGATTCCCACGAAATTTTCACCACAAACTCCAGAATCACACTTCATCATCATATCCAAAATTCAGAATTTTTTGAGCTCCGTAACTATTTTTAAACAACCTCCACACAAACCCAGAACTTGCTGAAAATTCCCCAAAACAGATTTTTCCCCAACTTCAAATTAAAAACTGCTATTCTCTGGAAATAATTAAGGCACAAACCATACATCGTTTCGAAGGTATACGAGTCTAGTTTCATAATCAAAAGGCGGTGTACCAATCGGATACCCGAGCTAGAAGTTATAACCTTTTTCCCAAGATGTGTCAGTGCTGTCTGCCCAAACACGAACCCGACAGCAGATTGATTCACGAATTTTCTTATTTTCTGTACTTCGAATTAAACCCCGAAATTTTTACAAAACATAAAGAACATCCATGGGTAGCTACTGTAAAAATCTCATAAATTTCCAACTTTGGGAACCATGTCTTAAAATTCGCCAAAATCATGGCAGACCTGGTTTTTCACAAAACCAGTCAGTGAACACCTTTACTCCCTTCCACGAATTTTGTAAAAACAAACCCCAAATCACTCTTATGAGATGCAAAATCAGTGATTAACTTGTAAAAGAGCAACATATATCAAGAATTTCGGAAATTAAACTCCAATTCGTACCTCAATTTTGGGTTTTCCCCAATTTTTCCTTCTTCTTATTCTTCTTCTTCTTCTTCTTCTTCTTTCTTCTTCTGCCGACTTCTCTCTCTCTCTCTCTCTCTCTCTCTCTCTCTCTCTCTCTCTTCTCTGATTGACAATCAGACCAAATGAAAGAAAAGAGGAAAAAAATATCTTCCACCCAATTACACTTCACTCCCTCAAATTATCATTGTTATTAACTTTTAGCCCAAACCTTATGATTACTCCAAGCCACACATAGGATTAAAACAAATCAAATATTTGAAATAACCCGGGTGTTACAATGAAACTGTACCATTGGGCTACGTATGGCAACTGTCAGGTCCCGTAGGTATGTAGCCAAAATTGGTCTATAATACTTCCACCCTTATAACGCTTCAGAATTCAAATGAAGCAAATAACAGAGTGTCACATCATAGGGTTTCGAAATCAAGGCAGACTGCTAAACAATCCTTCAAAACAATCACTTCGCGGAACTGCCATTCAACAACAATCTCGGGGTAACACGATTCACAAGTTCACAAGTCATCACAAACCAAATTAATTGAAAACAAGAGCCTTAGCGTAATTAAATAAAGTATAGGGTCATAAACATAATTTATAGAAATAAGGGGTTGCCATTGAAATTTTAAGTAAGTATAAGGATAACAAAATTAACTTCAGGGCTCTAGGGTCCTTAGCGAAATTTTACTAACTTTGGGGGCCTTTTTGTAAATAAACTTCATACAAGGGCAAAATGGTAATTTGGCCAATGACAAGGGTCAATACGTAAAAATACTTTATTTTAGTTAGTAAAGTCCTAATTTGTCACAAAACGCAATTCCTTGATTTTTTTTATTAAGTACAAAACTACACATTATGTAATTTACACACACAAGGGCAAAATGGTCATTTTACACCCAAAGGGCATTTTGGTCATTTTGTTACACTCCTAAATTTCCAGTAGTGACACTTGGTTGATAAAAATAGGTTTCGTAAATAATACACAAGTATGCACGCCAACTTTCACAAAATTACACTTTAAGCCCCTAACTTTAACACAACAATCAAGAGCAAGGTTAAGCACAATAAATTCATGGAAAAACTCATGTAAACACTTAATAAAGTCTTAAAAATGCTTGGAACAGTTAAAAACATGAACCACAATGAATCTAAGGTTTACTAAGCACGAAAACATAGTTTGGGGTAAAAAGGGTCACATCGCGTTTTGGCTTGGATTTCGTGAAGCCCTTGACTTAGGGCTTTAACCCATCAAATATAAATTACTCCTAGAATATTCTAACTCATTCAAAATCTTGGAATAGGTTGGGTACGAGTTTCTACCTTGTTTTGCGAAGATTTGGGCGAAAAATGAGTTTTTGCAAAAAAATCGGAGGAGGGAACTCTTTGGCTGGCCTTATGTGGATTTGGTGGTGAAATGTGGGTACCTTGGAGTGTGTTGGATGATCTTGAAGTGGAAGATGAGATGTGGGAGCTTGTGATTGATGTTTTGAAGTGAAAACCCAAATTTCTTAACTTTTCTCACTCTAGAACTTGAAGGATGGTAATGGGGCTTTGCGTTCTTGGTTTGGGAGTTCTTGAGAGAATTTGGAGGAGGAAGAGAGTGAAGGAGAGGGGCAGTAGAGGTTCTGTACGGATTTTGGGGTTTGGGGGAGTATAAAATGAGTTTTGGGTGGAGTTTGGAGTGTAGGATGGGTGAAAGAAGTACCATAGTGGGTTAGGAAGTGATGGGGGAGGGTGGTGGAGTGTATGGCAGTCAAGGGGGGCCATGTTGACTAATTTTGGATGATGGGAGGAGGTAGACTGTGGTATTGGTGATGGTTGGTGGTGGTTGGTGGTGGTTGGGTAGTGTAGGATGATGTATAAAGTACATGTATGCACATATGTGTGTATGTGTACTAGTATTGCTTGTGTATGTGTATGAAAGTATATAAATATGTATGAAATTAATTTATAAAAATTTAATGCTCCCGATTAAAATGTAAACGTTCCTTAGGATCAAATTTGTAGCAATTTGAAAGTATTAGGGTATAAACCTTAGTAATTGCAAATTAAGGGCCTTAAGTGCAATTAAAAATTAAATAACGAAATTAAAGTAATTAAAACAAAATTAAATAATCCTAAACTTTATTAAAAATTTCAGATTATTACACCACTAGTTATTACATATAATTTGAGGGAGGATAACCTTTTGAGCCACATGGTTACGCTAAAAGCTAACATTTAATATTGATCTTGTTTGATAGTCCTCGATGAGTTTTATTAAACAAAGGTCTGAAAATTGTAAAAAACCATTATAGATTGGAAGATATAACAATTAAAAAATGACACTCATGCACGTAAATAGATAAGAAATTTGGAACAGAAGGAGTACTAGTCTTATGTACTATATATTTATATATTATTAAGACTGGTGCAGCATGAATTTCACCCAAATATCATGAATTTCTCCATGTTCATGTCATTCCTCCTGTTCTGCAATGGGTGCAGCATGAAATTCAAACCTACCTTTATGGCTGATGGCAGAACTAGATCGTTTTGGACTTGTATCTGTAATCTGCTCACTGCCCAAGAGTAGATTACAAACAATTTCTACTAATTGATGAGCGTAGATGGGGTTCCCTAAATCTCAAGAGAGGCAACAAAAGTTAAAGGCGTGAAAAGTTCATTGTGACATACTACTCATGGATTGAGACATGAGTCCTGAATAAAAATTTGTTAACTAATCCTAACAATTTAATTTTAAAGTGAAATAAATTGGAGCCCTTAATTTCTGAAGATATTTTCAAAAGATAGTCCTTTTTTTTTTTTTTAATACGAAGTGGATACTGTGAAATATCCGTGAGAAAGAAATACTCATCATCTGATCCGGATGGATCGGACTTGAGGCCATGGTGGTGCACTGGTGGTTTGGCTTTCTTACTCTAGCGAACACGTCACTGAAACCGAGACAGCACTTCCGATGGGAACTGGGGGAGGTGTTGCGCAGCCCTGTGCTGCGCAGCATGTTGTGCTGCCCATTCCGGCGTCGTGCGGGCACCGTTTTGACGATTGGAGACGTCCACCGTGTATAGCTTGTCGAGTACTACAAATGTATGAAAAATCAAATCGATTGGATATCGTTAAGTGCCTCATCGGAACACAAATAAGTTGAAAAAAATTGGAACACACATGTCTTGCAACATTGGATGAAAACCATTGAAACCTTTTTTTGAACATATTTGTGTTCTGATGAGGCACTTAACTATATCTGATTGAGTTGATTTTTGGTACAATTATAGTACTCAACGAGCTCTACGCGGTGGATGTTTTCGATTGTCAAAACGGTACAAGCGCGGCACCGAAATGAGCCTACACAGCACGCTGCGCAGCACGGGGCAATACAGCACCGCCCATGTTTCCCTTCCGATGGCCATGCTGGGTGACATGAGCTTTTTCGTTTTCATGTTACGCTGTTTGTTTTTGTTGCCTCCATTTGTGGAGTGTTTATCCTTCCCTGTGTGGGAATTTTTGTCCATGATTTCACATGTGCCTTTTCATGGCTCGAACTGTGTATCTTTTGGTGGATTCTCTACTACCATGTCTTTGTCTGGCTCTATTACCAAACCCTGTTGTTGGTCTGCTTTCGCAGTATGTGCCATTGAGCCTAATGGTGTTCAGAGGTGTGCACAGTCTAGTTTGGACCGGTTTTGTGGAAATCCAGGGACCGAACCATATCTAATGGTTCCAAAAATTGAGAACCGTAACTAGACCGTTACACATATAGAACCAAACCACACCAAACCATTAGACCGGTCCATTAGACAAAATTGTTGCAATTTCTTCATAAAACTACTCCAATTAAACAAGCTCACAAATAGATTAAGAAGTCCAATCACAATTAAAAACAACTATTAAAATACTATGACACAACCTTGAACAAAAATTAAAAACAAAAAACTAATAAGAACCAACAACATCAAAAAACTTTCTAAACTTCAACATTTGCAACCCAAAACAGCAGTTGGCAGATGCAAATTTAAAACATCTTAAAAACTAACAAAATTATCAAGTGTGTGTGGGTGTACAGGAGTCTATATATTATATTATGTTACATATGTACACATATACGGACCAGTACGGTTCAAACCACGGTTCCTAATTACGAAACCAGGAACCGAACCAAAATGTCCGGTTCTCATTTTTTTAAAACTAATTCATTAAACCATAGAATCAATCCAAATAGACCGGTTCGGTCCGATCGATCCGGTTTCACGGTTTTTTGGTTTTCTTGTACACCCCTAATGGTGTTGTGCTCTGGTCTAGATTGTTTTGTATACCCCTAATCGGTTCATGCATTTTATTGTGATAAAGTCTGCAATATTGCCTTGGGGCTTCTACCTTTGGCTGCTGTGATGACAATTGCCTCTTGCCGAAAAAATTATTGCAAGTACATATTTTTCCCGCAGTGGAAAATTAAGTCCAAAACAAGACTTGGCACTAATTTTCTCAATCAGATAGGGTATTTATTAAACATCCATCGAACTGGGGAGTCGAGCTAAGCATTGGCATGTTCGAGCTCGACTCGCTACAAAATGGCATGGCTCGAGCTCGAATCGAGCTCAGAAAATGTGGCTCGAGCTCGGCTCGGCAAATATTTAAAAAGCTAGAGCTCGGCTCGTTAGAACTCGGTTTGTAATGAACGAGCTGGCTCTGCTCGAACTCGTTAAAAGCTTCTCTTGTGAAAACCTGATTGCTGTGATAAAAAAATTCCGTCAATTCAAAGGGTAATTTCATCCAAAAGTGCAATATCAGAAGCTAGTAAGCTAATTCCACTAAGAAAAAACTTAATACATAACACAGCTTCATCATTCTATTGTTTGCATAATTGCATCATTCCACAAATTAACAATATATAACCATAAGAACAGATTCCAACCAAAATAATAGCCAATCAAGTTTAACTTCCTAACGTTCACCAATTTAAACATCACAAATCATAATATAGAACTATTTAATAAAAAGGCCAAACGCCGAATATGTTGAGCAGATAATGCACCAAAATTGATTCTACATTTCCTCGTTACTTGCAAAACACAAACTTGGACCTGAGGCATTAAACAAGTCACACAACAATTAGTATTTCTTTTAATCGTACAAGAGAAGACCATAATAGATATAGAGAAGACCATAACGAAAAATTATGGCGGTTACCTCCTATTCACCTCTTTTGCCACAATATATTGCAATTCACAGGAAATTGAACTTATTTGAACCTCATCGCTTACTTAGATAAACTCAGTTCGGTACCATTATAAAATTAACGATTATCCTCAGACAATGCTTCAAACAATTTCAAAACTAAACAGCTCTCAGTATAACAGAATACACAATGTTTTGCTACTCCAGCAGAAAAAGCAGTGACGTTAAGTCCTAATACTACATAAATATATGGCATCATGTTATACACATAACTAAGCTCACGACATGGACCAATTAAGTGAACCCAAAGAGAACTCAAGCTCGGCCTGTTCGACAGATAAACAAAAATACAACCCATCAATTATCATATTCAATGTCAAAACGTTTACCCTACATTGAATGCAAGAAGTCTGCTAGGAAAATTCAAGGCATCCTAGACATCCAGAAAACAACTTGGCCACCCTACAATGTAAAAGAAGAAAAGAAGTATGCTTGCGATGTACTTTCAAGGCCAAGTTCATTTCACACAAACAAATAAAGGAATGCAAATATCTACTAATAAACAAGATTCCATTTCAAGTTAGAAGGAATGATGCCTGGTGGTACTCACAGCAAAACAGAAAGTCCGTGTTAAATTAACACTTTCCAACTATATTTACCTTCTTAAATTAACACTTTTCATAATCTATCAACTGCATAATCACTGGGACAATTTCAAAACTAAACAGCTCCCAGTATAACAGAATACACAGTGTAACTAGTCACAATCACGACAATACAAGAATCAATACTAAAATACTATAGAAGAAAAGGAAAAAAGGACTTACTATCATAATCTATCAACTGTATTGATCTCCTTGTGAGTTGTGACTTTCCAAAACATCTACTCTTACTCCATTAAGGTAGAATGATCTCCTTGTGAGTTGGCTCTTTGGCCTATCAAAAGAAGCGACAACCATTTAGTCTCACTATCTCAATATTTGTTATGTCACACCCTCAAATTTAACAATCCAAATATAAATAAAATCCACGTGGAACATGTTCAAAGTCTTACATTATCCCTTTGAATAGTCAAAGTCAAAATATTACTGTAGACACCCCAAAATGAGACGTTTGTGTACATTTTTATCCCCGATGATGAAAGGAAATGCCCGGAAGAACTCTCGGATTGAAATTCTCCAAGTCAACTCAGTCAACAGTACCGTACGGTACTCATCTCTCACGCACGGCACAGCCTCAGTCACGTACAGCATTTTTTCGAATTTTGGCGGTGGAAGTGTGCCGTACGGCACTGTCATTTGTCAAACAACTTTTGCAGAGTTCCAGCAGCTCAAAATGTTGACGAATTGTTCCTCTGCTCATCATGGTTTCGTGTAAGAGTGAAAGGCTATTTCCTAGCTATGATTTCTTTGGGTGGGCATCAAGTAAACTTGGGCATCAAGTTGGTTCCTATGCCTATATATGCCGATCAACTTCAACGAGAAAAAAAGAAGACGGAAAATGGTGAAGAACACCATGAAAGCCTACCTCTAAACCCCTTTGTCAAAACACCATTTACTGCAAATCACCTCCATTTGCTATCCATAACCTCCATAAATCAATCCTATAATCCTTTCCAAAGCAAATTCAATCAAAAAACCCAACCCTCTGTTTTCGGTTCCAAGCCCGTGAGGTAGCCATTCCAAATTTGTTCAAGTTCTAGCCATCAACCATCTTTGCTATCATACCAGATTGGAGTTGGAGTCCAGAGGAAGCCCAAGCCACATCCGGAAGTTCAAGAAAGAGTTTTAATCCGAGAATTGCAAATCGAGGTACGATCCCGTTTCGTCAAACCTCTTAGTTTTGGTACCCTGAGGGGAGGGGTACCAAGTGTGGAATGATCTCCTATATCATCTCCATGCTTGGTATGCCCATGTCACAGTAAGACCAGTTCTATTTCACACCACCCGGTCGCGTCGTACGTGAAAACATCGTCTCGTACGGAGCGATTCAACGAGGAGGAACGTCCCTTATTCAAGCATACTGTTTTCTTCCTTCAAAGTAGTCCATTTTTAACCATGTTTGATACCCTGTATGCATCTTTTATTCAATCATGTCGAAAAATCAAAGTTTGAACTTTTTTGTGAAGGAAACAGTGCCGCACGGCACTCCCTATGTGTTGCACGGCACAGTTGGAGTGCTGTACAGCACTCTTTTGAAAATTTGACCGTTGGATTGATGAACAGTGCCGCACGGCACACTTTCTGTACCACACAGTACACCTAGTGTGCCGCACGGCCCACTTTTGTAAAATCTGAAATTTGGAAACATTTCCTTCACAAAACAGTTTGAACCCTTGGTGTGTTGTTTGGATTACTTGATTTGCATGTTGCTTGTTTTCATTATTATCATCTGCTTTGATTGATAAACTGTTTATTTGAATAAAGTTCGGCATCAAACTATTTTAAAAATCCCACAAATGTTTAGTAAAGACCAATTTTTAATCAGGCGAGCGGGGTGCATTAAAACCCTTCCCCGTTCGTAACCTGGCTCCCGAATCCAAAACGAATCTCTGGTTTTCAAATTGTTTTCCAAATCATTTTCTAAATCATTTTCAAAACTGGTTTATCGGGTTCAAACCATTTTCCAAAATAAAAACCCGGGTGGCGACTCTATTTTCAAATCATCAACCAAACCGGCGTGGAGATCCGACCGTCGACAAAATGGCGACTCTGCTGGGGATTCTCAAATTAATCTCTAATTTGGTATTTTTATACTTATGAACTTCCCGAAAGCTTGTCAAAACGAAAATGCCTAGCGCTATCGCAAGGATGGAATGGCGGACTAACAGGGCCTCGCCCGGCCATCCTGACTGGAGCTTTTTTGGTTGTTTGTCTGTGTAAAGATATCAAAGAAGAAATTAATTTGGAGAGCCAAGCTTGAAAAATATTTGTGGGATTTTTGAAAACAATTTTATTGCTGAACTTTTGCATCACTTGCATCGATGTTGGATAAACCCCGCTGCTGCGTCTTGGTTACCCTACCCAGTTCACTGGTGTTAGGACATCCCCGGATGCTCAGCAACCTTGGACCATGATGAGTCAGCCTGCCGCTTGACCTTTGCCATGCAGTACACTTGGCACTGGGAGGCAAATATTGGCTCTAGTCTGGGGGACCCCTTCAACAAAAACCGGCCTTTGCATATAGTAAATCTTGAACCTTCCAACGTAGGACAGGGACCCACAGGTTAGGATTACGTGATATATCTTGTTACGTGTTTACTGCTTTCCATATATTGTCATCATTTTGCATGCATTGGTATTATCATGGTTAGTTAGACCCCATGCTATCACATTTTCCCGCGGTCTCAAGAGGTTGCCCTGTCCGATGATGAGTCGTGCATTCCAATGCACATTTTTCAGATTAATTCTATCATTAGAATAACGGGACTTAGGAAAATCAAATTAACTTGATCCTTAGCAATTCCTTGGCAATGACCTAACAGAAATTAGGAACGATTGACCCAAGCTGGGGCAGTTGTCCCTAAAATCAAAGTTAGACCCTTGAAAAGGAATCATTAAGAACCAAGTTGGTTTAGTTTTCTCAAATCCTGCTATCCTAAACAAAGGATACATTGTCAAAAAAAAAAATAATAATTTTGAGGATCGGGGCAGCCTTTTTAAGACCCATTTTTCTATAGTCTAGGAGACTTTAAATCTTTGGAGTTTGAAACACCTCCAGTGTCAGTTGTGCTCGAACGGCTCCTTGTGATCTAATCACATTTCTTTCCAGATTTCAACAGCCTTATTGCTCTGCCTTGGATGGTCACGAAAGTTGATTGGCTCTGGTTCCAATGCACAGGAACTTAACCTACGGAGTAGTCGACCTACCCATGGCTGTTGAAAACTTTTTGAAACTTAGGGTGTTACATGCACGACACAAAAACAACATTCTCCTTTTTGGAATAAAATGGTGGCACTTCTAAGTCTACTTTTGCTTTACTGTCAGAACAACATACCCAGTTGGACCCGACCTCCTGAACAACGGTTAATTCAAACTCAGTCAGAAGCTGCACATCAGGTCCTTTAGAGATGTCAAAAGAACCAACAAATAAGAATGAAGTTGAAGCTCTCAGGTTAGCCTTGGAAGAACAGCGAGAGCACAATGAAACCCAAATGGCCGAATTGCTACTTTTGATACAAGGATTGACCGCTCGAAACCAGCCACCACAGGGTCCCAGGGAGCAACCACCGCCTCCTCCTCCGCAAGACAATCCAGATTTGGAAGCGGTGATGGCTAAAATCACCAAACTTGAGGAATCAGTTCAGAAACAAGAAAAGGTGGCTGTCACAGGCATTGATATGGACAAATTATGTTTATTCCCTGACGCCAAGCTCCCGGAAGGATTCAAACCAATAGCCTGGGAAAAGTTTGATGGAAGTGGGGATCCAAAAGCTCATCTGCAAACGTATGTGGACACTCTGTCCATGTATAACATCGAGAAGAATGCCATGGGTCAAATGTTTCAGCAGACTCTGGCAGGATCGGCACTGCGATGGTTTCTGAGTTTAGACATTTCAAAGAAAGGAAGCTGGGAAGATATTGGGGCAGCTTTCATGGCCCAGTATAATTACAACATCCAACTTGAGACGACCATTCGGGAATTGGATGCAACGAAGATGGGGGCAAATGAGTCATTTGCTGACTTTATCAAAAGGTGGAGAGGAAAGGCATCTCAAATGATTGACCGGGCTTCTGAAAAGGAACAGATGAGAATCATTACTCGCAACCTGTCGCCAGATTTTGCCAAACACCTAGTGGTATTTCAAGCTACTGCAGACTTCAAAGCCTTCTATGAGGCAGGCCTTGCTGTTGAGGAGGCAATCCAGTCCGACATTTTTAAGGAAAAGGAACTTGTTCCAAATACCAAACAGGTGTACCCTGACAACACCCACACATTGTTCAGCGAAAATAATCATACCCAAGCCTCTTTCAGCTCCACAAACCGAAATTTCAACCAAGCCATGCCTATCAACGAAGTCAAAGCTCAAACCAACCACTCTCAGAAGCCACAAAGAACCCTTTTCCAATTCTCCGAGCCTCTGTCCTTGATTTATGAAAGGCTCCTCAAAAGCAGCCATATCAAACCACTCATTCCAACCCCTCTACCTCAGAAGCTTCCATCTTACCATAACCCAAATGCCTTTTGTGCATTCCACCAAATGCCGGTCACGCTACCGATGAGTGCCAGCGCCTCCATCACAGAATTCAGAACCCCATCGACAGCAAAACCATTATTTCTCCACCAACAAAAACAAACACCCAGGCAAGTCCCAATCCTCATATCAACTCTGCCATGTTCAACACTGAACCCATGGGGGATTACTAATTGATGTCAAGGTCAGCAAAAGAAGAATGAACCGCCAAGGACCATGCAATAGACAAATCTTTCACGAGTCTTGGGAATTTTCAAGTTTCGAGTCAGAGTCTTCTCTTTTATTGATTGAGTTTGTGTTTTTATTCCTACTTTGGTGTCTGTCTTCAAAATTCAAGTCTGTAATGTTCTATTGTCAAAAAAAAAAAAAAAAAGAACAAAAACCAAAAATAGAGTCAGCATTGTAGTCCCGAACTACGCACGACCTGATTCCTTGCACAAGGATACGTAGGCAACCCTCAGTGGTTCGGTCGCAACTTTCACAACTTTCGATGTCACGCTTTTTGTGTTAGAATTGTCATAATAAACTTGAGTTTTTGCAGTAATCCTTGAAAATGGAATTGTTTTCCACCATCATTTGAGATTCATGATAATCACTTCCAAACACAAGATGATTTTTATTGAACCCTCAGTTCTCACAAGAAGGAGTTCCAGGCGCCATCCTCCAACGTCATCAAGGAGCAATGCTTTGACAAAAAAAAAAAAAAAAGAGCTTGCTAGGTTGAAAACCCGCAAGGGCGGCCTAGGCAAAAGTTAAGGCAAAAAGCTCGCTGGATCAAAACTTTGAAGTACGATCCAGACAAAAGTTAGAGCATGTACAGATTCTTTCTATCAAGTTGTGCAATTCAAAATGAAGAAAGGCATTCTTTGCTTTTATTCCCAGATAAATATATCCCTTGATAGCCCTTTTGAGCCTGAATCATTTTCTTTGAAAAGGAACCCAGCTAGGTAGCTATCCCCCACACTGGGGTGCATTAAGAGAAACGAAAGTGCTCCAAATTATCAGCAAGATGTCCAGATTGAAGTGTCAAACACATGATTGCTTGAGAAATGCCAGATTTTCAAAAGTACCAAATGCATGATTGTTAGTGGTACTTCAAAATGAAAAATGCCAAGTTCATGGGCACAACCAAATGTGAAGCACTGAAAAGGAAAAAAGAAATGAAGTGCCTGTCAAAAGCCAAAATGGGGCACAAAGGAAAGCATTCAAGAAAACAAAAAGGGCACACAACAAGAGTTTAAGATAGCTGCTAGCTTTAAAACCCAGAAGAAAAATCAAAATTTTGAGCCTTTTATCCTTTCTTTGTCGAGCCCAAAGCCTTGGCCCCGTTATAACCTAAATAAAGTCCTTTCAGATTGAAAAGCACAGCTCGATAGCCAGAATCCAGTTGAACAGTATCATTAAAGATCAAAAGTCAAAGCATTGCACAACACCAGCCTGCCAAAAGCAAAAGTCCAAACCGGGGCACCTCAGATGCTCATCAGCAACCCGGGGGCAAAAGTCAGAACATTGCACAACACCAGCATCTGCCAGAATCAAAAGTCCAAACCGGGCCACCTCAGATCCTTATCATCAACCCGGAGGCAAAAGTCCAAGCCAGGGCACCTCAATGGAAAATCAGTGAATCAGCATCTGGGGGCATGGGTTCACAACAAGAAATCTTGTGTTTTGATAAAACAATCGATTTAAATGAACATCATTTGATGGAGTGAAATAATTTCAAAACCAAAGTACTCAGATTTATGACAATTTCAAAACATCAATTGTGGGGCATGTTTTGCCACTCCCCAAATTCTCGAGTTTGTCATCAGGTCAACATGTCTTGTCAGAGTCCATTTCTTTGTCACAAGGTCAATCCAGTAACAGAATAACCCGCGTCTACCTAATTCATGAGTAGTCATTCTCCACCCAGTCAAGCGCACCTTCAGGAAAGTCACCATTTTGAGTCTGTTGAGTCAGCCTAGTCTCATCACAATCTACCCCCTCTTGAGTATATCACCTCTGCCCAAATCAGGGGCATCTTTGTAAAGTTACTCGTATCGTTTGGACCTCGTCTAAATTCACACAAGGTCTTTTGTCCAGTCAACCCTTGGTGGTCTTGATATTCTCAAACATGTGAAAGACGGTTTCAATGCATGGAGGAGCCTATGTTTGGATAAAACAAGTCAATGGGTTCAGAGTTGAAAGTTTGTCATCTATTGGGGTCCAAGACTGGGGCACATCAGCTCAACGCCATCTACTGGGAGAAGCACATACACCGGAGTTCAAGATTTGGGGCACGAAAGCCCAAAAAGGTCAAACCTCAACCTAAAGCCTGAAAGCTCAAGCTCACTGATCAAGTGTAACTTCAAATCCAGACCCTGTCCGGAAGGAAAGACAGTAAAGCAAAAAGAGATACCCTATTGCGCTACCAAGTTTCTAAAAACAGGAATGTTGTTATTATGTCGTCAAGTGTCAGAACCTAAGTCTCACACAAGGGTCCTCATGGACATTTTTTCAATCAATCGTCCTTCAGGACAGTTATTTTTCCAATCGTCCTTCCGAGACAGTTTTTTAACCAATCATCCTTCGGGACAGTTTTTCAATCAATTGTCCCTCGGGACATGTTTCTTTATCAATCATCCTTCGGGACAGTTTTCAATCAATCGTCCTTCGGGACAGTTATTTTCAATCGTCCTTCAGGACAGTTTTCAATCAATCGTCCTTCGGGATAGTTATTTTCAATCGTCCTTCCTGGACAATTTTTCAATCAATCGTCCTTCGGGACATGTTTTCAATCAACCATCCCTCAAGATGTGTTTTCAATCAACGTTTTTCAATCAACCGTCTCTCGTTGCGGTTTTTCAATCAACCATCTCTCGTTGCGGTTTTTCAGTCAACATTTTTCAATTAACCGTCTCTCGTTGCGGCTTTTCAATACACTGTCCTCAGTGATAGTTTTTCAATTTTTCCATCAACTTCAATCAATTTCAATCAACTTCAATCAATTTTTCAATCAACTTCAATCTATTTCAATCAACTTCAACCAATTTCAATCAATTTTTTCAATCAACTTTAATCAATTTTAATCAATTTTCTAATCAACTTCAATCAGTTTCAATCAAATTCAATTTCAAGAAATGATCAGCTTTTCAATCAACCGTCCTTTGGGTCAGTCTTTCAGTCAAGCATTCTTTGGAACAATTTTTCAATCAATTGTCCTCTAGGGACAACTTTTCAATCAAATCAATTTTAAGGTTAGTTTCTCAAAATCAATCTGCCTTCTGAAACAAATTTTTCAAATCAATCTCTAAACTCAATTTCAACAACTCAAGTCAATCAAACCACTCAGCTCTTCACGAGACCTTGCTGGTCTTGTGCACACAAATTTTTCACGAGACCTCGCTGGTCTCGCTCAAACCTTCTCGGGGACCTCGCTGGTCTCTCTTAAAACCTCTTTGGGACCTCGCTGGTCTCACTTAAAACCTTTTGGGGACCTCACTGGTCTCGCTTAAAACCTTTTGGGGACCTCGCTGCTCGGGGACCTCGCTGGTCTTGCTTAAAACTTTTTGGGGACCTCGCTGGTCTCGCTCAAACCTTTCTGGGGACCTCGCTGGTCTCGCTCTAAACCTTTTTGGAGACCTCGTTGGTCTCACACTAATCACTTCATAAGAACCTCACTGATCCCCCGCGTTCACAGAATCTCACTAGTTGCACTCATAGCACGCCACTTGTTTATTCCCCTCATTAAAACACCAACTGGTTCCGTAAGTCCTCTCCGGCATTAACAACGGTTATCTCAGCACAAACAGATTTCGTAAGTCCTCTCCGGTATTAACAACAGTATTCAAGCACCAAAAACACATCATTCGTTTTTTTTCCCTCGTTGAAGAATAGAGCGACAACTTCCACTATCCGATCAAGGTATGTTTTCTACAACTCATATAGTTGCATGATCCATCATTTTTTTCATATGCATTTTTCCCTGACGAACTACGCTGGTCTGATCCTTACAATGAGGTACGTAGGCAGCTCTTACGAGCGCGACCACATGCACCACATTTTACTTGTTTGTTTTCGTACGAGGATGTCCACATTGAGGGGTGTCTTCTATCTTTGACGCGACTTCCATCACACAATGATTGTAAGCCTCGTCAAAGAGGGGCAACTGTAGACACCCCAAAATGAGACGTTTGTGTACATTTTTATCCCCGATGATGAAAGGAAATGCCCGGAAGAACTCTCGGATTGAAATTCTCCAAGTCAACTCAGTCAACAGTACCGTACGATACTCATCTCTCACGCACGGCACAGCCTCAGTCACGTACGGCATTTTTTCGAATTTTGGCGGTGGAAGTGTGTCGTACGGCACTGTCATTTGTCAAACAACTTTTGCAGAGTTCCAGCAGCTCAAAATGTTGGCGAATTGTTCCTCTGCTCATCATGGTTTCGTGTAAGAGTGAAAGGCTATTTCCTAGCTATGATTTCTTTGGGTGGGCATCAAGTAAACTTGGGCATCAAGTTGGTTCCTACGCCTATATATGCCGATCAACTTCAACGAGAAAAAAAAGAAGACGGAAAATGGTGAAGAACACCATGAAAGCCTACCTCTAAACCCCTTTGTCAAAACACCATTTACTGCAAATCACCTCCATTTGCTATCCATAACCTCCATAAATCAATCCTATAATCTTTTCCAAAGCAAATTCAATCAAAAAACCCAACCCTCTGTTTTCGGTTCCAAGCCCGTGAGGTAGCCATTCCAAATTTGTTCAAGTTCTAGCCATCAACCATCTTTGCTATCATACCAGATTGGAGTTGGAGTCCAGAGGAAGCCCAAGCCACATCCGGAAGTTCAAGAAAGAGTTTTAATCCGAGAATTGCAAATCGAGGTACGATCCCGTTTCGTCAAACCTCTTAGTTTTGGTACCCTGAGGGGAGGGGTACCAGTGTGGAATGATCTCCTATATCATCTCCATGCTTGGTATGCCCATGTCACAGTAAGACCAGTTCTATTTCACACCACCCGGTCGCGTCGTACGTGAAAACATCGCCTCGTACGGAGCGATTCAACGAGGAGGAACGTCCCTTATTCAAGCATACTATTTTCTCCTTCAAAGTAGTCCATTTTTAACCATGTTTGATACCCTGTATGCATCTTTTATTCAATCATGTCGAAAAATCAAAGTTTGAACTTTTTTGTGAAGGAAACAGTGCCGCACGGCACTCCCTATGTGTTGCACGGCACAGTTGGAGTGCTGTACAGCACTCTTTTGAAAATTTGACCGTTGGATTGATGAACAGTGCCGCACGGCACACTTTCTGTACCACACGGTACACCTAGTGTGCCGCACGGCACACTTTTGTAAAATCTGAAATTTTGAAACATTTCCTTCACAAAACAGTTTGAACCCTTGGTGTGTTGTTTGGATTACTTGATTTGCATGTTGCTTGTTTTCATTATTATCATCTGCTTTGATTGATAAACTGTTTATTTGAATAAAGTTTGGCATCAAACTATTTTAAAAATCCCACAAATGTTTAGTAAAGACCGATTTTTAATTGGGCGAGCGGGGTGCATTAAAACCCTTCCCCGTTCGTAACCTGGCTCCCGAATCCAAAACGAATCTCTGGTTTTCAAATTGTTTTCCAAATCATTTTCTAAATCATTTTCAAAACTGGTTTCTAGGGTTCAAACCATTTTCCAAAATAAAAACCTGGGTGGCGACTCTATTTTCAAATCATCAACCAAACCGGCGTGGAGATCCGACCGTCCACAATTACATTCTCACTAAAAATGGTCAATAAGTTCTAACAACGAAAGGCCAAATCCCAAAAGCACAAATACCGAGTTAAGAGTTATTACATTGCCAAATAGTCAAAAAGGATAAAATAAGGAAGTTACAAAATCATCTTTCCAAAAATATAATACAAAGATGAGAAAATGACTTCATGCACGTTAAAGCTCCATGTATGTATCACTCGACAAGCACCCAACTTCATGCTCCATGCCGTGTACCTAAAAATTGATAGGTTGAGCTCACTAGCCCAGTAGGAAAACTATTCTACTAACGCTAGATGTATAAACATGATACATGCATAATGAATGAGTATGGGGATGGACACAACCAATGTACAAGGTTAAAATGAACGGAAGGCTATAATTCGACCACGAAGTAACCAAAGTGTATCCAAGTGTCCGAAACGTGTCCAAGTGTCCCAAAACCATTTCAAGTATCCAACCAAAGTTCAACTAGTTACCAAAATCCTCCTTTTCGCGTATCGAAAGCCAATTTTCGCCAAATACGCCAAATTAATCCAAACACATGATAACCGAATTTTTATAAGAAAATATTCAACAATGTTAGTAGGGAAGTATCCCTTTGCCGGACTTCATGGGCTCCGTGCACCCCTGTCGAATTTCGCGGGCTCCGTGCACCCATGGCTAGGGACACCAAACGGGTGATCCCTAGAGTTTATTTTATCCAATAATATCAGTTCAAAAACCATTTGTCTTTCAAAAGGTTTCCAAAGTCCCATTTATTCCAAAAGTTCACCATTTTTGCCAAAAATGTTTCAACCGACGCGTGTCCAATACATAAAACATAAAATTTATTAATTCAATTTATTAATTCACGTGTCCAAGGGTTAATTTTATGAATTTAAAGTGGATTCGGTGTTCAAAATGGTGGTATGGGTAAAAAATGCGAAGATATGGACGATCGGGGACCAAACGGGCATCAAAGGGTGCCCGAGGACTACCCCAAAACAGGGGGCAGCCTCTGGAAAACAGGGGCAGCAGCCCTTGGCCCAGGAAATTGACAGATTTTCACCATTTTAGGTGTGGAATTTTAACCCAAACATAAATGTGAAGCTTAGGGCCAAAAATTGGATATGTAGAATGGTTAATGGACTTCATGGGAGGGTAATTCAATCCACAATTTCATCAAACACTTAGCCAATCTATAGATCACAAAATTGAGGTCAAGCAAACCCACAATAAGAGCAAAACATGAATTCAATGGATTTGAGGAGCAAGAACAAATTATATGCTATACATCCCATAAATACAACTAGAGGGAGTAGAATTTGTCTTCCTACCTCAAGATTTGAGCTTGAAATGAGTGGGTAAATGAAAACCCTAGCCTCCAATGAGCTCCAACCCGAAATGTGGGTTCTTGGAGCGAAACAAGTGCAATCCAAGTTTCAATACGCGTAGAGGAGATGATTTTAGGTGGGGTTCTTGAAGGGGACTTGTGGTTTTGTGGGTTTTTGGAGCTTGGAGCAAGAAAAATGGAGGAGAGGAGTGAGAGAGAGGCTGTCGGGCAGAGAGAGGGAGAGAGGGGGCTGATTTTTGTTAGAAAATGCAAGCACAAAAATGTACTTATACCCCCTACCCTTTACACTTTCACCCCTAACTTTCTAATGTATTTTAAACACACCCAAATGCATTTAAATGCTCTCTCTTCGACCCCTCAAGTTAAAATTTAATTCCTCACATTTACCCAACATTATTCCGGAAAAATTATGTAAAAAATACGGGTCCTTACATGTTATTCACACAAATGCATTATAGAACAATAATAAATTGTACTTACATTGGATCCCTTCTTAAATCCATGTAGTTCGCGTACCCAATCAGCTCCACAAAGTAACACTTCAACTGTTTCTGTTGCCAATGATGCACGATATGGATCAATTACTCTACCTCCCGCACTAAAAGTGGACTCCGAGGCCACCGAGGTACTAGGAATCGATAATATATCACATGCCATCTTGGACAGTATTATTTGCTTTCCACCATTCCAATGCATCAAAATGAGGATCCACGATTTCTTCACCATGTGAAACACATCTATAAACACCTTCTTCAAGATAAATGTCCAAATCTGATTTTGTAGGCTGAATGTTATAGGTTTGTCTCACAAAGGACTCAAATTTGGATTTACCGGTGACAACTTTTTTCCCTTGCGACACATTACTAAGAGAACAAATTTCTGCACTATTTTGCTGCAAATTTTGCTCACTATATGATTGGGAATGCATAGCAACATACTCATTGTAAAGCTCATAGAGAGATTCACGCACCATATTAATGTTGGCAGGAACATCTTCACCGTATATATCCAGAAAACAAAACCCAATGAGCATTAATTTGTATCTTGGATCCAATGCTGCACTGATAGCCATCACTAGATTACACTCACCCCAATACTTGTCAAATTTTAGCTTCATCTTTAAAGCCATTGATCTCAAGTAATCCAATGTATCCACTGACTTTTTATCCAAGATTTCTTTAATGCTCCAAACCTCGGTGAGAAACAAATTGGAAGTTGGGTATTCACATCCAGAGATTATATTTGTCACGTCATTGAAAATAACCAAAAATTGACACACATGATCAATTTTCTCCCACTCTTCAGAACTAGGCACATATACAAATCCCATGTCCCTTTCACTGTACCTAGGGAAAACATCTTTGAACTCCAAGGCAGCAGACAACATTTTATAAGCTGAATTCCATCGTGTAGGACAATCTAAGATTAGACCTTTTGAAGTCAATTTCAGCTACTTAGCAATCTGACTGAACTGACTTAGGCGCGCTTCAGAGTGCAGTAAATACTTCACACCATCCCGAATACAATTCGTGATTTCTTTAATTTCACCAAGCCCATCTTGCACCAAGAGATGAAGTATGTGTGCACAACACCGCACATAGAAAAGTTTACCATCCAAAGGTAACTTCTTCTTTAACAACTTAAAGGTCGACTTCAAGTTCCTCAAAGCGACATCATTGTATTTAGCATTGTCCACCATGATGCTAGCCACCTTACTTTCAATGTCCCACTCAACAAAACACTTGTGAAGAGCATCAGCAACAATTATCTCTGAAATGTGGAGGTGGCACATTGCAAAAGTTGAGCACACGCTTTTGTGACTTCCAAGCATCATCAACAAAATGACTAGTGACAACCATATATGAGATCTTTTGCGAGGTGGACTTCCACATGTCTGTTGTGATGCTAATTCTTCCAACACTCTTCAACGACATCTTCAACTTCTTCTTTTGTATTTGGTAAGTCGACATATAGTCAGCTTTGGCAGTGGCACGACTTATCTTTACCCAATGAGGAGTCGCCGTCTTCATCATCTTGTTAAATAGAACATGCTCCATATGCATAAACGGATACTCGTGGTATAGTATCATATGCGAAGCATCTTCTCTAACTTTTGCATGATCATATGTGAAGGTCGTAAGATTCCCACTATCTGATCCACCTGTCTCAAATGATAAAGTCTTTTGCTTTTTCTTTACTCGTCCAACAGCAAATTGACGTTGCACACACTCCCACCGATGTCTACGAAGTTGAGTAGTACAACCAGATGCTTGAATGGCAAATTTTTGTTTGTAGAATTTACATTGAGACTTCTTGCTTCCATCTTGAAAAGTCACCTCATCAAAATCATTCCAAACTTCTGATGTGCACTTTCTGGCTTTCTTTTCAAATGGGTTAGGCTCCTCTTCATCAACAACTTCAACAACTTTTTCATTCCCCGTTAAGTCTACTGACTCTACCCCAGTAGCAGCCTCATTCAGATCTTCATTTCCGTTAGCAATGACTGGACTAGTCGAAGAATCCTCAAATGATGAAAATTGTGTGCAAGAATCTTGTAGTGTTGAAGTGAGATGAAATTGTCTATCAGACATATCTACAATTACAAAATTATCCAACAATTAATCAACTATATATAACTAAAACAACAAGTAGAGGAGGAGGTAATCAGAAAACTAACCACACCAAAGTAAATCGAAGAGAGAAGTTGATCTCCCAATCCCAACATTCACCGGAACAAACCTGAGAGTCAACATAAACACAACCCGAAATATCAAAATCTGTCCTTAAAAAAAAAAAAAAAGACCAAAAGATCGACAATCTAAAGCCCTAAAAAATAGTATGAGCTTTGTTTATATGTCCCAAAAAACACAGAACAATATGGAAATACTCAATATCAAGAAATCTGTTAGGATCGAATCACACACGCACACGATATACGAGTATTAAACAGTAAAAGAATTGACACAGAGATATACGTGGTTCCCCAAAACCGGGTACGTCCACGGGAGCACACAGAATAGCCGTTTATTGATCAACCAGTTACTAGGGTTTTACAATAGAGAGTATTTATATGTGGCTGCTACTCTTATTCCAACCCTAACTCAAACTTATAGCCTGAATACCTATAATGCCCTTATAACACCGTTCATAGACGATTTAAGCCACCCGGTATCGATACAGGAAAAACCCTGTATCGATACCCATACATTCTGTTCGCTCCTTGTTGCCTCGGTATCGATACAAGGAAACTCCTGTATCGATACCGGCTCCTCCAACATGCCTCCCAGCTTGCTTTATCGATCCCGGGAACTTCCCAGTGCCTCTCATACACACCATATGAGCCATAGTTCCAACAATCTCCACCTTGGCGAATATTCTCGCCCATTCAGAAGATAACCACACCGATCCAACAAGTTTTGGGAGGACGCCTCCTTTCTAGCATCTGGAGACATTAACCAAGTTCAAGCAATGCTTGAACTTGTCCGCGGTCACAGCCTTTGTCAACATGTCAGCTGCATTCTCAGAAGTGTGCACCTTTTCCAACACCACATCACCCATAGCAATTAACTCTCTCACCTTGTGAAATCTCACGTCAATATGCTTGGTCCGCGCATGATACACTTGATGCTTTGCCAAGTAAATGGCACTCTGACTATCACAATACAGCTGCACTCCACCTTGATCTATGCCCAACTCTCTCACAAAACCCTTTAACCACAACGCTTCTTTCCCAGCCTCAGTCACTGCCATGTACTCAGATTCAGTAGTAGATAGAGCCACTAGAGGTTGTACCATGGATCTCCAACAAATTGGTCCACCCGCCAAAGTAAACACATACCCTGTCGTAGACCTCCTGTCATCCAACCCTCCAGCATAATCCGCATCTACATACCCCACAACTGAAATCTGATCCCGTTGCTTAGCAAACATAATCCCATGGTCTGCAGTACCTCTCAAGTATCTGAATATCCACTTGACCGCTTTCCAGTGCTCTCTGCCTGGATTTGCCATGTACTTGCTCACTGTGCTGACTGCATGTGCCAAATCGGGTCTTGTACAACCAACTGCACTCGCATAAGGCACGTTTGACATATCCTGAATCTCTTCAGCTAATTCCGGACATTGTGCTGTAGACAACCTGAAATGACTCGCCAATGGAGTGCTGACCTGTTTAGCATTAGCCATACTAAACCTCTCCAACACTTTTCCCATGTAATCTTTCTGGGACAACCACATCTTACCAGCTGACCTATCCCTGTGAATCTCCATCCCAAGTATTTTCCTAGCAGCACCCAAATCCTTCATGTCAAACTCCTTTCCCAATAAGGTCTTCAACCTATTGACTTCAACCATACTTCTCGCAGCAATAAGCATATCATCCACATAAAGTAATAGAAAAATATAGGAATCATCATCAAGACTCTTAACATAAACACAACAATCATACTCACAGCGTGTGAACCCAATCTGGATCATGAACGAATCAAACCTCTTATACCATTGTCTCGGAGACTGCTTCAGCCCATATAGCGACTTCTTCAACCTACAGACTAGGTGCTCAGTCTCTGGCTGCTTGAACCCCTCAGGCTGCTCCATGAATATAACTTCCTCCAAATCACCATGGAGAAAAGCTGTTTTCACATCCAGCTGCTCTAACTCCAGATCATAGCTAGCCACCAATGCCAAGATAATCCTGATTGAAGTATGCCTCACCACTGGAGAAAATACCTCATCATAATCAATCCCCTTCCTCTGTGAGTACCCCTTTGCAACTAATCGAGCCTTGAACCTCTCCCTTTCCTTTTCTGACACAGCCTCTTTCTTCCTGTATACCCATTTGCAACCCACTGTTTTCTTTCCCTCAGGCAATTCTGTCAACTCCCAAGTCTTATTCTTTTTCAATGATTCCATCTCCTCCACCATGGCTTCCATCCATCTGTCCCTTTCAGGACTAATGATAGCATCCTGAAAAGTAGACGGATCCCCACTAGTGGTTGACAGTGCATATGAAACCATATCCTCAAACCCATACCTCTCCGGTGGTTTGATAGTGCGTTTGGGTCTCCCTGTGGCTATACTTTCCTTCTGCTGCTGATCAACCTGTCCCACTGGCGGTGGATTCCCAGTGTCACAACTTTCCAGCTCAATTTGTACACCCTGTTGCTGTTTGCTGGTGTCTTCCCCAGCCTCGGTTTTCAGAACCCCTTGATATGCCTTGACCATAGAAGCTTCATCAAATACCACATCCCTACTGATCACCGTTTTCTTTGATTCCGGATCCCACAGCTTATACCCCTTCACACCTTTCTCATACCCAAGAAAGATGCACTGTTTGGACTTTGCATCAAGCTTGGACCTCTCATCACTCGGAACATGAACAAAGGCTGGACAACCAAAGATCTTCATACCTGAGTAATCTACCTCTTTCTCTGTCCACACCTCCTGTGCTACCTTACTACCCAGAGCAGTACTCGGCGACCTGTTTATAATAAAAACTGCCATACTCACTGCGTCTGGCCAGAAATTTCTCGGAAGCCCTGCATTCAACTTGATACACCGTGCCCTCTCTGCTATAGTTTTGTTCATTCTCTCTGCCACCCCATTCTGCTGTGGTGTCTTCCTAACAGTCCAGTGCCTCTGAATCCCATGCTCCTCACAAAACTTCAGAAAAGGCCCATACCTGTACTCTTTCCCATTGTCTGTTCTGAGGCATTTAATTCGTCTCCCTGTTTGATTTTCCACTTCAGCTTTCCACACTCTGAATTTGTAAAAAACCTCAGACTTGTGCCGCATGAAGTACACCCAAACTTTTCTCGAAAAATCATCGATAAAGGTCACGAAATACAGAGATCCCTCTCTCGAAGCTACCCTCACTGGCCCCCAAACATCCGAATGCACGTAGTCAAGTATTCCCTTAGTTTTATTCACTGCATGTCTAAATTGCACCTTACACTGTTTTCCCAGAACACAGAACTTGCAGAAATCAAGTTTGCACGATTTCACCCCTTTCAACAGCTTCCTTTTATGTAATTCTAGCATCCCACGTTCCCCCATATGCCCCAACCGCATATGCCACAACAAGGTATCATCAGTATCCTCAGCTGTAGTGGCAGCAGCTCCACCTACAACTGTACTCCCTATCAAACGATAGATATTCCCTCCAACCTTTGAAGCTTTCATAATCACCAGAGCACCTTTCGTTACCCTCATGACTCCACCACCTGCTTTATACTCACAGCCATTAGAGTCTAAGGTTCCAACGAAATTAGATTCTTCCTTAAGCCTGGAACATGCCTAACATCACCAAGAGTTCTCACAACACCATCAGACATCCTAATTTTCATTGTGCCTATTCCAATAACATTACATGTTGCATCATTACCCATTAGAATAGTACCACAATTCACTGACCTGTATGTATCGAACCACTCCCTGTTAGGCGACATGTGAAAAGAACATGCTGAATCCAGAATCCATGAGTCTGCCCCGTGCTCTGCATTCGTTGACACCGACAACATATCACCATCACAATCATCCGATGACTCCTCCACAACGTTCGCAGATTTCGATGGTCCAGCTTCCTTCCAGGTTCCCTTTCCCCCATTCTTCTTCCTGTATGGACAGTCTTTCTTGAAGTGTCCTGTTTCGTGACACTTGTAACACTTTAACTCCTTTTGCTCAGGAGTCCTGCCCCTTGACTTAGACTTCCCACGCGCTCCTGTTCTTCCCCTTTCCGATTTTCTGCCACGTTCCTCTCTCCCTTTTGCCACCAGCCCTTCTCCCGAAATACCCTCGGTCTGTTGCCTGCGTTGATTGTACGCAAGTAGGGCTGCCGTGACTTCCTCCAATTCTAGGGTTTCTTTCCCCCAGAGTAGGGTTGTAACGAGAGTCTCCATAGAACTCGGTAAAGAACATAACAACATCAGCGCTTGGTCTTCCTCGTCGAACTTCACTTCAATCCTTAGCAGATCGCTAATAATCTGATTGAACGTATTAATATGTTGAATAAGGTCAGAACCCTCGATCATCTTTAACCCAAATAGTTTCTGCTTCAAAAACAGTTTATTCGTCAATGACTTTGACATATACCTGCTCTCCAGTTTCGTCCAAACCCCAGCCGGCGATTCATCACCAATCACGTGATACATAATATTGTCTGCAAGACACAGACGAATCGTACTCACCGCCTTCATCTGGAGTTCTTCCCAGTCGTCATTCGACATGGCCTCTGGTTTCTGCTTAAATGCCTTCACCAATCCCTGCTGCACCAACAGATCTTTTACCCTCTGTTGCCATAGTCCGAAATTCCCAGTCCCGTCGAACTTCATCACATCGAACTTTGTAACAGACGAACTCGAAGCCATCGTTCTTCGCGTGTTCAATCAGACCCGAGCTCTGATACCACTTTGTTAGGATCGAATCACACACGCACACGATATACGAGTATTAAACAGTAAAAGAATTGACACAGAGATATACGTGGTTCCCCAAAAACCGGGTACGTCCACGGGAGCACACAGAATAGCCGTTTATTGATCAACCAGTTACTAGGGTTTTACAATAGAGAGTATTTATATGTGGCTGCTACTCTTATTCCAACCCTAACTCAAACTTATAGCCTGAATACCTATAATGCCCTTATAACACTGTTCATAGACGATTTAAGCCACCCGGTATCGATACAGGAAAAACCCTGTATCGATACCCATACATTCTGTTCGCTCCTTGTTGCCCCGGTATCGATACAAGGAAACTCCTGTATCGATACCGGCTCCTCCAACATGCCTCCCAGCTTGCTTTATCGATCCCGGGAACTTCCCAGTGCCTCTCATACACACCATATGAGCCATAGTTCCAACAAAATCCAAGTTATCCAACAAAAACCCATGAAAATAAACACAGGTGTTTGATTACTAGTAGTGGTAGAGTTTGAACTTGGAATTGCTTTGTTCAACAATAAATTAAATTATATTTTTCGGTGGACAATTTGAAGCAGTATAATGGTATCTTTATATCCAACCTAATGTTCTTACCCAATGATCTTACCAAAGAATCCCAGTTTGGTTGCAAAGTTAATTGTGATGCAAAAAATATCTACACGGTGTTTGATGCATGTGAATTAGTAGAAAAATGGAACGAGTGAAACAGACCTCAAGAAAAATTTACCGCTAATATGGCATATTAACATCAAACTGATGAATGTAAATGGGTTTTTAGTTTCAGAAGAGTAGATCATAAAAGTAGGAACTAGGAAGTAGGAACCCATTTTCAAAATGAGGACTAAGAGAAATAGGAATATAGGGAGAGATTTCTCACTAGATTTTAGGAAGATCGACAAGTAGATGAGAGTGAGATCACCTTTCTTTCAGTTGCTCGATGATCGGAGATTGCCGGAGAGTCAGATTGGAGACGACAAGGTTTGGGGTAGGCTACGCCTGGGATCGCCTCTCTCTCTGTTTTGGAAGTTGAGTGAACTGATGAGTGGGGAAGTAAAGAGGCTGAAACCCTAATGGCTAATAGTATATATATACTTGGCTCGTGAGCCGATTCGAGCCGAGCCATACGTAGCTCGAGCTCGTTAGTTTACCCCTCAAGTCGAGCCGTTACTGAGCCGAGCTCCCGAATGGCTTGGTTCGCTTACACCCCTATGTGCATATATACGGACCGGTATGGTTCAAACCACGGTTCGTGATTATGAAACCAGAACAGAACCAAAATGTCCAAATAGACCGGTTCGGTCCGATCGATCCGGTTTTATGGTTTTTTGGTTTTCTTGTACACCCCTAATGGTGTTGTGCTCTGGTCTAGATTGTTTCGTATACTCCTAATTGGTTCATGCATTTTATTGTGATGAAGTCTGCAATATTGCCTTGGGGCTTCTGCCTTCGGGCTATTGTAATGACATTTGCCGTTGAAAAAATTATTGCAAGTACATATTTTTTCCGCAGTGGAAAATTAAGTCCAAAACAGGACTTGGCGCTAATTTCTCAATCAGATAGAATATTTATTAAACTTCCATCGAACTGCGGTTTTAGTTTCCCAAGTCCGCTTCTTGAACCCCATACGTACAAAGCCCCTGAATTCCGTGGCCAGGAATTTGAGTTATGGGCTGGGCCTTAATAGCCAATCAAGAAACCAAATGATTTGGGTTGGGCGTAGTTTTTAAAATTTTTTCTGTTAAGAGTTGGCTAATTAACTCATTCGTATTTTAGGAATTTGAGTTATGGGCTGGGCCCTAATAGGCAATCCAGAATGCAACTGATTTGGGCTCGGCGTAGTTTTTTACGTATTATTTTTTTCAGATAAGAGTTGGCTAATTAACTCATTCGTATATTTTAGGTTGCTTCAAGATTTGTGATTAGGAATTCTATTTTCTTTTTTCCCGATAACGCTCCGTTCATTTGTTTGGAATATTGCCAGAAAAATGTATTCTCAGGGATGTAAAAGAAATTGAAACTTATTTTCTTCTGCGTATTTTCTTGCCAAAGAACTAAAATTCCTTTTTTTTGCAGTATCTATTAGGCTGTGTTTGGAAGTTAGGGAAAGAAAGAGAAAAGAAGGAAAAATAATTAAGAAGAAAATTAGAGGGAAAATTGAAGAGAAAATAGGAGGAAAGTTAAATAAGAATTTGAATATTTTCCTTCCTCTTTTTGTAGAACTAAACAATGGAAGGGAATTTTTTAAAATTTTCTCTCCCTTTCTCTTCCTTTCCCTAAGAACCAAACAGAGCCTTATGCTGGAACGTATTTTCCATTAGGAAAGTTGAAGTTAGAGGTCTCATAATTTTCTTGATATAATTGAACACCTAAAAAGTTATGAAAAAAATGATTTGCCCATCACTTTCCATCCTTTTCGTGCAACTGAAGGGGGCCTAATTAGAATACTATTTCTAATGAAATTTTTAGAATTGCATAATCGGAGACATTTCTAGTAAGGACTCTCTTATATAAGTTACAGTGCGGGATTTTTCGTTCGAGATCGAATTTCGACGATCCAAACCGTTAGATGTGTTTAAAATGCATTTTTAAGGTCCAACGCTAGGATTCATAAAAAAAAACCCGGAAGGGTTTGATCCGAGCAGTTTTTGATAAAGATGTACATATACACATTTTATCGAAAACGGCTCGGATCAAGCCTTTCCGAGTATTTTGTTTTACTAATCCTCGCGTTAGACCTTAAAAACATGTTTTAAACACATCTAACGATTTGGATCGTTGAAGTTCAATCCCAAACAAAAAATCCTGCACCGTAGAAAGTAAGGGAGCCCTTATTAGATATTTGTTGTTGGATGATCAAACAACTTCAAAAACGCGTAGGGCCACCATTCTCTCTGACAAGTAAGAACATATAGAAACAAGAATGTAAACCTAAAATGAAAAATAAGAAAAGTTGGTTGTAGAATGATTTTTGTCGAAAAGAATCAAAATCAGTTCCTTTCAAGTTTTCACGACCTGATTATTTCCATTTGTCGCTTGATTTGTTCCAGGAAACTTCGTGGAATCTGCTTGAAAACATGTCACTTAGCTAACACATTGCTTGTTCAATTGGTGAAATCAATACTCCAATTTGTCCAAAGTGTATTTAGATGATCCGGATTTGAAGAGAGAAATAGGAGAGAGGAGGAAGAGAGACAGTGTTTTAATCCAGACCGACCAACACACTTTTGGACGGCTTGGATGTGCCAAAGGGGCACCACGTCATCTCCTACCCAATTTGCACCCAAGTTTTTCTCCTGTAAATTTGTTTGCAGGAAGCTATACTCCTATGGAAACATTATTTGATGAAAAATTGTTTGACATATAGTCGAGATACACATAAATTGACCCGAACACTTGAGTTGTAAGAAAAAAATAATAGGGGTGTCAACCGTGATCACCATTTTTGGGTTCATTTATTACGTTTATGACATGTATAGTACTTTTTTTTTTTTTTTTTGATCCATCGGAAATTCATAGTACTTCATGTTTCACTATGTTAATTGATCACATCCCACGCACACGTCCTATATTTCGGGCATAATGTGTCTCACAGGTTCAAAGCTGCACGACTAGATCATTTTTTCTTATGGATCATGTTGTTACTTCGATTTTTGATAGTCAGGTTTTCTGGTTAGCTTGCGCATATCTTGACTGATTCTAAAAGACCAATTTCACAGTCTGTTAGAAGCGGCCCAATATTCATGATGACACTTCGGTTTCACTATTTTTAGTGATGTTATTGTTATATTCTTTTAATATAAATAAGTCAAATTAAAGCGGGTGCACATGTCGCGTACACCCAAACAATTACATAAAAGGCGCATTTCCCTAAAACAATCATTAAACTATAACACGTTCAAATTTTTTTTGTTAATTTTTCTACGCAATTTTCTTTTAACAGAAGTGTTGGCTACTCAAAACTGTTACTTCCTTAATTGGGTTGTTGCCTTGCGTGTAGGAATATGCATTGCGTGTTATTCTTCTCATGCGATCAAACGAAAGTGCACAAAGAATAAAGAATCAAAAGAATAAAAAGAAGTACAAAACCATCCGAACAATTACATAAAAGGCGCATTTTCTTTTAATATGAATAAGTCAAATTAAAGCGGGTGCACATGTCGCATACACCCAAACAATTACATAAAAGGCGCATTTTCATTTATACTGCCCCTACAGCATTATCCGATAATTGAAAACCAACATACGAAGGAACACCAATATAGTACAAAATAATGAAATGATCTTGCCTCCGAACGCAAGCGAAAAATCCGGATGATGCTGAATCATAAAGATTGGAGCTATCTTCTTTTCTACTAATAAAGAATCGAAAGAAGTTTGGGTTATACGAAGGAACACCAATATAGTACAAAATAACGAAATGTTGTTGCCTCCGAACACAAGCAAAAAATCCGGAAGGAACCTGCAGTCAGCCGTAAGATTACTCAAGTGATGGAGTACATTTGCGGCCAACGTACCCAGCTGATGGGTAGCTTTGGCTTGAGTTTCGACGCTAATATGAGTGATATTGAGTTGCGTATGCTCCGCTAATCACGAAGCATCCTGTAGAGGCATGGAGCCCAAAACTCCGCGCCTTCCATTCCATGGCTCCTTCTCAAAAGTTACAGCTTTCACGCTAGGATATAGTGTTACATTTACTACTTGTTTATCTTCAGAGAGGTCCAAAGGTTAATCAGGAAACCAAAAAGTCCAAGTAGAAAAAAGAAAAAAACCTTTGAAGCCTTTGACAAGTAATTGTAGGCCTTAATCAGGAAAACCAAAAGGTCCAAGAAAAAAGAAAAATCCTTTGAAGCCTTTGACAATTAATTGGGCCTACACACTCTTAATATTCACGAAAAATCAATGTCCAAAACGGTCGACAAAGCCAGTCATGACATCTGGGATTACAAGTTAATTTCAATGTTGATGCAGTGGCTTGTCAGTAATCCTTACATTATTTTATAACCAAGGGTACGTCGGGGCCAGCTTGCGCGTGTATATCGATTAATCTTGGGTACTAACTCCACCATACTCTAATGAGGATTCTATTTAAAGCCAGCAAAGTTTCATATGGAGTGACCCTAAAAGAGTTGATAGCACCAAATAGGGTTTCAAACCTGAGACCTTATATAGAAGGGAGCAAATCTCACCTTGACCCTTACGCCAATCCTTCGGGTTTGGCAGTAATACTTTCTTGTGACCACATGATCTCACCCAACCAATTTTGTTATTGGTGTTAGGTTTGTTGGCGATTTCCGGGTTTGTCAAACCATTTTTGTTTGTAATGGGTTTGGGTGGTAGAGTTCTAAGTGTTTGAGTCTAGATACTCCATTCTTGTGCTTTCAAGCTTCATTGTCAAGATTGATGCCGCACCAAGTCTTTTGATGCTCTTCTGGGAAGGTATATTCATGCATCGAACATGTGCATATGTTTCCACAAATGTGGCTTTCAATTTTCGTGATTCATGCTTCCATTTCATGTCTTAGGAGAGTGCATTGGCATTTGCCTGAAATTCACATTTTTGGTTAAGGCATTGTATTGGCAGCATTCTAGCGTTTCCTGGCGTCTGCTGTTGTATCTGTGTGATTGGTTTCATTGGACATGTGTCTAGATCGTGACCGTTCATGTTTTTCAAGGAGCGTTGGACTAGCGTTAGCACGCGTCAGTTGACGCTCCTGAGATTGAGTCATTTCTGTACATGTGTACGAATCTTGACCGTCCAATCTTTGAGGAGAGCTGGATAAGCGTTAGCACGCATCAGTTGACACGCGCGTGTCATCTTCTCATTGGCTGTCTTTGTGCTCACGAAATTCACACATATAAAAGCCATTTTTCTCTCATTTTAGGGTAGACATTCATTGGAAAAATCAGCCCCCTTTTTAGAGAGAGAGTGTCTCCTTCTTCTCTTTGTGGAACTTGATGTTCTTGATGATTTGAGCTTGCTCTTCTCATCTTTCTTCAATCTAGAGTCTTCCTCTCCATGGATCCACTCTAGGTTGATTTTGTTTTTCAAAAATCTTCATAAAAATCATATCTTTCATACATCATGTTGTGTTGCCTACATATCTACGTGGCCGGATGATCCGGAGCCGTCTTTGATACGGAGATCGAGGGGTGTTGAACTCGTGAAGGCTATGGAATCAAGAAGGGGCTTGGGGAGCTAAATCAAGGAGTGGAGTTAGGTGTAGCTTGGGGCAAGTTGGTAATTCCTAATCTTGTAACTCTTGATTTAACCTTTTGATTTATAGCAATTGGTAGATTAGGCCGTGGTTTTATGCTTAGGGTATTTAGACCCTAAGTAGTTTCCACGTATATCCTTGTGTTTTGTGCCTTTGTTTTACTTAATTTGCATTGAAATTGTTAGTTGGATTAAATAGCCATGGAATTGGGGTGAATGTGAATCACTTGGTGGTATTGAATTTTTAATTGATAGTCCTATTCACCCCCCCTCTAGGACTTGTTTCACCTTTGCATAGTTTCAATTGGTATCAGAGCCTGTGTGCTCTTTGTTTGCTTAATTGCTTGAGTTGATCCTTTGTTGTGCAATGGATAGGACGGGTCCTATGGAAGGTGGGTCAAATTCTCGACCCCCTTACTTTGATGGGAGTGACTACTCTCTTTGGAAATAAAAAATGAAGAACTATTTGATTGCTCTAGGCATTAGAGTTTGGAGGTCCGTTCTTTATGGTTATGAACAACCCACGTTTGAGGATCGTAGCACTAAAAAGGTTAGAAAGAAAAACGAATCGGAGTGGAGTCCGGCGGATATTGAGAGTTGTGAGATGAACTCACGTGCTTTGAGTGCTATTTTTAATGCCTTGTCTAGATCCGAAGTCAATCGTATCTCTTCTTGTGTCACGGCTAAAGAGGCTTGGGAGATTCTCCGTACCTCCCATGAGGGTATTGAAACGGTGAGGGTTTCTAAACTTCAAATGTGCACTGCTAAATTTGAGGAACTTAAAATGCTTGATGAGGAGACTTTTGATAGTTTCATAACTAGACTCACCGAGATCATTAACACATTTCATAGCCTAGGTGATCCTCTTTCAAATCTTAAAGTGTGTAGCAAGATCCTTAGGTCCCTTCCCTTTAGGTTCTTGACCAAAGTGACTTCCATTGAAGAACGGTCGGATGTTGATGACATATCTTTTGCCGAGTTGGTTGGTAAACTTCAAATTTTTGAACTAAATCACTTGAAGGACTTCAAACCTTTGAAGTCCCTTCCTAAGACCGGTAAGGATATTCCTTTCAAAATTGATAAAGAGGAAATCACCGAGGGTAGTGACACGGATGAGAGTCTTGACGATGAGGAGTTAGGTGCACTTGTCAAAAAATACAAGAGGTTTGTGACACTTCGGAAACATAAAGAAATCGGTAAGAACCCGAAACCATTGAGGGGTTATAAGAAGAACACGTTTGACACAAATGGCAAGAAACCTTCATTTGATAAATCCAAAAAGCCACAAGGAATACAATGTCATGAGTGTCATGGGTTTGGTCACATTCAATCCGAGTGCGCTAATTCTCTTAAAAAGAAGTTTAAAAAGGGGTACAAGGTCACGTGGGAAGATGATAGTGACGATGAGGGTAGCGAGTGTGGTGCTTTTGAGTTGGGCGAGGGAAATTCCAATGTCAATGCTTTGGTCACAACGGTTGGTTCTCCTCCTTCTCCTAAATCTTTGTTCGAGTCCTCTTTCTCTAGTGATGAGAGTGTTAAGAGTAAAAGATCTAGTTCCAAAGTGGAAATTGCTAAAACTGATGAGAATGATGGTGAGGATTGTGAGACCGAGTCTATCAATGTGATCTATGATCAACTTTACAAAGACTTTAGGAAACTTGGGAAAAGAAAGAAGGAAGTGGAGTCAAATCTTAAAAATGTGGAGAGAGAAAATTTTGCTTAAGGATGATCTTGTCGTTACCTCTCGTGAGTTAGAAGAGCTTAAAGTTTACAATGCCAAATTGGTCGAAAAATTTGAACTCATTGAAAAGGAGAGAATTAAGGGTTTGAAAGAGATTGAGAAGGCTAAGTCTAGGATTAGTGAGCTTGAGAGAGATCTTGGTGAGGCTAGTGAAGTCATTAAGAGGAATGAGTGTGGGGCTACACGTCTAGCCGAAATGACTAGGACTTTTAGAGACAAGAGTGATCTAGGCTTTATAGATCCTCCTTCACTTCAATCCAAGTCTAGTGATGAGCCTATTAAGGAGATCTCTTTTGTGAGTGCCGGGACTACTTCTAGTCCTTCTTCCTCTAGAATGTCCATTCCAATAGAGTTGGAGTCCTCTAAGAAAGCTCTTATGTGTCATCTTTGTGGTGTGGAGGGACATATTCAACCTCATTGCAATCGTATGTTTGAGAGTGCTAAGTTTAAGGTTGGTGATTCTCTTTCTAGCAAGACCAAGCCTATAGGGGGTAAGTCTCTTAAGAAGAAAGTCTTGACTTGTCACCATTGTGGTGTTGAAGGACACATTCATCCTTTTTGCTATCGCTTGAAAAGAGAGAGTGTCAAGAGGGGTCAAACTCAAAGACCCATGAACCGTTTTATTCCACGTAGTGTGGTTCTTGGTCAACCCAATGTGGGAAGACCTTGTGGTGTTACCTCTTCTCCACCACCAAAGTCTCGAAACAATGTTTTTCTCGCCAAGTTGTCTCATCTTGCTACTCAGTCATCCTACATTGTTGAAGAGATAAACAAGTTGTCTTTGCATGCTAAGAATTTGAATAGTGCTTCTTGTGATCAAAACAAATCGAATCATGCTTGGAAGAAAGTTGATCGTGCTTCACATGTCTCACAACCTCTAAATACTCTTAGGGAGTTTGGGGGTTCTTCTTCGCTTCATTGAGTTCGGTTGGTTGCATTTCACTTTTGTGTGCTTCATGTCATGTTTGAGTCTAGAGTGGTCATGTGTTTTTTGTTTAGTGTTTGCATTGATTTTCATTTTGTCTTTTGTTTTCATTAGTTAAATGCATTTAGGGTCATGTTTTGGTCTTTTTGTTTGTGTGCTTGCTTGTCGAATGCTTGTGTGCTTGTCGTGTGGATGCTTCTTTCATCATGCATGAGAATAAGTTTGGTGCACTTGTTGGTTGGGCTTTGAGATTTGAGCATAACCATTGGGATCATTGAAGTGTGCATTCGTGTTGATATCATGTCGTTTTCATTGTCTCGAGTGAATCTCATGCTCTCCTCTATTTGCACACACTCTTTTGGGGCTTGATCCTTTTGGTGTTTAAGGGTACTCATTCTTATCTTGGTTAGAGTCTACTTGATTGGACTTTTGATTGACCAAATGCTTAAGTTCACCTTTAGATGCTTTCCCCCATTGATTTTTCTCAAGAACTACCATCAAGGGATTAGTGTGAAAGCTTCCTTGGTGCATAAAAGAGTGAGATCCTTGTTCGAAAGAAATCATGTTTGTTGAAAAGAATCCCAAACAAAGTTTAAAAAAAAAAAAAAAGGGGAGATACTCATTGTGTAGCTTTTTAAGTCTAGATTTGGGGTTGTTGCTCTAGTGCACCCCCTCCTTATTGATCTCGCACCTAGGCGAATGGCTACCTAATCATTGCACCATCCTAGATTTGTGTGTTCCTCTTGGGTCATGGAAATCGAAATGGGGTTTGTGCGTGAAGTCTTTAGGTCCAAGTGCCTTATGGTTTGACTTCACTTGTCTATCTTGTGTGAGTCTCTCTCGAGATTGGGTGGATGTCCCTTGGCATTTTTGAGTTTCTTGCACCATCTTATAAGAGGTCACCCACTCACTTTGATAGTAGAGAGCATGAAATTCTCTTGTTGATCACTTGAACTCATGATATTGTCATGTCATGCATTGCTCGTGCTATCTTGGTTGTGTTTGAAAATCGTGTCTCAAAGCAAGCATGTTCATCTTGTTCTTGTTCATGATGTGAGAGAGTGATCATTGTTAAATACTTGATTTTGTGTGCCCTTGGATGCGTGCATGAATGTGATCTCATTAGAATGCATTTTGGGAGGGGGAGTCACATTTGTGTTTTCATTTGCTAATCACTTCATTATTTATGTCTTCATTCTTGAGAGAGATGGATTTGCTTAGGGGGAGCGTTGTCCTTTTGGTGTTATTTGATTTCGTGAGGGACAACATTTTGGTGAGGGGGAGTTTTGAAATTGTTGAGGCATTTCTTTGGAGGTGAGTCTCTCATTTTTGTTCCAAAGGGTTATGGGGAGTGTTTTATGTTTGGGAGGTTTTTAATCTTGTCAAGGGAGTGGTTCACATGCCTTAGAAATTTTTTTAAAGGGTTGAGTGTGGTCATTTGCATATCAGGTGTAGTGTAAAATCCTTCTTTAAAATTTACATGACCTGCTGGGAAAAATTTTGAGGAGTAACTTCAGTAGTCTGTGAGAGATTCAGAGAGCTAGCGTTTCCTAAGGGTTTCCATGCGTCAACTAACGCTGCACCACATCTCTTGCACGTGTCTTTTTTTTTTATAAACCGGCTCAATCTATTTCACATACACAATCTTTTTTCATCCAAACTGGGTTCACTTCTTACTCTGGCCACGTGTTATAATCTGGTTACATCTCATTTAATCACAGCCGTTCACAATAGGTTAGTGAGCATTCCCTTTCATTAGTTTTTTCTCAGCCCACCACAGAGAACATCTCTCTCTCTCTTTCTCTACCCGCTGTTCACCTCTGAAGCGATTTTCCATCTAGGGTTTCATTCCCTCTCAATCATCTCACCTTCTCTCAAGTATGGGCTAGAAATCGGGCTGTTACACGCTGTGGGAGGTTGTTTTCCTCTCTATTTCCGTTTGTTCTTGCACTAATTGAAGGAGAACTCGAAGTTTTTGGGGGTCTTATGGAGTTGGTCTTTCACTTGATTAACGGTTCTCACTCTCGGTTCACTGATTTTTTGGAGTTCAGTCATGTTTCTGTGAGTTTTCTCAATCAGGGTTCGAAGCTTTTGGAAGTGTTCTAAGTCGTATTTGCTGCTTGTGATGGTGTTTCCAGACCGCATGCCCTGTGTTTGTTCTTCTCCGATTGCAATGGGTTTCACGTTCAAGGGTTTTGAGGTAGCGGTTAGTACAGTTTGAGGTGCTTACACCGGGTGTGTTCTTTGGTCAGCCATGGGTTCCAGTCATAAGGATTTCTGGGTTGATGTTTATGCTCTCTCTCACTGAGCCTCAGTTAGTGTTTCGGACCCATGTGCTTCTGCAACTTTCTGGGTTTCTCACCTAGGGCCCCTCTGTGAGTATTTTTGTTCACCTCACTTTGTATAAGCAATCATCGCTAGAAATCCTTTTTATATTTTTGAGATTGTTTGTTTGGAGGTCGTAGTTGTTTTAATATAGCTTTTTGTGGTGATCTGTACTGGATTTCTGTATTAGCTTCTAGTGGTTTGGGGTTGCAAGGGTGTTGTGGTATTTTGGGATTACTCTTTGGATGCACCATGAGTCATTGTCTTATTTCTTAGTGGAGTTCTATTCAGTTGGAGCCATTGAGTATTCATACTTTGTTGCTTGCTCTGTGCTTCGTGGGGATTCTCTTTGCCTTTCCAAGATAAAAAGGGTTTTCCCTGCTTTGTACTGATGCCTTTTATCCTCGCATGCCTTCCACGAGGTTGGATTGATTTGCCTTCCCGAGACAAAAAGGGGGAGAAGTTGGTTGTTTTGAGGTTGCTTGTTGCGTACTTTTGCTTATGCCCATGCTCATGCTTTAGTTGATTGTTTTGAGGTTGCTTGTTGCCTGCCTTTGCTTATGCCCATGTTCATGCTTTAGTTGATTAGTCTCATCTTGGTGCATAGCTTAATATATGATAGCAAGTCTTTGTCTTTGATCTTCCGCTGCGCTCCTTGATCATTGCTATCATTGGGTATCTATGCTTGTGGTTCTTGTGCATAATCTCTTTTTGCAGGGCTTTATCAAGTTTGAAGGAAGCTTCTCTCATCTAGTTAGATTAAGTTTTGAAGGTTCTTAATCTAGTTAGAATTTTTTTCCTTGTATCATTCTTGTTTAACATGGTTTTGTCCCGGAAATGCCAAAGGGGGAGATTGTTAGGTTTATTGGCGATTTCCGGGTTTGTCAAACCATTTTTGTTTGTAATGGGTTTGGGTGATAGAGTTCTAAGTGTTTGAGTCTAGATACTCCATTCTTGTGCTTTCAAGCTTCATTGTCAAGATTGATGCCGCACCAAGTCTTTTGATGCTCTTCCGGGAAGGTATATTCATGCATCGAACATGTGCATATGTTTCCACAAATGTGGCTTTCAATTTTCGTGATTCATGCTTCCATTTCATGTCTTAGGAGAGTGCATTGGCATTTGCATGAAATTCACATTTTTGGTTAAGGCATTGTATTGGCAGCATTCTAGCGTTTCCTGGCGTCTGCTGTTGTATCTGTGTGATTGGTTTCATTGGACATGTGTCTAGATCTTGACCGTTCATGTTTTTCAAGGAGCGTTGGACTAGCGTTAGCACGCGTCAGTTGACGCTCCTGAGATTGAGTCATTTCTGTACATGTGTACGAATCTTGACCGTCCAATCTTTGAGGAGGGCTGGATAAGCGTTAGCACGCATCAGTTGACACACGCGTGTCATCTTCTCATTGGCTGTCTTTGTGCTCACGAAATTCACACATATAAAAGCCATTTTTCTCTCATTTTAGGGTAGACATTCATTGGAAAAATCAGCCCCCATTTTAGAGAGAGAGTGTCTCCTTCTTATCTTTGTGGAACTTGATATTCTTGATGATTTGAGCTTGCTCTTCTCATCTTTCTTCAATCTAGAGTCTTCCTCTCCATGGATCCACTCTAGGTTGATTTTGTTTTTCAAAAATCTTCATAAAAATCATATCTTTCATACATCATGTTGTGTTGCCTACATATCTACGTGGCCGGATGATCCGGAGCCGTCTTTGATACGGAGATCGAGGGGTGTTGAACTCGTGGAGGCTATGGAATCAAGAAGGGGCTCGGGGAGCTAAATCAAGGAGTGGAGTTAGGTGTAGCTTGGGGCAAGTTGGTAATTCCTAATCTTGTAACTCTTGATTTAACCTTTTGATTTATAGCAATTGGTAGATTAGGCCGTGGTTTTATGCTTAGGGTATTTAGACCCTAAGTAGTTTCCACGTATATCCTTGTGTTTTGTGCCTTTGTTTTACTTAATTTGCATGGAAATTGTTAGTTGGATTAAATAGCCATGGAATTGGGGTGAATGTGAATCACATGGTGGTATTGAATTTTTAATTGATAGTCCTATTCACCCCCCTCTAGGACTTGTTTCGCCTTTGCATAATTTCAATTGGTTTGTTTCCATTTGATCAAAATTAAACTTGTCAATAACTTTTCTATGTAGAGAAAAATCATTTATTCCAGATTATGTATATAACTATATATCTGCTGTGAAATATATGTCTGTATGTATAAATCTGTATATCTACATGTTAGTTTATTTGGTCGCGTGGATTCATCTAACTCCAAGACAATTAATTATGAGTTCCATATCCATATAATCATCTCTTATTCTAATCATCATTGGAATTGTTGGTTTCAATTTATGAATAAATAGGACATGAAGTGGAATTTAGGTGGATCAATACTTTTTTTTGGCTGCTTTGGGTCTTCTCTTATTTTTCATTCAATGTTTTATTCGATGTTGTTTTCTTTTCGGTGTGTTTTGTTGTGAGGAATCACTAACAAACACAGAAAACGGATGCGATTTATACCATGTAATTGAACAAACCAGAGATGAGAGAGAGAAAAGCAATCACAAAGAACATAAAGATTTTTTGTGGTTCGGCAATGAAAATCTACTCCACAGGCAGTCAGATGATTGAGAGTTTCACTAATCAGAAGAAAATCAGATACCCGAAAGCTATAGATGAGCTCTCAAGATTTCTCTCTCTTTGCCTCTTACAGAAAACTAGATGTAAAAGCAATACAATGATAGAAAACCCTAAAAAACATATTAACAGGGCTGTTGTACAACGCCTTTGTCTGGACCAAGCCCCCATTGGTCCGTACCAGAGTTGTTGAGACCGAAATACAGAACTTGGATCTCTCGTCCGGACTCGTCCGCAAATTGTCCTGACCTTGTCCGAACGAGCACTCCTACAAGCTCCAAAACGCTCATACTTGCTTGGTTCGGACCAAAAAAGCCTTGGTCCGGACCAGAGATGCTGTGAACAAAGAAATTGAGCCAAAAACCAACATGTTTCGCACATGATTTTACTGAGGCCTTAAGTAACTACCCCAGTTGGGATGCATCTCTTTGTCTATGATGAAACAAATGTCATTATTTTCTTTTCATTTCGATGCACTCTTAGGAGAGTTTTCAATAAACCTTTATTTAGCCAAGCAGAAAAAGCATATATACGAATAGTCAATAATTCTTGGGGTCGCTCAAATTAAAATTTATCGATCTTTTCATTATCTAGTAAAGGCGCACGTAAGCTTGTTTCGAAACTCAGTTATAATATAAGAACACCTAGTCTATCATTTAGTCATGGATTTCATATCTATTAATAGGGCATGCCTTGGATTTTGATCCTCTTTGATTATATAAAGTGATTAAAGAAGAACCCCAATATATTATTGAATCATTAGCTTGGAACTCCATAAAAATTAAAATAAACAACTATTAAGAGAGAACCCTCATCATAATGGTAAGCTAATCATTCTGTCAAGATAAAACAGTCCTCAGGGGACATGGGACTGATAGTTAATATATTACAGAAAAGAATTTGATGTGGTCCTAAGAGCATCACTAGTGGTATACTCAAATATGGATACTCAAATATTGCCACGTCACATTTTGAGTATTCATTTAATGAGTTTATAAGTTTGAGTATCTACCCTTCTACAATGGTTCATTTGTGTCCATAATAAAAAAAAGTATTATTCACTCTATTTTTATTCATAAAATGGGTATAACTTTAAATTTGTTCATATATTTTTTTATAATATTATTACCATTTAAAAGATATTCACAATACGTTTAAAATGAGATCAATCTTGAACATATTTTGGTAAAGATTAAAAATTGATAATTTCAATTTTTGGGAGAAAGTGCAAAAAAATTGAGTTTTGAATTAAGTATTTGAAAAATGGAGAGAGAATGTTGTTACTTTTGATACGGTGTGGTCCCCAAAATTTGGTTATTGAGGTTTGGTTATTGAGAAAGATTGGTAATTTTGAGTATCCAAATGCCAAAAGTTGAGTATTTGTAACAAATGTTGTTAACTTTGAGTATTTATCTAAATACCATTGTGAGCCACTTTTGTGTATCAAAATACTCATCTTTGAGTATTTTTGTGTTTGAGTATACCACTAGTGATGCTCTAATGGAATTAAAAGAAATAGTTTCAAATTATAGTGCCTGCGATGGAAAAATTTCTTGCGGATAGAGGTGTCGTTGCAGAAAAAATATAAATGGTTTTAAAATAAAGGGAGGAAAGAACGAAAATAGAAAACAAAAAGAAAGAAAATAGTTTAGCAAAAATGGGGACGAGGAAAATTATACCAAACGCAACCAAACTAGAGAGTTAGACAGAGTTGAGCAAAATAATGAAAGAAAGACAATAGTGAACGAAAAGAAAGAAAATAGCAAAGCAAAAATAGATTAAGGAAAACAAAGAAAACTATTAATCAAAAACAAAGAAAAAGAAAATAGTACAAACTACCAAGTCACACACAATCTTCCAGAATGACCCTTTACCCCTGTTCTGAATTCTCGCTTTACGTTCTTACATATTTTCTTAGTTTGACATGTTATTGAACTAAAAAAGTTTCACGCTCAGATAGGTGCATGTAGACAAAAGCGCATTGTTTGACTCATTGTGTGAGATCTATTTCAATCGCATTTTGTATGAGAGCTTTTTGATTTTATGAAAATGAAAATATAAAATAGTGAAATTATATATTGCAAGTTGCTTCCAATGCTGACGGTTCCCACATTGTTGAAATAGATTCCCTTAAATGTTTAAGTGTCTATCAACCATAAAAAATTTATCAAATGTTTAAAATGTTTATATAATTTCGAGTTATGGAATAATCGATTTCTTCAGTTGTTAGCTTGGGGAATCTAATTATTCAACTAAACACTCCAAACAATAAAAAATAAATTTCAAGATCCTCTTCTGTCGGTGCTATCACGCAATACCCGAAAATTTGACCGTCTTATTTGCTGATTTCTAGTATGAATTTGGACATAATTGTGCCAAGATTAAACTTAAAATAAAATTGTAAGCTCCATAAGTTGAGCTTCTTTTTTTAGTTGGCATGTTCATGCATGACTAAAACCCACATTTGCATGTATTCCATTTTTATCAAGTTGTACACTTTATTGTCCAATTATTTTTATGTTTTGAAGTATCTATATTAGGGTGTGGAGATGAATCTCATAAATTGTATATTTTTGTTTTTCACATGAGTGCGTTAGTATTAATCAAGACTTTGAATATCTCTCCAACAAAATGAGTCTTCATTAGGGACGATTTTTGTTTTTAGGGAAAATTATATCAATCCATCATGAACTACAATGCATACCTCCCGGAATGTTGGGTACCTTACAAATGGGGATGGGGAAGGTAATGTGTGTGAGAGAGATGTATGTACAAATTCTTTTCATAAGGAAATTAAATGTTTGGACTATTAGAATAGTGTGGCCTAAAATTAAAGGGTATTTGAGTCATTATGTATCGATACATTAGGTGCATGGCACATGCCTTTTTCCATCCAAAATGCTAACAGAATGGTACTGGAAGGCGTAAGGTCTCAAAAGTGAAATATTTTAAGGGGTTAAGTGTCTAAGTTTATACGGTATATAGGGTGAAACTCGGGTATGGATCATAGTTCAATGGGGTTTATTGTAATTTACCCTTGCTTTTACTAGGTACAAAATTTAACGGTTATTTGTAACACCTCTTTTATATCGAGTACTGAGACCTACACATATGTGAGACCCACCTGATGTGAGAGGACATTACAAATAACCATTGTATTTTTTTTTTTTTTTGGTCACTATAAAATATACCAAGTTTCATTTTCGTTCCTGAAAAATTTTATTGTGTCAATTTCGTCCCTAATTCAAGTTTATCATTCAATGTCACTCTTTTTTTTTGAACGGCAAAAGGAATTTTATTAATCAAATGTAAAGATACAAGAGATTAAAGGGACGAGCTAAAAAGGCATCATTATAAGAGTGTAACATCCCAAGAGGTTGACACCTTACACACTTGACATTCATTTGCCACTCGACCGAGAGAGAGCATGGTTGAAAAGAGATCAACCAAGCCCAGGAGAACTAACAAAGAAACGAAAAAGAACCCCAAAAACCTTGTCTGAATCTCAAACCTGCTCCAATACATCAAAAAGCCTCAAACACCTTAAAAAAAATAAATCTTTCTTCGATTCAGACTTGTTCCAATTTAGCAAAGCAAAAACTTCCCCAAGTGTGATCACAGAGCTTCCATCATATACTCGACCGTTAGGGCATCTCTAGTGCACTACTTAAAATCACTACTTAAAGTGCCCTAACTAGTTAGCTAAGAAAAACCTCAAAAAATGGTCTCTAGTGCACAAAAGTTGGCTTCCTAAAATCCTAGGTGGCACCCCTCACTACCTAAAGTGCCCTAAGTGACTACCTAAATTTGGGGAGGGACTTAAGGAGAGAGAAAGAGGAGAGAGATAGAGAGAAAGAGGAGAGAGAAAGTTGCTGGCATTTATAACATCAAATCTGCCATTATTTTTTTTGTTATAGAGGCCCACTTAAATGGATCCCACATACACTTTAGGGAGCATTTTTAGGGAGCCCTCATTAAAGTGAATTTCTTTTTAGCTAGCTAACTAAGGGCTTGTTTGATAACACAGATTCAGCACTTAAAACTGAATCAATTAAGTAATTAATAAGTCATTAAGTAGGTTTGATAACCACATTTTATGTGTTAACAAATTAGGTGCTACTTAATATGTAGGTTAAAAAATTGATAAAAATTAAGTAGCTTTGAGCTACTTAATTCTGGCTGAATTCCTATGTGCTTACAATCAACTATCACACCGCCACCGCCGTTGTCACCATCACTACCATTCCACCACCACCACTACCACCATTCCACCACCACCACCATTACCACTACCACCACCACCACCACCACCACCACTGCCACGCCGCCTCCACCACCACAACCACCACCATTGCACCACCGCTGCCACACTGCTACCACCACAACTACCACTACCATTGCCACACTGCCACCACCACCACAATCACCGTTATCCATATACCACCACTATTGCCATGTCACCGCCATCACTTCACCACTACCACTCCACCACCACCACTACCACCACCGCCACTAGCATTCCACCCAGCCCACCACCACCACTACCACGCCATAACCATCACACGACCACCACTACACCACCACCATTGCACTACTATTATTCTACTGCCACCACAATTCACCATCATTCCACCACCACCATTACTCCACTGCCTCTGCCACCCCTCCACCCCTCCACCACCCTCACCACCTCCCAATCACCAGTCCACCACAATCACAAATCCGTGATGACCACTAGCAAAACTAAGAGACAATATATTAGAACAAAAAAAAAAATTCATTTTTTTAATTCAATGCTTGATATGTTTTATCAAACAGGTTTTCAGCTTAAAAAATTCAGCATTCAGTTTTAAGTACTTAATTTTCAGTTTTATCAAATAGCCCCTAAGTTCTTAGCAAACAAAATAGGGTCCCATGATAGGCACGCAATATCGTAGATATAAGTGCCTAAATAGGGTAGTTTTAACACGTTGTTATCTAGTTTATTCCCTATTTCCCACTTGATGCGTTGCTTTGGTATGTTTTTGTATTTTTGTTAATTTTCAGGAAAATAAGGCTGTTTTAGCGCCAAGATTAGATTGTAGAGCATGAGAGGCCATAGAGACTAAGTGTTCAAGGGAATTATTCAAGGAAACGAAGAAATGACGTCGGGAGCGCTACCCTATTTTTCTGGAGCGCTCAAAAGTGGCAAAACGGGGCTCAAGAAGTGAACAGAAGGTTTTGGAGCGCTACACCAAAAGTGGTGTAGCGCTACCGAATGGCAAGAAATCAACGGTCAACGGAGGTCCAGCCGGTCAACGCGGAACATTAACATGGCGGTAGCGCTACCCCTCTTTTTCGGTAGCGCTACCAAGCGGTTATCGGGCACAGTGAACGGCGTCGTTCGGTCTCTACGTGTAGGATATTTCCGGATTTTCGTTTGTTTTTCCTGAGGATTACTAAGTTAAGTATAAATACTCTTATTAGAACTCAGATTAGGGTTCCACGAATTTTTCTTAGGTTTTTACTTTTTGAAGTTCGGCTACAGTTTTTCTCAGCATTCTGCGTTCCAAGTTTGTTTCGGATTTCCAGAATTTACAGCTTTGGATTGATGTTTCGTTTTGGTATTCGAGTTTGATTTCTCCTTGCAATTATTGGTATCGTTTTCTATTCCTATATTTTAATTCGCAAAGCATGTCTAGATCTAGGTTCAATTTAATTGCTGCAATTACTGAAAGCATGAGTGAGTAGTTGTTTTGAGTGCGGCTGCGGGGCGAAGGCGTGTCGTAGTTAGGCTAATCAATGTTTCACCTCGGGGCCGAGTTCACTTAATTTTTGGGCAATTTTGGAAAACAGAAACTTTTCTAACAAACAAAACCCAGGCATCGCCAGAATTCAAATGTGCGCGAAATCTGGTGACAGGTGGTGCGCATTTGTTAGGAAGCTTTTCTCTTATTCTAAAATCAGTAAAAAGAGTAATTGTGGTCCGAGTAAATATCGATTAGATTAGTCGCGGACGCTGGGTTCCCTCAGCGGTGCTCTCTTATTTTAATTTGCATTCAGTTACATTAGCTTAGTAATTTAGTTAATAAATTTCATCAAATCAAGGGGTGGCTACCTAAGAGCCAGGTAAAACTGCACTTTCACACTTTTGAGTCAAGCACTTAAGTCGTCTCTGTGGTTCGACTCCGGTACTTCCGGATTTATTGTGCTACATTGGTCAAGAGTCCTACGCTTGGGACGCGTCGTTATTCGTCTTATTTTTAGTTACCTGGTCGGTCAAGCATCTCACATGTGCTTAGGTGTACACTTTAAAGAGCATTTTTTAGGTAGTGCACTAGAGATGGCCTTAGTGTGTCAATTCCGTCCCTATTTCAAGTTTATCGTTTCAATGTCACCCTTACTGTAACATAATTTTATAGGGGCCAAAAAGGCCGATGGACCATTTTTTCCCCCTTGTTTACCCGTATCTGTTCCAACTGTGCTTATAATGATATACATGCCTTTTTTTTTTTTTTTTAAACGTTTCTCGGGCTAAAACGAAAAAGTTGAGGAAATAATAATTAATTTTCCTTATCGGTTGTTTGACTGCCAACTGTAATCTTATGGAACAGTACTGAAATAAGTGATAACTTGTTTAAATTTATTTTTGCGAGCAGTAACATAATTGTTTTTCAAGATTAATCAAAAAGATCTTTACTGAAATAAGTGAGAACTTATTTCAGAGCCCTAAGCGAAATTACAAAAAAATGGGGCTCAAGATGTCCTCTTTTTAAAAAAATTGAAATAATGAAACTTTAAAAAAATTAATTATTATATCTGACTACAGAACATAAAGTTGTTACTATACATATGTACAGTGTACATTGCATGTTCCCACGTTGGCATCTTTGGATGAGAAACATTTCGGAACTTCTGACGTGTAAATTAAAAGGGCCTCTTCTGGAGGTGCTAAGCGGTGGCTTGGTGAACTTATGCCCAGAGCTAGTTGTACTTCTTTAGAATAACCTACCAAATGCTTCTCGCAATGACTAAATTACAATACAGGTTGCCTTGTTTATTGCATCGCAAAAAAAAAGAAAAAAGAAACGAAGAATATATTTTAGTCGCCCAAACGGAGAACATTTATATTGAAAAAAATGAATTGGGCACACTGGATAATAACTTGAAGAACCCATTTTTTCTAAAATAAATTTGCTCCATTCAGGTGTCAATTAGTATCCGGCCAACTTGATTGTGTATGTGGTTGTTCTTATCAACGATTTTCTACAGAATGAATCTGATCAATAAATTAAATAAATTCGAAAAGGGGCCAAAGCCAAATTGGCCGGACTGCACCCGGCCGGTGTAGGGAGTGTTTGGGAGCCTATTTTTCAATTTATGATTTCTAACTTTTTGGCTTTTTGAATTTCGAAAAGGGGTCCAAACGGCCTCGTAGTCCATTTGACAACCTGAGAGAGGCTACCTCCTTGGCTCTTCTTGAAATAAATAATTAGCTAAGACAACAGTGGGTGTGAAATTTTTTTCTCCTTTTAGTGAGCTGTATTCTTAGTAATTTAAATTTAATCGTTCAATTTTCTTAGCTGTAAAAAAAAAAAAAACAATAATTCAGCTCAGTATAATATATATAAATCAAGTGACATGTCCTAGAAGAAGTTAGGCGGTAGTGGGGACTTGATTATTTGTTTGTTATTTAATTTGCACGTTTACGAAATTAAAGTTAGTCTGCGTGACCGTGTTATGCATAATTAACGTGGGGTTCTAATTAGACGATAGACCCATTTAATGCTAATTAATTAACTTGTCCTTATTGTAAAGAAGTTATCCTACGCTCCAAATTTTTGGGAGTAATTATTTAGTAGTCCGGGAAGATAGTCACGTGTTGCTCCAGCTCCCTCAAGCAGCGCACATATATGTGGATATGTGGAATCCATGCACCTAGTCATAGGTCTCATAATAATGTGTGGTGTCGGATCGACCCGGAACACCTCGTGGTTGTGCTATGGGAGCATGGAATAATTAGACAATATTTGGTCAACAAATGTTCCTACCAAATTGGATAAGGTGTCCACTTATAAATTAACTTTCCCTGGTCCCACTTCATCAGTATGAAGTATATTTTTCGACTGTTTATTTTGGGTCATTTTGTTTTCCTTGTTCTGCTCGCTAGGAGATCCAGGACTTCGATCTGACGGATTTTTTTTTTTTTTTTTTGGGTGTTTATGATCTTAAACTTCCTATCCGAACAATGATAGGTACACACCCTTTCAACAACTCCCCACCACACCCTCTCTCACATGTGTGGTGGGGCCTACTGGGACCCACCGGGTGAGCCCCACCACACATGTGAGAGAGGGTGTGGTGGGGAGTGGTTGAGAGGGTGTGTACCTATCATTTTTTGTTCCTATATGAAGTAACTATCGAGATTAGGTTAAGGTTGAATTTTTTGTGATCCATACGTGATATAACAATGTCATTTTCTTCTATAAAGTACTACATGTTTTTCTTCGCAATTCGGTACAATTATGTCTATACTGATAATCTTTGAGGTACGTACTAATTCCACCATGCACTTGGCCATGGTCCAATTAAATTAGGAGCAAAATTTTGTATAGACTAGCTCACAAAAGTTAATAAAGTTGAATCGAATCTGGAACCTTAGGATGAGGCTGTAAATTCTAAGTCACGTATTGACGCAAAGCCGGTTTTAGGAATGAATTGGTTTTAAGCCATATGTGATGTAACAACATGTCATTTTCCCATATAAAGTACTCTGCTAATTTCTTTTAAGTACTCTGCTAATTTCTTCTCCTAAAACTTAAGAAATATAAAAGTAAGTATAAATGTAGAGAAAAACTTATTTACGGAGGGGCCGTAAACAAGGGGTTTACGGAGCGCGGATCTCGGCCGTCCATCCCGAGATCCAACGGCTCCGAGCCGTGCACTCTCTCTCTCCTCCATAAATGCACTGCAGCTGTAAAAAAAAAAAAAAAAAAAAGTGCACGGCTCGTAGCCGTCGGATCTCGGGATGGACGGCCGAGATCCGCGCTCCGTAAACCCCTTGTTTACGGCCCCTCCGTGAATAAGGCAATCTCATAAATCTATTGAAAATTGTAAAAGGTACATTGAAGTGTGTTTTAAAACTTCCACCCAAACGCTTTGACTCATCCATTTTAAATAAGCCAACAAAATTCTTGTAGGCTTAATATAAAGGGATAAAAACACAAACCCAATAAATTAACAGAAGTCTATGCGTGCATGTTTTTAGTGATTATTCAGTGCCCTTGAAGTACCACGTGACTGTACTCCGAGACTACCGAATAATTATTCATGCATGTAACACTGCATTTTGACAATACTGTTTTCTAGATACTTCTTTGTGAAATCTAAGAAGAAAAAAAAAACAAAAAACAAAAAAATTTATCCACCAACCCAACACTAATTTTTTTTGTTTATACAATTCACAACGGAGCAAAGCCTTTTCCCATCTGAACAAAGCTCTTCGACGCGACGTCGACTTTGATTTTCTTCTGAGCCTCGACATCGTCTTCTTCTTCGTCTCCCAATTCGTACTTGGACAAAGCTTGGTATTCAACTTTCTCCCCGTAGATTTTGATCATGTACAAGTACAGACACATGGAGGAAACGATCACAAGAATCATGTACCAGCTAAACTCCATGTTCACGAGCGATTTCGCCCGGTCGAGAGCTTCATCATTATGACAGCGAACAACTTGGTGACCATCTTCCAAATTCATGAAGCAGCCTTTTGGGATGAACTCTGGGGTCCACAACATGAATCCCATGACCATAAACCAAACACCTTGGGAAAGTATGCTAATTGATCTAACAAAACTTATCAAGAAACTCTTACGGTAGGCAATGCCCATGAGAGTTGTCGAGAGAGAGATAGAGACGAGGAGTTGGAGAAGGAGGTGGTATTCGCCTTCGACCCCCATGTGGTCGGTGGAGTGGAGGTGGAAGACGAGGAGCTGCTGGCCAAAGGCGGCCGCACCGAGGAGCTCGGTGAGGGAGTATTGAGTTTTTTGAGGCGCAGTCTTGTCGAAAACGATGGCGAAAGCGGCGTATAGGAAGAAGGTGAGGGAGATGATGGAGTGTTCGAAGTTGTGGAGGTGGTTGGAAGGGATGGTGAGGTCGAGGTCGAACGGCTGGTGGCGCTCCGGGCCGATGAAGAGCTCCATGGCTATGGACATGGTGCAGCCACCCATGATCAAGAAGAGCTCAAGGTACTTGAGTTTTGAGGCTGGGAACCATGGCTTTGATATGTAGGAGTTTGGGTTCTGGGCATGGAGCTTGATGTGGTTAAGTAGGTGCCATAAACCTATGAGAAAGAATCCAAATCCTGGTGCCACGTGTCCCACCAAACTTCCCATGTTCTTTTTGGAGCCCTTTTTTATTCTTAGAAGGAGGGAGAACTGGAGGAGAGAGATTTTTGGGGGAGAGAGAGAGAGGATTAATTTGGGGCGAATGAAAGGCGAGGGGGAGAAAGGAGGGTTTTTAAAGGGGAGGTTATTTATTTATTTATTTGTATTGGAAAGGAATGGTGATCACATGGAGAATAAGAAATTGAAGTATACAAAATTTGACCAATAACCCCCTAGATGGAATGACGTGGCAATTACCTTTTACTATTATTTCTAGAAATTCAGATCTGGGCCCTAGACTTGTCAAACGGGGACTTTGGACTTTTCAAATGGCTAAACTGCCCTCCATTTTAGTAATTAGTTTTACAGTAATGAAAAAAGACAAGGAGTGTAATTTTTTTGCAAGTATTCTAATCGAATTAAATTCACTCATATGATATTGGAGCTTTATAATGAAAAAGACTACTAGGATTATCAATTTTTAAAAAAAATATTCTTCAAAGCAGATTTGATATATAACTCAAGGTATTCGGGCCAATTTTCGTGTATTGACAAATCTATTGATGATCAAACATAGTGTACATTGACGAGTGATTAATTGATTAAAGCATCAAAGAAAATTTTCCAATTTGGAGCAGGGTCGGCTCCAGAATTTAATTCGAGGTGACAAAAATGTAAAGACAATTTATGTGTACAAAGCTCTAGATAAGATTTAGTTGAAAATGCATTGAGCCTAGTCTATTTTAGAATTATAATTCAGACGTGACAAAAATCTAAAGACAATTCATGTGGACAAAGGTTAGATAAGATTTAGTTGAAAATGCATTGAGCCTAGTCTATTTCATAATTTTAATTCAAAGGTGACAAAAATGTAAAGACAATTTATGTGTACAAAGCTCTAGATAAGATTTAGTTGAATATGCATTGAGCCTAGTGTATTTTGTTTAATTTGTTCAGATATGTTATAATATATTTACCTATAAATTTTAGTGAACTTTCATTTACTTTGGCTACGTACGCATTTGATTCTTTTGCCAGTAAATTTTTGGGGCCACTGGAGTTTAGCTATAAATATTATAATATATTTACCTCTAAATTTTAGTGAACTTTCAAAACAACTACAAATATTCTAAAGGGAAATGTTGTAGAGAGGATCGCGTTCACATTTTTTGATCGTTTGGACTATTCACTGGAAGAAACGGCACTAATAAGTCGCGTGGACCAACGTTGGCAAAAAGACCCAGAAATTGTATGATCGATTGGAAACGGGCTTTTGATCAAGACTCATTGCCATTTCGGCAATGATCGGCGTTGCTTTTCGGCCCTTCAAGGTAATGTACATCTTTAAAATGGTGATCATCTTGCCGTTTAAGAAAATTAGTAGATTTGCTTATAATTTTTGGTAGAAAATTTCGTTTTAATTGGAAAACGATAAGTTAGTATAATTCACTGTATGAACTTTAGCTTATGTATAAAAATCCACATTAAAAGGAAAGCAATAACGACAATCAATTACTTGTTTCGCAAAACAAAACTCATTAAGAGCACATATTTTTTAATTTTTGTCACATCCAGAAAATTGGCATCTTTGCATTTCAAGAGAGAAGTCCCGGCTGAGTTGCAAAAATCAGCATCACCTTAACAATAATGCTGCGGGCACACAAGCCAACCACACAACCAACCACACACAACACACGTGTCATGCTAAGAGACATGACACGTGTGAGTGGGGCCCACCACTAACCTAAAAAAAAAAAAAACTGAAAAACGTCTCTCTCTCTCACTCCCCTGTTCCCATCTCTTTCCTCCCCAAACCCAACTCCCTCCCCTCCATACCCACCACCACGCCATCAAAAGAAACCAATCAACCCAAAAATCCGACCAGATTTTTGGGGTTACCCAACCAAAACCAAAACCCAAAAGTCAGGCAAGAAGAGGTTGAGTGGTTGAGTGGGGCATTCAACATTTTAGAGGAAGAAGCTACAGTTTACCTTACACAAAAATCATATGACGATTTTCACATCAACCTCAAGAAAGATTCATGCCTCTTCCTCTATTTTGTGTAAGGTAAACTGAATCCAACAAAAAGGCCAAACAATATTGTTGACATGTTGTTGACATTCGTACTACACATTTGGTTTGGCCTTGGGAGATGGAATGTGTTACACGTGTGTTGTGTTTATGAAGAGGGTTTTGACGTGAGGAGACGAACAGGCAATTTATCACAGCCCTGAATGTGTAGTATGAATGATGTAGTCTGAGTATTTTTCTGAAAATCATGTCGACCGAGAGTAATTCGGCTAAGTACTCTAGTTTCGCAAACTAATTGGAAAAGTACTTCAGTTTTCAAACTATTTGTAAAAATACTTCTTAGCGCAATTATCCATCGCGCTTCCATTGCGAAATTCCACCTGGCAAAGACCCACGTCCACGTGTGTGCCAGCTGGACGTGGACCGAGGACAATAGCGCATTTTCACATTGCGCTTTATAGTTATTTTTTTTTTCCCCTCAAAATAAAAGGCAATTGAATTATTTACATGTTAACAATATTAAATTTCGATCTTGTATGCACCATTGCGCTTGGACTCGGTCAAGATGAGTCGTAAGAGAGAAATAAATTTACAATTTTTTTTAATTTAAGACTATCCTTTCAGATAGTCCTCAACGTCCCATCTGCACCCGTTCCATATCTATACTACCCACACTGAAGCTTGTTGGGTTACAGATGGGATGGACCGCATCCAGCGTAACTGCCAGAGGGACGGTCCTATTGGGGGGTGGGCACCAGAGCATCTCTCAACCCGATGGTATACGCTTATAGGATATGTCTTGCCTATAAACGATATCCGCCGGATGGAGCGATTGGTCGCACCCACATGTCTTGTCTATAAACGATATCTTGAAATGGTGTCGCGAAAAGCCATGTTAGGTAGCGTGTAGAGTATTTTGAGAAAAAGCATTTTGGGTCTCATTTTTTGAATATACAAGATGCAAGACAAAACGAGATGCTAGTTTTTTTCCCGTAATAGGAAAGCCAAGCAACAATCAAACGCTATTCTGAAATGGGAAAGTCATGCGATATGCCTATTTATAGCAACAAAGAGGCTCCTATTTATGGCAACAATATAGCGCAATTATTAATTGCGCTATATACTTTGAAAACGCAATTACTAATTGCGCTTTAGGTTTCTGACAAACCTGCCAGCCGTACAGTCACAATCCTGACATTGGGGTACGTTGGCCTAACTATAACGCAATTGGTAATTGCGCTAATAATAAGTATTTTTTATTTTACGGTAAAAAATTATTTGTACATAATACCGTTTCATGTATGTACAAGTGTCGTCCCATGTGAGATGGGTGTTACTACCAATTGTTGTATAGAAATTTTAAACGAGCTAAGTACTTTTTATTTTCCAAAAAAAAAATTGTTTGTACATGGATATTTCAGCACTGTTCTGTTGTACGTCTGGTTATTGTCTAATGAATCTTCTTTCTATTTCTCAAAAAAAATATCGAATATTGATGGGATCATTTATAAAATTAAAAATTAATATACTACTCGTAAATTTTTCATTTTACATGAGTTCGCCTAGTCTAGTTTGTTGTATATGGCATAACCACCATCAACTCACTCATCAAAAAAAACAAAAATAAATAAATAAATAAATAAATAAATAAATAAATAGACAAATAAAACCTAGAAAGGTCACGTTGGAAAACCTAGAAAGGTCATGTTACACATTTTAGCGTTGAATTATATTTGAACAATACTAAATTTCAACAATATTACACATCTTCAGAAAATTATGCAAATTCTAATAGTTGAGGAGGTCTCTTTTTGACATTTTTCAACGTCCCACGGCAATTCTAAATGTCTCAGGTGAACTCATAGGGGAAGATTATATATAATATGTAAATCCTCCCCCTGTGAATTCAACCCGGTTTTAGTAGTCATGCGGACGGAGATCATTTGTTGCTGGATCAACAATGTTCTGGCTACTGGATGCTTACCATGTAGCGTTGATCTCTTGCTAGTTGCCTCCATAAGACCTAAATGTCTTGTCTATAAACGATATCCAGACGAATATAACATGGTAAAAAAAAAAAAATCATAACTTTATAGTTAGGCCAACATAGAAGATAGAACCATTGGACAACTTCCATGATGGCTAAAGAAACAAGCTGGAGGGGTTATATAGCAACAGATAAGTGCAATTTAAGATTGCACATTCTGAAAAGCGATTCTTGAAACGACTTCTCTGACAAAGCTGGTGAGGAATATGTCACAATAAAGCGCAATTGGAAATTGCGCGACATACAAAGCGCAATGGTACATTGCGCGATATACAAAGCGCAATTGTAAATTGCGCGACATATAAAGCGCAATGGGTACATTGCGCTATATATAAAGCTTATTTTTGTCCTATATTTTCTGAAAATTTATTATTTTGGAGATTAATTTCATAAAAATTTTGTAAAAGCACCTATGCTCCATTGTTTATCATTTTATTCCATCCACCTACTTTATGATTTTTTCCATCCACCTATTGTACGTTTTCTTTTCTCAAAATTTTGTTAACATTTCAAAATTGATTTTATGGTACTAGTTTCCTAAGTCCAAATTTCATTGTACTAAAATATTGAATGCTACATTTCATATTTAATATTTGTCTGTACACCTTTAAACAGTCAACAATATTACATATGCATATATTTCGATACCTTCGAAGTACAACTTAATTTTAATACGAAACATTGCAATTGAAATTACAACTCTAATTACTACAAATGACAACTACGAAACATTTATCAAACATTAGTTGTTGGTGCTGAAGATGACGCGTCTCCCCTTGTCATTGGACATGTTCGTCGATTATGGCCCTCGTTACCACACATTTTGCATGACTGCTTTTGTGATGGTTGAGATTCCAGAAACTCATCCATCTCGTTTCTAATTCGATTAACCCTGGGCCGACCCTTGCCCCGCAAACGATCTTTGTCGGGGACAACTTTATCGCCACAATATTCGGGCCAGTAACGTTCGTCATGAACAGGTTGGAACGCCAATGTCGTGTACATGTCAACATTTGATTGTAGCTTCCAATAGTCACTGAAGTATTGTAGGGGGTCAAGATTGTGGTACGTACAAATTGCAATCACGTGGGAGCATGGCATCTTCCATTGTTGTAGCTTGGTGCAAGTGCACGTGCGCTCATTCAAACGAACTACGTGCATGTGATTTCCTTTATATGGGCTTGTCGGATTGACCGGCGTCTGCACAGAGTATATACCCATGACTCTATCAAACACAGTCACCCGATGTCGTCTTGCCTTTTCTCTCCAATGTTCGTACTTGTCTATTGCGAAGTTGCTATAAATTTGCCCTGCTTCCATTTTCGATGCCGCCTTCGAGGCTTTATCCGTGAAATACTCAACAGACTTAAAGAATGTCGTCATAATCGTGGCTGTTATTGGGAGGTGGCGGGCATCTTTAAGGACGCCATTAAAGCTTTCTGAGACGTTTGTTGTGAGGGTTCCGTACCAGCCTCCCCCCATCGTGTGCAAATGACCACCTATCTAATGGTATGGCCATAATATCGTTATACAATTTTTCTTTCCCCTTGTCAGGCCCATCAGTAACTACAAACCTTTTTGTTTTATTCAATTCTTTCTCAAATTTAATTTCTTGGATTTCATTTGCTACGTTGAACACTTGCTTCCCCGCAAGTTGACCGTGCCTCCTCACGTAGTTTGCTCGTATGTGTCGAGCGCAGTAACGATGATACGCGTAGGGAGGACGCCAACTTGGTTCATCTTTTGTAAAAGATACCAACCCGCCATGCCTGTCCGATATGAGGCACAACCCCGTACGATCTGTCACGTAGGCCCGTAGACAATTGAGGAACCATCCCCAACTTTCCTTTGTCTCACGGTCCACAATTGCGAATGCAATTGGAAAAATTTGATTCTCTGCGTCCTGGCTAACTGCAACAAGCATCATGCCTTTGTATTTACCAGTTAGGAATGTACCATCAACGCATATCACTGGTCGACAATACCGAAATCCTGCAATAGTTGGTGCGAAGGCCCAAAAAACTTGGTCAAATATAACAGTTCCTGGTATCACAGAGGGCACTGCGTTGAGATGTACTTCGGTGCCAGGGTTATACTTCTGCAATGCGGCTAGATACATCGGAAGTTTCTCGTATGATTTATCCCAGTCTCCAAAAATGGTTGCTATAGCAATTTGCTTCCCAAGCCATGTCTTATCATAAGATGGGTTGTAACCGCCCGTTAATTCATTTACCATTGCTTGGAGTACCTTGATTTTCAAACTAGGGTCCTTGCTCACGACATTGACGAGGCGACTTGCAATGTATCGGGCCGTCAACTGGCGATGGTCTGGGGTGCTGCTTATAGCAACACATGAGTGTGGTCCTGAGTACTTTGTGATCATCCACTCTTCGTCCCCCTCCTTTCGTGTTGCGCGCAATCTCCAACGACACGTCTCACCGAGGTTGTTGTTGCACTTTAAAACTAACAGCCTTTTTGTTGATTGATCTACTCAATACATAAGGTTTCTGTCCATGCTATATTTCTCCGTTGCACGTTGAACCTCATCCTTGCTCATAAAAACTTGCTTTTCATAAGACGTTAGTAAATTTACTCTATTTAGGTTCATTAAATTACATAAAATACAAAAAATTAAACATACATATAAAGAGAGGAAACAATCTATCACCTGTCCCTCGAATAGCTCTGATATCCCGTCCCACCCTAAATTACTCCTACTTACTATAGGTGGGCTGGGATCGACGACGTTTGTTCATGTGTCTTTGCTCATTATGGTAGACGATGGCTCGAAAATCCGCATGCCATTAAGCTCATTTGCGACGTCCACGTCATGACCATCTTCGCCTAAGTGGAGGTCCACATCCTCCAATGAACTTTCATATTCATCATCCTCTTGTATGCATGGGACTTCATCCGCACCGATGTAGTCATCATCGACCACATCAGGTTGTTGTGTTGTCATCGAATCTGGTGTCCGCATACTCATCATTATTACTTTGTTGAGATAATCTTCGACGCGAATGTTGTCGTGACCGATTCATCAACCGTTGGTTGATGAAAATTTCTGGTATGTAACCAGGAATAGAGGACGCTATATCGAATATCAATCCTATGCCGTTATCGTCAACAAGTTCGATTAGCACGAACTTGTATGTTGGATTAGGATAGCTGATGGTTGATAACTTGAACATCACTATCATTTCCATGCGTGATATGCTCCCTTCTTCGATAATGAGCTCTTTGAAAGCGTCAAAGCTTATCCCCCTCTCAATTGGAAAAGCTATCCTCCTGCCTCCCCTGTACTCCGGCCCAATATCTTCATTTTCGATAACCTTCCCGTCGACATATACTACGACGATCATTTTTTAACTTAAAATTCAAAGGCAATTTCGTGAATGGAATGAAATGGATTCAGAAGTTTTGGTGGTTTGTGATGACTCTGATGCAACATATTTCGTAGAACTTTGAATTGTGCATGCATATAAATGTGTTTTACGATAAAGCGCAATTCGAAATTGCGTTTTATATTATAGCGCAATTCCGAATTGCGCTATCCATTATGCATTTTCTTCTGCCACCCGTACCTGCAATACTTACTGCAATAGGCTAGGGGTGGGGCCGCGTCTTTTACGGTAAAGCGCAATTCAAAATTGCGTTTTATATTATAGCGCAATTCGGAATTGCGCTATCCATTATGCATTTTCTTCTGCCACCCTACCTGCATTACTGCAATAGGCCAGGGGTGGGGCCGCTTGTACTAACAGGGCACTTAGTTATGTCGCCTTATAGGTTTATAAATCCATTCGATGTAACTTCCCATACACGTTCAAATCTCAATCGTGGTGTACCTTTGATTGTGAACTTCATAGCCATGGGATGGATCACGACTTCCGAAACCAAGTATTTCTACTTGGGTTCGTGCAAAGTATTCATGTGGTTAGTTCGCTCTCACACTGAGTTCATAATTTTGATTCAAAATGTATTTGAGTCTTGTACTCCCAAGTATATTCAAGTTTTGCTACTGCATTTCATACGACGGAATATCTTATTTACGTCCTTAAGTCTTGTACTCCCGAGTACAGGCTATGCCAGTTCAGCAAAGAGCGCCCGTTAAAGACCGTTTCCGGCTACTACGGATTGTTTCTCAAGCCTTGGCAATAGGACTAATGCATGGAGTTCGGAATATGGGAAACCGCAACAATTAGACACCGACCACCCGAATTTCAACAACCATTTATTTGTAATGCATATGGTTTGATTTGTAATCCCTCTGTCCCATTTTAATCTACAATTGATATTATATACAATATGTGTTTCCTTTTTTTTTTTTTATAAATACTCTAAACTTTACTATCTCCTTACTATCTCTGCCGTACATATGGTTGCTCTGTCGAAAACTGTTTTCAACGAATTAAAATTTCATTAATTTAAAGATACATAATGAAGGATGAAACGTAGAATTATGGTTACAAACCACCACCCCTACAAAAGGAAAGGGTAAAAGTAACGCTTAATCCAACATAGATTTTTCAATCACACGTTCAACGTTTTGAATAGTGACATTAAAAAATATGGATGATTTGCCCAATCGAAATGCAACAATATCCTTCAGAACGAGGCAGCTACCGACTTGAAGTATCCTTGTGAACATTTCTTCATTGCATGCCTTGAAATGGATGCTTGCCCAACAAACGCCGGTGGGATCCTGTTCCATACAATATTTTACATTTACGTTCATTTAATATACGAGGATATTTAAAATTTTGAAACATACAACATTTTAACATTCATTACCTTCAGTTCGGCCGCATAGTCTTCCCCATATTCCCCACGCTTGCATGATTTGATTAATCCAACAACCTAATGTGATTATAACACCATTATAAAGTACGACAATGGCAAAAAATTATAATCAAAAGTAGAGGTATACGTAAACTTACAAGTTGGAACCGTTGGGTCTCTTTAACTTTATGGACATTGGCCAACTCAGTGTATCCAGGGTGTTGAAGGTAGCCTTCCTGAATGGCAGTTAACCATGCACGGTTACTCACGAAATCAGTGTCTTCGCTTGCAACCGTAAGGGCTCGTTGTACGAAATCTTGTGTGGACATGATGTCCTTACCCTCCCCCGCAGCTCTTCGTGCCAAAACTTCTTCTAGTTCACCAGCTGGCCCTGGAATTCTAAATGGTGTTGGACGTGATTTTTTTGCATCACTCGTATCTGCTACGTCTTTGCCTTTCTCCCTTTTGTTCATTTCTTCCTTTCAGAATGTACCTTGTTTTTCGAACTTTCCAACAGCAGAAAATGGGTGATTTTTACATAAACATTACCCGTGCCTCGTGTACTTGTAATTTTACAATAGCGCAATTGATAATTGCGTTTTATATATAGCGCAATTTACCATTGCGTTTTATGTATAGCGCAATTTACCATTGCGTTTTATACAGAAATGAAAAAATTCGGCATGACACGTTCTGCCAGGGTTCGAACTCGCGTCGTCACGCCTACTAACACACCTCCTTACCAATTTGGGGACAGTCATCGACTGTGTTATGGTTGATGGAAATATTGATTTTATTGTATATATTTATCTCATCCATGGTCCTCAATTAAATCAATAATGAATCAATAATAAACAAAAATTTAAAGAAAAAAATCAAATAAAAATTGACTTATTAAGCCAAAACAAACCTCATATAGTTTTTTTTTTTTTTTTGCCTCAAGTCCAACATACAGTCCGAGCAGGTAATCTATGTGTCGCGATTCTTTGTGATGGCTACTATGTATTTTGAATTTACTTTTAACAATTTTCATGACTAATGATCTGTGCAGCCCTTACAACTCTGGGGTGAGCCCAGATTATAGCCCAAGTTCACCACAGTACAGGTGGGTCCCTCCGGATTCAACATTTTCTGTTCTACAGTTCGTGTAGTCTCAAGTTTTCAAACTTGGTGCACCATTTCTTACTTCAACCTTTTTCTTTTTCTTATGGTTGCCACAGTCCAAGTGTTGGGTACTCGCCAAGTGCACCTGGGTATTCACCCTCATCTACTAGCCAATACACTCCACAGATGAGCAACAAGGAAAATGGGAGTAAGCGCTAGATTGTCATCTCATTCGCGACAATTCAAGTCATTTTGGGTTACGATCTTTTTTGCAATATGAGAGGGAAGTCCATACCGGATATGAGCGTTTGTATGAGAGGGAAGTCCATATCGGATTCAGACAATAGCGGATTTACGTAATGGAGGGTGAAAATTTTGTTTTTTTTATAAAATTATCACCCTTTCATTTTAGTTCATACTTCCATACGTTCCAATCATAAATCAAAGCAAACATAAGTGCATTTCCGACATACAATACAATCTCCTTTGTTTTCAGGCAATCCTGACAAATTTTAACTAGGACCACAAAACCATTTCCGACATACAATACAATTTCCCAAAAAAATTTCAGTAGAATCTCCTTTGTTTTCAGGCAATCCCGACGCCGAAGCGTCTCAATTAGACATCCATACTACATTTTCATTAAACAAGATATAGACAAAAAAATAATATAACTACGTCAACAATAACCCATTCACTAATGATATTTTACTAGGATACGAACACCATATCCGACACAAGTTCATATACAAAGGTTTAACTTAATCTAACAGAATCCATTGTCAGCAAAAGTTGTAGCCAGCTAAAAAAACATCAACAAAAATGAACATATACAAAACACGAGCCAACTCAAGCCTGCCCCACCTTCTGTTTACCCCGTCCCCGTCCTCGTCCCTGTCCCTGTCCCTCTCCCTCTCCCTCTCCCCCTTTCTTGTCATTATCGTCTTTCTTACCCTTACCATGGTCCGTCCCACATCCACGCGGTCCCTTATGTTGACGCTTGGTCCTCCTAGGTCCAGGAGGTGTACCATCCTGTGTCACCTGTCCTACCTCTCCTACGCCACCACCCTCGTGTGGACCAGTCTCATCTACATCAAAATCTCCCATATCCATGTCACCCTCAACATCCCCATGTCCCTGCATGTCAACCACTCCCTCCACATGTGGACCGACCTGTGTAACCTCACCCATTCCTCCGTCTCCATGATCACCTAAACTACTATGTCGTGCCCTTTTTCTATTTAGTTGGAGTTGGGTATCATCAAAGGGGTCACCGACCCCTTCGACATCCAAGTCATCCCAATCATGCGCAGTGGTCTCCGTGGTGGTAGATAAAAGATGGCTTAACATTGAAGGACTAAAATGGAGATCGGGTGTATAGATGGGATTGTCAGTATGGTCATGTGTTTGTACCTCATGCGACGAAGCTACGGCCAACTCTTCATTTTCCCTCGGCAACTCATCTTGTTGTTGTTGCTGATGCTGCTGCTGCTGCTGCTCCTCGACACCAAACTGGTCCAACTCCTGCTGCACCTCATCTATGACTGGGTTCTCCAAAATTGGTTCGGCAGGCAAAACATGTCTGCGGTGCAGGGGGGGTTGCTTGCAGACATGCTTACTCAACTTGGCCAAGTGCAAAAGTCCTATCCTACCCACCTCTCCATACTGCTGTGGGGTGAGTGGCTGCACATGCTGCTTATTCAAGAACCCAAAACACCTCATCTGTATTTTGAAACAAAAAAAAAAATATTATGAAGCTTACTTCGGGAAAAAAATAAATTATCAACACAACATTATTAACCAATCTTAAAATGAAATAAATATTGTTACCGCACTAGCCGTAGCCGCCCCATTCCTGCTTATATAGCGTCTTGTTATTTGTTCATACCAGAGCACATAAGGATCGTCACTTGGATACTCATGATCAGCCAATTCAGGTTCGCCCTCTGCAACAACCTTATCCATCCTTTCCTCCCACTGTCGGACTAGCAGTCTATGAAATTCACCCCAATCTTTTTGCCCATTCCGCAAAGTATACCCATGGGATGGATGAATTGCATTGGAGGGTGGCGGAACATGTTGCCTAAAACCGAATTGCCGCATCACTCGCTCCGGTTGGTGCATCTCCACGTATGAAAAACAAATGAGGGGGACAGAAGCTCGCCATATAGCCATCCCGACACGACAGTAGGGTGGTAAAGCATCAAATACCTCCGCTTTGTATGGCATCCACTCAACCTAAATCCAAAATAATTTTGAAAAGTTAAATAATGCGATATGATGGTCAAATATATTGATAACATAACCTGTAAAAAGCATTTCATTGTACCTCGTCAGGTCTCATTATGTCTAGCACGTGCCGATAGTGTCCTACCACGCTTTGGGCAAGGTCTGGAGCAGTGAACATATCGTACCACCTAACATTAAATGAAGTTGGGAATTCCATTATTACATGACAATAACTCAATCATAAATAACGATATAATCAAAATTTTACACTAATGTTATACTAACTTGCATCCTTAATTTTAGATTAACAACTTCATTACTTTAAATGTTAGACTATTGAACAGAAATAAATATTTTTTTTTAAATTCTACAAGGGCATAAGAGTTGTATGTAAGTATGAAGTGGTAATGTCTTACTCTCCAACAAGTGGAGCGCCCGGATGGGGAGATCGCTTCCCTAGACGTGTTGGTGACAACATGGGCAGCCGCTCCCAAGCCCAAATCTGTAGCAAGATCATCGCACCCGTGGCCTCCTTACCTTTCGTAGCAACATGGCACAAGCCATTATATAGTGCAGCAAGTGTACCGCTCCCCCAACTATAACGCCCGGCTTTTTCAAAATCCTCCAACAACGGCAACCAACACAAGTTTACATGTGTGCCCGTGTGATCTGCAAATATTGTACCCCCAAGCATCCTAAGCAAGAAACCCCTAGCCTTCTGCTTAATAACCTCTTCGCCATTTCCTTCTTCAATTTGGCCGTCAAACTGACCTAACCATTTCATTGTTACCTTCTGGCCTTGTAAGTCATTATTGTTTTTGCTCGGAGCCTTCCCCAAAAGCCTCGTGCACAACTGGTCAATATCTTTCAAGTCGGTACTCCCCGTAACTGCTTCCCCTTCGACTGGCAAACCTAGTATAACCTCGACATCTTGCAATGTAACAGTCATGTCCCCTGGTCGAAGGTGGAACGAGTGTGTCTCTGGACGCCACCTCTCGATAAGTGCAGTAATTAATCCACGGTCTAGGGCGACAAAAGGGACACGCAACAACCCTTCTAAATTCGCCTTACGTACATACACCATAATTTCGTCACAGGGGGCTTGTAAATTACGCAATTCAGTCTCGACCCGCCGGAAACTTACTTTTTCAAAGTCCTTTGGAGGCTCCATCTGGAAAACAATAGTAAATTGACAATTAACCGATTACTTTCAGTAACAAATTAATTATATTTTATGTACTACTACTTATTCAATTTCACATTTATGCAAAGACAATACTTACATCAAGATCCCAAATGCGTTTTGAACGGTGCCGATCTTGCAATGTAAGCACAGACGAATCCATAGGCCCAGGATCAGGAGAACGCAAGCGATCCAACTCTTGCTCAATTACATCCATACTGGAACCTAAAAAATACAACGAATGGAAAGCATTGAACTTGAGGTAATAACTTTATTAGGCAAGAAATTTTAATGGAACAAAGATTGAAGGACCTAAAATCCATGTCGCAATTGCAGCTCTTCATGTTTCTAATCAACCAAATGGCCTAATTACTTTCTCTATGCCACGAGAAAAAAATTAAGGACCTAACATCCATGTCATCCCTTCAATTTTTCTTTCCTTCTTCTTTGATTCTTTCCATTAACTTGTTCACTTGACAGATTCTAAAAGTTCTTTTTTTTTTTTTTAAGAGAAAATCGCTGCCATTGTCATTAAATGAAAGATCCATAACGATCGAGTACAGATACAAGAGAACAACACAAGGCAAAGCAAGCTGCCAACTACTTTGGGTGCCTTCTAAAAGGCTGAAGTCGGGCTTTCTAACAATAGGCCTTATTACACAATATATGAGTGGTGTCAGTTAAGACATAAGCATGGTGTTACGTTTTCCATATGATATTGGACCATTGAGAGTTAAGGCTGTGGATTCAATTAAGCGCACAAGTACAAACCTTTGTGCCTTGTGGAACAACTTAAAGCATTATTTTTGTATTTCTTTTGATATATTGATTCCCTATGCTCTTTGCTATTAGGAACAACTTGAAGCAAATTGCCAAGAGGTTGAGGCGCTTGGGTCGATAACCATCATGTAGTTCAGGGCAAGCTCCTCTAAGTAGGTAATTTTTGTGCTTATATTTTGTGACTGGTACTTAGCTTTAGAGATGGACTTAGATATGATATTTTCTTTCTCATTTTTACTTTATGTTTTCACTGATGTGCAGTTCAATGTTATTGGTGGTAGAAGTGATTCTTAAGTTGCACGCAACAGTAACTAGAAGTGATTCTCAGGTTGCACACACTAGTTTCCTATGAAATAAAATTTCAAAGGCTTGATTGGGATTTTGCGAAACTGTTTCATTTGATTACTTGCCTTTTGACACATAACTATCCTTTAAACCCTGACCAAGGCAGTGTAAGGTATTTTCCCCTACAAACCAACCGGACAATATCCTGATCCAAAACGGGTATGTTGCCAGCAAAAGCTCATTCTCCAAATTTTTCTAAACGTTCATTGCCAAACAACATAACTACAACAACTTTTCTAAAAGTTCATTCTCCAAATTTCATCAAAATTTCTCAGAGATATAATCTACAACAACTTTTCAAAATCAATTATGAAAACCACCACCAAACCAAGCCAAATGCATATATATCGATTTAACGGGGAAACCATTTCACCTGTCAACTTCTACATACGGGGGAAACGGGAAACCCAAACCTATTGCGAAACACATAAGAGAAACAGGGAGAGAGTACATACGGGTCTAGGAGAGAGGATGCCACAACCGTCGCCGGAGCCGTAGCCGGAGTTCAATTGCCGACGCCCACGAATCGCCAGAAATCACCTGATTTCGCGAACAAGATCACCGGAGGAGAAACTCTGGAAATGGAAATGGAAATGAGACGAAGCGACATTGCAAATCGCGGTATCATTTAAAGCCCTAGCGCAATAGTTAATTGCGCAATCATTAAAAAATATAAAGCGCAATGTGAAAATGCGCTATTGTCCAGGTCCACGTCTAGCTGGCACACACGTGGACGTGGGTCTTTGCCAGGTGGAATTTCGCAGTGGAAGCGCGATGGATAATTGCGCTAAGAAGTATTTTTACAAATAGTTTGAAAACTGAAGTACTTTTCCAATTAGTTTGCAAAACTAGAGTACTTAGCCGAAAACCTCACTGAAAGCGATCACTTTCCCGACGATTCATCTCCGAAGCAGCGGCGGAGGAGCAGTAGCAGAAGTAATAGCACCGTCGATCGAATCAGTGAGTTGACTCGTCGGATAAGTTGACGGCGATGCCGATCCGGCATTGGGATTTGGCGGTGGGGTTGTCGGTGGTGGTGGGTATGGAGGGGAGGGATTTGGGTTTGGGGAGGAGAGAGGTGAGAACAGGAGAGAGAGGGAGAGAGAGAGAGAGAGAGAGAGAGAGAGAGAGAGAGAGAGAGAGAGAGAGAGAGAGAGAGAGAGAGAGAGACGTTTTCAACTTTTTTTTTTTTTTAATTCAGGTTAGTGGTAGGCTCCATTGACACGTGTCATGTCTCTTAGCATGACACGTGTGTTGTGTGGTTTGCTGTGTGGTTTGCTGTGTGCCTGTAGCATTATTGTCACCCTAAAGTGAGAATCTTTTCATATTTAAAGAAAGAGCCTTAAATAGGGTTTGGAATTTAAAAATTGGTAGTCAAAACCTAGAATCCTCTATGGACTTGACATTGCCATCACGTGTAGCACGTTGACAACCTTATTGTCCCAATGCGAACATGCTGAAGATTCTTGGGTGTTAATAAGAACTTTTCAATTATACATTACGGAACGGTTTTACAAATGTCCCTCTCACATGTGTCCTTTGTAGTATATTAGAGGGCGGTAATTGATTTTTAAGTTCATGATTCAGTTGATTCAAGGGCTCTTATCACTCCTTTTCAAAATTCAAAACCTCTTTCAATCAAGAACTTATAAGTCTTAATTTTTTATCTAATTAAGAAGATTTGGACCTAATTAAGTTTTGTAAAATGCCCCGTTCACACGTGTCTTCTATGACACATTGGAGGGCTTTGATTGATTTTTACGTTAATAATCCAGTTGATCCAAGGGTTCTTATCATTTCTACCCAAAATTCAAAACCTCTTTCAATCAAGCAGTACTTACGAGTCTTAAATTTTTACCTAATTAAGTTTTCTATACCAAATTTTACCTATGGATTGCTTATCCATCCCTGTGTGTGAATTTTTGTGGAGTGTTTATCCATCCCTGTGTGGGAATTTTTGTCCATGATTTCATCTGTGCCTTTTCATGGTTTGAACTGTGTATATTTTGATGGATTCTCTACTACCACTTCTTTGTTTGGCTCTATTACCGAACCCTGTTGTTGGTCTGCTTTCGCAGTATGTGTCATTGAGCCTTGTAAGAACCAAGTTCCTGAGTTCTTTATTTTGGCAATTCCATTTGACAAAACACTCATTTACATCGAGTTGTAATTTTATTTTTTAGAGTGTCTGTTTAGGTGTGGAAAGCAATCATCTCTTTATGTAATGGTTGAGAGTGCGACAATATGTTTTTTAGTGGTGAGTTGGGTAGGTTATTTTACTAGTTCAGAAGTTGCTCAAGACTTGCTCGAGCAACATATCCAACAACTCTTCTGCCAAGAATAACTTCAGGACTTGCTCAAGCAACTTGTCGAGCAAGTTGGAATAACTTCAGGACTTGCTTGAGCAACCTATTGAGCAAGTTGGGCGTGAATAGCTATCTATAAATACCGATGTGCTAGGGTTTTTTCATTATCTGATATAACACAACAACCACACTTGGAGGCAAATAGAGAGAGAAAGGTTTCTTGATTTTTTGAGTGATTATCTTGGAGTTTCTAAGCAATCGAGTGATCGTACAACTACATGCTCATCTCCAAGAAGTTCTCTACAATCTAGAAGTGATTTCTAGGAAATACTTTTGGTGGGATTCCAAAAGTATCCAAGGAAGGCTTGTGCGATTCAAGGCGTTGGCGATCAAGATCACTGGGTGCAGTGTACGTGTGACTCGGCAGGTGATACTTAGAACTTTGTGAGGATTTACATCGTTTGGATAGGTATTTCTGTAACTGCACAATGAGTATAGTGATTTTGATTCCTTCCCGTGGTTTTTTACCCATTTAGGGTTTTCCACATATATCTTTGTGTTGTGGGTTTTGACTACTTGCGTAATTTTCTGCTGGTTGATTTAATCAGTGATTCACAGTCATATTGTTAGGGTTTTAACAGATTTTAAGGGAACCCTAATTTTTCAATTGGTATTAGAGCTAGCTGCTCCTTCCGTTAGGATTTATTTTCCTAGAGCAGATCCATCATGAGTATGAATATGAATCACGTGTCTAGAAATTTGCCTATACTTGATGCTGATAATTTTGATTACTGGAAATCTAGAATAAAGGCTATAATGAGATCTGCAGGTGAAGAAATTTGGGATTCATGTATTGTGGGGTACACTCGGCCCATGATAACTGTAGAGGACAAATAGGTTAAAAAACCCCAATCTGAGTTATCAGTCGCTGAAAAAGCATTATTTCAGGCTAACAACCGTGCACTTGATATTTTAATTTCTGCTGTTGATATTAATGAGCACAGGAAAATAGCTAACTGTGAAATAGCGAAAGAGGCATGGGACATTCTGGTTACTTGTCACGAGGGGACAGACGTGGTCAAGCAGTCTAAGCTGCAAAGGCTTACTACGGAGTTTGAGACCATCAGAATGCAAGAGGAGGAGACATTCAATCAATTTTACTCCAAGCTCATCGCCATCGTCAATAGCTATGAGAACCTGGGTGAGCCAATTCCTTCCTTTCGTATTATTAAGAAAATTTTACATTCCTTACCTCCTAGATTTAAAACTCAAGTAACTATGCTGGAAGGTAAGAGAAAATTAAAAGAAAAATCTGTTCAAGAAATAGTTGGGATTCTCCAAACTTATGAGGCTGACCTATTGCAATCTGAACCTGTTCAGCCTAAAGTAAAACATTCTGAGACGTCTATTGCTTTTAAAAGTACTCAGAAAAATAAGAAAGGTTCAGATAGTGATAGTGATGTCGATTTTGAGGAGATGAAAGTTTTTTTCAAACAATATAAAAATATTATGAAAAAGAAAAAGGAGAGTTTTCTAAAAAAATTAAAAAGGAAGGAAAATGATCACCTGAGGGACCACAGTGTTTTGAGTGTCATGGATTTGGTCATTATGCCCTAGATTGTGCTAACAAAAAGAAAAAGAAGGTTTTTGTTGCTCAATCGTGGGATGATAGCGATTCTGATGAATCGAATGAAGAACAGGACGACAACGAAAATAATGATAGAAACTTTTTGGCTTTCGGAGTTTCCTTAAATCCTAAGGGTCTTTCCGAATCGAGTGGTTCTGAGACGGATAATAGTGAGGCGGAAAGTTGTGATGACATGGATGAGATCAAAGAGGAGTACAACAAACTTCATGTTTTTAGTAAAAAATTGATGAAGGTGAATGATAAGCTTTCTGATAAGGTCAAGAGTTTAGAAGCTACTCTGAATGAACGCACTCAAGAGAGGGATGAGAGGAATAAAGAAATTGAGCTCCTTCTTGAGAAAAATAAGGCATTGACTAGTGCAAAGTCGAAGGAAAAAATAGAGGATGATACAAAGACAGGGACCCAAGTGTTGGATCATATTCTTTCCATCCAACGGCATCCAAGCGATCGTTCAGGGCTGGGTTATCATGCGACATCTTCAACTCCACCAATTGGGAGAGAAGGGACCAATCATAAAGATAAGAAGAAGAATTCTAATGGCATGCAAAACATGCTCAATTCTCCCACGCCAAAGAAGCAAACAACAATAGTGGTAAATGGACATCCCAAATGCAATGAGTAAAAGCTAAAGTTATTAATCATGCTAAGTCTCAAGTGTTTACTCCTATCGTTAAATTTGTACCTACTTGTCATTATTGTGGTATGATTGGCCATATTAGACCGCACTGTAGGAAGATGCATAAGTCATACACTTCACATCCACATGTAGCTCGTCCTTATGGTCATAAGATTTTTGTGCCCACTTGTCATTATTGTGGAATTAGATGCCATATTCGTCCTTACTATTTTTCTCTTCATGGCTATCATAGGACTCCTTCCCGTTACTATAACATGAATAATCATAAAGAGCATTTTCAAAGGCCTAAACGAAGAACCAATTCGCATGCTAATTATACTACAAGAAATCCAACACCCATAACTACTAAAAAGGCTAGTGTTGAAAAGGGAAAACCTAGACATATTTGGGTTCATAAAAGTGATTTGGTCTCTGCAGTTGATGATGACCTTGACTCTCTAGATGATTATAGTTCATCTGGAGAGGTTGACATTGCCTTTTAAGGCTAGTTTTGGTTCCATAAACTAGGTGTGAACACCCCGCGGAGTTGTCCACGAAATTGATTGCGGTTTTGGAAAACGGTTTTGATTGATTGAATGGAGTCGCCACCCGAGTTTGAGGATTGTACCCGAGAAACCAATTGAAAAATGACTCTTTTGCCCTTGATATGGAAAATGTTTTACTGGTCTCGCCAAAATGAGATTTCTTGGATCCGGGAGCTAGGTTACGCGAGGGGAAGGAATTTAAAGCACCCTTTGCGCCCGGTAAAACCACCGGTCTCTACTAAATGCTTAAAGGATTTTGCAAATGTTGTTTGAATGGACTTTGAACTCAAATTCATGTGAGAGCATGGCAAATGCACCGAAAGATTAATGAAGCATGGGTGAATGCTTGTGCAAAGTGTGATGAATGGATGATTTATGCTTAAGAGACACTGAAATTTCACTAAATGGCCCCCAAACTGTCTTAAGATGCTCTAGAAATTGATCACACATATCAAACACATCACACCTGGGTTGCAATTTGGGCACCTGGATTAGGCAGATCCAGATGCCTGGATTGAATCCAGGCGCCTGGAAAGGGCCAATCCAGGCGCTTGGATGGCCTTCCAAATAGAAACTTCAGAATCTCATTTTTCACAGCAAACTCCAGATGCAATGTATTTAACTAATTTACACACACTCTAGATGATGTTTAGCAGCACTGTAACAAGCATGGACCTCAAACTCAACTTAAACACATGATATGAACTTAAAAGAGGCTTGATTTTTGGATGATTTTTGAAAATATACACAACAAATGCTAATGAAGAACTTCCATTTTTGTGAAATTTGAAACCTTTCCAAACTCTTAACTAGTATGAACAACTAGTAAGAGCTTGGATGGTATCCCCTCAGGGCCTTTTGAGCACAATGGTAGAAAAACTACCTTGACAAGCCTGATTGATGAACTTTGGTTTGATTTTTTTGAAGGATTTTTGGTAAGTGAATGGGCTGGATTTTTGTTTATGGAGGTGTAAAGGGTTGATTGTAGGTGGTTTGATTGGGGGTTTGATTGTTGATGATGAAAAATGGGTAGAATCAAGTAAGTATGTGGAGCTAGGATAAGGAAAAATTGGGTTTTGATGGTTGAAAATGGATGGAATTGAAAGGGATCAGTTGGGGATGGAGCTTCTGATGGAATTTCAGCAGAGTAACAGTAAGGAAGAAAGGGAGAGCTGATCCTTAAAATGGAGGAGAGGAGGGGGGTATATATAGAGACAGAGAATGAGGGATTTTTGGGTGAGTTTGAGAGGGAAATGACCATTTGAACTCAAATTTCTGGAGGGATCCTCTGTTGGAGGGATTTTGGACTGAAGAAAACGTGGGAGAATGTAGGGGGAAGCCCATGGTTTCATAAAAATACCAGCAGCAAATTGTTCACTGGAAGTGATTTCAGGCGCCTGGAATTGGGGAATTCAGGCGCCTGGATTGAGTCCGGGCGCCTGGATTAGGATAATCCAGGCGCCTGGACTGGGGGACTGCACAACAATCCAAACTTCGCGGGGCCATTCCCAGTGCTACCGAACTCCGTTTTGTGCATAGTTTGAAGCGTTGGAAAGCTTGAAAAGTCTACTTTCTAAGCCAAGTAGTTTGAACCCAAGATGATTTGTACATCAAATATGTGACCATTTTACCCTCAGAAGGTCGGAAAAACAAGTCGTTTCGGTAAAATGGGCATATCTCCCTCATTTCAAAATGGATTGGGACATATTATATATCAAAAAAGAGGATTTTGAATGTACTAGAAGGTGGTGCAAGATTGGGTTTATTTTGGAGAGGTTTAGGAGGGTTTTTCAAGTTCACAATCAAGCTCTGCGTGTCTTATCGAGCATTTTCATCATTGGGGATGCTTGACAAGTTTCTCGGGTCAAAATCGGGGTGTCTACACAAGGTTTGTTTGATCATGCATATCTTAATATCTAGATTTGTGGAGTTTTTATGGTTTGTTTCATAGTTGTCTTATTTTTGTTTTCTTTGACTTATTATATCAAAAAAAAAAAAAATCAATTTTTTTTTGTATGGATTGAGCATGATAGTCATCAACGCGTAGTTGAATATCATCGGATTTTATGAACATGTTCATCCGTAATTTTTTATTGCACTTCTTTTTGGTATTCTCTCTGCAAGAACATTTGAATGTCAATAAACCATGAGTATCTGACATTCTGTACACTTATTCATGGCTATTATGGATGGTTGACAATTAGGGGTCTTGTTCTCATAAACTTGGTCTGTATCTTGAGATTTCTTTTTGAGATTGACCCGTGGTTAGAATTTCAAATGTGATGTTGAAATCCATCCACCACCATTTGTTTTTTTGTCTCCATCTCCCCCTCCGGAATTGAGAGAATGGATGACTTGAGGAAAGGGCTACCTATAGGACAAAAGTCCTAGTAGTGTGAAAGCCGCCGATGATAGTGCAAAAATACAATAGAAAAAAAATTATTTCAATCGGTGAGGTTATATAAAAAAATGAGAGTTTATGGAAAAGATGGTATTAGTATTGGACCACTTGCTTAGTAACAAGTTGCATTCGGCTCTATCCAGTCTGGACGGTCGCGTCAAACGGCGAGTGGGGTAAAAGAGAATACTTTGTAAAAAGAATAAGAATTAGAAGTTGAGGGGGAGCTCTGCAAGTACTTATCAACAAAAAATCATTGAGGACCTAGCTTGGTTTGACTTTTTGAGGGGGAGTCATCTTGATACTCCTATTGTTCATGAGAATATGGGTCCTAAATTGAGCTAACCTGATATCTAGGCCATGGATGCACACACACACTTTCCTCACATGTTGTTGATCATGGTGTGTTGTATTTCTTCTGCCTTGCATGGTGTTCTATCAGCAAGTTGTGTCTTAAAGTTTGGATGTCTTATTCATCTTGATATAATACTTGCGCTAAAACATCCGCATGCTCATATCTTCAAAAATTTTATAATCTTTTAGCATTGAGTTTAATTATGTTTTATTGAGCTTTGCGTGCTTTTAGTACTTTGTCTGTTATTGAGTTTAGGCATCATGCTATTTGTGCTAGTGTTCATTTCTCTTTTAAATATTTCTCTTGGCTACTTCTCTTGGTCTTTAATTATTCAATATTCTCCTTTGTTCACATTTATTGTTTTATTGTTTATCCTATTCGCCCTTTGTCATTCCATGTCAAAAAGGGGGACAATGATGAAAGGGGGAGTAGGTTGCCTACTGTTCTAATATATTGATGTTGAGTTTTTTTTGCAGGCTCTCTACAACTCGTTCATATAAGATAGATTGCCTTTGTAGTGTGTTTTGTCATGGAAGTGCCAAAGGGGGAGATTATAAGAACTAAATTCCTGAGTTCTTTATTTTGGCAATTCCGTTTGACAAAACACACATTTACATCGAGTTGTAATTTTATTTTTTAGAGTGTCTGTTTAGGTGTGGAAAGGAATCATCTCTTTATGTAATGGTTGAGAGTGCGACAATATGTTTTTTAGTGGTGAGTTGGGTAGGTTATTTTACTAGTTCAGAAGTTGCTCAAGACTTGCTCGAGCAACATATCCGGCAACTTTTCTGCCAAGAATAACTTCATGACTTGCTCGAGCAACCTGTCGAGCAAGTTGGAATAACTTCAGGACTTGCTCGAGCAACCTGTTGAGCAAGTTGGGCGTGAATAGCTATCTATAAATACCGATGTGCTAGGGTTTTTTCATTATCTGATATAACACAACAGCCACACTTGGAGGCAAATAGAGAGAGAAAGGTTTCTTGATTTTTTGAGTGATTATCTTGGAGTTTTTAAGCAATCGAGCGATCGTACAACTACATGCTCATCTCCAAGAAGTTCTCTACAATCTAGAAGTGATTTCTAGGAAATACTTTTGGTGGGATTCCAAAAGTATCCAAGGAAGGCTTGTGCGATTCAAGGCGTTGGCGATCAAGATCACTGGGGGCGGTGTACGTGTGACTCAATAGGTGATACTTAGAACTTGTGTGAGGATTTACATCGTTTGGATAGGTATTTCTATAACTGCACAATGAGTATGGTGATTTTGATTCCTTCTCGTGGTTTTTTACCAATTTAGGGTTTTCCACTATATCTCTGTGTTGTGGGTTTTGACTGTTTGCGTAATTTTCTGCTGGTTGATGCTTGACCGACCAGGTGACTAAAAATAAAGACGCGTCCCAAGCGTAGGACTCTTGACCAGTGCAACACAATATCCGGAAGTACCGGAGTCGAACCATGGAGACGATTAACAGTGTTTGACTAAAAAAGTGTGGAAGTGCAGTTTAACTTGGCTCTTAGGTAGCCACCCCTTGACGTGATGAGATTAATTAACGAAGTTGCTAAACAAATGTACTTAATGCAAGTTAATAAAAAGAGTACAGCTGAGGGAACCCAGCGACCGCGACTAGTCTAACCGATACTTACTCGGGCCACAATTTCTCTTTTCACTGATTTTAGAATAAGAAGAGGATCCCTAACAAATGCGCACCACCTGTCACCAGATTCCGTGCGCATTCGAATTCCGGCGATGCCTAGGTTTTGTTTGTTAGAAGAGTTTTTGTTTCCTAAAATTGCTCGAAAATCAAGTTAATTCGGCCCCAAGGTGAAACATCGATTAGCCTAGCTATGCTGCGCCTTCGCCCGCAGCTGCACTCTAGACGACTACTCGCTCATGATGCTAATGATAACAGAAATTATAACTAACCTAGATCTAGACATGCTTTACGGATTAAAAACAGAAATAGAGAACAATACCGATGATTGCAAGGAGAAATCAAACTCGATTATCAATACGAAATATCAATCCAAAAGCTGTAACTCTGAAAATCTGGAACAAGCGTGAATGTAGAATGCTGAAGAAAACTGTAGCCGAAAAAGCGAAGAACAACAATACCTAGGTAAAAAGTCTGGAACCCTAATGCAAGTTAAAAACGAGTATATATATTAAAATCCCGTAATCCTAACATTAAACCGAGAATAAGACGAAAATAAGATGAAATTCACTCCAAACGACCGCGTTCCGAGGCCCCGGTAACGGTCTCGGTAGCGCTACATGCCTTTTAGTGTAGCGCTACCACCTTCTTCACTCTGCTGGTTCGTACAACTTCGACTGTTGACCGATTGACCCTTGACCATTAGGGAGCGCTACACCACTTTTGGTGTAGCGCTCCAAATCCTTCTGTTCGTTTTCGTGCCCTTTTGTGCCAATCTTGAGCACTCCAAAGAATTAGTGTAGTGCTCCCGACGGATTATGATCACTTTCACGCGAAATCCACTTCATCCTTACTTAGCATCCTCAACCTACGTGCATGCACTCCCAATATCCCAAAATTTGAGCCCATGTCCCTAGATTACCTGCAAATTATGCTCAACACACAAAAACACCACGTGCACATATCAAATGGAAAATGAAGCTTAAATCGCACGTCTATCATGACAAACCACCCTACTTAGGCGCTCAAAAGCAAGCTTTCCACGCGCCTATCACATCCCCCAACTTGAGCGTTGCTAGTCCCTAGTAACGAACGAAATGAAATGAAAGAAGTACAACGACTCAATACGGAATACGAAGGTTATGCAACCTGTATAAAATCAAATGAGCAATTTACACATCATCTCTTTATTACCTACAACTCGGTCACATGCTTGCCCTAGCAAAAATCCGAATAATTCCAATTCCTCAACAAGGTTTAAGATAGAAAGCTCACACGTGTCACAATATCACTCATACTTGCCAGAACACTCTACATCCCATGTGAGGCACCTGGCGAACAGCGTGGAATGAACAAAATCACCACGTGCCAGTCAAAACAACGCCGAAAAATGCAATGGAAGCTCACAAATCAAGATACCACACATTCATAATTAAATATAACACATGCATGTAGGAGAGTCAAACGGCATGCATCGGGTCAACTAAGGGCTTCGTTAGGCTTATAATGACCGTGGTTTCACGAAAGAAAGATAACATGCAAAGGGTGACGGCCTATAGAAGCTCATGGACAGTCTACCCAGACTGGCCGCCACCAATACAGATATCACAATAATGATTAACACATAATATCAACTAATACCATAGCACCATACTAATCATAACATAACGAATAAAGTTCGACACAAACCACCGACCCACATACTACGGTCACACCACCAACATGAAACAAACACATAAAATACCAGAGTTTTTAACCTAAACAACACATGAAATAACAGCTCATAAAACTAACACCACCACCACGACCCATGTCCAACTCCATGCTCAATCCTCCTCTCCAAACTCGGCATCCGAATGCTCCTCCTCCGCCGGTGCATCTGTGAAGTCATCGCTCACCTCCAACTCCGGCCACTGTTTGGGTTGGAAAAGTCCTGGATTCTGACCAGAAATCTGTGCCTCCAAGTGGCGCTGCCTATCAAGTATGTCCATCTGATTCCTAGCCAACTGCGCTTGCCCTCTCTTCAGCTTCCGGTTGCTCTTTGCCAAACATGTTACACACCCAAATATCTTTTCAAGCCAAGTCTTGGTGCTAGCACTAGGTGGCGGCGGAGTAAGCAACGACCCCTCAGCAACGCTCACTTGTGCTCTACTCCGGGTGAGGATGGAAGACTCCATGTCCTTGCGGCTCAATGGATCATTGCTATGGTATTTCTGAGCCAGGACATTCTTACTTCTCAGGATCTTACTTACCAAGCACGGAAAAGGCATTCTCAGCGAGGTAGGGGCATCTCTAAAATCACACATCTGCCCAAATACAAACAGGGCCCAATCACACACGGTATCCTCCCCCATGAATGCAAACATCAGATTCCCCACATATTTCTGGGGCGCACCCTCCTTACCCCTGGGATATAGATTGTAACACACCACCTGGTTCATAAACCGATAATCCTCCGTGAACCGACCAGGCCAGTGGGGAGTCCTAGCATTCCTACGGTCATCATACAAATAACCATTCACCTCGTCATCATTGAAAGTCGACTCCGGCCTAGGGTAGTTTGTGGGCCTCGTAGGCCTCACATATCCCCATGCAAGGGCTATCTCTCTAGCATTGATAAACACGGGAGTATTGCCTATCTTAGAGACAATCCGTGCCTCCGGAGACAAGAAGGTACCCGACTCCAGAACAACCATATTTCTATAAAACTCCTCAACCAAAGCAGCATTAAAACCGGGATTAGGCTCAAACCAGAAACTCATACCTTGATCCCGGATGGCTTGGAATGGAGGGAAGTTCTCGGGCCATAAACCATCATCTATGATGTGCCTCTCGTTCTTCACACCCCTTTGCTTAATTGAGGCCTCCCATTTGGCCTGATTATCCCTCTCTATTTGATCACGGTCCCTATGTTTGGGCCGAACCGATTGAATCTCCTCCACTCCACTAGAGGACCCAGCCACTGCCTTTCCTCTGCCAATGTGTTGCCTTTTAGATGCCATGACTTGAAGGGTTTTTGGGTTAAAAAGTTTGAGTTTTTTTTAGGTTTTCTGATCTGGGATATCGGTTGGGTTAGAGAGATTTTAGTTTGGGTATTATGGTAGAGGAGAGTGAGAGGAGTGTTTTTGTAAATTTTGGTGAAGATTGGTGAAGTTTTGAAGGAGTTATGGAAGTTTTAGGTTTAGGGTTTTGATGGCAATGTAGGTTGAAGAAGAAGAAGAAGAAGAAGAAAGAAGGAAGATGAAGTAGAAGGTGGAAAAGTGGGGAAGAGAGAGAGAGAGAGCATCGAGATATTTGCTGTTTTTTTTTTTTTTTTTGGACAGAACATAGGGTAGCGCTACACCTCTTTTGGTGTAGCGCTACCGAGCAACTTTTTTTTTGCTATAATATTCGAAAATTCATTCTCTCTTGATAAGGAATTTATTGGTGGGAAAAATTGGTTTTTATGAGGGTTGGGGTTTTAGCTAGGATTAAGGTATAAGGTTTTCCAAGATCATGGCATCCACAAGCAAAATTTTAATTTCTTCCTCAACAACAATGCTCCTTGATTTAGGTCTCTAAAAACTTGCACAGAGTTGGACCACCAAACTGACACACCACCCAAACATCGGTTTCCTAAGTTTGACACAGGAACTGACACAGACTGGTTTAACATGGGAGCAATGGGACACATATAGTGGTTTAATCATGCAAAGACGGCCTTGTCTCATCCCCTAAACACGTCACCAACTCTCCCACATGCATGTAAAATATTTAAATTATGATATGTGGTACAAACGCCTACTATTTTATGCAAGTGCGGAAAGTGAAGAACAATGAAACATGGGATGCTTTAAGGACATACTGTGCACAACGTGGGAACACCTACTCAAACTTGCTTATGGTGCGGAAAATACTCAAACAGGGATACTAGGTATATGCATGTGAACAAGTTAAACAGGCAAACAATGAGACAAAAATCTAGCATGTTCACCTAACTCATACAAATAAGCATAACAATCGTATCCCCACATTAAAAAATTATCCAAAAAATTTAAAAATGACCAAAAATGACCCCTAACCTACTAACAACGCTCAAAACAAAATTAGCGTGTACAAAGTACACCCCTTCCCCCAACTTGAAAGTTGCTCTGTCCTCAAAGCATGAAGACAAAACATAAAAAGAGAAGAATAAAGGAAAGAGATGGACCGTCGGATGGCAGCCAACCATCATGACCCCGGCCGATGTATGGGGAATTTGCCATCATTGCTGCGTTTCGTCATCAGCACTGCTCCCAGGATCCGCTCCTTCGGACCTAAAGAGGTCCACAGCTAGTCACACAAAGCCGCGCCAAAGCTTTATTGGACTAACAACCGCCACATTGCGTGGCACCCCTGCTTGAGGCTCCTGAATGCCTCACTCACTCCGGCGGAGAGGCCCAGACTACCAAGGCTGGTGTGGTAGCATGCTTGTCCTGCAAAAGACTTAAGAACCAACTACCTACCAGGCAACAAATGACGTCAGTACGGCCCGCTCGTGAAAGCCGGGCCACAACAAATAAAAAATGCAAATAAAGAACACCACCAGACCTTCACGCAGTCTCACGTGTCATACTTTTCTCCCCATCCCCCAACTTTAATTGAAGAGTGGGTGGCTGTACAAGACCATCATTTTTTTTTTTTTTTTGCACTGAAAAAACATACACGAATATACAGAAATTGCCCTTGCTAACCTGGGCTGGGCACACGATCCTTCTTTTAATAGCGGCGTGCGAAGCTATGAAAACCCAAGTCAATGATGGGTACCCCTAATGCTAGGGGTCGAGTCCACACGCAATGAAGACCATGGTACGCGTGAGCTACCCGTCAAAACATGGCCGGAAAAGCCTACTCAACTGGGTCGTCCGAATAAACAGGATCGACTAACTCCTCGTCAGGTTCAGCTACCTCTAAGAATTCCAAATACGGTTTAAGACGCTGCCCATTAACTTTAAATACATGATCATCTTTAGGGTCACAGACATCGACTGAACCGTTTGGATACACAGTAACCACGACATAGGGACCATCCCAATGGGATCTCAACTTACCTGGAAATAGATGGCGACGTGAATTATAGAGTAACACTTTCTGACCAACTCTAAAGGTCTTGCGCTAAATGTTCCTATCATGATATGCCTTAACCTTAGCCTTATAGATACTCGCGTTCTCATACGCATCATTCCTAAGCTCCTCAAGTTCACATAACTGTAACTTCCTATGCTCACCCGCCTCACTCAAACTAGAGTTGACTTTCTGAATGATCCAATAGGCCTTCTTTTCTAACTCAACAGGCAGGTGGCAGGCCTTACCGTAAACAAGCCGATAGGGTGAAGCACCCAGTACGGTCTTATAAGCAGTGCGGTAGGCCCACAATGCATTGTTCAACCTGGTGGACCAATCCTTCCTAGTCACACCTACAGTCTTCTCTAAAATCCTCTTGATCTCCCTATTAGCCAACTCGGCCTGCCCATTAGTCTGGGGGTGGTATGAAGTGGATACCTTATGAGTAACTCTAAACTCCCCCATTAATCTTTCAAACGACCGACTCATGAACTGCGTGCCTTGGTCTGAGATAATGGCGCGTGGCACGCCAAACCTCGACAGAATATTCGCCTTAAGAAACTCTAGCACGACTTTCGACTCCATAGACTTAGTGGGAATCGCTTCCACCCACTTCGACACATAATCCACCGCCAATAAGATGTACTCGTAACCATGAGACATAGGAAATGGACCCATAAAATTGATGCCCCAGCAATCAAACACCTCGAGCACAAGAATAGGTCTGAGGGGCATCTCATGACGTGCAGACAACTTGCCAAGCTTTTGGCAGTGGTCACATGACCTACAAAATATGTGCACACCCTTAAACATATCAGGCCACCAGAACCCGCACTGCAGAATCTTGGCGGTGGTTTTCTTCGCAGAGAAGTGACCCCCACACGCCTCACTATGGCAAAACTCTATGACTCCCTGTTGGTCAGACTCGGGGACACATCTACACACAATCTGGTCGGCACAGTATTTGAACAAGTAAGGGTCATCAAATATGTACTGCCAGACACTCCTCAAAAACCGCTGCTTCTCCTGGGTAGACCAATGAGAAAGAATCTGCCTAGTCACTAAATAATTGGCAATATCAGCGTACCATGGGCACTCATTAGCAGTGAACAACTGCTCGTCTGGGAAGGAATCTCTAATGGGAAGATCTGAGGTGGGGTCCTCAAACTCCAGACGAGACAGATGGTCAGCGACTACATTCTCTACCCCTTTCTTATCCTTAATGATGAGATGGAATTCTTGCAAAAGCAGAATCCACCGAATAAGGCGAGCTTTCGCATCCTGTTTGGTCATCAAGTACTTCAGGGCCGCATGATCGGTAAACACTGTGATCTGCGAACCCACTAGATAGGATCGAAACTTGTCTAAGTCAAATACCATCGCTAGCAACTCTTTCTCAGTAGTGGTGTAATTCATCTGTGCCTCATTGAGCGTCTTGCTCGCATAGTAAATCACAAATGGGTCTTTCCCTCTCCTCTGTCCTAAAACAGCTCTGACTGCGTAGTCAGAAGCATCACACATCAACTCAAAGGGAAGACTCCAATCAGGAGACTGCACAATAAGCGGAGTAGTGAGACTCCGCTTCAACTTAAGAAATGCCTCCTCACATGCCTCGGACCACACAAAGGGTGCGTCCTTCGCCAACAATTGACACAATGGACGGGAGATAGCACTAAAATCTTTAATGAACCGCCGGTAGAATCCAGCGTGTCCAAGAAATGAACGCACATCCTTGACAGACTTAGGAGTAGGAAGATTACGGATCAAGTCTATCTTAGCCTTGTCCACCTCAATACCCTTGGACGACACAATGTGCCCTAGCACAATCCCTTGGGTCACCATGAAGTGGCACTTCTCCCAATTTAGCACTAAGTGCTTCTCTTCACACCTCTGTAACACTTTCCCTAAATTCTCGAGGCACCCATCAAATGAGTCCCCGAAGACCGAAAAATCATCCATAAAGACCTCTACAATCCTCTCAACCATGTCGCTGAAGATCCCCATCATACACCTGGAAAAGGTACCAGGTGCATTGCACAACCCAAAGGACATGCGACGGTAGGCATAGGTACCATACGGACACGTGAAAGTGGTCTTTTCCTGGTCCTCTAACGCGACCTCTATCTGGTTGTACCCCGAATACCCATCCAAGAAACAATAGAAGGCTCGACCAACTACCCTCTCCAAAATTTGATCAATGAAAGGGAGAGGGAAGTGGTCCTTTCGGGTGCTCGCATTGAGCTTCCGGTAATCGATGCAAACTCTCCAACCTGTAGGGATTCGGGTCGGCACTAATTCACCTTGCTCATTGGTAACCACAGTGACCCCAGCCTTCTTAGGCACAACCTGAATAGGACTTACCCACTCGCTATGGGCAATTGGGTATATAATACCTGCATCTAAAAGCTTAAGAACCTCGGCTCGAACCACCTCTTTCATGTTGGGATTCAAGCATCTCTGAGGTTGCCTAGAAGGTCTCACACTATCCTCTAAAATGATTCGGTGTGTACACACCGTGGGGCTTATACCATGCAAATCAGCTATGGTCCAACCAAGTGCGCCTATATGCTCTCTCAGTAGGTCAAGCAACTTCCTCTCTTGATCCTCCTCAAGGGTTGAGGAAATCACAATCGGATAAGTATCATTGCCCTTCAAAAAGGCATACTTGAGCGTGTCCGGGAGAGGCTTTAACTCTGGTTTAGGCAGCTGGACCAAGGACGGAAGAACCTTGGGCTGAGGGTTGCCCAGAGGTTCGAACATTAGGTCATGAGCGACCCCGCATAACTCCTCGCACTCATCCTCGACCTTTAACATATCTCAAAAAGTTCCTACCTCTGCTGACTCTAAGAATGATACCTCCTCGGTGGTAAGAGCAACCTCCAGAGGGTCCTTATACAGGACTGTATCGATGTGCTCCTGAATGAGCGTGTCTATCAAACACAGCTCTTCTGACTCCTCATCATCCTCTCCTAGAGTACTAACACTGTAAACATCCACCTCCATTCTCTCCTCGCCAACAGATAACTGGACCTTGCCAGTTTTACAGTTCATGACAGCATTGGAGGTGGCTAAGAAAGGGCGACCTAGAATAATGGGAGTCTTTTCTAGAACCTCGGGACCTGGGCTAATATCTAGGACAATGAAATCAGCGGGAAATTGGAACTCGCCCACCTGAATCAACACATCTTCTACCACTCCCTTCGGCACTCTAACACTCCGGTCTGCCAACTGTAGCGTGACGGGAGTCTCTCTAAGATTGCTAAGGCCCAGTCTCAAAAATGCTGAATAAGCAAGCAAATTGACACTCGCCCCCAAATCCAACAATGCCTTGTTGAAAGTCTGACCTGCAATTGCTATGGGTATGGTGGGGCATCCTGGATACTTGCACTTGGCAGGAATCTCAGTCTGAAGGATGGAGCTCACTTGCTCTGTCAGAACCACGTTGTTCTGATTCTTGCGCTTAGTCGTGCAAAGGTCCTTCAAAACCTTCGCACACTGTGGGAAAGACTCAATTGCCTCCATTAAAGTAATAGGGAATTGCACCCTCTTAAAAAGTTCTAACATCTTATGGTTCATGTTCTGCTTAGGCTTCACCGCCAGCCTTTGGGGAAATGGAGCTAATGGTATTGCTGGCGGCATTTGAGTCATGGGGGCCGCGACAGCAAGCACCACCACCTCAGGTGTCTCCTCAACAATCTCAGGAGTTGCTCTCGATGCATCAACCGGCTCTGGGGGTGGGGCTGGTTTCTGCCTTGGCGGGATGGACTTATCGATCTCCTTCCCATTTCTGAGAATGGTGACCAACTTAGCCTCCTCCTGATTTTGACTCTAAACATTCGGACCTGAAGAATTTCCCAAATAATGGGCTCCTGCTGTACTACCCTGGGCTGGAAACCTACCCTTCTCCTGCTGCATTTGGCTAAGAACCGCAGTGAATTGCGACATTTGGGTCGTAAGGGCTCCTATTTGCTGTCTCGTTTCAGTCTGAAATGTCATCTGTGACTGCATCATGGAATTTACCGTTCTCTTCTAACTTATGGTCACGTGCAACCATCTGTGAATAACCTGGGGGCAGACCACGGGTGGATGGACCTGCCCCCTACCAGGCTGTTGCTGGTAGTGGTATGGAATGACTTGGCCCTGCGGGGGCTTGAACGATTGGGACTGTGGGAATTGCTGCGGCGGAGGTAGCGCAAGGGGTTGAGCTTGACCTACACCTACAAGCCTGGAATCTGACCACCCAAAGTTAGGGTGATCCCTCCAACCTGGATTGTATGTATTTGAAAAAGGATCCCAAGTCCTAACTGCATTGACCTCTTCCTGATTGTACTAACTTGCCCCTTTGGCCGCTAGAAACCCAGGGCAAGCGGTCGCGGTGTGCCCTTTGCATTCACACCAAACACAGACTTCCTCTACGCTCACCTCATTGACTGGACGAGTTTGTCTCACCTCTAATTCCTCTAATCGCTAAGCGATTTTCTCAACCTGAGCTTGAAGTAGCTGGTCACGAATGGTGACAGGAACAATGTTGGATCCAGAAGGTCCGGCTCGCTCAAAGTCGGATGGTTCTAAAGCTCTCTGCCTATCAGCTAGGTTATCTAAGAAATCCCACCCCTCATCAGCTGTTTTGGACAAGAAATCGTCCCCTTTACAAGAATACTCTATGTGCTAGACAGTCTCTACGTTGAGACCCAGGTGGAAAAACTCGACTAGTTGAATCCTCTCAAAGCCAATGATGTGGCAGTCTGAGGATCAATTCCTTAAAGAGCTCCCAGGCCTTGAGAAATGACTCACCTCTCTCCTGTCTAAACCACATGAGTGCGCCATCCCTTAATGTTGCCTCAAACAACTTGAGACATGCATTCTCATATTGGGTATTGGACACAAGGTTGCGCACCATTCCCTCGAATGTCCGTACATGCTCGTATGGGTCATCGTACTCCCTCCCATAGAAACTCGGGAGGCTGTTCAGGACATCGGGTTTAACAGTGAAAGCATTACGTGCCTCTTGTGTCTGTCGAGGAAACACAATGGGTCCTTCGGGAGTGGACCTCTCTGGATAAAGGTGTTGCCTCAAAGACGGCTGTTGGGCTACTCGCTGGTCTGCCATATCACCTATCTCTGACTCTGACTCTGACTGGTAAAGTGGATTACTGACACTTACTGACTCGAAAGGTAATTCGATATAAAGACCACTAATGGGAATAGACTCTGACTGAGCTAAATCTGAGTCCGAACTAGAAGATGAATGACTAGAAGATACAGGCTGACTCGACCCCAGTTCTCTTTGAACTAAACGGTGTGTAGGATCACGGAAATAAAGAGGGTCCTGCTTAGGAGAACCCTTCTTACCTCTACCTATGATGACTCAACAAAAAGACACAAATAAACTACGACTCTACACCTCTGAACACTCGCTGTCGTCCCCGGCAACGGCGCCAAAAATGCTTGACCGACCAGGTGACTAAAAATAAAGACGCGTCCCAAGCGTAGGACTCTTGACCAGTGCAGCACAATATCCGGAAGTACCGGAGTCGAACCACAGAGACGACTAACAGTGTTTGACTCAAAAAGTGTGGAAGTGCAGTTTAACCTGGCTCTTAGGTAGCCACCCCTTGACGTGATGAGATTAATTAACTAAGTTGTTAAACAAATGTACTTAATGCAGGTTAATAAAAAGAGTACAGCTGAGGGAACCCAGCGACCGCGACTAGTCTAACCGATACTTACTTGGGCCACAATTTCTCTTTTCACTGATTTTAAAATAAGAAGAGGATCCCTAACAAATACGCACCACCTGTCACCAGATTCCGTGCGCATTCGAATTCCGGCGATGCCTAGGTTTTGTTTGTTAGAAGAGTTTTCGTTTCCTAAAATTGCTCGAAAATCAAGTTAATTCGGCCCCAAGGTGAAACATCGATTAGCCTAGCTGTGCAGTGCCTTTGCCCGCAGCCGCACTCTAGACGACTACTCGCTCATGATGCTAATGATAACAGAAATTATAACGAACCTAGATCTAGACATGCTTTACGGATTAAAAACAGAAATAGAGAACAATACCGATGATTGCAAGGAGAAATCAAACTCGATTATCAATACGAAACATCAATCCAAAAGTTGTAACTCTGAAAATCTAGAACAAGCGTGAATGTAGAATGCTGAAGAAAACTGTAGCCGAAAAAATGAAGAACAATAATACCTAGGTAAAAAGTCTGGAACCCTAATACAAGTTAAAAATGAGTATATATATTAAAATCCCGTAATCCTAACATTAAACCGAGAATAAGACGAAAATAAGACAAAATTCACTGCAAACGACCGCGTTCCGAGGCCCCGATAACGGTCTCGGTAGCGGTACATGCCTTTTAGAGTAGCGCTACCGCCTTCTTCACTCTGTTGGTCCGTACAACTTCGACCGTTGACCGATTGACCCTTGACCATTAGGTAGCGCTACACCACTTTTGGTGTAGCGCTCCAAATCCTTCTGTTCGTTTTCGTGCCCTTTTGTGCCAATCTTGAGCGCTCCAAAGAATTAGTGTAGCGCTCCCGACGGATTATGATCACTTTCACGCGAAATCCACTTCATCCTTACTTAGCATCCTCAACCTACATGCATGCACTCCTAATATCCCAAAATTTGCGCCCACGTCCCTAGATTACCTGCAAATTATGTTCAACACACAAAAACACCACGTGCACATATCAAATGGAAAATGAAGCTTAAATCGCACGTCTAACATGCCAAACCACCCTACTTAGGCGCTCAAAAGCAAGCTTTCCACGCGCCTATCAGTTGATTTAATCAATGATTCGCATTCATATTGTTAGGGTTTTAACAGATTTTAAGGGAACCTTGATTTTTCAAGCCTAATGGTGTTCAGGGGTATACACGGTCTGGTTCGGTGTTTTGTAGAAATCCGGGGACCGAACCATATCTAACGGTTCTAAAAATTGAGAACCGTAACTAGACCGTTACACATATGGAACCAAACCAAGCCAGACCATTAGGCTGGTCCATTAGACAAAATTGTTGCAACTTCTTCATAAAACTACTCCAATGAAACAAACTCACAAATAGATTATGAAGTCCAATCATAATTAAAACAACTATTACAATACTATGACACAAAACCTTGAACAACAATTAAAAAAAAAAACGTAAGAAGAACCAACAACATCAAAAAAACTTTCTAAACTTCAACATTTGCAACCCAAGACAACAGTTGGCAGATGCAACTTTAAAACATCTTAAAAACTGACAAAATTATCAAGTGTGTGTAGGTATACATGAGTGTATATATTATATTATGTTATATATATACATATACATATATACGGACCGGCACGGTTCAAACCACGGTTCCTAATTCCGAAACCAGGAACCGAACCAAAATATCCGGTTCTCATTTTTTTAGAACCAAAACCAATCTATTAAACCATAGAACCAATCCAAATAGACCAGTTCGGTCTGATCGATCCGGTTTCACGGTTTTTTGGTTTTCTTGTACACCCCTAATGGTGTTGTGCTCGGGTCTAGATTGTTCTGTAGACTCCTAATTGGTTCATGCATTTTATTGTGATGAAGTCTGCAATATACAGTTTGTTTTTTATTGTAGGAAAGAGAACAATTTTGACAAGAATTTATTTCATCCTCTTATCACCTTGAAAATCATGTAGTCAAATAAAGAAAATATTTAACGGGTAGGGATGTTTAAGAAAATAAAGAAAAAATATAGATAATAGAAAGAAGAATGTGAAAATCAAGTTCTATGTTTAAAACCAAAAATGGTATTATAATGAAGTTTTTTTTGGATATCGAATTTGTGGAGAGAAAAAAAAATAAAGTGCCTACTGTTTTTAAATCTTTTTAAATGATCTAATATAGCCGAATCTGAATGAGAAGCAAAAAACCTGCTACAGTAAAGGTGTGAGTATGGGGAATCCGGGGGTGCGGTGCACTACATGTCGTCTGATGCCTAGATGGACGGCTCAGATTTGGTCTCCACCCCTTTGCATCCGTTTATTGGCTTGCAGTGCGATCAAATTTGGGCCGTCCATTCGGACATCGGACAGCCCGCAGTGCACCACACAGTGACGGCACTCACCACGGTCTCGAGTTTGGGATCCTCGTCCCTTGAGAAGGATATTCCCGCATCAATAAATTGAGAAAAACTTGGATGCCGAGAGGGTACCACGTGGTGCTCCTCGGCACATCCGGGTTGTCCAAAGTGTATTTAGATGATCCGGATTTGAAGAGAGAAACAGGAGAGAGGAGAAGGAGTGAGAGTGTTTTAATCCAGATTGACCAACACACTTTTGGATGGCTTGGATGTGCCGAAGGGGCACCATGTCATCTCCTACCCTATTTGCACCCAAGTTTTTTTCCCGTAAATTTGTTTGTAGGAAGCTATATTCCTATGGAAACATTATTTGATGAAAAATTATTTGACATACAGTCGAGATACACATAAGTTGACCCAAACACTTGAGTTATAAGAAAAAAATAATAGGGGTGTCAACCGTGATCACCATTTTTTGTTTCATATATATTACGTTTATGACATGTATAGTACTGCATGTTTTTTTTTTGGTCCATCGGAAATTCATAGTACTTCTTGTTTCACTATGTTAATTGATCACATCCCACGCTGTCGTCCTATATTTCGGGCATAATGTGTCTCACAGATTCAAAGCTGCACGACTAGATCATTTTTTCTTATGGATCATGTTGTTACTTCGATTTTTGATAGTCAGGTTTTCTGGTTAACTTGCTCACATCTTGACTGATTCTGAAAGACCAATTTCACAGTCTATTAGAAGCGGCCCATTCACGATGACACTTCGGTTTCACTATTTTTAGTGACGTTTTATATTCTTTTAATATGAATAAGTCAAATTAAAGCGGGTGCACATGTCTCGTACACCCAAACAGCTACATAAAAGGCGCATTTCCCTAAAAACAATCATTAAACTGTAACACGTTCAAATTTTTTTAATTAATTTTTCTACGCAATTTTCTTTTAACAATCATTAAACTATAACACGTTCAAAACTGGTTACTTCTTGCCTATAACACCAATATAGTACAAAATAACAAAATGATCTTGCCTCCGAACGCAAGCAAAAAATCCGGATGATGCTGAATCATAAAGATTGGCGCTATCTTCTTTTCTACTAATAAAGAATCGAAAGAAGTTTCGGTTATACGAAGGAACACCAATATAGTACAAAATAACGAAATGTTGTTGCCTCCGAACACAATCGGAACATGGTGTAACTTTTGGGGGGTTTTCTTGAGAACCAGGTGTTTGAATTAGCTTACGTACACCTCAACAAATTTTAAAAGACCAATAACTTTTAGGTGTTTTTGTCGACTAATATGATTTTTTTTTAAACATTAGTCTATATTTTTGTACTTTTCTGATTCATCTCGTTGAGTGAACAATGGGATGTAAAACTTATACACAACTTAATTTATTATTTTACCCCACGCTATTATGGCGACAAAATCTTCGAAACCATAGAACAATTGTTGCGGGATAAATTTGGAATTATAAAATTGACACTGAATTAAAGATTTTGATCTATTCCAGATTGCCTTCTCCCTATACATTAGAGTAGTTGATGTAAACACGTACCAAAAGAGATTCAAAGAAGCAGAAATAATCCATAAAAAGAAAAAGAAAAAAAAAACAAACCCATAAAAAGGAAAAATAAAATAAAAAATGAGAACCCATAGCCAGTATTAAATTCTCTCTTTTCCTCTTCCTTTTCGACCTATATCAATTAAGACCAATACTAACATGACTTTAATACAAAACTACGGACACAATCGCATTCAGAACAGTTCGATGCATATGAATCCACATGCATCGAACAGCATCGATTGCAGTTGCATCCGAAGTTGTGTTTTAAGTTGTGTTTGTACATTTTTTGATAAATTATTCCATTGGAGCAAAGTCTTTTTCTTTCTGAACAAAGCTCTTCGACTCGTCAACTTTGCTTTTCTTTTGGGCCTCAACATCTTCACCCTCCTCATCCTCTTCCATCAATTCGTACTTGGACAATATTTTGTATTCAACTCTCTCCCCATAAATTTTGATCATGTACAAGTACAAGCACATGGAGGAAATGATCACAAGAACCAAGTATCAACTAAACTCAATGTTGGCAAGCGATTTTGCCCGTTCGAGAGCTTCATCATCGTGACACCGAATGTGATGCAGGACAAGATGTCACACGTTTTAATTTCTGGAAACGTTATTTTAGTAAAAAATTAATTTAGGATATTTTAATTTTCTGTCACTTGTTTTGGCATGTTTTTATTAGGTATTAGTCTTAATTTTCATAAGTAGGTTAAGCAGAATCTTTTATTTGTATTAGTCTATGTTTCTTAGTTTTTGTTATTGTTTTTCTTGGTTAGCAAGATTATTCTATTTCCTAGTTGAGTTAGCGTTTAGCCCATAAATAATGATGTAGCCTATAGGCATATTAACCTTTTATTCAATAAACAAACTCTGAGTTAAATCTCTTTCTTCTTGTGGATTCAAGAACTCTCGAGGATTCGAGTCCTATCATCATTTGGAATAGTACGCTAACTATTCTCTTGTGAATTCCGATGCGTCAAGTGGTATCAAAGCGGGTTTTTCCTGGCTCGATGTCACGAATCAAAGTAGATGACACACCCTTTGACATTGCTCAAAGGTTTGCTAATCCGAGGAAGATGGTGGAAGAACAATAGACAAGTATCATGACTGAAATCCGTGAATCGCTGCAGCTACTGACTCTTCGCCTCGACCAAAGATCAGGGAGGGTTGTAGAGAATCGCGCAGAAGGAGTTGCCCAATGCCGTCTTCTAAACTAGGTTTGGGAACGCGCGGTCGGATTCGCCCAACGCCAGCCTGGTACCCATATTGTAGTTGGGAGACACTCAACTAATTGTGCTGATAGTGAGGAATCAGAACCCGATTTCAAGTCTTATGATAATTTGTCTAAATCAAGAGGTTATGAGTATTTTGAAGATATTTTAGATTGGATTTTAGATATTGATGATTTCTTTGAGTATGTGAGAATGCCGTCTGAAATAAGGTGGAAATATTTGCTGGCAAAACTTACGGGACGAGCGCTACGATGGTGGTTAGATAAGCAAGATAAGAGAGAACGATTGGGAAAGCGTCGTATTCGTGCATGGTCAAGAATCAAAAGACTTATGATGGGGAGATTTTTACCATGGAATTATGAACAACTTTTGGAAGAAAATTATGGACCAAAGCAACAACATATAATTCACACATCTACTGATGTTGTTGAAGAAGCTTTTAAAGAGAAAGTTGATGTGAGTAGTAGCGGCAAAAGGAACATTGTGATTGAAGTTAATGATAAGCAAATCGATATGGAGGTGGGTGAGAAACAGGAAATTGATATTGATGTTGGTGATCAAATTGTTGAGAACCCAATTGATTTTTCAATGGAAGAAATTGATGCTGCTACCTTATTTGATAACACTATGGTCAAGCCAGCCCATGTCAATGAGCCAATCATTGATGTGTCAACCATTGCTACAATGAGGCAAGATAAAGAGGACCCACAATGTCAAATTTCCCTTGTTGATTTTCTTAGAGTGCAACAGTATGATTGGATTTCCAATATTCATCTGATTGATCTTATCAAAAGTATGATTGGATTTTCAAGATTCATCTAATGGATCTTATCAATCACTCAAACCAAAATGTCCAGTTCTCTTTTTTTAGAACTAGAACCAATCCATTAAACCATAGAACCAATCCAAATAGACCAGTTCGGTCCGATCGATCCTGTTTCACGATTTTTTTGGTTTTGTTGTACACTCCTAATGGTGTTGTGCTCAGGTCTAGATTGTTTTGTACACCCCTAATTGGTTCATGCATTTTATTGTCATGAAGTCTGCAATACTGCCTTGGGGCTTCTGCCTTCGAGCTGTTGTAATGACATTAGCCTCTTGTTGAAAAAAAATTATTACAAATACATATTTTTTTCGTAGTGGAAAATTAAGTCCAAAACAAGAAGTCTATCATCTGTAGAAAGCCTGTTCTGAATGACCAGCCAAGTAATGACACTACTCTTGGGGACGTGGGCTGGAAATCAAACAATGTGACTCCAATTTTTTTCCGAAAAGTGGGTCCTGCCCCAAAGAGATGATAATGTGAACTGACCACTAGCAGTGAGAGTCCACACATATCTGTCATCAGATAAAGAATTGGAGTTCAAGAGATTTAGCATTATGGATAGGGTATCTAGTTTTCTCAATCAGATAGGGTATTTGTTATGGACAACACACTATGTGAGTGTGTTCTTTACCTTGTTGTCCATTTTTATTGTGTATCTAGCATTATGGATTTATTAAACATCCATCGAACTGGGTTTTAGTTTCCCAAGTCCGCTTCTTGAACCCCATACGTACAAAGCCCCTGAATTCCGTGGCCAGGGATTTGAGTTATGGGCTGGGCCTTAATAGCCAATCCAGAATCCAAATGATTTGGGCTGGACGTAGTTTTTTAATTTTTTTCTAATAAGAGTTGGTTAATTAACTCATTCGTATTTTAGGAATGGGCTTTGAGTTATGGGTTGGGCCCTAATAGGCAATCCAGAATCCAACTGACTTGGGCCTACCAGAATCCAACTGATTTGGGCTCGACATAGTTTTTTACGTATAAATTTTTTCAGATATGAGTTGGTTAATTAACTCATTCGTATTTTAGGAATGGGCTTTGAGTTATGGGCTGGGCCCTAATAGGCAATCCAGAATCCAACTGATTTGGGCTCGACATAGTTTTTTGCGTATAAATTTGTTCAAACTTATAAATTTGTTCAGATAAGAGTTGGTCAATTAACTCATTCGTATTTTAGGTTGCTTCAAGATTTGTCATTAGGAGTTCTATTTTCTTTTTGCCCGATAACGCTCCGTTCATTTGTTTGGAATATTGCCTAAAAAATGTATTCCCAAGGATGTAAAAGAAATTGAAACTTATTTTCTTGCGTGTATTTTCTTGCCAAAGAACTAAAATTCCTTTCTTTTTGCAGTATCTATTTTGCTAGAACGTATTTTTCATTGGAAAAGTTGAAGTTAGAGGTCTCACAATTTTCTTGATATAATTGAACACATAAAAAGTTACGAAAAAATTGATTTGCCCATCACTTTCCATCCTTTTCGTGCAATTGAAGGGCCTAATTAGAATACTATTTCTAATGAAATTTTTAGAATTGGATCATCAAACAACTTCAAAAACACGTAAAGCCGCCGTTGTCTCTGACAAGTAAGAACATATAGAAACAAGAATGTAAACCTAAAATGAAAAACAAAAAAAGTTGGTTGTAGAAAGATTTGTGTCGAAAAGAATCAAAATCAGTTTCTTTCAAGTTTTCCACGACCTGATTATTTCCATTTGTCGCTTGATTTGTTCCAGGAAACTTCATGGAACCTGCTTGAAAACATGTCACTTAGCTAACACATTGCTTGTTCAATTGGTGAAATCAATACACCAATAATTAATACATATTCCAATTCATCATCTTACGTTCATAAGAATCATAACAGCACTTACCTGTATCGAATAGACAAGTATTAGACAAGTGTACAATGAATAACTAATGTACAGTTTGTTTTGATTGTAGGAAAGGGAACAATTTTGACAAGAATTTATTTCATCCTCTTATCACCTTGAAAATCATGTAGTCAAATAAATAATATATTTAACGGGTAGTGATGTTTAAGAAAATAAAGAAAAAATATAGATAATAGAAAGAAGAATGTGAAAATCAAGTTCCATGTTTAAAACCAAAAATGGTATTATAATGAAGTTCTTTTTGGATATCGAATTTGTGGAGAGAAAAAAAAAAAAAAGTGCCTACGGTTTTTAAATCTTTTTAAATGATCTAATATAGCCGAATCTGAATGAGAAGCAAAAAACCTGCTACAGTAAAGGTGTGAGTATGGGGAATCCGGGGGTGCCGTGCACTATGAGCCGTCTGATGCCTGGATGGATGGCTCAGATTTGATCTCCACCCCTTTGCATCCGTTTATTGGCTTGCAGCGCGATCAAATTTGGGCCGTCCATTCGGACATCGGACGGCCCGTAGTGCACCACACAGCGACGGCACCCACCACGGTCTCGAGTTTGGGACCCTCGTCCCTTGAGAAGGATATTCCCGCGTCAATAAATTGAGAAAAACTTGGGCGCCGAGAGGGTACCACTTGGTGCCCCTCGGCACATCCGGGTTGTCCAAAGTGTATTTAGATGATCTGGATTTGAAGAGAGAAATAGGAGAGAGGAGGAAGAGAGATAGTGTTTTAATCCAGACCGACCAACACACTTTTCGACGGCTTGGATGTGCCAAAGGGGCACCACGTCATCTCCTACCCAATTTGCACCCAAGTTTTTCTCCCGTAAATTTGTTTGTAGGAAGCTATATGTTGTGCCCCAAGACCAAACCAAAACACACACAAAGCACACGCACACCAAACACCAAGTATTTTATGTGGTTCCCCAAAATCGGGTACGTCCACGGAGGTAACCGGAGCAATAAACCATTAACTGGAAAACCTACGAGCTTTACAAGTGTATCTCCTACACACTACACTCTGATTTTTCTACAAATTGCTCATACAAACAGACCTCACAAGTCTCTCACACTCAGAGACACAAGTCTCCCTCTCGGGGAGATCCTAAACTACTCTCTCTGGTAGTACTCCAAATACAAAGGCAGAGGCTCTCTTATAGCCATACGTATTCAACAATGGGTATGGAACCCATCCAGATCTAACTTTGGTAGCTGGAACAGTAGAGGAGACAAGGCAATCAATTGCCAACCAGAAACAGCCGCCCATATGCAGCTGACTGTCCAAATTAAATGCCAGAGGATGGAGCCAAAAACCCAAATATTCAACACTATACTCCTATGGAAACATCATTTGATGAAAAATTATTTGACATATAGTCGAGATACACATAAGTTGACCCAAACACTTGAGTTATAAGAAAAAAATAATAGGGGCGTCAACCGCGATCACCATTTTGGTTTCATATATATTACGTTTATGACATGTGTAGTACTTCATTTTTTTTTTTTTGGTCCATCGGAAATTCATAGTACTTCATGTTTCACTATGTTAATTGATCACATCCCACGCACACGTCCTATATTTCGGGTGTAATGTGTCTCACAGATTCAAAGCTACACGACTAGATCATTTTTTCTTATGGATCATGTTGTTACTTCGATTTTTGATAGTCAGGTTTTCTGGTTAACTTGTGCACATCTTAACTGATTCGAAAGACCAATTTCACAGTCTGTTAGAAGTGGCCCATTCATGATGACACTTCGGTTTCACTATTTTTAGTGACGTTTTATATTCTTTTAATATGAATAAGTCAAATTAAAGCGGGTGCACATGTCGCGTACACCCAAACAATTACATAAAAGGCGCATTTCCCTAAAAACAATCATTAAACTATAACACGTTCAATTTTTTTTTATTAATTTTTCTACGCAATTTTCTTTTAACAGAAGTGTTGGCTACTCAAAACTATTACTTCCTTAACTGGGTTATTGCCTTGCGTGTAATTCTTCTCATGCGATCAAACGAAAGTGCACAAAGAATAAAGAATCAAAAGAATAAAAAGAAGTGTGGGTTATACTGCCCCTACAGCATCATCCGATAATTGAAAACCAACATACGAAGAACACCAATATAGTACAAAATAATGAAATGATCTTGCCTCCGAACGCAAGCGAAAATTCCGGATGATGCTGAATCATAAAAATTGGAGCTATCTTCTTTTCTACTAATAAAGAATCGAAAGAAGTTTCGGTTATACGAAGGAACACCAATATAGTACAAAATAACGAAATGTTGTTGCCTCCGAACACAAGCAAAAAATCCGGAAGGAACCTGCAGTCAGCCGTAAGATTACTCAAGTGATGGAGTACATTTGCGGCCAACGTACCCAGCTGATGGGTAGCTTAATTTGGCTTCAGTTTTGACGCTAATATGAGTGATATTGAGTTGCGTATGCTCCGCTAATCACAAAGCATCCTGTAAAGGCAAGGAGCTTGTAACTCCGCGCCTTCCATTCCATGGCTCCTTCTCGAAATTTATAGCTTTCACGCTAGGATATAGTGTTACATTTACTACTTGTTTATCTTCAGAGAAAAAGGGAAAAAACACCTTTGAAGCCTTTGACAAGTAATTGTAGGCCTTAATCAGGAAAACCAAAAAGTCCAAGAAAAAAGAAAATCCTTTGAAGCCTTTGACAATTAATTGGGCCTACACACTTAATATTCATGAAAAATCAATGTCCAAAACGATCGATAAAGCCAGTCATAAGGAGAATAAATTAAGTGTAACTTTTTAGTTATATGGGATGGGCTTCTTGCATGTGTGGGGTTGAGAATAAATTAATGATAATGATTTGTATCATGATTCATGACATCTGGGATTACAAGTTCATTTCAAAGTTGATGCAGTGGCTTGTCAGTAATCCTTACATTATTTTATAACCAAGGGTACGTCGGGCCAGCTTGCGCGTGTATATCGATCAATCTTGGGTACTAACTCCACCATACTCTAACGAGGATTCTATTTAAAGTCAGCAAAGTTTCATATGGAGTGACCCTAAAGGAGTTGATAGCACCAAATAGGGTTTCAAATTTGAAACCTTAGAAGGGAGCAAATCTCACCTTGACCCTTAACGCCAATCCTTCGGGTTTGGCAGTAATACTTTCTTGCGACCACATGATCTCACCCAACCAATTTTGTTATTGGTTTGTTTCCATTTGATCCAAATTAAACTTGTCAATAACTTTTCTAAGTAGAGAAAAATCATTTATTCCAGATTATGTATATAACTATATATCTGTTGGTGCAAAAAACCGGGAGTCTTCGGGAAACTGAACTTGTTGATGATGGAACTTGCTTCGAGGCACGTTACTAGGTCGCTTTTCGAAAATAGTATTCACCCCCATCGTTAGGTGTGCACCAGGTTGATAGCGAATCTGTCCGAGGATACAACGAAGTCCGATCAATTCAATGATCTTCTGCCTGCGTCAGCACAAACGAAGGACAGACAGAATACCGAGTCGAATATAGGATCGAAAGAACCAAGGTATTGCTGGCACCGTTTCTGCAGAGTAACAGTACAGCAAAAACTAGGAAGCGATTTGTAGAAATTTTGGCAGAGTAACAAGGCTTGAATTCGGTGTCTCATGTATGTAATTTGGGTGTTAATTTAATCAGGAAAACCAAAAAGTCCAAGAAAAAAGAAAATCCTTTGAAGCCTTTGACAATTAATTGGGCCTACACACTTAATATTCATGAAAAATCAATGTCCAAAACGATCGATAAAGCCAGTCATAAGGAGAATAAATTAAGTGTAACTTTTTAGTTATATGGGATGGGCTTCTTGCATGTGTGGGGTTGAGAATAAATTAATGATAATGATTTGTATCATGATTCATGACATCTGGGATTACAAGTTCATTTCAAAGTTGATGCAGTGGCTTGTCAGTAATCCTTACATTATTTTATAACCAAGGGTACGTCGGGCCAGCTTGCGCGTGTATATCGATCAATCTTGGGTACTAACTCCACCATACTCTAACGAGGATTCTATTTAAAGTCAGCAAAGTTTCATATGGAGTGACCCTAAAGGAGTTGATAGCACCAAATAGGGTTTCAAATTTGAGACCTTAGAAGGGAGCAAATCTCACCTTGACCCTTACGCCAATCCTTCGGGTTTGGCAGTAATACTTTCTTGCGACCACATGATCTCACCCAACCAATTTTGTTATTGGTTTGTTTCCATTTGATCCAAATTAAACTTGTCAATAACTTTTCTAAGTAGAGAAAAATCATTTATTCCAGATTATGTATATAACTATATATCTGTTGGTGCAAAAAACCGGGAGTCTTCGGGAAACTGAACTTGTTGATGATGGAACTTGCTTCGAGGCACGTTACTAGGTCGCTTTTCGAAAATAGTATTCACCCCCATCGTTAGGTGTGCACCAGGTTGATAGCGAATCTGTCCGAGGATACAACGAAGTCCGATCAATTCAATGATCTTCTGCCTGCGTCAGCACAAACGAAGGACAGACAGAATACCGAGTCGAATATAGGATCGAAAGAACCAAGGTATTGCTGGCACCGTTTCTGCAGAGTAACAGTACAGCAAAAACTAGGAAGCGATTTGTAGAAATTTTGGCAGAGTAACAAGGCTTGAATTCGGTGTCTCATGTATGTAATTTGGGTGTTAATTTATAGGCCCAAATGTACCCTTTCACTTTAGGACACGCCCCTTAGTGAACAGACTTGAGTTTGGGTCACAACTCTCTGTTTGAGTTGCATTTGTTCACGAACCAATGTCTGAAATCCGCGAGCTAACAAACCTATCGATACCTAACCTTCTGTTCGCGATCTGACATTCACGTGCTAAGGCACCGGTATCGATACCTAACCTTCTGTTCGCAAGATAGCCCGATGCCAACGTGCTAAGTGCAAAGTGCGCCATCAAAGCGCCACACAGCCCACTGCGCGTGCGCGAGCGCGGGTGCGTATGAGGGTGTTCCATCACCGGCTACGCCGGTAATGTGCGTAGCACCATATTGCCACTTAACACTATGTGAACATTATAGAAATGTTCCCATATATATACCACTCAACATTTTCCTCACTAGCCAATGTGGGACAAAACCAAAACACAACATAAAAGCTTTCTAAAAGGTATAAGGAATACTTTGATAAAACCCCAAATAAAAACCCATTTATTTTGATAATTTCCAACAATATTTGCTGTGAAATATATGTCTGTATGTATAAATCTGTATATCTACATGTTAGTTTATTTGGTCGCGTGGATTCATCTAACTCCAAGACAATTAATTATGAGTTCCATATCCATATAATCATCTCTTATTCTAATCATCATTGGAATATTGTTGGTTTCAATTTATGAATAAATAGGACATGAAGTCGAATTCAGGTGGATCAATACTTTTTTTTTGGCTGCTTTGGGTCTTCTCTTATTTTTCATTCAATGTTTTATTCGATGTTGTTTTCTTTTCTGTGTGTTTTGTTGTGTGGAATCATTAACAAACACAGAAAATGGATGCGATATATACTATGTAATTGAACAAACCAGAGAAGAGAGAGAGAAAAGCAATCACAAAGAACATAAAGATTTTATGTGGTTCGGCAATGAAAATCTATTCCACAGGCAGTAAGATGATTGAGGATTTCACTAATCAGAAGAAAATCAGATACCCGAAAGCTATAGATGAGCTCTCAAGATTTCCCTCTCTTTGTCTCTTACAAAAAACTAGATGTAAAAGCAATACAATGATAGAAAACCCTAAAAAACGTATTAACAGGGCTGTTGTACAACGCCTTTGTCCGGACCAAGCCTCCAATGGTCCGTACCAAAGTTGCTGAGACCGAAATACAGAACTTGGATCTCTCGTCCGGACTCGTCCACAACTTGTCTTGATCTCGCCGAACGAGCACTCCTGCAAGCTCCAAAACGCTCATACTTGATTGGTTCGGACCAAAGAAGCCTTGGTCCGGACTAGAGATGCTGCAAATGTAGAAATCGAGCCAAAAACCAACATGTTTCGCACATGATTTTACTGAGGCCTTAAGTAACCACCCCAGTTGGGATGCATCTCTTTGTCTATGATGAAACAAACATCATTATTTTCTTTTCATTTCGATGCACTCTTAGGAGAGTTTTCAATAAACCTTTATTTAGCCAAGCAGAAAAAGCATATATATGCATAGTCAATAATTCTTGGGGTCGCTCAAATTAAAATTTATCGATCTTTTCATTATCTAGTAAAGGCGCACGTAAGCTTGTTTCGAAACTCAGTTATAATATAAGAACACCTAGTCTCTCATTTAGTCATGGATTTCATATCTACTAATAGGGCATGCCTTGGATTTTGATCCTCTTTCCCCAATATATTATTGTATCATTAGCTTGGAACTCCATAAAAAAATAAACAACTATTAAGAGAGAACCCTCATCATAATGGTAAGCTAATCATTCTGTCAAGATAAAACAGTCCTCAGGGGACATGGGACTGATAGTTACTCAATATATTTCAGAAAAGAATTTGATGTGGTCCTAATGGAATTAAAAGAAATAGTTTCAAATTATAGTGCCTGCGATGGAAACATTTCTTGCGGATAGAGGTCTCGTTGCAGAAAAAAATAGAAATGGTTTTAAAATAAAGGGAGGAAAGAACGAAAATAGAAAACAAAAAGAAAGAAAATAGTTTAGCAAAAATGAGGACGAGGAAAATTATACCAAACGCAACCAAACCAGAGAGTTAGACAGAGTTGAGCAAAATAATGAAAGAAAGACAATAGTGAACGAAAAGAAAGAAAATAGCAAAGCAAAAATAGATTAAGGAAAACAAAGAAAACTATTAATCAAAAACAAAGAAAAAGAAAATAGTACAAACTATCAAGTCACACACAATCTTCCAGAATGACCCTTTACCCCTGTTCTGAATTCTCGCTTTACGTTCTTACATATTTTCTTAGTTTGACATGTTATTGAACTAAAAAAGTTTCACGCTCGGATAGGTGCATGCATGTACACAAAAGCGCATTGTTTGACTCATTGTGTGAGATCTATTTCAACCGCATTTTGTATGAGAGCTTTTTGATTTTATGAAAATGTAAATATAAAGTAGTGAAATTATATATTGCAAGTTGCTTCCAATGCTGACGGTTCCCACATTGTTGAAATAGATTCCCTTACTTTAAACAAATGTTTAAGTGTCTATCAACCATAATTTTTTTTGAAATGTTTAAATGTGAGTGTGTATCAACCCTGAAATGTTTATATAATTTCGAGTTATGGAAGAATCGATTTCTTCAGTTGTTAGCTTGTGGAATCTAATTACTCAACTAAACACTCCAAACAACAGAAAATGAATTTCAAGATCCTCTTCTGTCAGTGCTATCACGCAATACCCGAAAATTTGGCCGTTTTATTTGCTTATTTCTAGTATGAATTTGGACATAATTGTGCCAAGATTAAACTTTTTAATCAAATTGTAAGCTCCATAAGTTGAGCTTCCTTTTTTGGTTGGCACGTTCATGACTAAGGGCATCCACAGTGGGCTCCGTAAAAATGGCACCTAAGTTGACTCCTAAGGTGTACACATAAGCCTAATTGGGGTCCATTTGACACTCCTAGAGTTTGCTAAATATAGAGAGCATACGTGCACCCAATGGACTAGCAAGAAAATTTTTTATTTTGTGAATAAAGTAATCAAAAAAGTGTGGGTCTCATAAAAAAAAGGGTTAATAGGGCTTGAGTCTCACTTGGAGCTAGCTACAAGGCTAGTTAGATTTAGCTAATGAGTTAGGAGCCATGCTTAGGAGCCACCATTGAGAGCTTGTATTGGGAGCCCATTGAAGACCATAATTGATCAATTGATCAAATGGCTTGATAAATTTTAGAAGCCTCACCTAGGAGCCATTTTAAGAGTCCACACTGGATGCCCTAAAACCCACATTTGCATGTATTCCCTTTTTATCAAGTTGTACACTTTATTGCCCAATTATTTTTATGTTTTAAAGTATCTATATTAGGGTGTGGAAATGAATCTCATAAATTGTATATTTTTATTTTTCACATGCGTGCATTAGTATTAGTCAAGACTTTGAATATCGCTCCAACAAAATGAGTCTTCATTACAGACGATTTTTGTTTTTAGGGGAAATTATATCAATCCATCATGAGCTACAATGCATACCTCCCGGAATCTTGGGTACTTTACAAATGGGGATGCGAGGTTGTGTGTGTGTGTGAGAGATGTATATACAAATTCTTTTCATATGGAAATGTTTGGACTATTAGAATAGTATGGCCTAAAATTAAGAGAATGACCAAAACATGGTCTTTAGGGCAAAAAATACCAAAAGATGGTCATGGTTTGGCAAATGACCAAATCATGGTAAGGAAAAAAAAATTACACATACATGGTAATTTACCTATGCACTACCGAAAATGTCCCTCAGTTTATTTTTTTTCCCAAATCAAACGTTTCTCACTCACTCATTCCTTAATCGACACAAAGGCCCGGGAAAGAGAGGGGGCCGATCGACCACCAGCGATCCCCACCACCACCCGCGACCACTGCAACGGCAACGCCTTCCTCTCCACCTCCAGAGACCGCCACCACCACGAAGGTCTCTCTGTGTTTGCATTCTAGATCTGTGCCCAGTAAGCCACCGTCGTCGTCGTTGGCTCTGCCAAAGACAAGAACAACCTGGGTAAGTTCTTCTAGTAAAGATCTTCGTAGTTGGTTCATTGGTGAATGGTGATCAGCTCGGTGGCGTGATACTGAAGGGATGGTTTTATGGTATGGAACCTGTTTGATGAAATGCCCAAGTGAAAACTAGAGTAGAAAATGAGTGTTTTGATTGGGATGGTTTTTGGGTGTTCTTGTTAATGTCTATAGAAGCTTAAGTTAGAGAATAATTATAGGATGGAGGGGCCTTGACTTGAGCTGTCCATTCACAAGCTCATTGCGCTCCTTTCCTCCTTGGATTCTATTTCTTTTTAAATTGATGCAGGTGTTTCTGCTATTTTGTTAGAGATTTCATTTCTTTCTAAGAAGAGAAGATTGCAAAGTGGCAATCAAAGTGCGTGTGTCAGTGCATTGTTGCAAACATCATACAGATGTATTCGTACAAAAGCGGTGTTTAGCTGTAAATAGATATGAGTTCGGGTGTTCGTGCATTTTTTAATTTCAAATTTTATTAGTGTCTGCGTTTGGAAGACAGTTTTCCTGTTGTAATGACTTTTTGATGTTAACAGGTTGGTCATGTAAATTACAAGGATCCTCACTTCAATGTTGGCATGCCAGTGTTCAGCATTCATGGAAATCATGATGATCCAGCTGGAGTGGTATTGTGTGTGTTCAGTTTGATGTTCTATATTACCACTTGTATGGTTGGGCCTATCCTGTTGATCACGGGGGAGTATTGGCTTTAATGCTACTTTGAAATGCTCACATAGTTTTTTAACTAGAATTTTTATCAGATGTTAAATTTGCCAAGTATTCTTCTTTCTTTCTGTTCTCTATCATATTTGCAACTTATTTTTGCTATATTAGTTGGTTGTGGTGCTTATGCATTTCATCTTTGAAGTCATATTTGACAATCTGAAAAAAAATAACACCCGATTTGTGACTTTTGATTTGAATATTACTTGGTTGTTTTCTGTTGTTGGGACAGGACAACCTCTCGACAATTGATATCCTTTCTGCATGCAATCTGGTGAACTATTTTGGGAAAATGGTTCTTGAAGGTTCTGGTGTAGGTCAGATTGCTCTATACCCAATTCTCATCAGGAAGGTCTGTTGCTAGATTCAGTTATCCTGAGGCTATCAGTAGATTCAATTAACCAGAGGCTATGGATATGGATAATTAACTAACTTCAGTAACTTGGAACTTGAATCACAGGGTTCAACCTCTGTGGCTCTGTATGGCCTTGGAAACATTAGAGATGAACGGCTTAATAGGATGTTTCAGGTACTTGATTCAGATAATTGGTTTTCAGAGCGCTATTGCAACACACCTGAAATGTTAGTTATTTGTATTTTTGAAATGCCAGACTCCACATGCTGTACAGTGGATGCAACCTGAACCTCAAGAAGGATGTCAAGTATCAGACTGGTTCAACATTCTAGTACTTCATCAGAACAGGTTCTACTTATTCTTAGAGACGGAATTTTATCTTGCATGAAGAGTGAGGTTTTTTATTTTATCTTGTAGATCAGTCAGCCTATGTGTTTCAGGAGCATACGAAGGTGCTCAATTAATAGATTTCAATGTTATTTTAGTTTTATGAAGTTCAGATCATTCCTCTATGTCATTTGCAGGGTGAAAACAAATCCTAAAAATGCCATCAACGAGCATTTTTTGCCACGTTTTCTCAACTTCATTGTGTGGGGACATGAACATGAATGTCTTGTTGACCCTCAGGTGTCAGTGATATTTCCTCATCATTGACGCAAAGAGGTAGCTCATAAGTTGTTAAAAGTCTAGTGATGCGGCCAACTTGGCTTTGGGGAATATGGGCGATGCAAAGAGCTATGCTAATGAGAAGGCGGATCGAGCCAAGGACATGACTGGTGATGCTAAGGAGACGATGGAAAGCACAATGTCACAGGGGAGAGAAAAATGACTATGGAGAGAGCCAATGATGCCAAAGATTCAATGAGCGAAATAATTTCTCACGGAAAGTTAATTAGTTATTAGACTAGATTAGAGAAGGCTACTAATGAACCCAGTTCTACATGATTTTCATTTGTAATTTTTGAGCTTATAACTTTTTTTGTTGTTTCGTGGTGAAATTGGTAGGAAAAACTATGGTAATTATCTAGTTATCAAGATTTCGTTTTGGGATCAATGGATGAACAACTCATTTAATCTACTCCTATTTGATATTGTTCGAATCAAATTATATGAACGGTGATTTCAGTGGTTGTTGATTGTCTAATGAGATGTTGAGACGTCGGGCTAGGCAAGAAAATAGGAGATATGTTGGCGAATTTTTTCCAGAATAGCCTACTTTTTAAGATAACATGATACAGACACGATATAGCCATAAAAGCAAGTGAACCATGTCAAAAATTTCCCAAGACTACCCATGAAAGCAATGGATACGGACACGGGATACACACACAACAGGTTGGCCTAATATGGATGCAAACATTTTGAGATAGAGCCCAATTTTTTTCATGTATGGTGCAATTATATCGAAGATAGAAGGCAATATGCAAAATCTCTCAAAAAAGGTTTGATTTCACCCATACCCTACAAGGCAGGTTGGCCTAACATGGATGCAAATATTTTGAGACAGAGTGCAACTTTTTTCATGTATGATGCAAGTATATTGAAGATAAAGTGCAATACACAAAATCTCTCTAAAAAAGTTTGATTTGACCATACCCGGCAAGGCAGGTTGGCCTGACATGGATGCCATTATTTTAAGACAGAGTGCACGTTTTTGGAGTAATGGTGCAAGTATATAAAAGATAGAGTGCAACACGCAAAATCTTACTAAAAAAGTTTGATTTGACTATACCTTACAGGGTAGGTTGGCCTAACATGAATGCAAATATTTTGAAACAGAGTGCATTTTTTTAGAGTAATGGTGCAAGTATATCGAACATAGAGTGCGACATGCAAAATCTCTTTAAAAAAGTTTGATTTGACTATATCCTACAAGGTAGGTTGGCCTAACATGGATGCAAATATTTTGGCACAGAGTGTATTTTTTTTTATAGTAATGGTGCAAGTATATCGAACATAGAGTGCAACATGCAAAATCTCTCTAAAAAAGTTTGATTTGACTATATCCTACAAGCAGGTTGGCCTAACTTGGTTGCAAACATTTTGTGTATGGTGAACCAAGATATCAATGTGGAATGTGTGTATTTGAATCCGCACGCATCTGTATCCTGTGTCTGTATCCAAATCCGTATCCTATGTCCGAATCCGCATCTGCATCATGTGTCCGAATCCGAATCCGCATCATGTGTCCGAATCCGTATCCGTACCCTGTGTCCAAATCCGTATCCACATCTTGCGTCCGTGTCCATATTTTTTATTGGTAAAGGGAATGATCTAAAGTTGAAACTGCTGCTTGTTAAAAAAATTCAGTTTTGGAATCCTTAGAAAATGGGCTCAATGCTAGTGTCATTGAGAATTGGAATTGAAGTTATGTTTTTTTAGCAATGAACTCTATATCTCTCTATTTTCATGAACTACTTGGAACAAAATCCAATCCATGTTAGTTGATCTTACATTGTCAATTCTCGTAAAATTTTGACAGGGTTCCTTTGCTTAATGGCCTAGCCTGACACTTCATGTCTCAAACAAATAACAGCATCGACAAATAGTAAAAACAACAATTCAAGAAGAGAAATTAAAGTAATTGTTGCCAAACCTCTTTCGAGAAAAGATCACATTTATTAATCTCATGGATGATACAAATGTTTGACATTCTTACCATTCTTGGTACTTAACATTATACCAAGTACAACAACAATTACAAATACAAATAAGGAAATAACACTTGGACTACATTTGTGCAAGCTCTGCTTGAAAACTCTTTCCCATTCCTCTTTCTCGGCATTCAACTGTATGAGTCCCCTTCCCCTCATGTTTTGGGCAGCATAGAGTGCAATATATGTGCAGTTCCCCTCGCATTTCTCTGCAAGTTGAAGGCAATGCACCCAAAACCAGGTCTTTTGTTGAGTTGCTGAAGCCTTTGGGATATTCGATTCTTGTCGATAATGTCAACTAGATCACCACATCACTGTGATGTGAAAACCTACAAGAAATGGGGAGGAAAACTTTGTTACAAGCTATATTGTAGTACATAGCCATCTAGAGTAATGATAATTAACACTTCAGGATAGTGAAACGAATATTGAGCTCGCAATGTCTAATCATGCTCTCTTTGACATTCATAGGAGTAAAATTAAGATTGGAAAAGAAAGTTCATATAGCAATTGTTCTTACTGTGATTGCTTGCTGCATGAAGAGCATGGCAATAATCAGTTCTCCTACAGTGGATGCTAAGGTTTGAACCGCAGTCGAAACTCCTTTTGCAAATCAGATGAGGAACATATATCATTTTACTAATGAGATAGCAAGGCCTTGCTACGTATCATTATGTTGTTGAATACTTCCTTATTAACAAATATGGAAATGCTAAGCTGCAATACTATGGATTGTGACAAAACTTTTGAAACCTTTAAGATCCATTCAAAATTTCATTTAATATCTCAATGGCACAGATAGAGTGAGATTATGTGCAGTGTAATATTCATAGCAGTACTTCCATCCAGTTGTTCCCCAAATGAAATGACTGGGATTGTAGAGGCAAAGAATATATTGGTGTAGGAGCCAAAATCCTGTAAAATTACGTCAACATAAGTAATACCCCATTAGCTAGGATTTCCCCAAAAGAAGAACATGGATTTAAAAAAAGGAAAAGCTTATACTATGAAAGGAGCATTTAACTCCACGGAGATGTATGCATATGTATAAATGGCGTGACTATATACCTGAAGCCTGTTCTAAAGCCGCCAGTCCAGTCTTGTTTGTAGCACAATAACATTCCATTAAGATCATTCTTGATCCCACGAAAAGGGACAAATATCTCTTCCATATTACTCTATGTGTTAGAACTCATGCAGTTCTTTCTTCTATGGTTTGAATTGGGGGGTTTCAAACCACCCAAGTGAAGAATTTTAGTTTTTTTAACGAACCCATTGGGGTTTAATATCAAAGATAGCACTTGCCATTGGAAGAATAGAAATATTAAGCATCACTAATTAGATGAGATTGGTTTTTTGAAAACCTCTTTTGATGAAATTTGAAGTACACCTAGATGGAAAAAATCAGAAGTAAAAAAAAAAAAAAAAAAAAAAACCTTTGAACAGGAGTAGAGCAATTCTAAATTCTGATTCTAAAAAGCAGAACAAAAAAGCTACGCCCAATTCATATAAATCGAATGTGGAGAAATAGTTCCCCAAAAACTCCATGGTTTGGGTTTTTGAGTAATTTCGGCAAGCAATGTGCGCGCAGAAAAGTAAGAGGCGAAAGATCCAAATATATAAGCTGGAAAATGAGGTGAAAAGAAAAAATGCAGATTGGATGAGCAGACTCACCAAACCTCGAATCCATCAAATGGGTGCATGATTTCAAAACTTGGGTTTCTCCTCTCTCTCCCTGTCTTCGTTGTCTGTTTTTTGGGTGTCTTCGTCATCGAGAGTAATCTGAGGGAGGTCGGCTGGTGAAAGCAAGAGAGGGAGGGAAAATGTTTAAGGCTTGAAAGGCCTAAGGGTATTTTAGACTATTCAAGTAAGGGTTACCACTTATGTTGAATTAGTTTTTTTTCCTTATCATGACTCCGGTAATTTCCAAAAACCTTACCATCTCATTGGCATTATTAGTTTTAAAAACCACTTATTGGTCATTCTCCCTAAAATTATTAAAGGGTATTTGAGTCATTATGTATCGATACATCAGGTGCATGGCACATGCCTTTTTCCATCCAAAATGCTAACGGAATGGTACTGGAAGGCGTAAGGTCTCAAAAGTGAAATATTTTAAGGGGTTAAGTGTCTAAGTTTGTACAATATATAGGGTGAAACTCGGGTATGGATCATAGTTCAATGGGGTTTCTTGTCATTACCCTTGTTTTTACTAGGTAACAAATTCAACGGTTATTTGTAACACCTCTTTTATATCGAGTGAGATCTACACATATATGAGACCCACCTAATGTGAGAGGACATTACAAATAACCATTGTATTTTTTTTTTTTTTTGGCTATATACCTTTTTGGTCTCTATAAAATATACCAAGTTTCATTTTCATTCCTGAAAAATTTCGTTGTGTCAATTTCGTCCCTAATTCAAGTTTATCATTCAATGTCACCCTTTTTTTTTTGAACGGCAAAAGGAATTTTCTTAATCAAATGTAAAGATACAAGAGATTAAAGGGACGAGCTAAAAAGGCATCACAACAAGAGTGTAACATCCCAACGAGGTTGGCACCTTACACACTTGACATTCATTTGCCACTCGATTGAGAGAGAGCAAGGTTGAAGAGAGATCAACCAAGCCCAAGAGAAGCAACAAAGAAAAAAAAAAAAACCCCAAAAAAACTTGTCTGAATCTCAGACTGCTCCAATACATCAAAAAGCAGCCAACTGTACTGAAATAAGTGATAACTTGTTTAAATTTATTTTTGCGAGCAGTAACAGAATTGTTTTTCAAGATTAATCAAAAAGATCTTTACTGAAATAAGTGAGAACTTATTTCAGAGCCCTAAGCGAAATGACAAAATGGGGCTCAAGATGTCCTATTTTAAAAATATTGAAATAATAAAACCTTAAAAAATTTAATTATTATACCGACTATAGAACATAAAGTTGTTATTATACGTATGTACAATGTACATTGCATGTTCCCACGTTGGCATCTTTGTATGAGAAAAACATTTCGGAACTTCTGACGTGTAAATTAAAAGGGCCTCTTCTGGAGGTGATAAGCGGTGGCTTGGTGAGCTTATGCCCAGAGTCAGTCTTGCTTCTTTAGATTAACCTACCAAATGATTCTCGCAATGACAAAATTACAATACGGGTTGCCTTGTTTATTGCATCACAAAAAAGGAAAGAAAAAAGAAAAGAGGAATAGATTTTAGTCGCACGGAGCACATTTACATTGAAAAAAATGAATTGGCACACTGGATAATAACTTGAAGAACCCCATTTTTTCTAAAATAAATTTGCTCCATTCAGGTGCCAATTAGTCTCCAACCAACTTGATTGTTTATGTGGTTGTTCTTGTTGGGATTTCACCCCGTGTGGGCCGGATGGGAGTGATTTCTTATTGCATTTAGGATTTCCTATTGTGTTTAGGATATCCTATTGAGTTTAGAATTTCCTATAGGGTCTAGGATTTGTATCTCTATAAATACTCTTGTTGTCTCTCTTATTGAGTGTGTGGTAGCACAATGTGAGTGGGATAGGCTGAGAGTGTGAGAGTGGGAGCCGGTTGTGGCCTCCCCCGGCCGGAGTGGGAGTCGGTTATTGCTCTCCGGAGAGGTTTTTTCATGCTTTTGTATATTTTGAGAATATATACAGATGGACGGAGTTTTTTCTCAGATTTCTTGTGTGTGTTTGAGTGCGTGTGTGACCCGGATTGCACAACAAACTGGTATCAAAGCTCGGGTGGAGCGGGAGGTCACCGGATTAGCGCTTGAAACTCACGGATTCAAGAACGAAAAAAAGAAACAAAGGCCAGTCGAAAATTTTCCTAACAGAGTTTTGTTCGTCTCGACGAGACGAGTTCAACGGAGTGCTCGCGGTCGATTTTGGTCACCAGTTTCTAGCTAATTGGACGGTTTCGGATTCATTGGTGGGCTTGGATTTGGGTGATTCGAGTTGGATTTTGCAGTCCTTGACACATCTGGAGAGATTGAGGAGGATCCGACGCGGTTAGGTCAATTGGATGGGATGTTGTTGAGTCGGAGGCAAACCGTGGGAGATCCGATGGGAGTCCAGTTAGTGCTGGGAGAGCCAGGAATGGAACATGAATGAACCAGGAGTGGCGGATAGGTGACGGAAAAGGCGAGCGGAGTTGAAAGAGCTACACACCAGGAGTATTGGACAGACTTTGCAGAGATCGGAGGTTGACCGGAGCAATCGGGTGATTGCGGATTCACGGCGGTTGTGCTGTGGTGATCAGTTGGAGAAACTAGTGACGAAGGATACATTCTTTCGAATGTTGTATCTCTGTTTGGTGGGTGCGGATACACTTGAGTGGTTAATGACACAGGCGCTTACTAGAGTGATAGATCAGAGTTGGTCAGTGGTGATCGGAGGTAGTCTGATTCAATCGATGTCACAGAGATTTAGCAGGATTTGTTCACATTCCGGATTCACGAGAGGTATATCCCTGTTTGGGGGTGCGGAGGTACTTGATGAGGGATGCGGTGTCAGAGAAGGAGTCAGCCTCTTCGCAGATAGTGTGTGAGATCATTTGGAGAAGTGAGCCTCTGGTGTGGCAGAGGGTAGCTACATTCTCTTGACAGGACAGGATGCTAGAGTGGTGGAGCGCGGCGATGAAGCTGCGGGCACTCGATGAGGGGGTGGGGGAGTTTCTGTTGGTGAGTGCATACACCTCGGGTTTGAGGTGTGCAAGTGCAGACATTCCAGTTGAAAGGGTGCAATACTCGGACGAGTGGAAGCATTCCAGTTGAGGGGGTGCGGTACTCGAATTTTCTGATCGGCTACAGATTCTAGTTTTGCAAGGATACACTCTTTCGGATTTTTGTACTTTGCTTGGTGGTGCATGAATGCTCGACTGGTTAGTGACATAGGCATTTGCTAGAGGTAGCTGATTGGAGGTGGCGACATGGGGGTGTTGCAGACAACTTTGCCCACTCGGTTTGGAGGTGATGATTGTTGGGATTCCACCTCGTGTGAGCCGGATGGGAGTGATTTCCTATTGCATTTAGGATTTCCTATTGTGTTTAGGATATCCTATTGGGTTTACGATTTCCTATAGAGTTTAGGATTTGTATCTCTATAAATACTCTTGTTGTCTCTCTTATTGAGTGTGTGGTAGCACAATGTGAGCGGGACATGCCGAGAGTGTGAGAGGGGGAGCCGGTTGTGGCCTCCCTTGGCCGGAGTTGGAGCCAGTTATTGCTCCCCGGAAAGGTTTTTTCATGTCTTTGTATATTTTGAGAATATATACGGATGGACGAAGTTTTTCCTTAGATTTTTTGTGTGTGTTTGAGTGCGTGTGTAACCCGAATTGCATAACAGTTCTTATCAATGATTTTCTGCAGTTTGAATCTGATCAATAAAATAAATTCGAAAAGGGGCCAAACTGCACCCGGTGTAGTCCATTTGACAAGCTGAGAGAGGCTACGTCCTTGGCTCTTCTTGAAATAAACAATTAGCTAAGACAACAGTGGGTGTGAAATTTTTTTCTCCTTTTAGTGAGCTGTATTCTTTTTAATTAAATTTAATAGTAAAATTTCTTCGCTGTAAAAAGAGAAAAAAATTCAGCCCAGGATAATATATAAATCAAATCACATGTCCTAGAAGAAGTTAGGCGGTAGTGGGGACTTCATTATTTGTTTGTTATTTAATTTGCACGTTTACGAAATTAAGTTCTTGAATGGATTTTATGAAATAAAATGGAAAAGTTGATTTTAGTTGGTATTTTATGGATGGGTAATAAAATCATCTTGTTTTCCCAATAGATAAAATCTAGGTGATAAAATAGTTGTGGACCACTATGAGTTTAAAAAATGGTTGATAAAATTTAGTGTGATAAAATCTATTCGTAAAAGATGATGATAAAATCAAAGATAATAAAATCAAATAATCCATTTAAGAACTCCCCTTAGTATGGGGGACTGTGTTATGCATAACTAACGTGGGGTTCTAATTAGACGATAGACCCATTTAATGCTAATTAATTAACTTGTACTTATTCTAAAGAAGTTATCCTATGGTCCAAATTTTTGGTAGTAATTATTCAGTAGTCCGGGAAGGCAGTCAAGTGCCGTTCCGGCTCACTCAAGCAGCACATATATATGTGGATATATGAAATCCATAAACCTAGTCGTAGGTCTCATAATAATGTGTGGTGGTGGATTGACCCATAATACCTCGTGGTCGTGCTATGGGAGCATGGAATAATTAGACAATTTTTGGTCAACAAATGTTCCTACCAAATTGGATGAGGTGTCCACTTATGAATTAACTTTCCCTGTCCCCACTTCATCAGTATGGAGTATATTTTTCGACTGTTTATTTTGGGTCTGTTTGTTTTCCTTGTTCTGCTCGCTAGGAGATCCAGGACTTCGATCTGACGGAATTTTTTTTTTTTGGGTGTTTATGATCTTAAACTTCATATAGGAAGTAACTATCGAGATTAGGTTAAGGTTGAATTTTTTGTGAACCATACGTGATATAACAATGTCATTTTCGATCCTGTATAAAGTACTACATGTTTTTCTTCGTAATTCTGTACAACTATGTCTATACAAATAATCTTTGCGGTACTAATTCCACCATGCACTTGGCCGTGGTCCAATTAAATTAAGAGCAAAACTTTATATCGACTAGCTCACAAGAGTTAATAAAGTATAATCGAATGACCTTAAAATGGAGCTGTAAACCCTAAGTCGCACATTGACCCAAAGCCGGTATTAGGATTGAATTGATTTGAAGCCATATGTGATGTAACAACATGTCATTCTCACATAAAGTACTCTGCTAATTTCTTCTCCTAAAAGTTAAAAAATATAAAAGTAGGTATAAATGTATTGAAAAGTGAAAAAAAAAATACATGGAAAAGTGAAAAGTGTAGCAAGACCCAAAAAATAAAGTTTCTACGCATATGGGTTCTTCTTGATAAATCAGGACAAGTATATAATCCTTAGTTGACAAATCCTACCATCGAATTGCGGGTGGCCCAGTTAACTTGGAAGCAAAGCTCTATCTTGACTCGCTCACATACAAGAGTTAATCCTTGTTTTTCATTTGATAAAATAGAAATCCAATAAAATTAATGGGTAGATTTTTGTAAATGGTTTCGTCATTTATGAAAATCAATCCATTGATTTTATGGGATTCCCATTTTATCAAATGAAAAACAAGGTTAAAAATTAAAGCGAATAGAGTAAACTCTGATTAACATATTGACCTTCAGACCAACTCCTTGCTAAGTTATTTAGGGCAACCACGGTAGGTTTCCTAAAAGTAGCTGCTAATTAAGTTGAATCGTAAGGTGTATACATGAGCATAATTAGGATCCATTTTTCACTCCTAAAACTTGCTAATTTTAGAAAAGATATGGGCGCACACTCAATGGGCTAGGAAAAGCATTTTCTATTTTGTGAGAAAAAAATCAAAAATTTGATGAATCCATAAAAATTAAAGTTGAGTCTCACTTGAACCTAGTTACAATAGTACCTAAATTTAACTAATGTGGCATGAGCCATGCTTAAGAATTACCCTTGGAAGTTTGTAAGGAGAACCCATTAAAGACAATAATATTTGAGCAAATGACTTAGTAAATATTAGGAACCTCAGCTAAGTGCCATTTTGAGAGTCCATTCCTAGGAAACCACTGGATCTGGTTCTTTGAAGGCAAGACGGCTTGCGGGTCTTGCCAATAGACATTTTGATAGTGAAAGCTATGGAAGATAGAAAAATGAGAAAATTAAGCTGGAGATGTATTTAATTAGCACAATATTGACCTTAAAAGCAAGAGATAAGTAATATTATTAATTTATTGTGGGGTTAATTTCCCACCAGATGTCTTTTGTCAGTGATCTAAAAAGCAACATGTCATTTTTCTTTTCACTAATTATTTAATACGAAGTACTATTTTCTTTCTGAGGTCTAAACTGAAAAAGCCATGACCATAAAATGGAAAATGAGTGATAAAAAAAAAAGAAAAAGGAAAATGCTTTTAACTACGCATCCGTTATTTGGATGTGCAAGATATGTACCTCTCGATCGAACAGTATACATGTTCCATAATTTTTGTACGTAAATCGTCAAAATTAATCTAGAGTTCATAACGTTCACCTCACGAGTTTTGTTGTTCCAATATCACAAGCTTTATGCAAATTATTTGCTTTTTTTCGATACTCTAGGATGAATTTAATTAGGGGAGTGCAGAAGTACTTTGGAACAGCTAATACAACCTTGTTATCTTGTCAGGTCAAAACTCTTCCATCACAATATTACGTTATGGATTTAAAAAATGTTCAATGCTTACTGAGTTAATTAATCCCCAGTCGAAGCATCCGGTCAGGACTCCCGCATTTTATAAAATGCGGACCTTCCCTCTCCCGGCCAAATGGTCGGGATCCGAACCGTTGGATGTGTTTAAAATGTGTTTTCAAGGGCCTACAGGAAGATTCGGCAAAAAAAAAGACCGGGAAGGGCTTCATCCGAGCAGTTTTCATGAAATATTTATCCTACGGTTTGTTATGAAAACCGCTCGGATGAAGCCCTTCCCGGTCATTTTTTTTGCCAAATCTTCGCGTAGGCCCTTGAAAACACATTTTAAACACATCCAACGGTTCGGATCCCGACCATTTGGCCGGGAGAGGGGAGGTCCGCATTTTATTAAAATGCGGGAGTCCTGACTGGATCCTCTCCGATATATATATATATATATATATATATATATATATATATATATATATATATATATATATATATATATGTATTATTTTACTTTAAAGCAAGATATAAAAATATTTTCGTGAATATTTTGAAAAATGGAATCACTCACACACATGTTACAAACAACAATTTCCATTGTGTCAGTCAAGGTTAAAAACTCGAGCAATGTTAAACCACAACTTTAAAATACAATTTCGGAAACAATTTGTGTCTGTAACTGTTCATGGCACACATGCATCGACCGGTTATGAACTCAACTATGTTCAGATTTGTAACTTGAAATTGTGTGCATAGAGTTTCTGCAAAACATCTGTCATCGCCATCTATTTGACCAAAATATAGTTTTCCAATTAATGTTTCCATAAGTAAATTAAGTCATTCCGAGTCGAAGCTGTGACTAGGTTCAGGCTTTGCAACTCAACCGAGTCAACTCGATGTCCAGTGATAGAAAAATGAACATATGGTTAATCCTAGCTCATTAATGGTCCAAATTAATCCCAAATTTTATTGGATAATAGACCTTTTACAAGCTGGTGGTGACCGCCTCTCAATTCTATATACAAAAAAACATACCCAGTTGACTCACCCCTAAGCTAAAAGCCATCAACTCAGACCAATTTCCCTCTAAGACTTCCACCCAAACGCTTTGACTCATCCATTTTAAATAAGCCAACAAAATTTTTGTAGGCTTAACTTAAAGGGATAAAAACACAAACCCAATAAATTAACAAAAGTCTATATATGCGCACATGTATGGAGTGATTATTTTGTGCCCTTGAAGTACCACATGACTGTACTCCGAGACTACCAAATAATTGCTCATGCATGTAACACTGGATTGACAATACTGTTTTCTAGATACTTCTTTGTGAAATTTGAGAAAAAAAAAAACCAAAAAAAAAAAAAATTTATCCACCAACCTAACACTAATTTTTTTTTTATATACAATTCACAACTACCTCTTTTCTTATCCCATTTCTACCTTTCAATATCCATCGGAGCGTAGCCTTTTCCCATCTGAACAAAGCTCTTCGATGCGACGTCGATTTTGATTTTCTTCTGAGCCTCGACATCGTCTTCGCCGTCTTCTTCGTCTCCCAATTCGTACTTGGGCAAAGTTTGGTATTCAACTTTCTCCCCGTAGATTTTGATCATGTACAAGTACAGACACAGGGAGGAAACGATCACAAGAATCATGTACCAGCTAAACTCCATGTTCACAAGCGATTTCGCCCGGTCGAGAGCTTCATCATTATGACAGCGAACAACTTTGTGACCTTCTTCCAAATTCATGAAGCAGCCTTTTGGGATGAACTCCGGGGTCCACAACATGAATCCCATGACCATAAACCAAACACCTTGGGAAAGTATGCTAATTGATCTAATAAAACTTATCAAGAAACTCTTACGGTAGGCAATGCCCATGAGAGTTGTCAAGAGAGAGGTAGAGACGAGGAGTTGGAGAAGGAGGTGGTATTCGCCTTCTACCCCCATGTGGTCGGCGGAGTGGAGGTGGAAGACGAGGAGCTGCTGGCCAAAGGCGGCAGCACCGAGGACCTGGGTGAGGGAGTATTGAGTTTTTTGAGGTGCAATCTTGTCGAAAACGATGGCGAAAGCGGCGTATAGGAAGAAGGTGAGGGAGATGATGGAGTGTTCGAAGTTGTGGAGGTGGTTGGAAGGGATGGTGAGGTCAGGGTCGAACGGCTGGTGGCGCTCCGGGCCGATGAAGAGCTCCATGGCTATGGACATGGTGCAGCCACCCATGATCAAGAAGAGCTCAAGGTACTTGAGTTTTGAGGCTGGGAACCATGGCTTTGATATGTAGGAGTTTGGGTTCTGGGCATGGAGCTTGATATGGTTAAGTAGGTGCCATAAACCTATGAGAAAGAATCCAAATCCTGGTGCCACGTGTCCCACCAAAGTTCCCATGTTCTTTTTGGAGCCCTTTTTTATTCTTAGAAGGAGGGAGAAATGGAGGAGAGAGATTTTTGGGAGAGAGAGAGGGGTGGACAAGTACAGAAGGAGAGAGGATTAATTTGGGGCGAATGAGGATGGGGAAAGGCGAGGGAGAGAAAGGGCGGCTTTTAAAGGGGAGATTATTTATTTATTTATTTATATTGGAAAAGGATATATGGGAATTTTGGAAGGTCTAGAGGCTTCTGAGAGGGGGTTTGAAATTTGGAAAGGAACTTGTTTTGTGATCACTTGGAGAATAAGAAATTGAAGTATACAAAATTTGACCAATAACCCCCTAGATGGAATGACGTGGCAATTACCTTTTACTATTATTTCTAGAAATTCAGACCCTAGACTTGTCAAAGGGGAACTTTGGACTTTTCAAATGGCTAAACTGCCCTCCATTTTAGTAATTAGTTTTATAATGAAAAAGACAAGGAGTATCATTTTTTCGCAGGTATTCTAATCGAATTAAATTCAGTCATATGATATTGGAGCTTTATAATGAAAAAGACTACTAGGATTATCAATTTTGTTTAAAATATTCTTCAAAGCAAATTTGATATAACTCAAGGTATTTGGGCCAATTTACGTGTATTGACAAATCTATTGATGATCAAACATATTTTACACTGACGCGTGATTAATTGATTAAAGCATCAAAGAAAATTTTCCAATTTGGAGCAGGGACGGCTCCAGAACTTAATTCTAGGTGACAAAAATGTAAAGACAATCCATGTGTACAAAGTTCTAGATAAGATTTAGTTGAAAATGCATTGAGCCTAGTCTATTTCAGAATTTTAATTCAGAGGTGACAAAAATGTAAAGACAATTAATGTGGACAAAGTTTAGATAAGATTTAGTTGAAAATGCATTGAGCCTAGTCTATTCCAGAATTTTAATTCAGAGGTGATAAAAATGTAAAGACAATTTATGTGTACAAAGCTCTAGATAAGATTTAGTTGAAAATGCATTGAGCCTAGTGTATTTTGTTTAATTCGTTTAGATATGTTATAATATATTTACCTAAAAATTTTAGTGAACTTTCATTTACTTTGACTACGTACACATTCAATTCTTTTGCCAGCAAATTTTTTGGGACCACTGGAGTTTATGCTAGGTCATTACCTGCAGAATACTGGAATTAGTCGAGGTGCGTGCAAGCTAGTACAGACATCTCGTTATAAAAAAAATTAAAAATAATCCAAGTATATGTAAAAAAAGAAAATTTCAATGCGGTTTTTTAGTCCAAATGATAAATTGAACCCCATCAGGCCATCAATATATAGTGCTGCCGCCCCTGCTTTTGTGATCGATAATAATTAACGGTGCATTCATTTGCATCATAGAATAACTATCCAATCCATCGAATAATTTCAATCTAGTTTTCGATTGTATTCATTGCATGTGCTCACTTCAGGGTGCTAGCTCATTAATGAGATAATGTTTATCGAAATATAAAATAAGGCCCATGGCCCATCGGCAAAATAATTTGCTATATTTATATGCATCATTTTCATTTCCTTCTGTCTTTGTCTTTACTTTCCAAATTACTGTGTCTATAATACCTTTTTATTTATATTTTTTTTTGCCAAACCACCATGACCTTTTTTTTTTTTTTAATAACTCAAGTGTGGAAACAGAGGGGGTGCAGCGCAGCGTGCTGTGCGGGCCCATTTCGGTGTTGTGCCGGCACCGTTCCGACGATCGTAGACGTCCACCGTGTAGAGCTCGTCGATTACTATAAGTGTACCAAAAATCAACTCAATCAGATATCGTTAAGTGTCTCATCAGAACACAAATAAGTTGAGGGTCTAATAGTTTTCATCAAGTGTTTCAAGACATATGTGTTCCTGTTTTTTTCAACTTATATTTGTTCCAATGAGGCATTTAACGATATCCGATCGAGTTAATTTTTGCAATCTTGTAGTACTCGACGAGCTCTACACGGTGGACGTCTCCGATTGTTAGGACGGTGTTGGCGCAGTGCCGAATTGGGCCTCACAGAACGCTGTGCAGTACCTCCCCTGGTTCCCTCAAGTGTTCAGGCCAATTTATGCTCACGCCAACTAATCTTGGGAGTCCAATTTCTTTTTTTTTTTGTTTTAATAGCGAAAAGGAATTTTATTAATCTAAGCAAATATTACAAAGATTAAAGGGATAATAAGACAAAACTTGGGAGTCCAATTTTACCACCCACTTGCAGGAAGCCAAATTAAAGCAAGAGCATAACTTTATGGGTTGACCCAAAATAATTGATAGCACTTGACAGGTTTCGAATCTAAAACTTTAGAAGGTTCCCGGCCAACCCCTTGAGATTAAGAATAGGGCCGAGTTTCCCAAAACGTGATAAACGGGTTAAAAGTACTAAAAATAGATGATCAATATGAGGAAATTGACATGTCACGAAATTCTTGTTTAGCATTTTTAGAACTTTTAGGTTTTTGGGAACTCCTCCTAAGACTGTTGACCTCTTATTTCTCATGAAAATTCCTTTTTGTTAGCTGTTGCATTTTTTTAATTTCTATTTCCTAAATGCATACAGCGAAATTTACAGACTAGGGGCTGTTTTGACTTTTCTTCTGCGTACATGTATACATACACAGATCATGCAAATAGTTATCCACATGTATAAGGACAATTATGTCATTGCTTACATATTACTCCCCGATTGCGACGGCGATGGTATTGCCAGTTTCCAAGTTTTTATTTAATTAACACAAATGGAGCTGACTCTTGTATTTTTTTAATTTGCCTTATTAAACTATACTTTTACTCAATTAGTAAATTAGTGATCTAATGTAACGTTCTTTAATGAGCAGGAAATAACTATAAAATACAAAAACAAATTAATTAATAAGTAGTTTAATACAAATGAAAAAATAAATTATAGAATAGAAAATAATTAGTTAATTATTTAGTAATTTAATTCAGCTGTCTTTGTCCAACAAAAAATAGATAAATTAAAACAACAGAATTGGTTAATTAATTTGTAATTTAATACAACAATCCTTATCGATTAAATAAATAAGAATGAAAACAAAAGAAAAATAGAACAAGCTACGTACTCTATAATCCAATCCTAGTGAGTAGGGTTGTCCAGCGGATCGTCCGATCCGTTTGATCCGCCCAAACCGCTTAAACCAATCCGTCCGTTTACTCACCCCAGGTACGTTACGGATGGTTCGAGTTCGACCCACTCAATCTGCCTAATAATTCTTCTTTGATCCGTCAAATCCGCTCAATCCGCTCAATCCGCAACCGAACCGATCCATCCGTATATCACCCATCGACTGTTGCGGATCTTAAAAATGACAATCCGTCACGAGCAGATCGGATCTAGAACCGAACCGATTCGGTTGGAACCAATCCGTGGACATCCCTAAGTGGTGAGAATATAAAAGATGGACCTGGTGGGCTGCCGTGTGCCAAAGGCAAAGCAGGGCGGCTGTGCACAAAAAACGGGGAGCATCCCAAGCCGAAAACTGCAAATCTGAACTGTTCGACTATGCTGAGTTTGACACGTAGAATAAAACTTGAAAAATCAAGTTGAACGTTTATTGGTAACTTAACTATCATGCTTGTGAACAATTATAGAGGTCGAAAAAACTGCATTGTGTACAATTGTGGTTTGTTCACTAGCTTATCGATACTCGATTGACTTGATTTTTTGCCAACTCATGCCACACGTCAAGCTCTATATAGTGAACGGTTCAAATCACATTTTTGAGTTTGGGACGGAGTTCTTTTTTTGGGCACAACCAACTTGATGTGCCTTAGGTACAGCAGGCCCCCGTCCAGGGACAAAGCCCAAGAGGGGGACGAGGTGGCACGTGCCACCCCTGTTTCAAAAATACCCCACACACACACAAAAAAAAAAAAAAAAAAATCGTAAAAAACTATAAAACAATAAAAAAAATTGAAAGATCTAAATAAATTGTTCGCTTGCCTTCATGGGAAGGTGCATGATGTCTTTACAAACCACCTGGGTTCAAGTCCCCATGTGTTCGTCTTGTGTTTTTTATTTGGTTCTTCCCACATCAATTCCCCCCCCCCCCCCCCCCCCCCCCCCCCCCCCGGTTTATAATTTTTTTAACTAATTGGAGAGGAATGTGGCACAATCGAACATTAATTTTTTTTTCCGAAGCTTACCATTTTTACTGCATATTTTTCCACAAATTTGTTAATATTGGCTCCGGCATTCATAAAACTTGTCAATATTATTTACAGCCAGGTGATTCGACTAGCTAGTTGTCTACGTGTATACAACAACAAAAAAAAAAAAGAAACCTAATACATTGTACAAAAAATGAAAAAAATTGCTATAACGACCCGGATTTTCAGCCTATATTCTTTTCGGATAAAATTATGTTATTAAAATTCTACTAAAGTTTATCTTTATTTTATTTTATTATTATTAGACTAATATCTTAATTGTTTTAAATCCTCATGTTTTTCCCGAAATTATATTATTACACTCACACATATGAGCATATACATATACTGAGCATATACATCTCCTTCCCTCCTAACTAAATCTAGTCCAATTCCCCTACCTAAACCCACCTATCATTCCATCAACTCATCATTCAAACCATCACAAATGTTTAACCATTTTTGGTCTTTCTTTTCCCTAGCCAATTAGATCTTTACATACCCCCAAATTACTTTCCCTTAACCCTTGAATAATAAGCCATACTCACACACTCCATTAACCACTAGATTTTGGCCTAACCAATAAATCCCATTCCCATTTCCATTTTTCAGCAGAGAGAGAAGCCATTCCCCATTTCATTTTCGGGTAACCCATGTACCCTTCATAAAACTCCATTTTTCTCCAACTTGGAGTGGTTTTCAGGCTTAGGTTTCTTCATGAAAGTTTTAGATCACTTTGAGAGCTAAGTTTTAGACACAAGAATCGTCCAGAACAGTTGAAGTTTGACTGCTCTATTGCTGTCCGAAGTTCAGTGCGAATTTGAGACTTTCTCCGAGAAAATTTTCCGAAACTGAGCTTATTCTTCAGGACCAAAGGTAGATCACTCTAGACCTTTTAATTCCTAAGTATACTACATGTATCATAGACTTGATTTATGTGTTTGGTGTTTGATTGATACTTGAAACTTGCGTATAACTTCTTAAGTGTTGAAACTGTCTTGGTGCCGGTTTGATCAGTCAACTTCAGAAACTCATATAAAATACTACGAACCTCTTATGGGGTTGATTCTTTTGTCAAATTGTAGATACACTTCTTATCTTTAAATGGCCACTAAAATCGCTTAAATCGGACTTATAGAACTCTAGAAAAACAGATTTTAGTAAATGATGGCAAATCTGGACGGTCTAGATTCAAAGACGTTTTTGTATATCTTAAACTCATTTTTATGAAATATGTTCTATATAACAAATGTTGATAACATCATATTCTATTAACCTGTTAAATATCATAAATTTAGGAGTTGTTTTGATATGCTTTAGAAATATATTTCTTAATAACAAAATCTGTCAGACTTGGGTAAAAATTGAAGTTCTAACAATTTATTGGAAGACTTAAACATTTTATTTTTCAAATCTGTTTTTAGTGGAAGTTAGACAAGGTGTTGTGAACACATATGAATTTTTATAGCTCTTCAATCCATCTTCTTAAACCCTAAACGATCAAGTTTTCATATAGTGTAAAAAATAGACAGATTTTGTTCAATGCAGTTTTGGGTTAGCATAACTTCTGTTTTTGGAAATGTGTTCTGCAACATAAATGTTCCTAACACCCTAAATAATTTGGCCATAGAATTTCATAGTAATTGGATTTTTATTGATAGATGATTTTGGCTAAACACTAAGGTGAATGAAATATGTACTTTTCGGTAAATAAGGAGCTAAGCCTTAAAACTCATATTTCTAGATTAATTCGATATTATCGTATGAGTTAACAAATAATGATTGTTCATAGTTGTGATTAAACTGTGATGATATTACGAATTGTTATTTATCATTTCAAGTTATGACTTTGTTAATTGAGCGGTAATGTTACCGAGAACATAGAAATCATGTTAGGTTCATTGAATTAGTTGCGGACTTGGAGGGATCACCTAGATGTTTAAGTTAATGAAAATTTAAATAAGGATAATGGATGGTTATTGATGAGGTCTGGGGAGGCCATCCCGCAGAGTCTCAGTTTTATGATTGGCGATCAGCCAAAGATAATGGAATTGAGGAATTGTAAAGACCCGTAATTTTGCATAATTTTTTCCGAAATAATGTTGGGTAAATGTGAGGAATTAAATTTTGACTTGAGGGGTCGAAGAGAGAGCATTTAAATGCATTTGGGTGTGTTTAAAGTGCATTAGAAAGTTTAGGGGTGAAAGTGTAAAAGGGTGGGAGTATAAAACACATCTTGTTCTTGCATTTTTAAAAGAAAAATAGCCCTCTCTCCCTCTCTCTGCCCGACAGCCCTCTCTCTCTCTCCCTTCCTCCATTTTCTTGCTCAAATCACCCACAAATCCACAAAACCTCAAGTCTCCTTCATAAACCCCACCTAAAATCACATCCTCTACGCGTTTTGAAGCTTGGGTTGCATTGATTTCGCACCGAAAGCACACATTTTTCGGGTTGGAGCAATTGGAGGCTAGGGTTTTCATCTACCCACTCATTTCAAGCAAAATCCTTGAGGTAGGAAGACAAATTTCACTCCCTCTAGTTGTATTTATGTGATATATAGCATATACTTTGTTGTTGCTCTCAAATTCCATCTAATTCTTGAATTCCCTTCATGGTTGGTTTGTTTGAGCAAAATTTTGTGATCTATGAGTTGGGTAATTGTTTGTTGCAATTGATGGTTGTTTGGCACTCCCTTGAAATCCATTAATCACTCTACATGTCCAATTTTTGGCCCTTAGCTTCACATTTGAGTTTGAGTTGAAATTCCACACCTTTCATGGTGAAAATCTGTCATTTTCTGGACAGTGATGCTGCTGCCCCTGTTTTCCAGAGACATTCCCCTGTTTTTGGGGTGGTTTTAGGCCACCCATTGGTGCCCGTTTGGTCCCCGATCATCCATATCTTCGTATTTTTGACCCATACCATCATTTTGAACACCAAATCCACTTTAAATTCATAAAATTAACCCTTGGACACGTGAATTAATAAATTTCATGTTTTATGTATCGGACACATGCCGGTTGACACATTTTGACGAAAATGGTGAACATTTGGAACAAATGGGATTTTTGGAAACTTTTTGGAAACAAATGGTTTTGAATTTGATATTATTGAATAAAATGAACTCTAGGGATCACCCGTTTGGTGTCCCTAGCCATGGGTGAACGGAGCCCGCAAAATCCGGCAGGGGTGTACGGAGCCCATGAAATCCGGCAGGGGTGTACGGAGCCCATGAAATCCGGCAGAGGGATATTTCCCTATTAAAATTTATAACCATTTTCTTGTGAAATAGCGGTTATGATGAATTTGGATAATTTGGCGAATTTGGTGAAATTTGGCTTTCGGTACGTGAAAATGAGGATTTTGGGAACGACTTGGACTTTGGTTGGATACTTGAAATTGTTTAGGAACATTTTGACACGTTTTGGACACTTCGATACATTTCTGGTTATTTCGTGGTCGATTGATAGTTTTCCGTTCATTGTTAACCTTGTACATTGGTCGTGTCCATACCCATACTCATTCATTATGCATGTATCATGTTTATACACCTAGCGTTTGTAGAATAGTTTTCCTACTGGGCTAGTGAGCTCAACCTATAAATTTTCAGGTACTCAGCACGGAGCATGAGATGGATGCTTGGAGTGTGGTTGCATAACATTGGAGTTTATCGATCATGAAGTTATTTTCGCATCTTTGTTTTATATTTTTGAAAGATGGTTTTGTAACTTCAATTTATTAATTTTTTTGACTATTTGGTTATTGTAATAACTTTTAAACTTTGTATTAACATATTTGGGGTTATGGACGCTAGTGGATGGAATTTGGAATGGTGGGAGTATATTGTGTTGACTTTGACTATTCGAAGGGATAAATGTATGACTTTGGTCTTGTCCCATGTGGATTGTATTATTTTTTTTATGTTATGAAATTGAGGGCGTGATAGGAATTATGCGGTATTGGATATACTTATGTGCTGTGTGTGCATCTTGAGGCAATGTGTTGTATGTACAACCTCACGTGCTGTATACACGTCTCAAGGATTTGTGCTGAATGTACATCCTTATACGCTGTATGTGCATCTTGAAGAATGCGCTGTATGTACATTCGAAAGGGGGGGGGGGGGGGGAAGTGAATCTTGAAATGATGGAAAGCTGAATGCTGCGTTGATTTGGAGATTGATCCATGAGATTGTTAGAATTCGAAACTTGTGAGAAATGAAAATGAAACTCCGTGATAATTAGGGAAACGAAAATGTATCGATCGTAGTACGACAATAATTTGAAAAGAAAGTTGAACAATGAGATGGGGTAGAGTGTTGGGATTAATTGATAGTATGATTGCTTGAGGTAATTTTCACTGTGTTGAAGGCTATTCATTGAATCAATTTATTTGACCCTTAATGTTGTATTGCCTTTATATCAAATTGTTTATTGCTTGTAATGTAAGGGTTAACGGGTAGGAGTATATATCTGCTGAGCGTCATTCGCTCATGGTATTTGTGTACCCTGGCTTTTCATGCCAAGTATTGAAGACGGAATTGAAAGACAAGATGAAGACAAGGATAGATCCCACTGGAGGACAAAAGATGTCGAGCCCTAGATTCCGTACTAGTTATTGCTCTGTTCTTTTTTCGAAATTATATTTCAAGTTGTAATCTTGCTTAGTAATTAAACCTATTTTGTCAAGTTGGTAAAATCAAACTTTGCTTCCACTGTTATTTAAGAAATTGACTTTTTATTTAATGGAATCGTTCTGGAAAATGTTTTATTAACGTGTCTGAATTTCAGGGCGTTACAATTGCAACTATAGCATTGTACGTTGGAATAAAAAAAAATAATATCATAATGTTTTGTATTTGAATACTATAAGAGAGTTGGAGAATGCCTTTATTATTAAAAAAAAAATCATAACAATACCTAATTATCATTTGCTAATTAATTTTTTCTTCATATTTTTCTGCAAAACATGTAACTAGTTTTCCAGCGGTGCCACCCCCGTGGACGAATTCGGGCTCCGTCCCTGCCCCCTCCCATAAAACATAAGAATGCGTGTTTGTGGGAACTGATCGAGAACGAAGTGGAGACAGAAAAGGCTTGGCTTTGCTAACTGGCGAATAAGTCACCTGGTCCAACCAAGATGGTTTTTTATTTCAATTTTAGTTGTTTGGATCTGATGTTAGATGTTGTTACCTCTTCATTTGTGGAGACTTTCGTTCCCTGTGTGGAACTTTTTGAATCCTTTGTTAGATTTTCTCTACCTGTTCACGGTGATATTTCACATTTAGTGTATTTCTTCCCAATCCTAATTGGTAGAAATCAACGGCTAAATTTAGATTTCATGATTAATTTGATCACAATCGAAAGACCAAATAATATTTATCCAATTTACTGCTTAATTATTCCACGGTGACAACAATATCAAAACAATTTACCAAAAAGCCCAGCTTTGGTTTTTTTGAAGCAAAATCAAGATTCATAATAATGCAATTTTTTTTGAAGCGAAATCAACTTTGATTTGTCAGCTTTGGTTGACTTCCAATGTTTGAGAATGAGGGAATTTCCAGAAACTCTTATGATAACCATGAGCACCTTTTTTGAAACTAGCATTTGCTTAATGAATCTACCAGGCTGTGGACATGGAGTGGTAGGGTTGGTTAAAATCATTAATTAACACAGTACGGTGCAAGTTCTAGACGATTGTCTCGTTATCAACCACAAGTGGCGGAGTCAGAATTTTGGCCTCAGAGGACTGACTTAGGGGGTGTTCCACTAATCCAGTTTTTTGAATAAATTGATTTTACGGTTTTTTATGTGATGTATTGTAAGAGAATGACTTGTTTCGGTGTTTGGAAAAAACAGTTTTTTTTGTTAGTGGAACACACTCTTAATAGACATATTTTTATCTAAGCATATATTTATTATATTATATTATATACCTTTGTTTTTCAACATAACACATTTGTACATTGAAATTATTCTAACCTAATCCATAAAAAATATATGAATCGTTTTTTTCTTTTTTTTTTTTAGGACACTCCAACACTTAACATGTTTACTTTTCACTTACGAAAAAAATTGAGATATGAAAATAATAGTATAAAATAACCTGTTTCTTTAGTAAATCAAACCAAAATTACTAAGATCATAAGAAATAATTATATTGATGATATCAATAATACTTAAAATTAGTACTAATTGACTTATTTAAACCCGGGGGCTGGCCCCACTCCTGTCTCAATGTAGTTCCGCCCCAGTCAACCATACAAATGACGAAAATCTAGTCGAAAATCAACCAAGTGTCGAGCGCTCAGGTAGAAAACGGCGAGCGACAGTCATACACGGGTTTTCTTTCCGAAGTGTCGTAGGCATGAATACTTGACACGTACAATATTTATAATCAATACAATACCGAGAGCATATCTAATGGATTGACTTTACCACATCGCACGCAGAATTTACAAAAGCCTCCCTATTCCCAAATGAGAAAACATCATTTTTACCGGCGGCGGAAATAACTCATTCTCTTTGCAATTTAGAAGACTATTCCACCTGTTATCAATTTATTTAAGTTAAAACATTACTAGAAATCCAACATGACAATTTTTTGTATTATCGTGTAACTTCTGCAAACATAAACAATAACTATTATTCTACTGGTTGTTCAAACTGCTTTTGAAAATTTGCATGCCAAATTTGTTAGAGATATGCTCGGGAGCTCTACTGCTATTTGCTAGGCAAAAGTCAATAGTGTTAGTTTTAGTTCGTGATATTTGAACTCTAAGTACTTGGGAGTATAAGCTGCCTATTATTAGGTTACCACTCTACTTGCAAAGCATACTGGTATCGAAGCAATGAAGAGTCCTTGTTTTTTTGAAAAAGTTAAAAATAGTTAATCTTTTGTGAAACCCATATGCCCTCGAAAAAGAGTAAGTTGAAACATTAATTTTGCAAATACTTTGGTAAAAGCATTTCACAAAATTAATAGTATTAGTCGTTGAAATGGACTATTAATTCTCATCGTCGAAAAAGCATTTAACAAAATTTGGGACAAGGTTTGAGTAGTTAGAGTTATTGCCGCCGTTTACCGGGGACTTCCATTCACTACTACGTCTGTCCCATTTTAAATGTCCATCTTTCTATTTTGGAATGTCCCAAAATAAGTGTCCATCTTATATAAATAACCATCAAAACATACAAAACTTTCAATTCTATCCTTAAAAAGTACTCATTGATTTGACAGCTTTTGATATTCATATCATTCTTAAATTGACAACATCTTTCAACGTGTAATATTTTTCATAATTTGAAAACTTTGTATAATAAAATTAATTGAAATCTATCAAATAAGATCCATATTACATATCTTTTGAGATCCATATTGAAGGATATAAACAATTTAAATACATTTAATTAATTGACTTCACAGTTTTTAAGGTTACTTTTGAAAATTTAGAGCAAAATTTTAACTTTTTAAAAAGCTCGATTTTCCGTAGAGGACATTTAAATTGTGACAGAGGGAGTACAAAAACCTTAAACAATGACAGTCAAAAGGTGTTATGGAACACAAAAATTGTCATCTTTGGAGGTGACATTAAAAGTCTAGATTTGCTATGACAGTAAAAAAATGTCATTGAAACATATAAGATGACGGTGTAAACCTGTCATCTTTGCAACAAACAATGACGGTTTTAAATAGTCATCTTACCTATCCTCCATTCTTTAAAAAAAAAAAATTCAATTCTAGTTCAAACACGTGGCTCTAGCGTGGCTGCCCTTGCAGGACCGCCCAGTGGAGCTCACGTGGTGCTTATGTAGCACTTGTTGTGTGAGTTAATATTTGCTTGCCCCAGGAGTCGAACTCAAGACCTTGATTTCCTCACGCGTGTGCATGTTACCAACTGAGCTAGCACGCTGCTTGTTGACAAAAGACTAACAAAAATTTTATACTATATTTTCGAAAAATTTTAAGCTGAGCATTTTTTATGTCAGTTTTAGATTTAAATTATGACCTTAGACATTGAAAATAAAAGACACTTTTTTAAACTGTCAATTTTAAACTCTCATCTTACACGTTTAATGACACTTTTTGACCGTCATCTTTTATCATCAACTTCAATCACTACAAAAAATTTCACCTTTAGCGGCTTTCAAATGCCGGAAAAACCACTAAAAATGCCGGAAAAGAGTATTACCGGCATTTATTACAAATGCCGTCTACACAGGTGTCGGTAATGCCACAAATGCCGGGAAAAGTCTTAAAAATGCCGGCAATTGCTGCCCACGTGGTGCTTGCGTGTTGTCCGCGTGTCTTGAAAAATCAAGGAGAAATGCTTCTCCCAAGATTTGAACCCGTGACCTTTGCTCTGCGCGCGCATGTGTTTTCCAACTGAGCTAGCCCACATGTTGTTCAAAAATGCACAATGAAAAATATATACACTATACGGTCGGATTTTTTTAAAAAAATTAGACTTTTACCGGCATTAACAAAAATGCCGGTAATATTTTGGCGAGAAATTTGTCTTTTGCCGGCATTATTTTAAACAAATGCTGGTAAAAGTTATTTTTTCCCGGCATTTCTTGAAATGCTGATAATAGTGGCTTTTTGCGGCATTTATTATAATGCCGGGAATAAAAATGCCGAAAATGCCTATATTTGGCATAGTGAATGTCGGTTTTAATTAAAACTATCATTACAAGGGCTTAGGTTCAATGTCACTTTTAAGGAAAACTGACATTAAAAGTGTGACGACCCTCACCTAAGATTGTTACTACGAGGACGGTTTGTGAACGAAACGGGTGATCGAGTTATTGCGTAGGTAACTTATGACTTTTCTAAGCTACTCATTAACTTAGGGGGGAAAAATAGTGAAGATATGTTTTGTTTTAGTCTTTAGAATGAAACAAATCAAATGGGTACAAAAGAAAGGAAAAGAAAATGGTGGAATTGGTTGGAAATATTCCCTTGGGTGGTCTTAACTGCCACCTCTTAATCTGAGCATGGCACCTCATGCTTAATTCCCACCTCATGCTTGGAGTTAGAATACCTTAAATTTAAGGAAGAACTTTTGTTTCTCCCTTTCTTTTTCTGGCTGCACTGAAAAGAGAGAGTAAAGAGAGTGAAGGAAAGAGAAGAAGAAAAAAAAGAGGAGAGAATTGGGGGTCATCCATAGTAGCTTCCAGGTCAAGACCAGACTTCGTCGTTCTTGCTGGAAATCATGATTTTCAGCTAGGAGCCATTGTTTGCTAAGTTGGTAGTAGTACGAGACGTGTGTATTGTTAGCTGCGTCATCGGATATAAGGTGAAACACGCATATCTTGTTTACATATTTGTTTTTAAAGTGTTTTATACTGCTAGAACGGGTTAAAATTGTGTTTTAAATTGAATCATGGATAATTGGTTAATATGTGAAATGAACTTGGCAAAGTTATATTTTCTTAAGTCGATACATCTGAACATGTATCCGGGCTTGAAGACTTTAAACAGACAAAGCAGTTTAGTGTTATAAAGGTGGGAGATGCGGGCCAGGTATCTCGATGGTTTGACGTCATTCCCTTTTTTATTGCAGAGGTCGCTCCTCTTTTATTCCGGTCGAAGCATGTTCATGAAAGATGTGGGAAATCGACGAGTATTATAAAATGTGATATTTTAAATATCATGATGCTTTTCTGCTTAATCTTTAAAAGCTGGATTTTATTCTATGAATGAATTGAAAGATTTATTATCTTGTTACTAAGAATTGTTTTATTGCTTAGTAACTGAAAGTGTGATTTACACTTTTTTCTCGGCATTGACAGAATCCGTGATTAGACTATGTATAAGATATGCGGTATTTCATACTAGCTTTACCTTATGGTGTTTTCAAAAAAATCATATTTTTCAGGTCCGCAGTAGTAGATGGATTATTGAAGGCTTTTCGGTTGTTGATTTTGATGCGTTGATAGTGTTGTGGGGGCTTTTAGTTTCGTCGGATAGGTAGCCAGTTTTTCCCGGCCAAGCGAGGCTATGGTTATGTATATATGTGTTGTAAAGTGATAGGCGCGTGGAAAGCTTGGTTTTGGGCGCCTAAGTAGGGTGGTTTAGCGCGTTAGACTGCGGGTTAATGTTTATTTTCCGATTAATGCGTGCACAGTGGTGTTCTTGTTATTTCTGTGAGTTTTCCAGGTATTTTGGGCTTTGGCGCGCTTTTTGCATGGCTTGAAGTGGAGTTGGCGCGGGGAACAAGGCTTGGAAAGTTTGATTTTGAAATGCAGGCGAAGCCAATTAGTATCGATACCCCTATTTTCCATATCGATACTAATCAGCTAAAAGGGAGCAATTTCGGTCCAGAAGGTTTAGTATCGATACCCCTTTAAGCCGTATCGATACCTACGGCTTACGCAGTCAACGCTCCAGTCGAAGGGATTTAGTATCGATACCCCTATTCGCCGTATCGATACCGAAGGGCTGCGGGCGAAGTTAAACGATGGCGTTTCGATATGTGTCGGGATGATTACTATATAAACGTTTTTTTTCTCATAGATTAGGGTTCCACGAATTTTACTTAGGTTTTTAGTTTTTCAAGTTTCGGCTATAGATCTAAAGTTCTACATTCAAGTTCTACGTTCAAGTTCTATTTCCAGATTTCCAGTGTTCAGTTTATTTAGCGGATTGATAATCAAGTCTAAGTTTCTGTTCTCCTTTGAAATCACGGTATCGATTTTTATTGTCTTTATAATTTATTCATCAAAAGCATGTTTAATGTTAGTTTCGATTCATTCTCTGCAATCTCCACATGCATGAGTGAGTAGTCGTTCTGAGTGCGGCCGCGGGATGAAGGTGTCTCGTGGCTAGGCTAGTTTATGTTCCACCTCGGTGCCGAATCAATTCAATTAATGAGCAGTTTTTGAATACGGAAATTTTTCTAGCAAACAAACCCGGGCATCGCCCATTCTAATTGCGCGCTGAATCGGTGACAAGTGGTGTGCACTTGTTGGAAACGATTATCCATATTTTTAAATCTATTAATTGGATTATTGTGGCCCGAGTGAACGTGAATTAGACTAGCTGTGGGCACCGTAGTGCCCACGGCAGTGCTCTCCTTCTAAAATTCAGAGTCCGGTAGTTAAATCAGTTTAATTTAATTAGATAATTAAACCATTTGAGCAAGGGGTGGCTACCTGAGAGCCGATTACAAACGTAGAGCCGACACTGTTTGAGTTAGCATCGTAGACCGTCTCTGTGGTTCGACTCCGGTACTTCCGGATTTATTGTGCTACACCGGTCGATAGTCCTATGCTTGGGACGAAATCTTAGTTAATTATTAATCACTCGAACGGTCAAGCATTTTTGGCGCCGTTGCCGGGGACGGTGACGTGTGTTTAAACGGTGTTAGTTTAGTGTTTGTTAAATTTTTAGTTGAGTCATCATAGGTAAAGATAAGCAAGCTGTACGTAAGCCTGATCCTCTCTATTACCGTGATCGTACTAATCGCTTGGTTAGGATAGAGTACGGGTCGAGTCAGTCAGAGTCTTCAAATTCGTTGTCAGAGTCAGTAGAGAGTCGGTCGGAGTCCATTCCCATTAGTGGACTCTACATAGATTTACCTGTCAAGTCAGTTAATTTCAATAATCCGTTGTATCAGTCAGAGTCAGTTTCCGAACCAGAATCTTTTGAAATGGGAGACCAGCAGGTAATTCAACAACCGTCGTTGAGGCAGCACTTGAATCCCGAGAGGACCACTCCTCCCGGGCCGATTGTGTTTCCTCGAGAGACACAGGAGGCACGCAATGCCTTCACTGTAAAACCTGGTGTCCTGAATAGCCTCCCTAACTTCTATGGGAGAGAGTCTGATGATCCGTACGAACATGTGCGGACGTTTGAAGGGTTAGTGCGCAACCTGGCGTCTACTACCCAATACGACAATGCCTGCCTCAAGCTGTTTGAGGCAACTTTAAAAGATGGCGCACTTAGATGGTTCAGAATGAAAAAGCCTCAGTCCTTCACCACATGGGCGCATGTGCGTGACGCGTTTTACAGGAAATATTTTTCTGAGGTTAAAACTAATAGTTTAAGGCGTCAAATCCAAGGCTTTAGGCAAGAGAGGGGAGAGTCTTTTGTGAAGGCATGGGAGCGTTTCAAAGATTTGCTCCTAAGAATGCCACACCCTGGTTTTGAGAAGATATAGTTGGTCGAATTCTTTCACCTGGGTCTCAACGCTGAGACAATCCAGCACATAGAGTATTCGTGTAAAGGGGACGACTTCTTGTCCAAAACTGCGGATGAGGGTTGGGATTTTCTGGATGACCTAGCAGATAGGCTGTAATAACCCGAAATTTCGTAAATAAAAATTTCGATTTATTAATGCGGTTTTATTTTTAAATAAGTATAGCTTATAATTTAGTTTGGTTAGAATAAACGAATTAGATTTAATCTGTTTATTTATACTTTTCGCACCGTAAATGAACGCGTGCACACCGAGTATTTCACTACACTGCGTCCGGAAGCTTTACTAAATCCCCAACTCCTATTTTGTTTTATTAAAACTAGCCTTTGATTTAGTGGGAATTTACTCGTAACCTAAAACTAGCCTTTGATTTAGTGGGAATTTACTCATAACCTAAGTTTAGCCTTTGATTTAGTGGGAAATTATTCATAACCTAAAACTAGTCTTTAAACCTAAATTTTTCTTTTGCAAAAGGTTGTTTGGACACTTGTGGGGAAGGTATATGGCTGATTATTTTTGGGGGAGGTGAGCCTCATTGCTTCACTATAAATAGCTCACTCACCTTGCTTCATTTCTCACACCAAAACCTTCCAACTTCTCCACTTTGTGCTTTCTAGTGTTCTTGAGTGAGTTCTTGAGTGTTCTTCTTGAAACTCATCCTAAACCACTACACTCCACCACCCTCGACCACCCCTAGATCTTAGAAAGATAGAATAAGTTAGCAAGAAAGCGTTCGAGCAAAGGTCGACTAGTCGTTACGCCGCCGGAATGCAACTAGCTTATCGGCTTCCGACTAATCATCGGAATTAAGGTAGATACTTTATCTTAACTTTAGATTAGTATTTACTAGTTCATATTAATGATGTTATTATTTTTCTTAAACATGCCTAAATATGATTAAAAGTGATTATGTTGGTGATTAGTGATTTTATGAATAATTAGACTTTGAAAATCACACTTAGTCGTTACTATGCACGATTTAAAATTGACTATCAAAATGAACCGTTATAATGATTGATGGACTTTTGGAAAACTAAATTACCCAGTTATAATGCCCGAATGAAAATCGACTTTTCAAATTTACGCAGTTATAATGCCCGACCGATTTTCTGAAGAAAAGAGCCTTTTAAATGAAATGAGATTTTCCGGGATTATTAACTAAATATTCTTAATCTATTCAGACTAACAAATAGAATCTATGACTAGCATGTCTAGTCAGGCTTTTTCTTGGTTTAGCCCAAACCAACTGGCGATTCGACGAACGAATCTTAAAACACGCCAAACGGATTCAACTACTAGAGTTTTCTAGTAGGGTGCTTTCTTGGTTTAGCCAAACCAAGTGGCAATTTGACGTACGAATCTTAAAACACGCCAGCAAAGCTAAGAACGAGAATTAATCCTTATGTTTTGATTTAAATTTCCGGAAGAAAGAATTTTTTTGTCTTTAAAGTAACACGGTTATCGTGAAATGCTTTTGAACGAAAAGTTTATCGTGAAACGATTTCTAAACGGAAGGTTTTGTTTTATGAAATTATGGCATGTATACGTTTTCCGAGACGGTACGACACGACACGTTTTTCGAGAAAGTGATCGATTGTTTTTAAATGGAAGAGTTAGAGATGAGAATGAAAATGATGCTGTAATTAAAATTTAGACAATACTGCCATTAGAGTCCCGCCTCAGTTCCCCGGGGTGAACTGGTGGTCAAAGCTCAATGGAACTATACGGTAGTGCTGTTTGGAGTTTCTCCTCAAATTCCGCGGGCGAATTTGACGGTTAGAACTTACTCAGTACAACACATAGCAAGCGGACCTCATAAACAGACTGGTGGGGATTCAGTGATATGGGTAGCCCGAACTATGTCGTGTGTGACGCGGAGATAGCGGAACTCATACTGCAGGAGTCAGTATATGGGTGGCCGAACCTTCGAACGGAAAGGTTGGTGACCGTTAGAACGGGGTTGTAGAACGGGCCAATAACTTTCGAGAGATGTGAGATGTTGACATGGTTGAAATTTGAAGAAGAATGCTGTTATGAGAAAATGATACGAGATACTGACACTGCACTCTGGATTTTGAAATGATATGAGATATTGATTTTATTAAAGCTGCACTCTGATTTGAAAAGAAATGGGATACTGATTTTATTAAAGCTGCACTCTGATTTGGATGTGATACTGATGCATTGACACGCATGAACTTACTGTTTTGATAAATGATTTTCAACTATTTACCTGCCAACTTTATTGTTCTAGAATTGCTAGTTTAAAGTTGGGGTAGGGTATCTATTGAGCGTCCTCGCTCACGGTTTCGCCCTGGCATAATACCACGATGTTGCTTCGCGACTCTGACGTATTATGCTAGATTATCACGTTGGACAGGTGGACCTCTACGGAGAACACGGAACCGGAGGAGCTGCCGAGATGGAGATCCACCAGGCGGAGAGATTTGCGGAGTCATAGAGTCCACCCAGTCTACCTTTTTGTAATCTGTGAAGGATAGATCATCTATATGTATTTTTGGTTATTATTATTACTGTTTAGACCGACTTTAAATTGTAATAATAATCCATAACGCTTTTCCCAAAAATGCGGGGCGTTACATAGGCAGAGGGCGTTAGAACCCTCTGATTTTGATCGGTCCGGACCTTCTGGGTCCAATTTTATCCCCGTTACCATACGTGACCAGCGACTCCAGGCTCAGGTTGAAAAGATGGCGCAGAAGCTAGAGGAGTTAGAAGTTAGGCAGACTCGTCCAGTGCATGAGGTCAGTATAGAGGAAGTCTGTGTGTGGTGTGAGTGTAAGGGGCACATTGCAACTGCATGCCCCGGATTTTTAGCTGCTAAGGGAGCGAGTCAGAATAATCGAGAAGAGGTAAATGCAGTGAGGAATTGGGACCCATACTCAAATACGTATAACCCGGGATGGAGAGATCACCCCAACTTTGGGTGGTCAGACCCAAGACCCGCAGGTGGAGGTCAAGCGCAACTCCTTGCGCCGCCTCCGCCGCAACAGTTTCATCAGTCCCAAGCACCCAGGCCTCCGCAGGGCGAAGTCATTCCGTACAACTACCAGTCACAGCCTGGTAGGGGGGTAGGTCCATCCACTAGTGGGCCTCCCCCAGGTTATTCGCAGATGACCGCGCGTAATCAGAAGTTAGAGGATAATGTCAATTACCTAATGCAGTCTCAGACAGCATTTCAGACGGAAACAAGACAGCAAATTGGGGCCCTTACGACCCAAATGTCACAACTCGTTGCTGTTGTCAGTCAAATGCAGCAAAAGAAGGGTAGGTTTCCGGCCCAAGCTAGTTCAGCGGGTGCCCATTACTTAGGAAATCCTACAGGGCCTAATATTCAGAGTCAGAATCAGGAGGAGGCTAAGTCGATCACCGTTCTCTGGAGTGGGAAATCGATTGATAAATCCATTTCACCAAAGCAGAAACTAGCCCCACCCCTGGAGCCGGTTGATGCAACAAGAGCAAATCCTGAGAGTGTTGAGAAGTCACCTGAGGTGGGGGAGCCTGCTGTCGCGGCCCCCACGACTCAAACGCCGCCAGCAAGACCATTAGCTCCATTTCCCCAAAGGCTGGCGGTGGAGCCTAAGCAGAGCATGAACCATAAGATGTTAGACCTTTTTAAGAGGGTGTAATTCCCTATTACTCTGATGGAGGCTATAGAGTCATTCCCACAGTGTGTGAAGGTACTGAAGGACCTTTGCACGACTAAGCACAAGAATCAGAACAACATGGTTCTGACAGAGCGAGTGAGCTCCATCCTTCAGACTGAGACGCCTGCCAAGTGCAAGGATCCAGGGTGTCCCACCACCCCCATAGCTATCGCAGGTCAGACGTTCGATAAAGCATTGTTGGATTTGGGGGCGAGTGTTAATTTGCTCCCTTATTCCGCATACTTGAGACTAGGCCTAGGCGATCTGAGAGCTACTCCTGTCACACTACAGTTGGCAGATCGGAGTGTTAGGGTGCCCAAGGGTGTGGTAGAAAATGTGATGATTCAGGTAGGTGAGTTCCAATTCCCAGCAGATTTTATTGTCCTAGACACCTGCTTAAATCCTGAGGTTTTAGAGAAGACTCCCATCATTCTAGGTCGTCCTTTCTTAGCCACCTCCAATGCTATTATGAATTGCAAAACTGGCAAGGTCCAGTTCTCTGTTGGCAAGGAGAAAATGGAGGTGGACGTCTATAGTGTTAGTACTTTGGGTGAGGATGACGAGGAAGTAGAAGAGGTAAGTTTGATCGATGCGCTCGTTTAGGAGCACGTCGATCCAATCTTGTATAAGGATCCTCTGGAGATTGCTCTTACCGCCGAGAAGGCGTTATCTCTAGATTCTCCAGAGGTAGGAAGTCTGCTAGAGATGTTAAATATCGAGGATTCCGTTGAGGAGGTTTTAGGGGTCTTTTGTGACCCAATGCTCGAGCCTTTTGGCGACCCTCCACCCAAGGTTTTTCTGTCATCGGTTTAGCCGCCAAAGTCAAAGTTAAAACCTTTGCCGGACACCCTCAAGTACCCCTTTTTGAAGGACGATAATACTTATCTGGTTGTGATCTCCTCATTCCTTGAGGAGGATCAAGAGAGGAAGTTTCTGACGGGTAGCTCACGCGTACCATGCTCTTCATTAAATGTGGACCCGACCCCTAGCAATAGGGGCACCCATCATTGACTTGGGTTTTTATAGCTTCGCACGCCGCTATTAAAAGAAGGATCGTGTGCCCAGCCCCGGTTTGTAAGGGTATTTTTGTATGCATATTCGTGTGTGTTTTTCAATAAAAAAAAAAAAAACCTTTTTGGTCTTGTATAGCCACCCACTCTTCCATTCAAGTTGGGGGATGGAGAGAAAAGTATGACACGTGAGGCTGCGTGAATGCCTGGGGGTGTTTGTTATTTACTTTATTTTATTTGTTGTGGCCCGGCTTTCACATGCGGGCGGTACTGACATCATTTGTTGCCGAGTAGGTAGTTGGCTCTTGTTCTTTTGCAGGGATATATTCTGGGAGCGATTCTGCTACCACGCAGCGACAATGGTGGCAATTCCCCATACATCGGCCGGGGTCATGATGGTTGGCTGCCATCCGTTGGTCCATCTCTTTCCCTTGTTATTCTATTTTTATGTTTTGTCTTCCTGCTCTGAGGACAGAGCAATTTTCAAGTTGGGGGAAGGGGTGTACTTTGTACATGTTTAGTTTGTTTGGAGCGTTGCTAGTAGTTTAGGGGTCATTTTTAAATTTTTGGTTAATTTGTGAGTCTGGGGATACGATTGTTATGCTTGATTGTATGAGTTAGATGAGCATGCTGAATTTTTGTCTCGTTGATTGCCTGTTTAACTTGTTCACATGTATATATCTGACGTCCATGTTTGAATATTTTCTGCACCATAAGCGAGTTAGAGTAGGTGTTTCCACGTTGTACACAGTATGTCCTTAAAACATCCCATGTTTCATTGTTTTTCACCTTCCGCACTCGCATTAAATAGTAGGCGTTTGTACCACGTATCATGATTTGAATATTTTACATGCATGTGTGAGAGTTGGTGACGTGTTTAGGGGATGAAACAAGGCCGTCCTTGCATGATTAAACCGCCAGATGTGTCCCTTTGATCCCATGATTAAACCAATTTGTGTCAGTTCCTGTGTCAAACCTAGGAAGCCGGTGTTTGGTTGGTGTGTCAGTTTGGTGGTCCAACTCTGTGCGCATTTTAAAGGCCTCAAATTAATAGAATAAAGGAGCATCGAAATTTCAACTGTTGCTTTTTGGGTGCCATGTCTTTGGTTAAAAAAAAAAAAAAAAAAAGAAGAACCCCTAAACCTTAATCCATTTCCTTTCCCCCCAAATTCACCCATCTTGATGATAAGAGAGAGGTGGAAAGACGGTCAACTGACCCTTTGATCCATTGCTATGAATTTCCAAGTTTTCCAGGAAAGAAAAAAAGAGAAAAAAGAAGAGAAAAAAGAAAAGGAAAACACAGTCAAGGTGAGGGGGACCATCCGATTCTCTCTCACTCTCTCTCTCTCTCTCTCTCTCTCTAACCCATCATTCTCGTTTTCCCTCTTCCTTCTTCTCCATTCAAACCTTGACCTCTAAACCCTCCAAACCTGAACTCATCAAAGTTACGGAACCCTAAGAGGCAAACTGAGTTGGAATTGAGCTATGATTTCGAGGATGTGATCACGAAGGAGTGTTGAGCATGGAGTTGGACATGGGTTGGACTGGTGGTGTTAGTATTACTTGTTATTTTATGTGTTTAAGTTGTTGGAAACTATGACGTTTTATGTGTTCGTTTATGTCGGTGGTGTGACCGTGTATGTGGTCGGTGGTTGTGTTGAACTTCATTTGTGATGTCTTGTTCTATATGGTGTTAGAATATTAGTTGTTATTATGTGATGTTCGTGTTTGTGTTGTCTGTGTTAGTGACGGCCAGTCTGGGTAGATTGACCATGAGCTTCTATAGGCCGCCACCTCTTTGCATGTTGCCCTTTTTGTCTTGTTAATCGCGGTCATTATAAGCCTAACAAAGCCCTTAGTTGACCCGATGCACGTCGTTTGACTCTCTTGCATGCATATATTATATTTAGATTGTGAATGTGTGGTATCTTAATTCGTGAGCTTTCATTGCATATCTTGGCGTTATTTTGACTGGCACGTGGTGATTCTGTTTCAATCCACGTTGATCGCTAGGCGCCTTACATGGGATGTATAGCGTTCGGTGAGTTTGAGCGATATTGTGGCACGTGGAAGCATACTATCTTGAACCTTGTTGAGGAATGGAAATATTTGAATTTTTGTTAGAGCATGCATGTGACCGAGTTGTGGGTAATTAAGGGATGATTTTCAAAATTGCTCATTTAAGTTTGTACAGGTTGCATAACCCTCGTATCCCTTATTGAGTCGTTGCATTGGTTTTTATTTTTTTCGTTTCGTTCGTTACTAGGGACTAGCAACGCTCAAGTTGGGGGATGTGATAGGCGCGTGGAAAGCTTGGTTTTGGGCGCCTAAGTAGGGTGGTTTAGCGCGTTAGACTGCGGGTTAATGTTTATTTTCCGTTTAATGCGTGCACAGTGGTGTTCTTGTTATTTCTGTGAGTTTTCCAGGTATTTTGGGCTTTGGCGCGCTTTTTGCATGGCTTGAAGTGGAGTTGGCGCGGGGAACAAGGGCTTGGGAAGTTTGATTTTGAAATGCAGGCGAAGCCAATTAGTATCGATACCCCTATTTTCCGTATCGATACTAATCAGCTAAAAGGGAGCAATTTCGGTCCAGAAGGTTTAGTATCGATACCCCTTTAAGCCGTATCGATACCTACGGCTTACGCAGTCAACGCTCCAGTCGAAGGGATTTAGTATCGATACCCCTATTCGCTGTATCGATACCGAAGGGCTGCGGGCGAAGTTAAACGATGGCGTTTCGATATGTGTCGGGATGATTACTATATAAACGTTTTTTTTCTCATAGATTAGGGTTCCACGAATTTTACTTAGGTTTTTAGTTTTTCAAGTTTCGGCTACAGATCTAAAGTTCTACATTCAAGTTCTACGTTCAAGTTCTATTTCCAGATTTCCAGTGTTCAGTTTATTTAGCGGATTGATAATCAAGTCTAAGTTTCTGTTCTCCTTTGAAATCACGGTATCGATTTTTATTGTCTTTATAATTGATTCATCAAAAGTATGTTTAATGTTAGTTTCGATTCATTCTCTGCAATCTCCACAAGCATGAGTGAGTAGTCGTTCTGAGTGCGGCCGCGGGATGAAGGTGTCTCGTGGCTAGGCTAGTTTATGTTCCACCTCGGTGCCGAATCAATATAATTAATGAGCAATTTTTGAATACGGAAATTTTTCTAGCAAACAAACCCGGGCATCGCCCATTCTAATTGCGCGCTGAATCGGTGACAAGTGGTGTGCACTTGTTGGAAACGATTAGCCATATTTTTAAATCTATTAATTGGATTATTGTGGCTCGAGTGAACGTGAATTAGACTAGCTGCGGGCACCGTAGTGCCCACGGCAGTGCTCTCCTTCTAAAATTCAGAGTCCGGTAGTTAAATCAGTTTAATTTAATTAGATAATTAAACCATTTGAGCAAGGGGTGGCTACCTGAGAGCCGATTACAAACGTAGAGCCGACACTGTTTGAGTTAGCACCGTAGACCGTCTCTGTGGTTCGACTCTGGTACTTCCGGATTTATTGTGCTACACCGGTCGATAGTCCTACGCTTGGGACGAAATCTTAGTTAATTATTAATCACTCGAACGGTCAATCATAAAGTATTCACTTTTGTGCTGCACATAGAACCCATAGAACCCTGGTGTATTTTGAGACTATTGAAATTGTGCTTCAGCAACTTGCATAATTTCCTTAAGAAGACTTTATTTGATGGTTGGATTTTATAAATTCCCTAAACTGGTTTAAATATTCAGGCCTAGGGTGACCTAGACTCACTGGTCGGTCACTAGACCTTTAACCCCCGAGTTTGGGTCGTGACAAAAAGGTTTTCCATATGGGCTTTTGGAAGCGCCTTGTTTTATTATCGGTTCTAAGCAAAAACTGACATTAAAAAGAGAGATAATGATGTCACTTTTATTCTAAACCGTCATCTTATATCGCTAAAATGATAGTTTTTAAGATAGACTGACATCAAAACTCTACCCTCATATTTTCGATAACTGTCATTGTTCCAATTTTTGGTGTATCATCTTTAACCATTTTTGTAGTAGTGATTCAAAGCTTATACTCCCTTCGTTCCTTTTTGAACGTGTTGCTTCGTAATCCCAACTTGTTAAGAAAGCATCATTACTATATCTTTCATATCAGCTTTAACATTCACTTTCCACTATTGTTCTTGATGGAGACATAATCCTGAAACTTTACCCACTAACTTTTAGAAAGTGAATATTCTTTTAAGAGCAAAATAGAAAATGTATCAACTTTTTACCCATTAACTTTTCAACATCACACTTATTTAAGAACAATCCAAAATAAAATACACTACTCTTTTTAAGGAACAGAGAGAGTAACACTTCTCCATACGACCCTCCAACACTGGGCAAGTCCACAGATTGCCAACATTGTTGAGAGTGAAGAGAAATTCTATCACAGCATGTTTCATCAGGGTAGGGCTCGTTCGGACCATTGGAGAAGATGGGAAAAGTTTAGACTTGCAAGATCGCTCGTCCTATAAATGTCTAGACGGCTAGACCATCGACAAACAGAAAAACATGGATTATGCATTGCATTGGATTTTTTTGATGGGCTTCTCTTATGTAACTATATGAAAAATAGTTAGTACACTCTAAGTTGTAACGCTCTTCACTTACCAAAAGAAACAAAAGTTTAACTCTCTTCATTCTTTCATCATAGTGAGACACCCCAACACTTCATGGAGTACGTAAAATCTTTGTGTCATGTTTTTTTTTGCTTGCGATTGTTTTATGTTCTTGATTTATTCTTCGATCGTGTGGTTTGCTTGGGGATTTGGCTGGTCGAATCCCCAACATAAACACTAATTTTCAAATTCAAATTTCCAAGGGCTCTTTTGACTTTTATGTGATAACTTCCACATTTATATGTTATTGCTTACATATTACTCCCAACACTGCGACGACAATGACATTTGAACTAGCTTTCGGGTATCTCGATTAATTTTGGGAGACCAATCTTACTACCTACTAGCGGGGACCCATTTAAAGCTAAAATAAAGGTTTGTATGGACTGGCCTCAAAGAAGTTGATAGCACTTGCGAGGTTTCGAACCTGATTACTTAGGAGAAAGCAAACTCCTAAGTCCCAACATTGACCACGGTGATGGCATTGTTAGTTTATAATTCCATTTTTAATCAACAAATGAATCTGACTCTTTGTTCTTTTATTTGTCTTTCGATATAGTAATATTTTCCGCCGGACGGATTTTTTTTGAAAAAAGACAAAGCAAGGATTTACCTTATCTCATCCTAGCGAGAATACATGTCAATAATACGAGCAGAGTCAGAACTTGAACTCTAGGTGGCAAAATGAGGATAAATAAAAGGATAATGATTTTGGCACTCCACTTCTTTATAATAGCACTCTAAATTTTGTCTTTTAGGGTAAATACAGACAATACAAGTATTGAGAGACAAATTTTGGAGTACAATTATTAGAAAGTGGAGTGCCAAACTCCTAAATAAAATTTGAAGCGCTAATAGTAAAGTTCTTAAGCTTAATATCAAAACAACTACAAATATTCTAAAGGGAAATGCTGTATAGAGGATTGTGTTCACATATTTTGATCGTTTGGACTGTTCACGGAAGAAACGGCACTAATAAGTCACGCGGACATTATCAAGGTAAGAATTGCTCTCTGGATAAAGCCGAACTTGGGGGATATGGCTTTTCAATGGATGATTTTCTTTTCAGGCTCAAGAATGTCATTGCTTCCCTGTGATGCTCCATGCTTGTCTTTGCTTGTTTTGGTTCTTCTTAGTCTTTTTGTACACTTTTGTTGGCTGCCCGCTAACTGATTGGCTCTCTTGGGGTCTGAAGTTTCTATACTTCTTCCCTTTTAATCTTTGTAATCCCTCAAAGATTAATAAAATTTTTTACCGTTCAAAAAAAAATAAGTCACGCGGATCAACATTGGCAAAAAGACCCAAAAATTGTATGATCGATTGGAAACGGGCTTTTGATCAAGACTCATTGCCATTTCGGCAATGATCGACGATGCTTTTCGGCCCTTCAAGGTAATGCACATCTTTAAAATGGTGATCATCTTGCCGTTTAAGAAAATAAGTAGATTTGCTTATAATTTTTGGTAGAAAATTTCGTTTTAATTGGAAAACGATAAGTTAGTACTCCCTCCGTCCCTTTTTAAGTGATCCATACGGGAATACGTGCAATTTCAAACCCCTAAAAAACATATTTATCTATATAACTTTTTAATTTGTTTTATACCAAATTAAAGTGCTCATTGAGTACTTTAATTTGGTGCAAAAAAAATTTCAAAACAATATGCGAAAGTACATTTTTAAACGTCCGCAAAAATACACGTTTTCCAAGTGGATCACTTAAAAAGGGACAGTGGGAGTATAATTCACTGTATGAACTTTAGTTTATGTATAAAAATCCACATTTAAAGGAAAACAATAACGACAATCAATTACTTGTTTGGCAAAACAAAACTAATTAAGAGCACATTTTTTTAATTTTTGTCACATCCGGGAAATTGGCATCTTTGCATTTCAAGAGAGAAGTCCCGGCTGAGTTGCAAAAATCAGCATCACTTTAAAGTGAGAATCTTTTCATATTTAAAGAAAGAGCCTTAAATAAGGTTTGGAATTAAAAAATGAACAATGATACATATACACCCATTCGAACACACTCTGCCACACCCCCTCTCACATGTGAGGGGACCCCACCTGGGAGGGACCCACCCCACATGTGAGAGGGGGTGTGGCAGAGTGTGTCCGAGTGGGTGTATATGTATCATTTTTGTTAAAAAATTGGCAGTCAAAACCTAGAATCCTATATGGACTTGACATTGCCATCACGCGTAGCACGTTGACATCCTTATTGTCCCAATGCGAACATGCTGAAGATTCTTGGGTGTTAATAAGAACTTTCCAATTATACTGTTAAATCTCATCGAAAGTGTGTAAATCATACAAGACTTACATAATGAAGCGCAGCAGAATATTTGAGCTTTCGGAGATCGACGAACCGAGACCCGCTCTACAAGCACAATCCGTAACCACGAACAAGAACCCGAACACAGTCTTCAATCCTCGTCGCGTAGAGAAGACTACTAGAGCCTACTCTTGCTATCCACACCGCAAATCCTAGGGTCGTAGATGGAAACCCTAGAGAGAAGATATAGATAGGAGAATATTTTTGGGGAGAAGGAGAGAACTAGAACTCTGATTATTTTCTTGTGTGTCTCTCATATATCTGCAGGACTTTATTTATAGACAAATTAAGTCCTAGAGTTTAAACTCGCTTTAAACACTCTTAACAGATAAAGATAAGAGTCCATCTCTTATCATCCTTCTAACTAACCCAATCACTTAACCCATGTGGACGATCCGTGTGTATTGGGTCCGGTTGAACCGACCCATAAATTCTAACATCTCCCACTCGTACACATTGGGCTCAAATATCTCATCCGTATCAATCTTATCAATTCTCTCCTCATACAAGGAAATGAGGCGTGCGACCGATGAGAAAAACAAGCTAGGTAGGAGTACCATATTAAGCATCCATCAAACTAACATGGTACATCACTCCAAAAAATTCGTCATTTCCCTAGACATATCTAGCCACATTGGATTGAGCATCTCCAATCCCTCTTGAGTCCCAGCTCAGAGCTATGCTCAACCCCCTTGCGTTGGTGTGCTTCAAATTTCGAAATTACTTTTATTTTACTATTATAGAGTAGATAAAAAGATACAAACTTGTGCCGGCACAAAGCACAACCAACCGCACAAACAAATGTGATACCAAAAAGTCTTCCTCGAGCCCTCATGTCAATTCATTTTAACCTTGCTGCTTTCCCAGTCATGCTCCATGGGACCCTGACATTTCGTGGTCTTAGGTAGTCAAGCTAGAGTAGCAACACAAAGTCTCTACTTCATGACATAGTCTCAAGTCAAGTAAGGGCAACGAGTAGTCATATAATGACATTTAGAGCTCACACTGTGATAGGAAAGGGATCCATCTATCACTCCTCTAAGTATGGTCGACAATAGCACATGTGGTATGTTCACATGCTACGGTGGAGTATCTATAAAGATTGTGTCACTCCAAAAACACCGTACAGATATAAGTCCAGTCGCTACTAAAAGCGCCTGACTTGAGACTCTCAAACTTGTCGCATACAATGCGCCTCTTTAGGTCTTCATCTGGCTCAAACAAAGGCAATAGAGAATCTATGTTTGGTCAATAGTGACCTCATCTTGGTCCAACCAAGGCGACAGTCTCTTAAACTCATCATCTTTAAAGAGTTATGTCTCATCTCGCTCGCTCATCGGTGCCAAGGCGGGTTACCGTGTGAGATGGTCAACCCTTTGCCTTAGGACACATAATTAACATTGTAAGTGCTTAACTTAAACGCAACTTGATTTTATAATCACAACCATTTAGAATATAAAAACCAGTGCATTAACAATAAATTTCCAAAAAGGTGTCTCAATAAAGCACAACTCAAGTCCTACGAAGTCCCAGACTACTGACATGTGTCTGAAAGACATCCCTCGCTATAGGCTTGGTCAAGGGATCAGCCACCATACTAGTCGTGGATATATGCTTTAGGATCACCTCTCCTTGCGCAACCATATCTCGAATGTAGTGAAAACGAATATCAATGTGTTTGGATTTTCCATGATATTTGGGATCCTTAGCATAAGCAAGAGCAGCCGTACTATCACAATATAGAGTCACAGGCCCACTTGATCTAGGCTCTGTGTCAAGGCGCTGTAAGAATCTCCTCAACCAAACAGCCTCTTGGACAGCTGAGGAACAAGCTATGTACTCAGATTCCATCGTGGACAACGCGATACAAGTTTGTTTCTTGCTGCACCAGGAAATAGCTCCACCTGCAAGCAAGAATGCATACCCTGAGGTGGACTTGCGCTCATCTATGTCGCTACCCCAGTCTGCATCACTGTATCCTCGCAAGCGTAAATCTCCACCATTATAGCATAGCATGTAATCTGCAGTACCGCGCAAGTATCGAAGTATCCTCTTCACAGCCTTCCAATGAGCAAGTCCAGGGTTACTTTGAAACCGACTAACCAAACCTACTGCAAAGCAGATATCTGGTCGAGTACACAACATAGCGTACATCAGACTCCCAACTGCCCTTGCATAGGGGACGCTAGCCATTGCCTCTTTTTCTTGATCAGTTTGTGGGCATAAAGCAAGACTCAATGTGTGTCCCTTCTGAAAAGGAGTGTCAATGGGTTTGGAATTTTGCATTCGGAAACGCTCAAGTACCTTTTTTATATAGGTTTCCTGACTCATGCCAAGAAACCTTCTCGAGCGATCTCTAAAGATCTTAACTCCAAGCACAAAATCAGCCTCACCCATGTCCTTCATCTCAAAGTTTAAGGACAACCACTCTTTAGTGGCGACAATCATATCCATATCATTCCCAGCTAAAAGGATGTCGTCGACATACAAAGAAAGGATAAGAAAACTTTTCTTGGACCGTTTAACATAAACACAATGGTCCTCTTCAATCATCGTAAACCCATTAGAAACAATGGCTCGATGAAATCTGAAATACCATTGTCTAGATGATTGCTTCAAGCCATAGATGGAACGTTTCAGCTTGCAAACTTTGCGCTCATGTCCCTTGGCCTCAAAGCCAACTGGTTGATCCATATAGATCTCCTCATCTAGTTCTCCATTGAGAAATGCAGTTTTAACGTCCATTTGAAAAAGTTCCAAATCCAAAAATGCGACCATAGCTAGAATGAGGCGAATAGAGGCGATTCTCACCACTGGGGAGAAAGTCTCATCATAGTCTATACCCTCTTTTTGGGTAAAACCCTTCGCCACAAGACGGGCTTTATACTTGTCGATTGATCCATCTGCCTTGCTCTTAATCTTTAAGACCCACTTGTTACCAATGGTCTTGCACCCAGGCGGACGATCTACCAACTCCCACACCTGATTTTTTTTTTCATAGAACCAATCTCATCCTGCATAGCAGCTAGCCATTCTTTACAAGCAGGTGAAGATAAAGCCTCATTGTATGAACTTGGCTCATCTTCCTCTTGAGGAGCACACATGAAAGATTCCCCTTCAATCTCAAAACGACGACGGGGTATATTTCCATGTTCGCTCCTACGTTGTGGAGGATCTAGGGAATTAGTAGTCTCTAGTGGAGTACTCCCACTAGGTGGCAAGTTACTCCCACTGTTCTCGGCGACCATAGGATGAAGATCTATATCCCCACCCTCGCTAAGAACAGGTGTAACTTCCTCAAACATCTCATAAAGATTAAGATCCCCCCTCACATCACCTCTGCTTGGAAACTCATGTTCAATGAAATTCACATCTCGGGACTCAATTTCAGTCAATCCACCATCAGGTTGTTCGCATATCATAACATACCCTTTGGAATGTTCAGGATACCTTATAAAGATACCCTTTTTGCCTCTCGGATCTAATTTTCCAAGTTGCTGAGAAGGAATGCGCACATAACCTGCTGACCCCCAGGGCCTCAAATGGTCAAGGACTGGCTTCCTACCTGTCCATAGCTCATATGGTGTAGAAGTGACTGATTTGCTCGGCACACGGTTAAGGATGTAGGCCGCACTTAATAATGCATCTCCCCAAAAACTAATGGGAAGATTAGCTTGCGCCATCATCGACCTAACCATATCTAACAGCGTACGATTCCTTCTCTCTGCAACACCATTTTGTTGCGGAGTCCCAGGAATCGTTAGCTGTCTTTGGATACCTTTATCCTCACAGAGCCCTTTAAATTGCTCAGACAAGTATTCGCGCCCACGATCTGCCCTTAGAACTTTTAGGGTTCTTTCTATTTGATTTTCAACTTCTTTAACAAATCGAATGAAGCAATCTAATGCTTCCGATTTATGAGAAATCAAATATACATATCCATATCGCGAATAATCATCAATAAATGTGATGAAGTAGGTACCCCCATGCCGTGCCCTCACATTCATGGGTCCACAAATATCTGAATGTACTAGCTCTAGTGGACTTGTAGCTCTCACTGCCTTACCAAATGGTTTTCTTATTGCTTTTCCTGCCATGCAAGGCTCACATACTGGTAGGTTGACTTTAGCGAGTGGGCCTAGAAGGCCTTCTCTAGCTAACCTAGTCATCCTATCTTGCCCAATATGGCCTAACCTGGCATGCCATTTCGCAGAACTAGAAACAACATGATCATCATGAAAAGCCATAAATGTATTATCCAAAACATCCAAATCCAAAACATAGAAACCACCAGAAATAAATCCATGCCCAAACGGCTTATTATCTAGGTAGATAGAAAAACCATCTCTACTGAAATTAAAGGAGAAATCTAAGTCGACTAAAGCTACTACTGATATCAAGTTGCGTCGAACTCCAGGCGCATAAAGTACGTCATAGAGAATAAGTGTGCGACCACTTCGCAGCTTCAGCTGATAAGTGCCAACTCCTAGCACATCCTTGGCTGAACTATTCCCCATAAAGACACTCTGGCTGCCAGCAGGAATCCGGCGATACTCAATAAATCCTCCTCGATCTCGTGCTACATGTTTTGTTGCTCCATATCCACAATCCAATTAGGATTAGTATGAGCAATCAATACATGAGAGCAAACTAAGCAATCTGTGCGAGATTTAAAATAAGATGGTACCTTCTGCTCAGTGCACTCACGAGCGAAGTGTCCATTCTTCTGACAGTTGTAGCAAGTCACTTGGATTTATCCTTCTTGCCTCCTCTCTTGCCTCTGCGGCGCTTAACACGTTCTTTTGGCGCATTATCTCCAGCTTGTGCCTGCTTAGCCTTCCCACCTTGCCTTTTGCGCTTAGACCCATTTGTCTTGCGCTGGCTAGGTTGAACCACGAAAGCCTCACTGCCTCGCCTTGCTTCTTGGCGCTCGGCTTTAAGCTCAAGATGACGTGCCAGATCACTAAAGGTTTTAACCATTTCATTGTGCGTCATTGTGAGCTTGAAATGCTCCCATGGTTTATCAGGCAAGGACCTAAGCAAAGCGAGAATTTGCTGCTCATCAGTTAGAACATTACCAGCAGCCCTAAGGTCGCGTATCATAGCCGACATAACCCTCAAATGTTCAGGCACGGAATGTTGGGGGTTCATTGTATAACTGTCGAACTTCATTGTCAACGCGCGCAACCTAGTTGCTGTTGTGCCACCAAAAGCAATTTTCAGCTGGTTCCACATCTCTTGGGCTGTGGCGCAGTTTTCAAACTCGCCAATGAGATCATTGTGCATGCTCGCTAACACAGTAGAGCGCGCATGACGGTCTTTCTTAACCCAATTTTGATAAGTTTCCATGTTTCGGCGATGTTGGGCAGTGGTCCCCTCTTCCGGACAACCTCATAGAGAATCAGTAACATTATCCAAAAGCCCATTGACAACCTCACAGAGAATCAGTAACACTATCCAAAAGCCCATTGACAACCTCATAGAAAATGCTTAAAATAATAATTCCCTATTCTTAAAAATAGTAGTTTTACATCTATAGAAAATAATATGATTAGTTAGAAAAATGCATTCGATAAGCGATATTTAAAAAAAAAAATCTTTGATGGTATAACAAAATTAAAAGTTTGTGTGTGAAAATCCATCTTGGCAAGTCCCATATCGGGCAAATTTGAGAAAGAAATGTGGAATATAAAGAAACGCCCACCAGCTATTTTTAACTGAGGTTAATCTTTTGAGCCACGTGATCAGACTAAGAGTTAAGAGGTCAGGTAGGGCGGGATGTTACAGGTGGTATAAGAGCATAACCGCGGTCTACACGGTGGGGGCTAGCTCTAGAATCTACATGAGCCGCCTCTTGAATCCTGGAGTTCAAACAAAGTGTCATGCAAAATTAAGTGCTACACCATGGCCACCAAGGTAAGGTTGCTAGGCCAATGCAACGAGAACGTTGCATCACAAGGTGGGAAGATTGTGAGAACCCATCTTGGCAAGTCAGTCCCACATTGGGCAAATTTAAGAAATAAATGAGGAATATAAGGAAACGCTCACGAGCTACTGCTAACTTGAGATTAACCTTTTGAGTCACGTGGTCAGGCTAACAGTTAGCGGGTCAGCTGGCGCGGGTTGTTACATTATGTTTTTAAATTACCAAGTTAAAATACAATGTTTAATCTTTTTACCTTTTATTAGCCACCTATATTTAATTTTTCTTGATAAAAAGGGCCCATTTTTCAAATTCACTTTAAGCCTTTCAAATATCAAGGCCGGCCTTGATGATAGGACTTACAAAAAAAAAGACAAGAACTATTCTTTTGAAGTTGATTTTTATTTTTTTTTAAAGAAACATAGGACCTTATTTTACAAGTTTTTCTGGGGCCTCAAAAATTTCATGGACGGCCTTGAAAGAGCTTCAACAAAATGTCAAGTTTGATTTGTTTATGTAACAACCCGACATTGAATGAGTTTTCAATGAATGAGCACGAGCTCAAACTCAAGTAGCTTGGTTCATTTATTAGCCCTGATTTTAAGACTGTTGGATGAGTAGGACGCCACTGTAAATCATTTTGATTGGACAAATTAATGACAACGTTATTGAATAAGATTAAAGCTTATAGTAAAAATAAAGAAACTTATACTCTACTTAGGAGTATATCTCTCATTCATTTTTCACAAAAGACAAGTGTGACTCAATCATTTGATAATTAATGACAACGTTATTGAATAAGATTAAATAAAGAAACTTATACTCTACTTAGGAGTATATCTCTCAATCATTTTTCACAAAAGACAAGTGTGATTCAATCATTTGATAAACGCATATTCGCTCGAACTTACACCCACCCGAGTGAAGCTAGTGAATTTTTTTTTGGCCAACTGGTAAATTAACTTTATTGAACTCAACCGAAGAAAATGTCTAGAGATGCTTCCCTTTGAATCTAGCTAGGGATTTCTCCATGCCAGCTTCACGTGGAATCCAAAGATAGGGCATACTTGGCTATCTTATCAACCACCCTATTACAAATATGAAAAACATAAATAAAAGAAACTAAATACAAAAAACTAGAAAACATAATTGAATTTCTGATGATAACCTCCAAAGAAGCTTTAGGTAAAGTCTTCTCTTAAAGCATACTGATAACTCCCGAGCATACCCTTTCACAATGTAACCCAAATTTGCATTCTCCTTGGCCGTGTTTACTGCCGTTCGAAATTCCAAAGCTTCTACCATTTCCGCTGAAAGAGATTTTTGAATTTGACCGAGTACTGAAACATGAAAAGTGGAGATTGCAGAGAGTAAACGACGAGTGGGCAGTGGGCTTCCCAAGGACCACAAAAATCATGTCGACAGTACTGCTGCAGCAATACAAGAGCCTGGGATATCAACATGGTTGGTCCATAATGTTATCCGGCTAGGCCCAAAGTGTACGCTATTTGATTAGCCCACACAGCAAGTGATATTGCGTCCAAAAGGCAGAAGAATGGGCCACACAACATGGTAGCCTAGTGACTAGTCTACACAGTACACACTTTTGCTAACTTGAACGCAAGCAAATGAAGAAAAACAATGCTAAACATCCAATGATACAGTGGTGGCAATGACTAGTAAAAGACCCAAAGATTAATACAAGTCAAATAATAAGTATTTTACTGCTCTCAATAGATGTGTTAGTTTGTAAAGTGATGGATACTAGTGTTATGTTATGAGTAAAATTTGTAAGACTAAATCTTTTATTTAGTTATTATGGCCCACATATATGGCAATATGAATTATGAGTTTGACAAGATCCTCCATATCTTTAGGCCAAAGAGATTATTTTATTGGTCAAATAGAGAAGTTATTTTCTAAATACACTTTACTTTGATGGGAAGTAAATAGACTTACAAGGAAATTGGTCTTCTCTCTGCCTATAAAATTGTATCTAGGGTTTCATCAACTTATGAGACTAAATTGCTAGAATGTGAGGCAAGGGAGAGAAACCCGTATTCCATCTAGGGTTTAATACTCTTTGTAACAACCTGATTTTTAATAACAAATAAAACATTAAAATGAATTATAAAATAGAGTTAGCTTTTGGTGACCCGTTGACCGTTAGGATTAGGAAATATATTTTTGTGTGAGTTAAAACCTATAAAATAAAATGACGTATTTTTTTTATATGTGTCTTTTTTTTTAGAACATTTTAAGATGTTATTACAACCCTACTAACAGCGTCGGGACACGAGAATGCGGCACGACGGCGACTAGCATTGGGACCCAAGAAAAGAGACTTCCGGAAATGAGTGAGGTGGCTTCCTATTATTAGATGCTTGGGGCCCAAGTAAGAAGTTTCCGGAAACTATGTGTGGAGACACTTAATTGATGGGTGACAATGATTAAGATTAGATATGCTTGGATTTTAATTAGATTATATGAGATATTGTTGGATTATGGAATTAATGGAGGAGGATCCTAGATAAGGGTAGTGATTAGTATAAATATTGTTGGGCCTGGAGTGCCCCCATGGATTTGGTTACACAATAACACTCCCTCCAACCGCTCTAAAAACAGACTTGCGGGTGCACTGTCGAATGCCATAAAAAACTTAATTGAAACTCTTCCTAACACCAATTGGTTTTAGGAGAGTTGGTGGAAAAGAGGTCCGACAAGTGGTAAAGCGATTGCAGGGAGTGGCATTATGTAACCAAATCCATGGGGGGACTCCAGGCCCAACAATCCATCCCTCATGATGACCCATGACCTCCTGGCTCTGATACCACTTGAAAAATCCTAGGTCGCCAAAGTTTAATAATTTGCTAGGTTTTATCACTATTTATGAAACCCTATTGAATATATGATAATTAATAATATCAATCAATCAATCAAACGAAAGCAGATAATCAAAGAATACCAAATATACGTGGAAAACTCTTAATGGGTAAAAAACCACAGGATGGAATCAATCCACTATAAACATATTGTGTAGTAGTTACAAGTAATCTTGCCTTACAATTTGAATCGCTCACAATTGCTCCAAGATGTACTTGCCGAATCCTCGTACACCACACCTAGTGATTCACTGCCGCTGCCTTTAATCCACAAGCCTTCCAATACCCTTCAGAAATCCACCGACGGCAGACTCAAAAGAATTGAGAACAAAGATGTAGAAACTTCTTGCAGTTGTGTATGTTGCTCATTGATTTATCTATCGCACTTGAACTCCAAAACTCAAAGCAAGAACCCCACTTGAAAATTCTCTCTCCTCAAATATGCTCCGGGGGCTATGTTATCTGTCCCTCACCAAACCTTAACTGACTTGTTATTTATAAGCTGCTGAAAAAGAGACAAGTTGTTTAAGCAACTCTCGTAGCCTATCGAGCACTTTTAAAGTTGCCATATAGCAAAACCTTGATTTCCTGAATAAATATTGTCATATGTTGCAACCCCATAATTTCCTTGATCTTCTTCCCTTATTGAAGTTGCGAAATATTGAAATCCATGATTGCCTTAATCTCCTTGATTTTCTTCCACCTAAAAACTCAATCTTTTAATTACATTATATTGACTTCCTTCCACTTCCTAAACAAACACTCTAGAAATAAAAATAAGTAAATACAACTCGATAAAATTAGGATACAAATAAATGTGTGTTTTGTCGTGAGATTTGCCAACACAGACAGACTGTGGCCTACAGTCCTAACAAATAGCTCCTCCCCTGCCATCCACACATCACACACACCGCACATCACACATCACACACCCAACCCATGCGGCTCAGCAAGAAGGAAAAGAAGGAACAAGAGAAGAGAAAGAACAAGGGAGGAAGAAGGAAAAAAAAAAAAAAAAAAGAAAGGAAGGGCACCAACTGGAGGTGAGTTCTCCCACCACTGCCTTCACGTTTTTCACCTCAGTATCACACACATGCACTTAATTACATGATGGTAATCTATCGGATTTTTCGGACAAATTTTCAGACTCACCAAATACAACCTATTCGACATCCTTAAGCTGTGATTTCAGCTTAGTTTCCTTGACAAGTTTTGAACTACGCTTAACTACTAAGCTTTTGACACCGGAATCTTGCAAAACGGACGAGCACTCTATTTTTGGTGAATTTTTTAAGTTTGACTGGCAGAACATCTTCTTAAAACGTGAATATGCAGAAATGTAACTTATTTAATTCAGTGGTAATTTTAATAGAAAAGACAAAAGAAAAAAAACAAAAAAAGAGAGATCATTCAACTCGGGATCAATTCGGTTCGTCAGTCCGGAAAAAAATAATCATACGTAATCCCTCCCTTGAATTTGATCTATGATTTAATATGAACTGCACTACTAGCGCAGTCATGGCACGGCTCTACTCGCTTTGTAGCAAGACCGGACCGGACTCGAACTCAAATTTTAGATTTGTTTAGGGACACACCATTAAGTTTTTAATGATTTTGACACATAGTATTGTTTAGTCTCACCATACGTTTCCTCAATTGCGCTAGGGGCAGAGGATGCTCAAAGTTAGATATTATATCTTAGATTAAAATGTTGTTTCCCATGGGGATCCTAATCAATTAAGACTTGGGAGTATTTTAAGCCTATTCCATTACCTTCACTAGTTCAACTAGAATTTCATTTGGACTAGTTAAACTATGCTTGGGTGTTTGCAAATAGTTCAATTCGGTGATCTAAGGCATCAAACTTGAAACCAGTCAGTTTCCGATCTTACTCTCATAAGAAGAAGAAAGATTGGCTTATTTAAGTGTTTGTCATACACATGCATTTCCTTGCTACTATCACACGAGTGCTACAGTAGATTTTTCGTATAAATTCAAGTCAGTAGGTGGCCTACCTGGCCCTGGATGTTCATATGACCTTGTAAGAGCTAGGAACAGACATTTACTCTTCCTAGTTCCCAGAAAAGATAAGAGACTATTTGCCGAAACACATCAAACCAACTTCTTGTTGCGGATAGCAAACCTTAGCATAACATTTTCAATAGTAGAATGATTAAGTAACTTAATTACAAGTTTAATATTTCTAATTGTTATTGTGCTATTTTAGGACCCGGTACGTCTCGACAAATTTTACAGTAAACTTTGGACGCAAAAGGTAAGTTATGAATTATCCTTGTAACATGAGTTTTATATATATATATATATATATAAAATTTATGTTTTTAGCTTACTAAATGTTTATTTTAACATATAGAATTCTTTTGTAGCAACCATACCATGGAATTATAACGTTTTGCAAAGGCTTTGAAAATAGTATTATCGATATATCCAAATGATGTCCCTGAATCAGGGGGACGTTAAAGATACCAGTCAGAACGATGTTATAAGGACATAATGGATGGGGGCACTGCCAGGTGTCCAACTTAATTGATCAATGCACTTTATGCATGTTGTGGGTCGCTCCCTCATAGCTAGCAGTACATAATAGTCTGATGGTATTTCGTTTAAGTTTATGGCATGTTATGTTATATACAAGCTTTTTTTTACAAAATTTGGTTACAGTTGAAGCCATGAAAAAATGACCATATATACCATGATTTTGGTTACAATTGAAGCCATGAAAAACTGGTTCCATGACTTACGCTTCATTGACAAAAAGTTTTAAAATTCCATGGTAGATCATGTAACTTTGATAATTCATAATCTAACACAGGCAGTGGCTTACATTGTTGATATTTTTCCCTTTTCAGGTATTCAGAATTAGAAGAGGACGGGCCAAGTACTTCATATATTGAACTTATGATCATGAAATTAATAAGGGGAAAATGTAGCTCACGTTGTTGTTAGCATAATGACTGAGGGAATCTAGTTATAGTTTGTTAAGTTATTTGTCAAAAAAAAAACAATAGAGGCCTTTGGTGAGTCAGACTCACTGGTCGGCTATGATATTTAAATCTGTTGGATTTGGGTCGTGACACTTGGAGAGGGTATAAACAAATCACATGAGCAAAGCACAGTAATAATGGAAGCACGTTGGGATCATTGGACCACGTAAGGTGCCCTAACCCTAAACCGAACTAGATAGGCCACAGTAATAATGGAAGCACCATGCGAGGGTGGACTAGCTCGGTACCAGCCACGTGAAGGCATCTCATGTCATAGTCGAGCTAGTCAGGCCACGAATATGGCCAGGATCACATTATGAAACAACATACCACATTTCGTATAGCTCGACACCTGTATAAAAGGTCCTGGAAGAGCCTTGCCGAGCAACATAGCATGATGGACAAGCACCTTAAGAAGAATAAGGCGGTGGATCGTTGTAGAAGGATCCAGAATAACCTCTTTCGTGATAAGAGGCAAATCCCATAATTTAAAGGATTATTGACACAAACACTCCCACTACTAGAAAAATAGATAAAGATCTCGGTTATTTGGTGTGATCTTTCACTTTTAATTTCGCATTCAAAACCGTGGTCTATCAAGGTGTAACTAAAAGTCTAAAACTTTTAACCATAACATAGAACCCTAATTAAAACTCATTGGCCTTGTTCGTTTCCCTGTTTAGTTTTAGTTTTGATGACATCATCATTTTCCTCATTTCTCTCTCTATCTCTCTCTAGTCATTACACCTGCTGACATCATCAAAACTAAACTAAACTATCTAACCAAACACAGCCATTAAAACTAAGACCATAAGGAAAAAAACGTGACTATTATTTGATATAAGGTCTCACTTTATAAAAATACTGTTGTGGTTATGAAACAAATGGTCACAGTTATCTATAGAACCGTGATTGATACCAACACAAAGACCACGCTTTGGTATAAAACCGTGACAAAAAATAGCACAACCGTGATCTTTTCTCAGACAAAACATCTCAATTTCACAATGTGATTCGAATAATGTGGTGGAAGTGCCTAATGTGGTGGAGGCCTCGCCTATGTGTGTTGATGATGATTTTGAGGATCCCCTCCTAACCATAGCCACTCGATTTAACTCTTACATGGAGGAGTGACATTCCATTTCAAAGAAGACCGATTTGGATAAATACTTGGCTGACTGTTGTGAAGGAGATAACAAGGATTCAACATCGTTTGACATACTTAAATGGTGGAGGGAAAATTCTGGAAGGTATAAAGTTTTATCACAATTGGCACAAGATGTGTTGGCGTTTCCCGTTTTTACAATTGCATTGGAGTCGGCATTTAGCACGGGGGATGAATACTAGACCCTTTTCGCAGCACACTTTCTCCCAAGATGGTTGAGATGCTAGTATGTGGACAAAATTGGCTTCTAAACAATGCTCCCATATCTCTTCGCAAGTCAATGGATGCCATTGAGGAATATGAATCATACGACTCAGGTAATTTTAAATTTTTTAGATTAAGTGCATGGTGTCTTCTTTACATTTTTTTGTTGTTAGCTTTACTAGGTGAAATTGAATCTCAAACTCAAACTCCGGTTCACGTTGATTAAGTATCATCAATGATTATGGTACTTTTAATTTTGTACTATAACTTTTTGTTTTTCATCTCCGTTAATTTAGTAAATTATCTTGCCTTTTTAATTTTTGACTCAAACTTCCTGTATTTTTTTTGCAGGTCACATGGAAGTAGGCAGCAGTAGCTTAACAATCTTTTTGTGGATAGTTGACTGGTGGTAATATGGATATTTTTTGTGGAAAATAGGACCCCTTTTTACCTTTGTACATTTGTAAAAAGAAGAAGCTAGGCCCCTCGTTATATTGTAAACATCTGTAAATTTATCAAAAGTTAGGCATGTACTTTTATGACTAACTTGTCTATAAATAGACAAGTCTATAGCATTTGTAGGCGAGAAAACAAAAGTCTTCAATCTCTCTATGCAATAATAATATTCCTAATTTTCTCACTTGCCACTTTTCCACACTTCCTTTTTTCTTTCGTTTGTTATTGGTATCAGAGCTACTGGTAGTTTGTAAATCAGAAGAAAACCAACTTTGGTGAAAAGCTTAATAGCAAGACCAAAGCTATAAATTATTGTGAGTATTTCTCTGCTGCAATCCTTTACTTGTTTTGTGTTCTTGTTTTATGTTACACTTTTAGCTGTTGCAAAACCCATATGCTTTTTTTTTAGCGGCAAAAAAGAATTTTATTAATCTTTGGAAACGAATTACAAAAATTAAAGGGATCCAAGGGGCTCCAAGGGAAACAACAAAGGGTTAACGAAATGTCAACCAAAGAAAGCAAAATGCATCCCCCACTAAGAAGACTTCATAGCAGCTGGAGGAAAGATCCGAATGCTCCCAATCCCACAAAGAAAGCACACCACGAACCTTCAAGCACTCCACATATCCTTTAGGAGCTCTATACTTCTACTCCACTCTGGTTTAGAGCTCTATACTTCTACTCCACTCAGATTCAAAATTAGCAACCATGCACCTTAACTTTAATACATCTGAACTCCTTAGACTCAAAAGAGTAGGACCCTGGAAGCATAATAAGTTTCAACAACACCAGCAGAGATGACTTCACAGCAGCAAATAATAGCATCAGACCAAATATGAGGCACGACAACTCCAAAAACTATAATAGGCAGCAACAACACAAGCAGAACCAATTTCACAGCAGCAGTAGACAGGAAATGTAATGCCACAAGAAAATCTAAGGGAACTAGCCCATGAATAGAACCAACATGAACACCACAGATGCAAGATAGCCCAAAAAAGAAGACTTGACCTTTCAGAATGATGAATATCCTTGATCCACCAAAAGCACAACAAACCACATGCAGTTCCTGAAAATTCAATGACCAAAAAGAGAAATTGATCTTCCCACACAAATGATTTAATGAAGTCATTTGATACCGCACCCTATTTAGATTCTTGAAACAAAGCCATAACCACACTTTTTTCCTTGAGCAACTTCTTGATTCTTCTCCTTTTCACCTTCTTAGAGAGTCCCCTTATGCAGAATCTTTATCAGATAGAAGACCATGATGCCTTTAGAAAATTCTTTTACGCAGAAATTTAGAGATGACAATTAGCCCTCATATTATCCTGTGCTCTTAGTTCTGCAATTTTGCTGACAACCTCTTTCTTATCACCATCATAACTCATGTAAAGCTTGTTGACCTTCCAGACAGCTTGAGCTGCATTCAGAAGTATTTTATTCCTGTTGTTGATACCATTTGATGAAATGGATGCCGACAATGCAGCTGCAGCAACTGCTGATCTGAATAGAACACATTTCTTACCACCTTTTTTAGAGCCTTGATTTACCTTTGAGAGACCAAGTATTTCATTAATAGTTTTCCTCTTTTTTTTTCCTTTAACACCCTTGATTGCAGCTTGGATTGTAGCTTGATTTTCTTCCACCAGGTTGTCTACATGAGGTCCATCATTCTCTGCTTCATATGGAATTTGAGCATGATCACCATCAGCATTCATAGCTTCTTTATTTAATTCAAACTCCATACAAGCAGCAATTGTATTTTCTTTATAAACTTCATAATTATCCTTCTGCCCAATGGGTCCAAGCCCATCCACTTTATACCCACAAACCTCACTGATTGTTGGCCCAAAAACTAAACTCTCTTCCCCTACATTATTTGACCCAAGGCCCAACAGGGTATTCCCACCTTCTTCATTTAATTTTTGATGCACGCCCTCTCTAATTTCTCCTTCTTCCAAGCTATTTGTCTTGGCACTTGATAACTGAATTGGAAGAGCCTCCCTCCTCATGCATGCATCCCACTCAGCCGCCAATTCCTCCACCAACTTCACCACATTAGAATCCTCTACACGAGAAACATCATTAGAAATGCACCTCTCCTTTTAACTGACCCCCAAATCCCCTTGATCCACGGCACGTCTACTGTTAGCCTCGTCAAAAGAATCCGCTACCGAGTCAATTCCCTTAGCCAACTTGGAAGACTCAGACCTGGTTGACTCAGTGGAGTTGAGATTGCAGAAAGAGCAATGGCCATGAATAACCTCTTGTTCCTCCACAACTCTAACGTTAAATCAATTGCCTTTCACCACAACTTGAATGACTTCATCGATTCTATCCCATTTTTCCATCGCAATCATCACTTTGCCTGCCGCGAAAGATAAACCCTTAGTTGTTGCTTCATCCATCTCTATGACTTCCCCCCAAAGTTGAGCAATTTTTTTGAACGTCAATGCAATCCAGCCATGGAGAGGGACCCCATAACATGCGTTTTAAAGCTCATATTACCCATTTGTTCAAGACCTTTTTATCATAAAACGTTTGGGTCAGTTGAACTTTAGGGAGGTTTTAGGCAGCAAACACACCACTCTAAGAGGTTTTAGGTACCCGCATCAGTCTAAAATGGCACTAAACAAAGAAGACACTACTTGTGTAGGTTCTGTAGAAGATAATATTAGAGATAATTATGAGCATCTTGTTCATATTCCTAAACAAGGAATAAATGTTAATTATATTGGTACTAGTGTTAATAATATTACTAATCTTATGTGTTCATGGTTTTCAAAAATAGACAAAAATCAAAAAACAAATCAAAATTATGTAGAAGCAAAATTAATTTCTATAGAATCCAAAATAGACAATTTTGGTAGTATCCTTAATGTAGACTTAAAATCTAAAACAAAGAATACTATGGAGAGTTTACTAAACAAGTTAGACTCTTTTGAAATCAACGAGACTAATGGAATGAATAGTCTAGGAGACCACCAAACTCCTAGATTATTTTATGGCACAGAGGATGTTATGGTTCTTAATACTCGAGCCTATAACAGGACCGAGTATAATAATATAATCGAAATACTAGATTATTGGAGGAACTTAAACAAAGATCCCCACTTAGATGTTGAAGAGAGGAACCAAATTCTCAAACAAATTTGGGAAACCTATCTTCAAAATGAAGATTTGTTAAATCATTTTCACTATGACATAGACATGTTAGAAAAAGAAGAAGAAACTTCTTTAAGTGGTGACAAAGATACTTCAAATAAAGAAGACACCTTAGTTGACTCTTTTGAAAAGATTTTCATAGAGGAAAATCTAGTAGGTGATAACTTCATCTTTAGGGAAAAGAAAAGCAGAAGACCAAAATCCAGATGTGATACCCCCTATGCATCCAGATGACCCTGAGTATATTTCAAACACAGACACGTCTGAGTGTTTATTTGCTAATGAGATTAAAACTGAAGGTGACACTACATCAACCTCAGAACTAGCACCATCTAGAACAGATGATTTAAATAAATATGCTATAGCCCAAAATGGGACATATTTAGATTTGACCAATGTTCCTTTTAAGGATCAGTTTCAAACTATAGATGATTGGGCACAGTACTTGTCTATCATTATTACTAATTATAAAAATACATGGACTAAGGAAAAATTCCTTGATTATGTAGCAGCAACGTTACAAGGAGACATTTTACAGTGGCTAAAACAATGGGAAGAATCAGATAAAGGAAAGCTAGAAAAAAAGAAGCTTTATTAGCTAATTTCAATTCCCATAATAAAATATTGTCACAGTTTGTTGTCCTCATAAAAGAAAATTTATGTGGATATGTTGGTGACCAGAATTTACAAGAAGATGCAAATTATATTTTGTCAAAGTTAGAATTATGTAATATATGTCTTTTTGAAGAGTATTACAAAACTTTCAAAAAATATTTTTACCAACTTAAACCCTCAGCTACTGGTTACTAGCTTGATCAGTTTTTTCATAATCTCCCAAGTCCATGGGATGAAATAAGTTTTAAAAATTACCCTGAGTTTCTTTAAAAAACAGGGGAAAGATGATAATTTAGATTTTAGAATTAAATTCTTAAAAAAATCAGATTTCTAATACAAAAACTGAAAATGTTGTGATCATATTTTGCAAGAAAATTGGAAAATTGGTTATAAGCTGACTTTTCAGAAAAAACGATTTTCTAAAAAGAAGAAAACATTTAAATGGAAGCCTTGGACAAAAAATAAAAAATATTCTAAAAAGAAAAAGTATGTTCGTAAAAAGAAAAATATTAAGGCAACTACTTCAAAAAAGAAGACTTGTCGTCGTTATATTTGTAATGAAGAAGGTCGTTATGCACCTGAATGTCCCAACAAGGGAAAAAGTGCAAAGAAAATGGTCAAGATTGTTGGAATTGTGCCTTGAATTTTTCCTTATTTGGAGAATTCCTATTGCATTTAGGATTTCCTATTGTGTTTAGGATTTCCTATTGCGTTTAGGATTTCTTATTGTGTTTCTTATAAGTAGGAGCCTTGTGGCTTCCTAGAGCTTTGGACTTCTTGAGTGAATCCCTTTGAGAGAGCCCCTATGGGGTTTCCCGTAGTGTGTTAGGGTTTCTTAGTCATTCCATTGATAGTCTTTAGTTCATGGGATTGGATATTAGGGTTTTTTGTGTCTCTTTTGTATTCTCGAGACTTTGTCCCTAGATATCTGTTGGGTGCTTCAACTGAGAGTTACGGGTATAGTCGGCTCTGTGTATTTCTCCCCGTTCATATTGAATCCTCTCTTGCTCTTCGCCCGTGGACGTACCTCTAGAGCTTCGTGCTTGGGGGGGAGCCACGTAAATCTTGTGTCTCGTTTTCTTTGTTGATTTGTTATATTCTCATACTTCGGGTTTGCCACAACAAACTCGATTTTGTCACAACAAACTGGTATCAAAGTTCTGGGTTCAATCCGAGGCTTTCATTTTTCCGCTGCGTAGGTTGTGCATTGGTACGTCTTCATGACGACTTGTTTCGAAGTTGAGAAGTTTGGTGCAACATGGAACTCACAAGACTTTATTGGGGGAAGTTGAAGAAGCCTGCTGATATGCAGGATAGATTGTTCGAGGATCTTTGTAAGAAGGTGATTTTGGGAGAATTTTGGATTTGAAGCAGCGCCTTTATGCGTTTCGTATGAAGGAGGTATGCCCATTAAAGACTATTTTGATGAGTTAAATCGGATTGTTTTGTTTATGCTCCTTTTGGATACTGTTATGGAGGCTGCTATGTAGTGCTTCATGTTGGGTATCGCCGTGGAGATTTGGATCCGGTTCAACTATTTGGCGTATGCGGGTTTCGCATATTTGCACCGTGGGGAGTTTGAGCAAGTCTTCTATTGCATCAGTAATGGATGCGTTGGGTGGACAATAACCGTTTGAAGACTGTTGCTTGTTTGGATTATTAGCTCCGTTGGGAGTTTGAGCAAATCTTCTGTTGCATCAGTAATGGATGCATTGGGTGAAAGGTGCCTATTTGAAGATTGTTACTCATTTGGGCCATTAACTCCGTGGTGGAGTTCAGTGTTCAGCTTCGGGTGGAGCTTGAGCGGATCTTTGTTTGCATCCTTGAGGGATGCGTTGGGTGGTTGGTGCCCGTTTGAAGATGGAAGCTCAATTTGGAGGCATGTGCTACTAGGTTTCCTGATTCGCGTTTGCAAGGTCAAGCAGTTGTGCTTTAGCCTTGCTTGTTGGTGCCGTTGGCGATCGCTCGTGCTGGGCTGCCCCGTAAGGGGTGTTTGGAGAAGAGTGGTGTTGCGAGAGGGTTGCTCTATGGTGTTGAGTTCAATGGAATTCAAGTCAATGTGGAGAATTGTTGGAATTGTGCCTTGAATTTTTCCTTATTTGGAGAATTCCTATTGCGTATAGGATTTCCTATTGCGTTTAGGATTTCTTATTGTGTTTCTTATAAATAGGAGCCTTGTGGTTTCCTAGAGCTTTGGACTTCTTGAGTGAATCCCTTTGAGAGAGCCCCTATGGGGTTTCCCGTAGTGTGTTAGGGTTTCTTGGTCGTTCCATTGATAGTCTTTAGTTCATGGGATTGGATATTAGGGTTTTTTGTCTCTTTTGTATTCTCGAGACTTTGTCCCTAGATATCTGTTGGGTGCTTCAACTAAGAGTTACGGGTATAGCCGGCTCTGTGTATTTCGCCCCGTTCATAGTGAATCCTGTCTTGCTCTTCGCCCGTGGACGTACCTCTAGAGCTTCATGCTTGGGGGGGAGCCACGTAAATCTTATGTCTCGTTTTCTTTGTTGATTTGTTATATTCTCATACTTCGGGTTTTTCACAACAAACTCGGTTTTGTCACAACAAAGATTCTTGAAGAACAAGAGCTTGAAGTCTTATTTGGTGAAGAGTTTAGTGATATAGAAGAAATTCTATATGAGATTGATAGTGAATATGAAAGTTCATCTGATAATGAAGAGTTAGTTTTTATACTAAATGAGTCAAGTTAAATGGACAGAGACTCATCGTACTATATTAACCCTAGTCCTGCAGAAGAATTAGGAACATTAATATTAGAAGATGTGATGGGTGAAGAAACACTCTTTACTGAACATGACGTATAGAATTTTGAAAAACTACAAGAGGTTAAAAAGGATGAAATTTATAAAATTTCAAGATTTAATATGTTCTCAGCCCGAGTTTTTAAGAAATATAGTGAAAACACCACTTCTCAGTTATCTAGTGATGGACATGTAGATATTGCAAAACGTAGCAAGATGGAAAAAGAAATATCCAGAAGTCCGCTATATACATATTGGATTAATACAAGTTATGATTAATGCTATATTTAGACAAGGGATAGATAATCCTATTTTGTCTGTTCTTTTTAATAAACGATTTGGTGACCCCATGAAGGCAGTCATTGGAGGAATTCAGTCCAATTTAGTAAATGGAGTTATTTGGTTTAACATAAAAGCAAATTTCTTTATCTCCATTAATGACCCGAACTTAGAAGCTACAGTTCGAATGAGAATTAAGACCAAAGGAATTGATATGAAATCAAATTCCAACAATCTGGCAATTCAGTGGAGAACAATCCATGAATTAACAAAATTTTCAGAGACCTCTATGAAACCCATAGATAAACATATGGTCAAAATTTTTGAACCACGACCATTTGATTCTGTTATTCAACCTAGGTTAATTAATGAATTGGACAGACCTAGAAATCCCTAGGAACTAGCTACTTACTGACTTGGTAGAACCTAGAAAACATTCTTCTTCTCACTACAACAATTTTCCCCATTGCCGACTAAAATTTTAGTCGGAAAATGTCGTAATTTAGTCGGCAATAGTAATTTCCGACCAAACATTTAGTCGGCCCGTTTGGTCGACGGAATGAGGTAGGGGATTGTAATTTCCGACCAAAACAAGTTTGGTCGGAAAAAGTTTTGTTTTCTCCGACTAAATATTTGGTCGGTGAATATTTTATTTTTCTCCGACTAAATATTTGGTCGGTGAATATTTCATTTTTCTCCGACTAAATATTTGGTCGGAAAAAGTTTTGTTTTCTCCGACTAAATATTTGGTCGGTGAATATTTTATTTTTCTCCGACCAAATATTTGGTCGGTGAATATTTCATTTTTCTCCGACTAAATATTTAGTCGGAGAAAAATAAAATATTCACCGACCAAATATTTAGTCGGAAAAAAATAAAATATTCACCGACTAAATTATTTGGTCGGTGAATATTTTTTTTATCTCCAACTAGATTATTTGGTCGGTGAAATTGTTTTATTCTCCAACTAATAATTTAGTTGGTAAATGATTTTTTTTTTTTTTGCAATTTTAATCCGAGCTCGTATTGAATCGTTAAATTTGTCAAACTTGATTTCTAACCATCGAGTAAATCAAACAACCAATCATTCCATACAAGATTTCACCAACCTACTCTAATTAATTAATAAAGCACAAAATGGAAGGCTTCCCAAATTAAAGGTCTTCACCTAACAAAATAGTATCATACTACAAAAACTGCAAAATACAAAATCCAACCACAATGTCCATAGCATCATCCAAAAACAATCCATCCAAGGATAAAATAAAAAGTATCCACCCAAACACTAGAACACACGATAATATCCAACCACGGTAGAGAATACATGGCAAAAATTCAACCTTTTCATCTAGCTCATAACCGGATGCGGCACTCCATCTGTAAAAAGAACAAAACACCACGATTATTAGATACAACCTTTTCATCGACATCATGGTATCAAGGAGTAAATGATAACAGGGATATTGAAATTCAAGTAATACATAGTCCTATGCATAGTGGAACACTACAAGAATTAATGCCTTTTACGATGGGGAAAAACCGAGGAAACAAGTTTAGTATGTAACCGGCCAAACATTGATCATATGAGCTAACACAAAGATTTTTCTTCCATAACAACTCCTAAATAAGGCTACTTACTAATCTATAGTTAATCAATTATCAAGTTAACATTATCATGCAAAGTTAGAAGAGATGGGCTAAATACAGCTATAACCACGAGGATTGAACAACTCATTCTTATTTGTTAGAGAGATTATTTGATTTGCTCCCTTCCATCTAACTAGTACCGTTCTAAGTGTAAATCTAAACTTGGTTTCAAAACGTCTTTGGTGAATGACCAACTAAAAATGTCATATATGTGTCCCCAAGTGTTGATTTTTCGATACAGGTAATTCATGCATTTCAAACAATCCATGTAATATAGTTGAGTATTCTCTCATGCTGGTGATGAGACACAAATTTTGCAGCATTGAGGTTAACCAAAACTAAAAGGAATTATCATTTTTGTTGACCTTTTTCTCTCTAGCAAAGAATATCAACACGCCTCATATAGATGACAAGGCGATAATTAGGAAGCCAACATTTGAGTAAGTACGATACCTGTGGGGTATGTCTATGAATGGGATAACCTCCCATGGAGAATCCAACTACGCAAAACGGGTCTGCAAGAAATGCTTTACTCTTAACTGATCGCTTTGGATTCGGATCGCTTTCTCCATATCTTGCTCTATCGAACGAAAGAAAGTACATCCCAACTCTTCAATTGGTTCCTGGATAAGAAACATCATAACCCGGAAGCAAAAAAAAATAGTAAGGGGGGAATGCCAAAGGAGAAAAAAGACGGGGAAAAACCCGCTCTTAATTGCACAAACTGCGCCAATAGAGTCCCACTAAACGTAAAAGGACCACAATTAGACAACATCATAGTGTTAAAATTTGATAGAACTTGCACCAATTATACATCAGCCTAGGGTCGAGATACGGGATTTCGTCCCATTAATTTCCCAAGACAATCACCAAACAACTAAAGCAATTGGAATACAAATCTTACAAGACTGGAAAAAATTGCAAACCTTGTGGTTCGTCCATTTTCTTTAATAGCAAAGAACAAGACTGGAAAAAATCTCTCTTCCTTTGTCGAATGCGACGCCAAGTATAGCAATGACAAGTACCAAGTAAGCTGGTTCTTGTTCCATTCATAACAAAAGCACGAAGAGAAATACAATCAATGCACTCTTTCCTTCGAATACCACAATGTGTCACATTCTACTTGGTATCTTTTTTAGTTGTTTTGTTGATCTAGAATGCCTCATTGTTTGTATTTTCCTTTACTGTCGAGCAGTGTAAATTTGCAGTAAAATTTTCGTTAAAAGGATCATGAAGCACACCAATGCACTTACTAAAATCTAAGTATATACTTTTAAGCCTGACTATTTTAATCTAAGTACTATTTGAAGTTGAAACTAACAAGAATCTAAGCATAAAGCTGACACAACAAATTAAGGAGTGAAGTGGAACAAAAAACAAATTGAAAAAGGGGGAAAAAAAGAAAAAAGAAAAAGAAAGAAGTAGACAATTTGGGTATGATATCTTCAAACCCAAAATAGTGCAGAAGTAGAGAGGGTTGTCAGTCTTTATTTCTCACCACAATCATTGACTGCCTCAGTTTTGTGGGGACTTGGACACATTAACTCCTCAATGCCAAAGCTTTGTTATTCCAAATCCCTAGCTAGCTTCCCAATCTTTCATGTATCCCTACAATTGTACACAACACAAACTAAGCTGAATGTTCTTTTTGGCAATTGTGGTTAGAATAAGGTCAATAGAGGAAGAAGAAGACTATTTGGAATTTTATACTGCATTAGGATGCTCTTTCACCCTCGTACATCTTTGGGGCTAAGCACCATACCGGATGTTAAGCAAATAAGACATCCAGACGGAGATAAGCAGAGAGGGAGTAACTGCAAAATCAAAAAGAAAATGATCAACTGGTGCACATGCCTGGAATACGGTTTGCACAAATCATTAAAAGGAAAGTAATACAACAAAGTGTGTCTATTGTGCGTCAAGCATATTATATACCATCTCGTAAATGAGTGTCGCACCAAATATTACATTGTCTCCAAATAATCACTAGTCGGCCCTTAAAGTGTTCGTCACCGGATAGTAAATGATAATTAAAGAGCAGCAGCTCCCTCAAAGAAACTCAAAGATTTGATTGCTGAACCAATCATAGTAACATTTCTACAAACTAAATGATAATTAAAGAGCAGCAGCTCCCTTGAAGAAACTCAAAGATTTGATTGCTGAGACATATGCCTTAATTCCCTCCAAATACAACGTCCTTCAAGAACTACACAATCGTATAAAAAAACTACACACAACCATAACAAATTGCATACAGGGGTTAATTGAAAGAGTGCTCCATTGCTATTATGCCAAGCCAAACGAAATTATTAGATGTTAAGAGTTTCAAAAGTCATGAACTTGATATTGGATTATTTGACAATAGCTTTAAGTTGTCTACACCTACTGTACCTGAGAGGCCATTAATATCCATTTCACTACGGTTGGATTGTCATGTCCCATACCTTATTCCTTTTCCCAGACTTTGCTGCTTGCAAACATTTGGAGGAGGCCAAGTTCTAGTCTCCAAGTTCTAGTGTCACTCATAGTCCTGCCTAAGGAAACAAGGACAAAAAAAAAATTGGAAAAACTTAAAAGTAATTCAAGGAATTCATTTTCTATGTGAGAAAGCATTAGAAGTCAAGAAAAATCCACTAATAGAATGATAAACAGTCCACTGAAATAAATATAATGTTCTGGGAGGAGTTTCCCTAACATCAAATCCTTGTTTGACGTATTACTATATACTAATATATATGCAGTAATATTTATTCACTAAGGCATTTTATCGAACACGTAGACAGCTGCTAACAAGGGAAAAAAATATTACGTATTGTTCATAAACCACAATCAAAGAAATCTTTCCATTAACAATTTCTTCGGCCCATTTTCTGGTGGTTAACAACAACCAAAAGTAAGTTCTCAGAATCCTTTCACGCATCTCAAAACTCAATTACAGGAAATGGAAAAAAGAACAATAAAGGAAGAAAAATAGTGAAATCAAACCTCCAAAGGAAATGGCTAGGGTTATGAAGCAACCATTGATGATTAGGGTATGGATCGTACCAGTTAGGGCTTGGATCAAGCGTGTCGCCATGCTTCGAATATGCTTCAAAGTCGTGTTGCTGCTTGGGAGATGCAACTGCGATGTGTGTGTGTGTGTGTGTGTGTGTGTGTGTGTGTGTGTGTGAGAGAGAGAGAGAGAGAGAGAGAGAGAGAGACTTAACCAGAGATCGCTGCCAGCCATAGACGAAATACCTGATCAATGGAGCAGCCGCAAACTGAGAGATACCTGATCAGTATAGCGCTAGGGCTTCTCTTTTGGTGGGGAAATATTTGGGGGGAAATAAGAGGGGGAAGGGAAATATTTGGGAAAAGTAAGGGAAAAAGAAGCGCCTTTTTTTTTCCCCATCTCCCGGGCAATATGAAGTAGATCTAGTGCACATGCCTATTTATACTACATAGGAAATCTAGTACATATGTCACAATATATACTCAACGTTGTACAAATGTGTTCAAAATTTTCATGATCCGAACCAGTCAATGTGTTCAAAACGTATTTTTTAGGGTCCTCGCATGAAACCAACAAAAAACAAGATCTAGAAGGATTTGATCCAGTAGTTTTTAATAAAATAATTTTATTCTCACCGTTCATTTTGTACAATGACTTTTGGGTCCCACTTTTTAGTCCCGCGTCAATAATCCAAACCGTTAAATATTTTTAAAATAGCGTTTTGTACGACCTTGCAAAAAATCAGGTCAATTGGATATGCGTAACTGGTACATCCAAAACTGCAAGTTTTGAAATCAATTGGATGTGCGTACCTTGGATCGACGAGTTACGCATATCCAATGGACCTGATTTTTTGCAACGACATACAAAACATTATGTCAAAATTATCTAACGGTTCAGATTACTCACGCAGGTCCAAAAAATGGGACCCAAAAGCCATTTTTGTAATGAACAGTGAAGATCGTCGTAATTGTGTTGCGATGAAGGACCTTTCAAAATCCGATAGACAAAAAAATTGGCGAGAGTCATTAAAACATCAACACAACACAAAGTGAACGGTGTGGATCGTCATAGTTGTGTTGCAATTGTGTGGTTATCGTACGTTATACTATAACATAGTAGCTTGGTTCATATAGAAGTATGTTTGATGTATAGAATTGCAAGGTAGGTGCAGACTCGTTTTTTCGAATGTTCGATCTGAACCGTTACGATTTAATATGTCATCAATTCTATCATTCTCCCCCAAATTGATGATCATCCGATATCGGTAACAACACGATTGAAACACATTCAGTGCTTCTAATGGAATTTCAGTACTATAATGCACCACTTCAAGGCCAACTAATCAATTTTTAAAAAATCTGAACCGTTAGATGTGTTTAAAGAATGTTTTTAAGGTCCTATGCAAAGATTTGGAAAAAAAAAATACCCAAAAGGGCTTGATCGGGCCAGGTTTTCGTATAGTAGTTTTACGAAAACCTACTCCGATCAACTACTTCCGGGTATTATTTTTTGCAAAATCCTCGCGTAGGACGCTGAAAACACGTTTTAAACACATCTAACGGTTCCGATCGTTGAAATTGTGTTGAGATCGTGTGGCTAATGTACATTGGACTATAGCAGTATATATTGGTTCATAACTAAGTATGTTCAATGTATAACATTGAATGGTGGATAATAGTTCGTTTTCTTGAATGTTTGATCTAAACCGATACAATTTAACATCTTATCAATTCTATCATTCTCCCCGAAATTGATGATCATCCGATGTCGGTAACCACACGATCGGAACACATTCAATGCTTCTAGTGGCATTTGAACACTATAATGCACAACTAAAGGCCATCTAATATATTTCTTGAAAATTTGAACCAGTAAATGTGTTTAAAACGTGTTTTTAAGGTCCTATGAAAGGATTTGGCAAAAAAAAAATTACCTAGAAGGGTTTGATCGGAGCAAATTTTCATATTGCATTTTTGTGAAAAAATGCTCTGATCAAGCCATTCCGGGTAGTATTTTTTGCCAAATCCTCGCGTAGGATCTTGAAAACACGTTTTAAACACATCTAACGGTTCCGATCGTCGAAATTTGATCCAGAAAGTGAAACTATGAAAGGAATCAAATTTAATTTGTATAATTTATAATTTTCTATAACCAAATTTAATAAAAATAATTCTATAATTTATATAATTTCTATAATTTAACATCTAATAATTTCTATAATATAATTTAATAAAAGAATCTAATTCCTATAATTTGAATTTCTATCATTTTTTTACAAATTATTTAATTAAAATTTTATAAAACAATCAAAATTACATAATTACAAATTATTGGCTTAGGCATAATACAATCAAAATTATATACAAATTATTTAATTACAAAAATTCAATTTTCACCTATCAATTCAAAAATCAAATTATTTGTTTTTATTATTAAAAAATTCACTTTTATTTTTCCTCATTTTTTAGATAAAATTAAATTTATTTTACGAAAATGTATTTTTGACTTATTACGTAATTACAAAAATCCAATTTTCACCTATCAATTCAAGAGTCAAATTTTTAATTTTTATTTTTCCTCATTTTTTAATTACAAAAATCCAATTTTTCATTTTTATTTTTCCTCACCCGCCAAATTTCCCCCCCAAATATTTTTTGCAGACTTTTGTAAAAAGAATTGCCGACTAAATATTTAGTCGGAAAATATAAGAATGAATTGCCGACTAAATATTTAGTCGGAAAATATAAGAATGAATTGCCGACTAAATATTTAGTCGGAAAATATAAGATGAATTGCCGACTAAATATTTAGTCGGAAAATATAAAATGAATTGCCGACTAAATATTTAGTCGGAAAATATAAAAATTCCCGCCGAAATTTTCGCGAAATTTTTGAAAATCACTGAATTGGCGGAAAACTATTATTCCCCGACAAAAAAAATTTTAGTCGGCAAATTAGAGATAATTTCCGACTAAATAGTTGGTCGGAAAATATAAAAATGAATTGCCGACTAAATAGTTGGTCGGAAAATGTAAAAATGAATTGCCGACTAAATATTTAGTTGGAAAATGTAAAAATGAATTGCCGACTAAATATTTAGTCGGAAAATGTAAAAATGAATTGCCGACTAAATATTTAGTCGGAAAATGTAAAATGAATTGCCGACTAAATATTTAGTCGGAAAATGTAAAAATGAATTGCCGACTAAATATTTGGTCGGAAAATATAAAAATGAATTGCCGACTAAATATTTAGTCGGAAAATGTAAAAATGAATTGCCGACTAAATATTTAGTCGGAAAATGTAAAATGAATTGCCGACTAAATATTTAGTCGGAAAATGTAAAAATGAATTGCCGACTAAATATTTAGTCGGAAAATGTAAAATGAATTGCCGACTAAATATTTAGTCGGAAAATATAAAAATGAATTGCCGACTAAATATTTAGTCGGAAAATATAAATAAATATTCCCGCCGAAATTTTCGCGAAATTTTTGTCATAATCGTGTTGCGATCGTGTGGCAATGGTACATTGGACTACAGTACAATATATTGGTTTAAAACTATTTAGTTCAATGTATAGATATTACTACAAATTGCCATTGTCATTTCGATCCTTTTTTCATAAATTCTTTTACCGAATTTGCATTTATCCTTCATTAGAGGCATCGGAAAAGCGTTAACATTGTGACAAGAATCCCAAAAAGTTCACTGAGGGCAAAACAAAGTTCGAAAAAGGCAGCTTTCATTCTCTTTTGTTGTTCAAATATGAACTTCTTCCAAATCCGGCCCATGTTTTTATAATTCTTTCGATTACTCTCAATCCCATTTAACAAAATGAGGCATACAGATCAAGATGCAAATCTTTGGCACTTGGAGATACGAAATCAACTTTTTACATCATTTTAAACAGGAGGATCGACAAGTATCTATATTAATGCATTAATCGCAACAAAAGTATATGTATGCACCCATTAATTGCAAGAAAATAACCAAATAATTTCACTAGAAATGGAATTATTAACTCACATTTCATCGATTTCGGCTTCGAAGGGGACAAATTGTCGATTGATAATTTAATTTAATTTATATATATATTTTTCACCAAAAGAAATTGATATTTTTTTTCAAAATCTTTATTAGATAAAAGGCAATGTATATGTGTGGTATACATTTTTTTTCATGTTTGAATTTTGATTCAAAATTTATTAATCATATAAAATATTTGAAAAGCTTATTTTCTTTTTTGTCCAAAAAACTCTCTTAGTGTCTTTGACCCTCTCTCTCTCTAAAAAAAATAAATGAAATGCAACTTCTTTTCCCCTTTTGTTTATTTTTTTTTATTATTAAAAAATTCACTTTTATTTTTCCTCATTTTTTAAATAAAAATAAATTTATTTTATGAAAATGTATTTTTGACTTATTACGTAATTACAAAAATCCAATTTTCACCAATCAATTCAAGAGTCAATTTTTTCATTTATTTTGACCAACCATATTTATTGATGATAAAAAAAAAATCATAATCAATGTTTTTTTCCGACTAAAATATATTTAGTCGGTGAATTGCAAACAATTTCCGACTAAATATTATTTAGTCGGCCAAACCTTTGAATTTTTTCCTACTAAACAATTTTGGTCGGTGAATTGCAAACAATTTCCGACTAAATATTATTTAGTCGGTGAATTTCAAACAATTTCCGACTAAAATTATTTTGGTCGGTGAATTGCAAACAATTTCCGACTAAATATTATTTAGTCGGTGAATTTCAAACAATTTCCGACTAAATATTATTTAGTCGGTGAATTTTAAACAATTTCCGACTAAAATTATTTTAGTCGGCCAAACCTTTGAATTTTTTCCGACCAACACAAAAATTTAGTCGGTGATTGGTGGTAATTTCCGACTAAAATTATTTAGTCGGAAATTTAGGTGATAATTTCCGACTAAAATTTATTTAGTCGGAAATTGGACAATAATTTCCGACTAAACATTATTTAGTCGGTGATTTTAGTCGGGAATGGTGTAAATTGTTGTAGTGTCTAGTAATAGTGTTGAACTACAAGTTTCAGAAAAAAATTTGTATTTTCATAATAGATCAATACCTGGTAATGTTTTGCAAAAAGATTTTCCTAGTCCATCCAGAGGAGCTATTGCCACAAAAACTGTGCAAGTTCCTATTATGCCTGGTACTTCTCATAAAAATAAGCAGAAGGAAGAAATTCAAACTGCACAAATTTATCATTTTCAAATAAAAAATGATGAAATTATTTTTTCTCCTAGTCAAGGTAAGAAAAGATATACCTATGTTATGGGTACTTTTAGTTTTTTGGGATATAAACCATATACCCTAAATGTTTTAATTAGATATAGGAGCTACTATTTGTACCTGTAAATGAAACGCAATTCCAAAAGTAAAATGGGTATTAACGAAACACCCAATTTTAGTTACTGGAATTGATGGGGGTAATACTGAAATACAGTTTAAGGCAAAAAACATATCTATTTGGATGGGAAATACTAAATTTGCCATTCCAAAAATTATATGTTTTCCTTATTTTATTAGGCAATAATTTTATTTATCAATATTTGCCTATGCATATCTATGAAAAAGAATTAGCACTAACTATAAAGAGTACATTAATGCGTATTCCTTTGCTAGAACAGCATAAGTATGTTTGTGATAGAGATTTTGCACCTGCACCTAGAGGAGAATTGACTCCTATCGTCAAAGCTATTGATGAATCACATTGGATATATAAAGTTTTAGAAGAAAACTTTAGTGAAAACCCTTTGAAATTATGGTCAGGAAGCCCTCGTTACTGTAGTTTAAAACTGAGAAACCCTAACGTATTAGTTAGAGTAAAACCTATGATCTATACCAGACATGATATAGATGAGTTTCACATACCAATAAAAGAACTTCTAGATAAGAAGTTAATTGAGGAGACCACTAGTCCAGACATGATATAGATGAGTTTCACATACAAATAAAAGAACTTCTAGACAAGAAGTTAATTGAGGAGACCATTAGTCCACATTCTAGTCCAGCCTTTATGGTAAGAAATCAGGCTGAGATTAAGAGAGAAAAAGCTCGAATGGTAGTTAACTATAAAAGACTAAATGAACAATTAGTCTTCGATGGTTATTTTAAACCTCGTAAAGATATTTTTATTTTTTTAACTAAAGGATAAAAAAAATTTAGTAAATTCGATTGTAAAAGTGGTTTTTGGCAAATTCAACTTATTGAAGATTCAAAACCATTAACAACTTTTAGTACACATAGGTAAACGAGGATATCATCATTGGAATGTAATGCCTTTTGGATTAAATATAGCACCACAGGTTTATCAAAGATGGATGGATAGTATTTTCGAAAATCTTAAAGATTTTTGTGTGGTCTATATTTTGATGATATATTGATTTTTTCCAAAACCCGGGAGGATCATAAAAAGCATTTAAAAATACTTTGTGAAAAATTTCAAAAGCATGGAATTATTTTATCTCCAAAAAAGGTTAAGCTTGAAAAAGAATCAATTGAATTTTTGGGAATAGTTTTAGACCAACAAGGTTTAAAATTGCAAGAGCATATTCTTTCAAAAGTTAGAGACTTCTCAGACATATTAGAAAAAAAGACTCAATTACAAAGTCTTTTGAGAATTCTAAATTATGGAAGAAATCTTATCAAAAAAATTTCAAAAATTGAAACTCCTTTATTAGTCAAACTAAGGAAAAATGCCGATTTTACTTGGGAAAAAGAAGACATTGTCTTGATTAAACAGCTCAAGCAAAGTCTTACTAAATTGCCTAATGTTTATTTACCTAAATAGGGTGATAAACTTATTTTCGAAACAGATGCTTCTGATACATGTTGGGGTTGTGTATTAAAAGTAATACCAGCTATTTTCTGGAAGGAAGAAATGCTTCCACTAAGTGAAAATAGGATAAGAGCTAGAAAAGTTTCTATCTCAAAAACCCTTCAAAAAGAAGAATTGATTTATGGAAATAATTATGGTACTTTTAAGCTGAACCGGCAAAAATATATTATTTTTGAAAAGGAACTATTAGTTATAAAATTATCATTAGAAAGGTTCAAGATTTATCTTGCACCAGAAGACTTTATTGTAAGAATAGACAATAAAGCTATAAGAGATTTTTTGATTAACAAAAAATCTATTGATCAAGGACGGCGATTAAGTTAGTACAATAAAATTGCAGAATATACTTTTGAGGTAGAACACTTCAAGGGAGCTAATAATTTTATTGCAGATTTTTTAAGAAGACCTTTTTATACTTGCAGGGAAACATAGCTTAAACAGCTATGGTAGATAGAGGCAAACAACCAGTACAAAGAGATTAGGTAATAGTTGCCAGAAGGGCACAACCCAGAGAAGAAAAAACTTATGTAATTTTTACTGGATTCCAACCAAGGATCTACAAAACTTGGGAAGAATGTCATCCACAGGTGAATAATTTCCCTGGAGCTTTCTATCGCAGTTATGATAGCATGACAAAAGCCAAAAGACCTTGGTACAGTAGGCCACCAATGGTCTCTACTCCACAAATGGACTTTACAACACCAATGGTGATCCCTTCAATTAGACCACTTGGAGTTCCCATAAATATTATGTCTAAACCAGAAATAAAAGATTTCTATAACCTAGGGATTCCAAGCCCTGTATATAAGCATTTGAATGCAGTTTGGAAAGGCCGTATTTCTGGAGTCAAGGCAAAATTCTGCCAAAGCATGGCAGGATTGGCTAATGAATTAGCCAAGCAAGCTGTTGAAATATCCAATATAAAAAGAAAACAAAATGTTTTAGAAAACCTTTGTTTCCAAATCATTAAACAAATGGATTGGACAATGGATTTCAATTTCGAGAAAATAAATAATTTTCTTCAATTATCGAATCTCATGGCCAATGAGTTTCCGAATCTTATTTTTGAAAAAATCAAAAGAATTTGTCTTTATGAAAATCAAGGTCAATTTTGCCTCCTAAGATTTTCATACAAATTCATGCTATGGTAGAAGACCATCAAAGGAAAATTAAGCAGCTTTTGCTTAATGAGAAAGCCGGGATTAATTTTAGGGAAGACATCCCTAAAACCATTATTTGTCTGAATCATAATGACAAGACAGATGATGAAATAAATCGGGAAGTAACAAATCAGATTATTTTCCAAATCTTGGATCCATTATACTGGACGTCCTTCCCAATGATGATCAGGACAATATGCTCTCATATGTGGCAAGCCACTACACATGGAACAAATATTTTACATTCTGGATTTCAAGTTCAATTGGGTGTCGAGAACGTGAATGCTTCCACCAACCATATCAAATTTGGTATTATAAGCATACTGAAGATTGGGAGTTTAAGCAAGAAACAAGTCCACTACACTCCAAATTTGTACTTTCTAATCTTGATCCAGTAGAATACTGGATAGAAAGTCTGTTGAAGCTAAGCTAGCATGCAGCACAGATTCAAGGGACAGTTCCAACTCCCTTTACGATAACTAATGGAAGAAGAATATTTGTCACAAGAACTAGAAGTTCTTTTGAACAATATCAAGAAAAGTGAGAATCTTGATCTGCCAATGGAATTAACTATACAAGCTGATTCCATAGAAAAAGACAGGAATATGTAATTCAGTCAAGATCCAAATTCTCCAGTGTCATCTGAACACTATGACGGTGTCGAGTATCAAAATCTCATCAACCAGATGAAAGGCTAGAAAAGTCGTATTATTGAAACTGACACAAGCAATGACATCAGGAAAAGAGGAGTCTAGAACTCATACGGAAGATTCCCTACATGGCAGGCTTTTGAAGACGGGAGAATAGGACCCCTTTTTACCTTTGTGCATTTGTAAAAAGAAGAAGCTAGGCCCCTTCTTATATTGTAAACATTTGTAAAGTTAGGCATGTACTTTTATGACTAGCTAGTCTATAAATAGACAAGTCTATAGCATTTGTAAGGTGAGAGAAAAAAAGTCTTCAATCTCTCTACATAATAATAATATTCCTACTCTTCTCACTTGCCACTTTTCCACACTTCCTTTTTTCTTTCGTTTGATGACCGGTGGTACAGGGGTTTTCTTTTGTGGACACATGGATCGGATGACTGGTGGTATAGGGAGGTTTTTTTGTGGATACTTGGATGACCAGTGGTATATATGTTTGTGTGTGTGTGTGTGTGTGTATTATATATATATATATATATATATATATATATATATATATAGGACCCCCTTATAATAAGGGACCCTTATTTAACTTTCCATGCGGACCTAGGGGCATTTTCGACTTTTCGGACCAAATTTTGACGATCCGATCCGTTCAATCTTTTTAAAATGTGTTTTCAAGGGCCCACGCGAAGAATCTCTGAAAAAAAATACCCGGAAGGGCTTGATCCGAGCAGTTTTCGATAAAAACTGTATATTGAGCGGATCGGATCGTCGAAATTTGGTCCGAAAAGTCAAAAAAGGGCAGGTCCGCATGGTATTTTTAAATAAGGGTCCCTTATTGGAAGTTTATTGTGTATATATATATATATATATAGGATCAATTTCTAATGAGGGATCCCTCATTTTAAATAAATGAGGACCTCATGCTTCCCGACCAAATTTCGACGATCCGAACTGTTAGATGTGTTTAAAATGTGTGTTTAAGGTCCACCGCAAGGATTCGTCCAAAAAAAATACCCGTAAGGGCTTCATCCGATCATTTTTTGCTAAAAACGCTATATATAACGTTTTTAACAAAAAATTGATCGGATGAAGCCCTTACGGGTATTTTTTTTGGACAAATCCTCGCGGTGGACCTTAAAAACACATTTTAAACACATCTAACGGTTCGGATCATCAAAATTCAATTCGGAAAGTGGAAAAATTGCTTGGTCCTCATTTTATTTAAAATGAGGGATCCCTCATTAGAAGTTGATCCATATATATATATTGTGTGGACAGATGACCGGTGGTATATTGTTTAAGAGTTTTAAGCAGTAAGTAGTAACTAGTAATTAGTAAGTACTGTGGTAGTATGCATTCTGATGTTTGTTTTTTTATGCATTTTGATACTTGGATGGTTGAAACTTGGATGGCACTATGGCAGATTAGCATTTGGTAGTATGCAAATGCAACTATGCATTCTGCATATCTAATGTTTGTTTTCTATGTTTGTTTTTGAATGATGATTGTTGGATAATGCATGAAGTTGAACTGATTTTGAAAATTGGAATGCACAAGAATTACTAATGAGGATCTGATGTTTGCTTTTGAATGATGATTGTTTGAGAATGCATGAATTGATGTTGGAATTTGGAATGCACAGGGAGTATTAAACTACTAACGAGGATTGAATTTATTGTATCAACTATGAATATCGTTTTTTTTATTTTATTTAATTGGGCTTCAAGTTTTAGTAATTATTCATTATTGGGCCTGAATTTTCATTACCTTGGGCTTGGTTGAAATAGTTTTAATGGAAGCCCAAAAAATACTCAATCTCAAATATTAAAAATTACAACATTGGACCAACGGGAATTTTTGGAAAGCCCAATTAAAGAACCCCATCCAGTAATAGCCCAACCCGGCCGACCCGAACCACCAACCTGATGAACCCGATCTGACCGGTTTCTGGATATGTTCGGTTCAGTTTCGGGTGCAGTTTTTTACCAACCCGACTAACACTAACCCAAACCCAAACTCGACCAAAACCCGATTAACCCGACCCATGCTCACCCTAGTTATGAATTCTAGGGGTGCACATTGGCGCAGTATCCCACCCAATCCACCCAGCCCAGCCTGGTTTTTTTAGGGTTTGAAAAAAATATTTTGGTCCGTAGGGCCGGTTTGGGTTGAGATTTTAAGCCTGTTTGCTAATTGGGCTAGGTTTGAGAAAATCCTCTAAGACCCCCCAGCCCAGCCCGGCACGGCCGGATTTAAATAATATTTTTATTTTAATACTATATGTATATATGTATATGATATCGCTAGAGCCTATATGCTTACAATTTGTTTATCTTGACGAAAGTGGCAGTGATGAAGATGAATTCCACGTACTACCTATGGAGAAAATACCTTTCAAGTAATAACAATTTGTTAAGAAATTTTTGAAGTTTTTTTTTCCCTTAAATTACTGTCTTATAGTTGTAATAACTCATAGTTTTTTTCTTTTTTTTTATTTTTATTGTGCTCTACAAGATCTGCTATGAAGAAGTTTGATTTTAAAAGAGAGATACTCGAGAGAAGCTTTTACATGTTAGAGTTCCATCTTTTAGAGCACTTTACTTGCACTTTAATTTATGATTCTGCTTTTAATATTTTTGGGAGAAGTTAGAACTTTAAGTATATTATTACGGTTGTGAATTGTAATTGTGATTGTTATGGTTGTTTAATTTATGTCTGTGATTTTAGAAAAATAAAAGGGCCTGTTGGAAGGGCCTGGGAAATCAAAATTTTAATTGCACAGGGCTTGGGCATATTAAATGAAGCTCGATTATTAATGGGTCGGGCTTGGGAATAGACAAATCTCGTTATTATCTAGTATAAGCCCGGCCCAAACCCAGCACAGCCCGGTGTTTGTGCACCCATATGAAAATCCTTTTTTTTTTTTATTGGACTTCAAGTTTTAGCAATTATTCATTATTGGGCCCGAATTTTCAGTACTTTGGGCTTGGTTCAAATAGTTTTAATGGAAGCCCAAAAAATACTCAATCGCAAAAATTAAAAATTACAACATTGTACCAACTGGAATTTTTGGAAAGCCCAATTAAAGAAGTCCATCCAGTAACAGCCCGACCCGGTTGACCCGACCGACCCAAACCGCCAACCAGATGAACCGACCCAATCGATTTTTGGGTATGTTCGGTTTTGATTTCGGGTGCATTTTTACCAACCTGACCAAAACCCGTTTAACCCGACCCATGCTCACCCCTAATGGAAGCGGATCAATGTGTATGAATTCCCACCAACGTATTTAGAAATCGTACATGAAACCAATCTCTAACCTCTATTACCAGGAACTATTAAGTGGGTCCGGTGGCATAGGCCAACCCCTGTGACCTGACCTCCCATGTATTTTTGCGGCTATTATGTACCAGCATGAACCTGTGCTATGCACGGGGCAATTTCAAGTGCACACGATTAATGCAAATTTTTTCAAACAAATTCGTTTTTATTTAAATTGTCAACATTCAATAACAAACATCTAAAAAAAATTATTCAAGCAAATAAAATTTTCTATATGAGATCCAGACCTTAATCAACAAATACAGTAAAAGATTAGTCAAGAAAACCTCATTGATCCTCTGCCATTCCTCGACATTCCTCGATCTATTAGATAAAAAATAATAATTAAATTCGTGACACCCCCATTGATCCTCTAATTTCATTTTAGTTTATATATATAATAATCATGTAACAATGAAGATAGATGTATTTATTACCTTCGAAAATGTGCAAACATTATTTTGACCAGTCTACTTTTACCATGATTGTCACCACAGAAGTACATTGCTCATGATGTAGAGGTTTTGGAGCGAGTATAATAAATGAGAAAACATTATTTCCACCGCCGGCGGAAATAACTTACTCTCATAATAAATAGAACAAACTTAGTTTAATCTTATGTCTTAAACTTAGGTTTTTGTTGCTTGTTCCATAAAATATCTGATAAACGTTCTTTCTCTCGAGCTTTCTCTATAATGGGTTATCTCTTTCGTGTACTATTGTTTTCAAGGGTCAAGCAAACGTGTTACCTTAAATCTCTTCAAAATCTCGCGCTTAATTTTTTTGGACCAAATTCGCGGTAATAACAACAATAACAATAACAAAACCCATCTAGGCCCTAATTATTGGGGGTTATGGGCGGGAGATGATTGAAGACAGACCTAACATTTGGCAATATGCACACAAAGTGGTTGCCCTCAGAATACCACTAAAGCAGTGGCCCCGTAGACCTCCAAAAACTGAAGAGTTACATGGATGTTTTATTGCAGAACCATGCCCCCAAATCAAAGCCGAAAGACATTAGGGAGAGCTAGTCTAGAGACCCGTATCAATTTCTGTGCTCATTACCATGCTTCCTTTATTCATAGTTCAGAGCATTTCACCAAAATAAAATTTAAAAAAAAAACCATTATCGCACGTGTCCACATGTAACGACCTTGATTTTTGGTAAATAAAAACTTCGTTTATTTAATTCATTATCCTTTTCTTTAACTATTTTCTTTATAAATTACTTAAAGTTATTTTTGGTAATAAGTATTTTGAGTCAATAATTATTTTTGTGTTGTATATATATATATATGTGTGTGTGTGTGTGTGTGTGTGTGTGTGTGTGTGTGTGTGTGTGTGTATTTATACTATTATTAATACTATCTCCTAGGGTTATTAGTCATGTGCTTGCACATGTAGGAAGGAGGGAGGAAATTTCCTAATTTTTTAGGGACCAAGTATAGTGCACTATATCTTCATGCATGTGTAAGAATCCCTTAAAGTGAAACCTATAGATTTCTCTAGGATTCTCCCCATTTATAGAAAGATTGTGAGGGAGTTGCTTGGCAACTTCCTTGGAAGCCTCCTAATTTGGCACATGTTATACACAAAGTGTATATACATATATGTATCAAGAATCCCTTCAAGTGTAGTCTAAGATTTTCCTATAGATTTCCCTAGATTTCCTAGCCTATTAGGATTGTGTCTATTTTGTGTACACTTGTGTGTATAGCTAGGACCCAAAACTCTATTAGTAGGGTTTTTCTCCCCTTATAATTGAGAGAATATATTCTCTCATTAATTAGAGGAATATATTCTTATTCTCTATTTAATAAGCTAGATTTCCTAGGATTACATAGCCCTAATTAGGCATTTGACTCCTAACACTTTTCTAGTACCCAAAACTCCCTAAAACAAAGGTAGTCATGCAAAATTATACACTAGCTACTTAGAGTCAAGGAAATTGGCTAAAAATTTCCTAGAATTTAAACCCTAGGATTTTAGTCTAGATTCAGTGTACTAAACCTAGGATTTTATTCCAGAAAAATCCCACAAAATCAGGGAGTAATCTTGGCATTAAAATTAGAAAATTTCCAAGAAAGAGAGAGGAAGGAGGGGCCGGCCACGAAAGGGAGGGGGAGAGCTCACCCATTGCCTATAAATAGCAAGTCATTCCTCACTTGAAAGTCACACCAAAATCCTCTCCTCCTTTGCTAGTTCATGTAGTAGCCTTCTAGTAGAAAATTCTCTAGTTTCTTGAGTTCTTTCTAAACAACTCAACCTTGTTCTTCTTCCTCCACCACCAACAACCACCACTCTCCTCCACCAAAATCAACCCTCCAATCCAAAACAAGTAGGAAAGTTAGTAGTCTAGTTGTTCGTAGTTTAAAACCCGGAGTCCAAAATATTTTGACCGTATTTGGACTATGAGATAACCCAAGGCTAACACCCTTGAGGGTCTGTCAAAAGGACAACCTTCGCGCTGCCTAAAAAAGGAATGGTTATTCTAACTGAACTCTTCCAACCATCCGGCTTGGGACTCTCCTGGTTATCTCATTTGTCTAGAAAAAGTCACCAAAGAAAATTACATTTTTATAAATGACTTCATACTTGGACGGTTGTTTTTTAGTTAACCCTAGACTGGTTTGAAAATGATAGCGCGTAGAAAAGCTGTTATGTTATGTGACACAGATTTTGAGAAGCATTGACACGAAACGAGTTTTGTAAATCATGATGACACTGAAAAGATAATACGAGATACTGTTTACCTGCGCACGATATACTCTGATTTGCATTGACACAGACACATTCGCTTTCATAAGGTATACTGTTTTCGATAAACTTCTATTATATATATATATATATATATATATATATATATATATATAGATATTGTTTACCTGCGCACGATATACTCTGATTTGCATTGACACAGACACATTCGCTTTCATAAGGTATACTGTTTTCGATAAACTTCTGTTATATATATATATATATATATATATATATATATATATATATATATATATATATATTTGGGTAGAATTGTCTACTGGGCATTATCGCTCACGGTGTTGCACTTGTATAACCCTGACATAATACCACGATGTTGCTCTGCGACTCTGATGTATTATGCCAGACCATAGAGATGAAAAGTAGGAGTACTATGGCTTGAAGGCCTACGGAGCAGAGAAGGACACCACCGGAATGGACGGCCGTGCAAGGTAGTAGAGAATGAATGTATTAGCAGGGAGATCTATGTAATTTCCTTCTGGTATACTATTGTAAACTCTATTTATTATTTATGTATTCTTTATTAACAAACCTAAATTTGGGGGGCGTTACAAGTGGTATCAGAGCGCTAGGTTTAAACTCTCAGCCTGGGGTAATTGGGTAGCCTACACATGGGAATAAGAGTAGAGTCCCTTAAGCTTATAGACCTGACACTAGGTTTAGTTATGCGCCCTAGTGATATCTATAGACTATTTATCTTGTAGATAGACCCTGAATCCGTAGCCACACTAGCAGAGATCTGCCTGATCAAGAGGATGTATCGGAATGTCTTAGTTAACTTTGGGCCCAACTTTGTTACTCGAGCACCTTTCCCTGCCTTATAGCCTATGTCAGTTCTATGGAAAGTTATCCTTGGAGTACTACATGGGTGATACTGATAGTGAGAAAGAACTAGAGGAACCCAGGAGTGGTGATGATGATGGGTATCTGTATTATCTGGAATTTAAGGAGGAAGATCTGGAAGAAGATAAATCTGAGGTGATACTAGGTATCGTGTTGTCTTGATTGTTGTGATCAAGTACAACAACATATATATACGAAAAACTTCTAATCCACACCTCCCGGAAATAAGAAAAAAATAGTTTTTTTTGTGTTGCAAATTATTTTTGGAAAATCCAATCCGTCCAATGTGTTCAGAAGGTGTTTTCAAGGGTCCACGCGAGAAATCTTAAAAAAAAAATACCGGGAAGGGCTTGATCCAAGCAGTTTTCGCAAAAAATGTAAATATATATTTTTTGCGAAAACTTCTTGGATCAAGCCCTTCCCGTTATTTTTTTTTTGAAGATTTCTCGCTTGGACCCTTGAAAACACCTTCTGAACACATTGGACGGATCGGATCGTCAAAAATATGTTTGGATCATGAGGTCCAGAAATAAAAAGTCCGGATAAGAAGTTTACCCCATATATATATAGGTAAAGGATCTAATCCGGACTTTTGATTTCCAGACTTTTGATCCAAACATTTTTTTGACGATCCGATCTGTCCAATGTGTTCAGAAGGTGTTTTCAAGGGTCCTCGCGGAAAATCTTCAAAAAAAAATACCGGGAAGTGCTTGATCCAAGCAGTTTCCGCAAAAACTTTATTTTACAGTTTTTGCAAAAAATGCTTGGATCAAGCCCTTCCCGGTATTTTTGTTTTGAAGATTTCTCGCGTGGACCCTTGAAAACACCTTCTGAACACATTGGACGGCTCGGATTTTCCAAAAATAATTTGCAACACAAAAAAATCAATTTTTTCTTATTTCCGGGAGGTGTGGATAGGAAATTTTCCGTATATATATATTGAGGGATCCCTCATTTTATATAAAGTGAGGGCCTCATGCTTCTCGACTAAATTTCGACGATCCGAACCGTTAGATGTGTTTAAAATGTGTTTTTAAGGTCTAACGCGAGGATTCGTCCAAAAAAAATACCCGGAAGGGCTTCATCCGATCAATTTTTGTTAAAAACACTATATAAAGCGTTTTTAACAAGAACTGATCGAATGAAACCCTTCCGGGTATTTTTTTTTGGACGAATTTTCGCGTTGGACGTTAAGAACACATTTTAAAAACATCTAACGGTTCGGATTGTCAAAATTCAATTCAGAAAGTGGAAAAATTGCTTGGTCCTCACTTTATTTAAAATGAGGGATCCCTATATAGCAGATTTTTCAGTCGGGGATCCCTGACTGGAGGATTTTTGGTGTTTTGAATGTTTTAAAAATTGTTTTTGCAAAATCCGAACCGTCCAATGTGTTTAAAAAGTGTTTTTAAGGGTCCCTGCAATAAATCATAAAAAAAAATACCGGGAAGACCTTAATCCGAGTAGTTTTTCACAAAAACTGTGCATATACAGTTTTGTGAAAAACTGCTCGAATTTTTTTGTGAAAAACTTCTCCGGGGGACCCTTAAAACATCTTTTAAAAATATTGAATATATATATATATATATTAAAGTTACTCTTTTGATAAGTTTTGTATTGATAACTATAGATATATTCAATAATTTTTAAAACCCTAGACTTTACCCCTGACAAATTGAAACTCGTAGATGGTGACTACTCGTAACAGACATGGTAACAACGACTATAACGATGGACCGTCTAACGGGTCGGCTAGAACTAACACTACTAACGCAGCTGCCGCAACTAACACTGCTAATGGAGTTGTGGATATCGCACACATGATGTAAGCTTTTATCGCTGCCCTTAATGCCCACCGACCCCTGCCTAACATGAACGAGTTTGCGGCTACCCCCGGTTTTTCACGGTGAACCTAATCCAACCATGGCTGAAGCCTGGCTTAAGGAAGTAAAAGTGATTCTCCATGTTTTGTTATGGATAACAAGATTTATGCTTTCAAATTTAAATACTACTGAGATTTATAGAAAATCTTTGATTTATCTAGTTATGTCACATGCTTCTCTCAAAACTCTGTATGACAAACCAACTCATTCATGCCACTTGTCGCGTCCACAGCTCTTCTCACGCAAAGTCCTCCTGCAATAATATATAAGATAATTAAACCTATGCTTCTTGGTTATTAAATATTGGTACGGTAAAACGAGAACTAAATAAATGCATTTTGGTTCAAAGAATTTGCTACTTTTCTCCCGTACGCTACTAAATGTGAACGAGTTCTTTTAATTTACAAAATAAGCTTATTTGTTCAAATAGAAACATATGCTTTATATATTTTCGATTTGACGAATCAAACATTTTTTTGGGAGCAGTATATCGATAATTTTGAGTGCAACCTCGAAGTTCAAATCCTGGTTCCGTCACGTTTTCGATTCATTGAGATGCAAAACATTAACCTCTAACATGGAAGTTAGTGTTGGTCCCTCCTTATTCTAATTTTGTGGAGGCCCAATAATTTTGTGTTAGCCCCAGTTATTTGTTTTGGCCCAAAAATGATTATTTTTGTGAGCTTGTGCTGGGTAGAAGATTCTAGGACATTTGTTATGATGTCACATGTCCTGCACATGTCTGGGTCGGCACTCCATCGGAAGCCGAAAGGACTTCGAAATTCATTTGGTAATCTGCCATCAGACCATTAGTGGCCATCACCGATCATCACTATCGAAAAATAAGTCAGGAGAAGAAATTGTGGGTTTCGGAAACGTGCATGTGTGCTTCTCTGGTGGAATTAAAAAGGCTCCATTTGCAGACTTTGTTCATCCAATCAGCAGCAGCCTGTTTCGGATACTTGAGGCTGTTTTGTGTTCGTTTTCTGGCTCTCCATTTGCAGATTGTAGGTGAGGTGAAAATCTCACTCTTTTGCAGGGTTCAAAATCAAAGCCCTGAATTTGTGAGCTAGAGAGGTAAAGAATGGTTAGTGTTTAGAATAAGAGAATGAAAGATGGATTTTGTGGGGGTGAAGGAGAAGGCAAACAATAGGGAAGAGATTTAGGCAGTATCTCTTGGGGTGCCCTCACTCTTGGACTTTCTCTCTCTAAGGAGGAGATGTCTCTCCTGTATTATGAGAGGAATGTCTTATATTTATAGCCAACTTGGGCCAACAAATACTTGACACATGTCCCTTCCCTATTGCAAGGCCACAAGGGTAGCAGTCCGCGACACTCTCATGTCGCGTCCCTACCTCGCGGCGATCCCATCTCCCCAATCCACCAAGCCACTAAATCCCCCTTCATTCCCGCGCGGACTAGGTCACGACTTAATTAGTCATGCCTGCATTGTAGACCGAGCCTCGAAGGACCCCTCAAGTCCTGCCTCGCGACTTGAGCAGACGCGGATGTCTGGGTTATATTAATATTACTGTTTAATCACGATAATTACCCGTAGTCTACGGGTCACGCCAGTCAATTAAGCTATTCCGGGCCCTTATAAAAGAGGCCCATAGCCAAGATCCACATGTTATGTGGGTCAGCAAGATGATGCAAGTCTATCTCTTATAGTGCTGACGTGTAGCATACTTATTCGTACATTATGTGACATGTGTATTGCAAGACTTTCTTGCCACGCGTCACCTCCGGATAGGTCAGTCAACTGTTGACTCTGGTCAACTCTCATTTAGACAAAGACCTTACCTACAAATGCCCCTCGCGCGCGTGTGGAGCTCGTCTTCGCGCGCGTGCGAAAGTTTAAGACAGGTTTTTGTCGGCGACTCTTTTCCCAATTACCTGGGTGCTACGCCACCTGAATACATAAGACAGGTTCATGACCCGAATATATTTTAAAGAGATAACCAAGCTTATTGTGCCCCTGTTTGGGTGCTATGCTTTTTCTCATGCTTGGTAGCTATTGCGCGGGCAAATAATTATACTTTCACATTCTTCCTTTTGTAAGGTGCTACCCTGCGTGGCCTACGCGCATTGCGCACGACCTCAATATTGGCGATGGTCGCAACCCATTTTTCCCACTTTAAATAGCGAGCTTTAAATCAGCGAAGGTCGCGACCCATTTTTCCCACTTTAAATAGTGAGTTTTAAATCCCTTTGTCGTTTCAGGCTTTTCAGAGATTCTCCGCCCGCGACATATTTAGGGTCATGCCACTCTAATGGTGGACTTAGAATTGCCTTAAAAGGCTTGCGCGTCTCACCATTTTAGGTGGACAATGCGCGTCTCACCATTTTAGGTGGACTATGCGAAGGTCGCAACCCATTTTTCCCACTTTAAATAGCGAGTTTTAAATCAGCGAAGGTCGCGACCCATTTTTCCCACTTTAAATAGTGAGTTTTAAATCCCTTTGTCGTTTCAGGCTTTTCGGAGATTCTCCGCCCGCGACATATTTAGGGTCATTCCGACTTTAAAGTCGGTCATTCCAAAGATAAACTTACTTTGGTTCCCATTCATTTGTGGGGAATGGCCGTCGCGAGGGTATTCCAATATTTAAGTTAGCATTCCAAAGGGAGTGACTCCTTCGGTCCCTATTTATTTCGCAACATACAAAGGCCTTGAGCGTGAGTGAGCACAATATTTTGTACCCTTTTTTCTCTTCGCGAATGGTGAATTTTCCCCTTGTGCTAACATAAATTTATGCCGCGAGGTCACCATTTTATTCTACCGTTTTCCTTTGCCATATTCCCAGTATGTTCCAATGAATATCTTTTAAAAAGAAAACATCATTTATAGAACATATTTCCGAGATAAAAGGGGTAGTATTCTCGAAGGGTGAAATTTCCCCCTGTGCTAACACAATTTTGTGTCGCGAGGTCACCACTGTGGGTGCCTAATTCATTCTACCATTTTCCTTTCACATATTCCCAGTATGTTCCAATGAATATCTTTTAAAAAAGAAAACATCATTTATAGAACATATTTCCGAGATGAAAGGGGTAGTATTCTCATTCATAATTTCAACCATATAATTTCTTCCAAAGGGGTATTGCATGAGTGTAAACAATCTGATCTTCTTACTTCAAAGAACATGTGGAACTTTGCAAACATCCCCACTGTAGTGGATGCATATAGGTGTTAGAAGTGGGCCAAAAATAATCAATACCATGCCCCTTTCACCGTCCATACCCTTTAGGGAGAGAAATGTATGTAGCAGCCACTTGTACAAAGTAAGAATAAAATAAAGGCAGGCATTGTACTACAATACTAGCTGTTGCTTGTAGTTGTGAAGAAAACATACAAACTCTTCTTCATCAAGAACACACGTGTAAGATGGAAGAGATTAAACATATGGCACATCTTCATAATAGCCCAATAGCATCATGCCAAAAGTGTTTTCTTCTTCTTCTTTTTTTTTAACATGCTAAAAAAAGTTTAGCAAAGGTGTTTAGTAAGGGCTAAAAATGTTTTAGCACTAGCTCAGAAGGCCCCTCTTTGCTCATGCCCAAGCTTGTTTAGCAAAAGGCTAATAAAAGAAATGCTCTTCAAACAGATTAATGTAAGTTTCCATGAGCAGCCTACTTATGAAAATACGTGTGACTTGAAGATATTCGCCACCGTAGCGGATGAATGAAATCAATGAAGTTGGGCCAAAGCCAACATGTTCAAAGTGAATCTCAACACTAATTTTCAGATTATGATTTGAAATAGCGATGGTCGCAACCCCCCCTTTCTTTCTTTTTTTACCCATCAAGGTTATGTAATTGTCATGACTTAGAAATAAGCATAAAACGTGGCTTTCGAATTTCGAAGCGTATTGCGTCTTCCCTCGTGAGGGTTCTCGCGACTGGCTTGCCTTCAAATAATTATATTTGGGAAGACAATTGAAATTTCATCAATAAGCATTTAAATATCACAGACCTTATACGACGATTCCGTGGTATATATGGTCTCTTGAGCTTATCTCGCGTGGGCCCTCATCACTTTGCTTCAGGTGAGTTATTGAGACTGAGTTGACTCGGTTGAGTTGATTCGCGGTGGTGGTTCTTGCTAATCCATCTCACCAATCGCGTGGCACATGCATAGACCACACATTGTCATTAGAATAAAATCCAAAAGATTGAGCAATATTAGCTACATGGAAAGAATTAATGAAATATAATTAAGAGATTCTTCTCTTCTCTCTCTTTTTTTTGTTGTTGGGCCAAATTCTAGCCCTTAATGGCGACGGTCGTGACCCAACAAGATCATGTAATTGCCGGTTCGCCATGACAAAGAAATAAGTTTCTAAGCATCAAACATGATTTTTCTAATTTGTAAAAGAATATGGGTGCGCTGAGGGAAATATTGGACCCATATAATAACAATAAATGCACAAAATAAATGTACGAAGTCCTTCATAAGTGGAAAGGGATAGACTTGACCTTGTTAATGGAGATTATTTTTTTTGCAAATCCTTCCAGCAAATCCTTGTTCGCGCAAGAGGCCTTCTCGAGATGTTGCCTCCAAATTTTTTTTTTTTTTTGTGGTGATAGAATCATCACATAAAAAATCTATAAACAATGGCCGTGTCTTCTTGGATCAGAAAACATGTCAAACACCTAGCGTGCATTGCCTTTGGACCAATCTCTCTAACTGATTTGGCAGAAAGACAAGGGTCCTTCACAAATCAGAGTCTGAGTTGGCTCAACCCAAGTGATTCCCGCGACTCGGTTTGAATCTCCAAGCAGTTCTCGCAGTGGCGAGCTCTTCGTGACCATGGTTCCCACCGAAATAATCCCACGTGATGTAGTAGCTTCTGTTTCATGGAAAATTTTCTCATTGGTGTCTCAAGACCAGTGAAGCCCCTTTTCTGCAAAAATAGGCTCGCGATAGTGGTTGACATCATCCGATGAGATGGTTCGACGAGGGTCGTTAAATCCTACGTCATACTACACATGTGTCGCGGATGTGACTTCGCGGCGGTGACCCCGCGCGAGGTGGATGTAAACTTTTGTTACCCAGAGATCTTTGGGAGGGACTGATGTAACCAGCACCCCTTTGAGTTTAAAATAGATAATGAAGGGGCAGTAGCTTTTGCAACAAAACATGATGCTTACTCTCGTAGCTCAGGGAGAGAATTAATACACTATGGAGTAAACCAATTTTAGTCTTTGGAATGAGCCAAACATTTTGGCCAAGTGGAGAAACGAATTAGAATTGACTTCACCGTTTCTTTTTTTTTTTTTAAACAACTGACCTCCGCGGAGTAACCATTCTCCACTCGCGGGTACATATGACGCTCGCGGCCAGTAAATAGGATCAGCGCGCCATTATTCTGGCCTCGTGGTCATCTGCTGTAGTGATCTCCGTGCATCAGACTGCCCCTCGCGGTTATCTTCGTTGTTTGTTGAATACAATATCACCGCTCGCGGCTAAGTGACTCGTGCTCGCGATGGCTTTTGCATCGTGTTTGGGCTCGCGATGGGTGGTTCGCCTTCGCGACGGTCCATCGTTCCTAATTTTATTACCAGTAATAACCCAAGTTGTCTTCTCCGCGGTGGCTCCCGCTACATGGGTCAGAGATGGTTCCGCGAGCATCGTCAAACCCGCGTTGTATTCCTTGTTCGCTTTCCTTCTAATGAGTTAACTAGGTTGAGTTTGTTCTCAGGGTGAAATTGGTAACAACTTAGCTAGGCACTTTTGTGAGAAGATGAAGAGGGAGCGCTTCAAGTGACCCACGCGCAAATGACCCTCGCGCCACCTCTGCGGTCGCGGTGGATGACCTTATGTTGCCGATGTAGAAATGTAATCCGTGACGCACAACCCCTAGAATATAGGCTTCAGTGATGGCTTCCACGGCAAACTCGGTTCCGCGGTGGCTCCATCGATAAATTCCTTGCGCTGGTATTAACTCGCAATCGGATTGCTTGCGGCGTATTCGTCAAAGATCGATTCCGGCAGCTGAGTTTGATTCTCGCTGCTCTTCCTCCGCGAGTGAATTAACAGTAAACAGAGCTTTTTCTTGAAAAGATGGCTTCATAAAACAGAAATATTCCCCGCGGCGTGTTCGCCTCCGCGATGGGTCTCGTGACAACCCCGCTACATGCTCGCCTCCTTGATGGCTCTCGCGACATATACATTTTTTTTTTTTATATTGAGTCGACTCAATCGGTATAATTTCTCGTGTCAAATTGGCAGCAACTTCGCTGGATACTTTGCAAGAGGAATTGTTGACCAACAAAAGGGGAGAGAGAGAGACGTCCTCAAGCTTTCTTCTTCGCGGTGGCTCCCTACGGTGGTCTCCGTAGCTCAGACTAGCCCTCATGTATTGTCATCAAAACAAAATTTGAAAGATGAGCAACAGTACAGACAAAATGAGTAGATAGCAACAGTACGCACACTCCCTCTTTTTTTTGTTTTATTATTTTCTTGACCGAGAAATCCTCTAGGAGGGGATTGATGTAGCACCCACTGTGAAAGTTTAAAAAAGATAATAAAGGGGCTAGGCCACCTATCACGTGAGGTGTCATTTAAATTGTGGAGAGAGAGACAATTGTTATTCATCAACAGAGTGTACGTGTAAGATAGAAACAGATTTTCTCTGTATCCCCATTTCTCATGACCAAAGAAGTTTAACAAAAAGGCTAATAATTAATTTAAGCCATTTGTTTTGCTTGGGTGTATAAAGAATAGGGAAAAGAGTGTAGACGAACAAAATTATATGGATCGCCAGCAAGAAGGTGATTAGCCCAAGATTAATCCCAATACTCACGAATAGAAAATTATAAACAAAATGGGCTTGGAGATTTCTGATGAAAGAATATATAGATCTGACCTGATCTAAAGGTTGATAGATGATGTTCTTTAGTGCTTCCGAAAGAAAAAATATGAGCACAAACATCTTTAGCCCTCAGATTTGTAAGCGCAGCATCCAAGGAATCTTGCCCTCTAGATTTTTGTTGTTGAGAGCTTCATCACAAAAATCTATAAATAAAAGGCCACTTTCCATCTTCAAAATAAGGGGCACACCCATCTGAACATGTAGACCGTGGCTACAAGAGTCCTGTTGCTCTTGACTGGATCTTCTATTCTTACAAGTGAATCCAAAAACTAAACAGCCAACCAATCCACCTCCCCAGCGGAGTCGCCTATGTAGGTGAGGTGAAAATCTCACTCTTTTGCAGGGTTCAAAATCAAAGCCCTGAATTTGTGAGCTAGAGAGGTAAAGAATGGTTAGTGTTTAGAATAAGAGAATGAAAGATGGATTTTGTGGGGGTGAAGGAGAAGGCAAACAATAGGGAAGAGATTTAGGCAGTATCTCTTGGGGTGCCCTCACTCTTGGACTTTCTCTCTCTAAGGAGGAGATGTCTCTCCTGTATTATGAGAGGAATGTCTTATATTTATAGCCAACTTGGGCCAACAAATACTTGACACATGTCCCTTCCCTATTGCAAGGCCACAAGGGTAGCAGTCCGCGACACTCTCATGTCGCGTCCCTACCTCGCGGCGATCCCATCTCCCCAATCCACCAAGCCACTAAATCCCCCTTCATTCCCGCGCGGACTAGGTCACGACTTAATTAGTCATGCCTGCATTGTAGACCGAGCCTCGAAGGACCCCTCAAGTCCTGCCTCGCGACTTGAGCAGACGCGGATGTCTGGGTTATATTAATATTACTGTTTAATCACGATAATTACCCGTAGTCTACGGGTCACGCCAGTCAATTAAGCTATTCCGGGCCCTTATAAAAGAGGCCCATAGCCAAGATCCACATGTTATGTGGGTCAGCAAGATGATGCAAGTCTATCTCTTATAGTGCTGACGTGTAGCATACTTATTCGTACATTATGTGACATGTGTATTGCAAGACTTTCTTGCCACGCGTCACCTCCGGATAGGTCAGTCAACTGTTGACTCTGGTCAACTCTCATTTAGACAAAGACCTTACCTACACAGATAATTTGGAGGGTTTTGTTCACTCATTTTTGGTGAGGTCTTTCCTCTTATTTACTGTAACTTTGTTGGATACACCTACCGGTGTTTGTGAGATCTTTGAATCTCTTGTAAACCCATTTGTACGAACTTTGGTGATAGTGGAATCGGACTTCGGTCCCATGGACGTACCTCATATTTTTGGGGGAACCACGTAAAAATGGCTTGTGTCTCACTTGCTTGTTGTTTGTGCTTTTCAGTTTTCATTTGCTGCACATTTTATTCCCTCCGTGATTTACTTGTGAGAATTTTGGGTACTCTATTTTTCCCAACAGTTAGGTGCTTTTGCGGATGGACAACCCAGTTGCTTCCAGTAGTAGCCTTTTTTATTTTCTCATTTTTTTGGTTTTTCTATCTCGGCACTTCTAGGCTCTAGCAGCTTGCTCTTGACTAGATATCAATTGACTTGCCACCTACCACACCCAAATGTCATTTTATAGTTGTATTTAAGGTGCATCTACAACCACTAAAAATTGCAATTTCCAACTGGAGATGGAAAACTAGTAGTGCACCCTATAGCGTAAATTTGAACTGTTCAAATGTGTTTTGAATGGTTTGGACTTTAAAAAAACTACTCTAGCAAAACGGACAATTGATTGCCGAGACGGTTGGTCCGATTGTACACTACAAAATGCATTACAGGTAGTAGGCTATAGAATTACCGGTCCCTCAATAGAAACATTTGTGTCACAAGAAATTCATGTAGGATTATGCTACCGTTTCCGGCGCTTTTCCATCTCACATCAAAGCATACAAAGCGTAGTGTACAATTTCAGGAATTGTGTTTAAGGATTATGCTACAATTTCACCCACTCCTTCCAATTTCTTAAATCAAATTTTTTGTGGAGACATTATAATTACAATTTAAAATTTTCAACTTTTTGTTATTGACTGTAATGGAGACAACATTTTTAAGGGCTAAATGGAAAATACTTTACCCACTAACTATTTAAAATGGATACTTATTGAAGCCCAAAATGAAATATTAGACAGTAAAAAAAAAGACAAGAAATATTTTAGTTATTTTTAAGTTTGGTTAAGCCAGAGAACAGAAACGCATGCACTTTCTTTTAATATTCTATCCGTCTCAAATTGTTGGTCCTATTTGAATTTCAATGCAATATGAACTTATTTGACAGATCTCAATTAATTCTATTGTACAAAGTTTTTAAAATCTCTAAAATATTATAAATTAAAAGATATGAACAATTTAAAAATTGCATTAAAATCGACAGGACAACAATTTCGACAGAGGGAGTATAAAAAAGGAAAACACAAATATCCATTTCATTTCCTATCTTCACATCACCTTTTCCAGTTATTTATTTATTTTTTTTATCATCAGATGCCAAATAGAATATAATTATTAAAAAAATACGGAGTGAAAAGTAAGTTATACCTGTCATGAGGAAAGTTGATCGAAAATACAAACCAAATCATCAGCGACAATAGTAATTAATTAAAATGCACTCTAGTAAAACATAAAGGTCCACAAAAGAGCACATCGTACTCAATTCTTTCGATTAATGCTTTATATATATGGACCCAACCCAGATCTCCTTTGAGGAAAGAGTTCACATGGCTAGTACCTTTCCAACCCCAAATCCAATTTTCTCTCACTTTATCACTCTCACTTTCCTCTATATCCTCGTAACAACTCTGGTAGCTGCCACCGGAGAAGATGACACCTTCGGGAAGAGAGTAGATCGCCGGTTACTAGGGCTAAAGAAGGAAAAGCTTAGCCATTTTAAATTCTACTGGCATGACATACTGAGTGGTCCAAATCCAACTTCCATCCCTGTAGTTCTACCACCATCAAATAAATCAACCACTGCCTTTGGTATAATCAATATGATTGATGACCCTTTGACCCTAGGCCCAAAACTTAGCTCAAAGATGGTGGGTAGGGCACAAGGGCTTTATGGATCAGCTTCACAACAAGGGATTGGCCTTATGATGGTGATGAACTTCGCTTTTATGGAGGGGAAGTATAATGGGAGCACGATCACGGTGTTAGGGCGGAACATGATTTTTTCGAAGGTGAGGGAGATGGCGGTGATTGGCGGAACCGGTCTTTTCAGGTTTGCTAGAGGGTATGTTCAAGCTAGAACTCAAATGGTAGATCTCAAGACTCGAGATGCTGTTGTTGAGTACAATATCTATGTCATGCATTATTGATGCATTTATATATTTCCTTCTATCTATAATGTTGTCGAGATTGTATGTTTGAATTTTAATTGATCTACTTTTGCCAATTTAACTTTCCTGTAAATTTCTAAATAAGAATTAATTCTTTTGAATTTGACGTAGAACAATGAGAAAAAACTTTAAGACTAAATAAGTTCCTCGAACAAAAGATTAGAAGAGCAGGTTAGAGATTTTTTTCCATTTTCTTTTCTCTCTTTGACGAAACAAAGGGCTTTCTTTTCTTCCTCCCCTCTATGAGTTCCTCGAAACAAAAGTCTTATTTTTAATGCGGTAAATTGGTCTAAAGACAAAAAAAAAAAAAAAGGCCCTAATAAGAGCATCATTATCAACCTATCCAAAATTTTCACAAAATTTAGCTTCAAAAACACATTTTATAAATTAACAAGTCACTTTATCAAAAACTCACAAAATCAGACTCTCTATTTTAACTTTATTATGTTAAACTATTCTTTCTTTCTACTCCTCGACCCAAAAGTAATAAAATAAAATTAAAAAAGTAAATAGTGCGTGAATAGTGCATGAACAATGCGTGAATAGTGTCATGGTGAGTGGACAGTGCCGCACCAAATTTGGTGCGGTACTGTTGCAAAGTTAGAAGGTCAATAGTTTGGTGAGAGAGAATACGGAGTCTGATATGGGCTGTTTTTTTGACTTTGGTGCTCTACTTTGATGAAAATGGGTATTTGATGCTCCACATAAGGATGCTTTAAAGCTTTTAGCCCATCTTAAGTTTTCGGAAGGCGAGGAGGACATTAAAGGATTTTTTTTTAAGCCTAAGGGCATCTTCAACCCACCCTTTATAACTCCATTTTTGCCTTCATTCTTCCATTTTAGAGGAAATTACCTCTCCCCAACCCATCCTCCATTTATCCCTCCATTTTGGAAGATTGTTTTTCACCCTCCAAATATGGAGGATCAAAAAATTATGGAGATTACCTCTATTTCACTATTCATCCTTTCCAAATTCTTTTTATGTCCTCTTTTTGCCTCACCTCCAATTATAAAGCTAATGTGTTTGAAAAATGGAGGAATGAAGATCATTAGATTGTACTCCCTCCGTTCCTATTTGTTTGTCCCACGCTCTCTTTCTTACCTTTTTTCAAATCAAAAAATTAAGTGCTTCCATGTATCATTTTTCAAATTTTTTCGCACCGAATTAAAGTATACACGAAAACACTTTATTTTTTCATTTGAAAAGTGGCACGACTTTTCGTAGAGGACTAACAAATAGGAACAGAGGGAGTAACTCACATGAATAGTAAAATCCTCCAAAATGGAAGAATAGAAATTATTGGGTTGAAGATGTCCTAAAAGGTCCAAAAATAACCTCTCTTGCGCGCGCATCTCTCTTACTTGCAAATTGTACTTAGCCCCACATGTGAACAAGTGGTCCGCATGCCCCTCAAGTGAATACAATAACAACTGTCCAATTTATGTACTACTTTAATTGACTTGCAACTTCTTAGCAATCTCTAGCAACTAACGCCACTACCGTCCCCACCTTCGCCGAGACCACTCGACTAGTCTAGTCTGAGACCACTAGCCACTTCGTACTCCACCGCATTTTCTTCAAGAAACAAATCTCCTTCATTGTTCTCGCCGGAGGCGGCTAGTTTCCAGATTTGATGTCGATAAAAGTGTAGAAGAAGAGGTGAAGGATAGTCCATGAATTCAACCTTACACCCATCTGGACATTTTTGCTTCTTGCTGTTTTCAAGTGTTCTCTTTTTTAATGTTGTGATTGATTGTTCAAGGTGGGGTAGGTGGAGAATTTTTAAGAGAGAGGTAAAGTGGGTGTATGATCAAAGAAAAAAAAGGGTCAAGTGGGTGAAAATAGGAAAGGTAAAGTAGACCCAGATTAATCAACCAACCTTTCTGATATTTTATTTTCTACCGCCATTTGATTTCACATCCATTAAACCATTTTTACCTTTGGCGTATTTTTTTTATTTATCCGTACATATATAACAAATAAACGGTACAAACCCACAAAATACAAAACTGTTGAAAGTTGAGTTGTGTATTTTGAAAACAAAATGAAAAGCTTTTGTCCCACATCGGACAACTAGAAGAACTTAAAAGGATTTGTATATCACAACCTTTGACTGGACTTATGAATGTGTCGCTAGACCCAAGGGAGGCCTCGCGGGCAACCCACTCCGGGTGCGCGTTGCGAACCTCGCACAGGGGGGGTGCAAATCCGCCAATTTGGGCCTCGCGTGCTCATAAGGAAAGCCCACGTTTTTGCTCAATTTCAGAAACTGTTTTTCAAAGTCAAAACCGAAAATCTTGTTATTTTGGAAAGTTTTGATTTCTGATCAATTAAAACAACTTGTGTAAAACGTGTTCATAATCAGCTCGCTAATTGATTCAATTAGCACTCTGATTGACACCGATTAATTTCATTTCGTTTCCAAAAATTGTTTTTGACCGTTTCAATTTTCTGCTATAAAAAGGGAACACTTCTCCATTTTTATTCAATTCCGAAAAATATACTCCACGTTAAAAAAACCAGAGAGCAAGAAGGTCGAAACAGTGTAGTGTGGTCGGTTTTCTTTTGTGCAGAGAAGGCCGAAACAGAGAGTGAATTTCTGGGCTGTTTTATCCTAGGGACGGCGTGGTGTGTTGAACTGCTTGCACAATCTGGGTAGAGCCGCAAAACGTCTTAAAGAGAGCAACCTAGTCCGCGACTCAGTCATAATTCATTTTGTTTGGTAATTAATCTATTTTCATACACAGATTCTGAGGTAACACGTTCTTATTTTCAGCAATTATTCCAACAAAAACAGATAAACAGTCCATCCAATCCAATCCAATCCTAAGCAAGACGCAACCTGACAAAACAACCAAACATACAAGCACAAACACTCCACAAAACTCAAAACAAAACCCAAGCTATCCTCAACGCCGAACCAACCAACCACAAGGCCTACAAAACAAGGTTAATTTATTGTTGAAGTTAACCATGAATACAATTCCCGAAATTGTACACTGCGTGGATGTTTTTATTTTTATTTTTTATTTTATTCATCATTCATAATCTATTATATAGGGAGGGGGAAATGAACTTGATCCCAGGATGTAATGTGAAGCATTCAAGAGCTCTATCGCATGAGCTAGCCACCATTTGCCGCTGTGGATAGGGTTGGCCATTTCCTCCGACCCGTTCCGATCCGATCCAAATGGATCGGCAATGTGGAGATCTGTTTGGAGATTAGATAGGATATGAGGATTTTTTTTGAAAATGTTTGGAGATCGAGTAGGGGGTGGAGATAGGCACGTCCCCACCCCGAATCCGCTTTGAATCCGTTCCCTGATCCATCACTGCCCCGCTCCGCCCTATCCCCGAATTCATGAGTTATGAAACTTTTGGGTCTCACTAAATTTTCTCCAAACACATGAGGTCACACTAAATTTTCTCCAAACATTTTATTATAATTGAACTTTGTAATGCAATAAATGTGATTGAATAAGAAATGCATCACTATAATTTGAATACATCTCAACTAGGTTGACATCTACTCAACTATAAATCATATGCATTTCTTAAAATAAACACAAGAAAAAATGCAAAATAAATACAATATTTTTCTGATCGAGCTGTTGATTTTGTTGTTCCTATTGATGAAATCAATTGTGTAAACTTTATTCTCGATCAAATTTAGAAAACTTGTCGATCGGGACCCAATTTGTATTTTTTTAATGATATTTTTCATCCGATTAAATGTCTACGGATACGCGATCCAGTTAATTTTTTCCATGACTGATGGATACCATAATATGATATCTTACTTATGGTTCCTTTAGTTTTCAAATTAGAAATCTAGTTGATACTTTATACAAGTTGAATCGGAGCTAGCAAACACTTACACTTACACATGGATACCGTGCTGGCCCATTCGACACCTCTACTTGTAACTTGATTTTAGCATTTAATTTGTAACTGAGATTCTAGATTTTTAGTAATCTTTTTTTTTTTTTTTTAAATGATTCGATCCCCGAATCCCTGTGGGGATCCCCGTTCTCCAATTGGAGTGGGGATGTAGGATGAAAATAAAGTTCCGTTGGAGATCGGATAGGAGATGGATATGGAGAAAAGGTTTTGGGATTGGGGATGGAGATAGTACTCTCCGCCCCCTATCCGTCCTCATGCCCGTCCCTAGCTGTGTGCCACGGAAGAACACTCTGAAATGACAAATGAAAAGAAAATGAATGCTCTTTAGATACTTTTTCATTTGTATTTTTAGTGGTTACCAACTGAGCGTCACTCTTTTGACAAGAGGTGTCAATCGGGCAGGGTTGTTATGAAAGGAGCATGGTTTTAAATGGATTAGATGCAGATACGATATGATACAGAACAATTTTAATTAGATGGGCATGGCATGGAAGTAGCCGGGCAAAGCACAACACAATTCTAGAACCACACGGGCACAGGAATGGTATGGTCATGGCACAATAAATACTAATTTTTAATGTACCAAAATTTGTTTTTTGGATCATATTAAATAAAATCCACTCTCTATGTCATTAATTATAGAAAACTAAAATCAATACTAATTAATTGCGGAATGGTATAGATAAGAACATATATAGATATTACTTGTTACACAAAAAAAAAAAATTCCCCGACAAAACTCGGTTAAAGATGTGCCAGCTCAGGCACAGCACAACACAACTACAAATCAACACGACACGACACGATTTAAGTAAGCAGCTTGGTACGACACGACATGTTAAAAAAACAAAAACCAGCACGGCACGAAGGATAATTGACACGAAACTAAATGGGTCATGCCAGTACGGCACGGTTCATTTGACACCTCCCCTTTCCACCGATGAATACTCTAAAATTACAAATGAAAAGCAAGTTAGTATACGGGAAGTTGATCTAAAATAACGTGGAATTTCAAATCATAAGCGACAATACTCAATTAATGCGCTTTATCAAAATATTAAGGTCCACAAAAGGGCTCATCGTACTCAACTTTGTTTCTAATTTCTATATAACATTGCCCACTGAGGCATTATAGTTGGCCCCAACCTGGCTACTCTCCATCGAAGAAAGAGTACTTCACATGGCTAGTACTTTTTCAGCCTCAAATCCAATTTTCTCTCATTTCATCACTCTCACTTTCCTTTATATCCTGGCAACAACTCCGGCAGCTGCTACCGGAGAAGATGACACCTTCGTGAAGAGAGTAGATCGCCGGTTACTAGGGTTAAAGAAGGAAAAGCTTAGCCATTTCAAATTTTACTGGCATGACATACAGAGTGGTCCAGATCCAACTTCCATCCCTGTAGTTCTACCACCATCAAATAAATCAACCACTGCCTTTGGTTTGATCAATATGATTGATAACCCTTTGACCTTAGGCCCGAAACTTAGCTCAAAGATGGTGGGTAGGGCACAAGGGCTCTATGGATCAGCTTCGCAACAAGGGATAGGCCTTATGATGGTGATGAACTTTGCTTTTATGGAGGGGAAGTATAACGGGAGCACGATCACGGTTTTAGGGCGGAACATGATTTTTTCGAAGGTGAGGGAGATGGCGGTGATCAGCGGCACCGGTCTTTTCAGGTTTGCTAGAGGGTATGTTCAAGCTACAACTCATACGGTGGATCTCAAGACTGGAGATGCTGTTGTTGAGTACAATATCTATGTTATGCATTATTGAGGCATTTTAGTATTTGCTTTCATCAATAATTTTGTTGAGACTGTATGGCTGAATTCTAATTGAACTACTTTTGCCAATTTAACTTCCCTAGCCTGTAAATTTCTAAATAAGACTTAATTCTTGTGAATTCGACCTAGAACAAATACAAGAAACTTTAAGACTGATCAAGATGATTTTACCACTCTTTTCAATCTGAGTACAAATTTCTCCAGTGATGGGCCTAGGTTTAGCCTTCCTGTCTACTAGTGTAAATATATTTATGAGGTGTTTGGGAGCCTACTTTTTAGCTTTTGATTTTTGACTTTTTGGCTTTTTGGCTTTTGGTCAGAATGAGTTTTGGATGTGGGAGGAGTGTTTGGGAGAAATGTGCAGAATATGTTTTGGAAAGGGAAAAGGAGAAGTAGAAATCAAAAAATAGGGGTAAGGGTGTTTTTTATTTCTGGCTTCCATCTTCAAAAACGGAAAAACAGTTTTTGGTAAAACAACTTCTGGGTGTGTCGGCCAAACACCCAGAATGCAAAAAGGAGAAATCGAAAAACTAATAAATAAGCGGCCAAACGGGCTCTTAAGAACTTTGCTCATCGTGTAACCGTAAACCTAGTGCTCTTTATCTACAGTGTTAGAGTCACTTAGTTTTGTCAACTTTTCAATTTTTACTCGGAAATCTCGTCAATAGTGAAACTACTGTCACAGCTGCAAATTGATATCTTGCATTTCCGGCAATTAACAACTAGATCATTTTATTACTGGATAGTCGATATCTATCATTTATTTGAATTGATTATGTTATTTGTCTTTCTTTTGTGCGTTATATATTTTTGCAATTGTATTAAATGCACACCTTAGCTGGTAATCTTTATTATTAATGGAGTTGTTATTCTTCCTGCAAAAACAAAAACAACCGGGACTCCACTATGTGTACAGAATGTACACGTACAGAAAATACACAGAGGTGTTCGGGAACCCACTTGTGGGTCCCATACGGATGATCCGAACCGTTCGTCCATCCATCTTAGAATAATTTTCCGAGGGCTTTTGAATGAAACGAGGAGATATTGGATCAACCACTTACGAACGTTGGATCAAGGTGATTTCTCGTGGAGTCCCTCGGAAAATTATTCTAAGATGGATGAATGGTTCAGATCATCCGTATGGAATCCACAAGTGGGTCACCAAACACCTCTATGCATTTTCTCTACTTATGGGTCCCACAACATTGGAAGACCTTCGTTGAAACAGATGCTAAGACGGGCAGTTGTCAGCTTTTGTCGAGCACCATCCCCCAATTCGTTGAAATGTCGCACCACTAAAATTTGGCATTGGCCCACCCATTCGGAAAGGCAGACGGACTTGTTGGCTGTTCTCCACAATCCACAATAGCTTTGATTATGTGTTGAAATAATTGTTTCTTGTCCTCAAGATTTTTGCTTTTCGTTGAGTACATAAGGGCATCCTTATCAGCCTCACCAAAAAAAACACCAAATTTAACTTCAAAAACACCTTTTATAATTTAGCAAGTCATTTATCAAAAAACTCACAAAATCAGACTCTCTATCAAAAACACCAAATTTAACCTACAAAGCATTTTCCTACAAAGCTATTCTCCCAACCGGCCAATTCCCCCAACCATACTATAAAACTATTCTCCCTCTCTCTACTTTGTCATTTTTTTATTGGGTGTAGCTGTACTATCTCAGCAAAACCCACACCTTTCCCTGACAAAATCCCCCACTGATCTCTCTCTCTCTTTACCCGATGAACACCCACACAGAAAAAACAATATAAAATGGAATGGTTAGTGTACAGTAACTACTAATAATTTGGTGAGGAGAGATGAGTAGTCTAATTTTTTGAGGTTTTGAGAGGGTTGGCTACATATAATAACCTAAAAGTTATTTTGGGTAGTCAAGTAAAGATGCTCTAATATCACCATAGACAAAGGGCTGGTTTGGGTAAATTGAAAAAACTAGTTTTTTGGGCTTTTTTTTTTGTTTTGTCCTTATTCAAATTTTTTTTTTGCATTTGTTAGTTTTTGGTAGATTTTTTGTGATTTCTTGGCTTGTCTTGACGAGAGGAATCTAGAAAGTATAAAATTATTAGCCAAACTTAAAGTTTTGTGAATAAAGACGAAAAATAATTCAAAAAACCGATTTTTTGGATGTCACCTTCGTCTTTATTCCCAAAACTTTAAGTTTGGCTAATAGTTTTATACTTTTTAGATTCCTCTCGTTGAGACAAGCCAAGAAACTACAAAAAATCCACCGAAAACTAACAAATGCAAAAAAAAATTGAATAAGGACAAAACCAAAGAACCAGTTTTTTCACTTTATCCAAACCAGGCCAAAATTTGCACAAATTGATCGGCGCAGTCAAATGTGATAGAGTGTGTATGCGTGTGTGAACGTAAAAAATATTCTCTTTTTTCACTCGGCAAAGATGTTCATTGTTTAGCTCTTAGGGACGGAGCAAGAATTTGACATGTATAAGATAGTCTTGAGAGAAAAATGAAGAATTGAAAATACGTTATTCTTTCTTGACTCAATACTATTTGAATGATACAATTCATTACCGTATCACATAAGATCAGTAGGAGAGAGAAATCAAATAGAGATTTTGTTATATATATACGGTGGATATATAGTCCTCCATAAATATTTAGGAAGCTCTCTAAATTTTTATCCAGCATTCCTATGTTAAAGTCCTTTTTTTTTTTTTTTCATAGTTATTTTTGGGACACACTGCATTCAGCTTCTCTATTTTAACTCTACTCCACTAAAATATCTTTTTTATCAAGTAATACAAGTTTCGACCCTTATATTATTTTACATATACTGTGCCGAATAAAAATTGTACTCAAAAGAGATCGTCCGAGCTGCTCATATCATTACTCTGGTTGAGAATATCATTCATGAAAAAAAAATTCATCTTGATCAAGCAACGATATGTATCAAACAACATATATATCTAAAATAACTTTTTTTTGTTTAGATACCTATAGATATTTGATGGTGATAATTTTTTTCATGAATAAACTTCTTAGAAAAGCCTTACAAAATGACGTTCAAATCATCCCTTTATGAGTTTGTTGCATGCTTAAAAGTAAATTTCCACTAAAAAAATGTTCGTTAGTTTGATATGTGAATTTGCCCAAAAGCCTTGACAGCTTGGAGGTACTGTAGCAAAGTTAGGATTTCTGTAAAATACCGATGGCTTTAAATGACCCATGGAGGATGTTTCTTGATTTTGGCCTAGGCGTAGCTAGGGCTACAAATAAACTGAGCTGCTAGCAAGTAGCTTGTAGCTTGTCTCGTCAAGGGTTCGGCTAAGCTCGCAAAAGCTAGGCTCATTTCTGTAGGCTCGACTTGTTAATAAATTAACTTGGCTCAACTCATTAATAGAAAAAACTTTAAGACTCAAAGGCCCTATTCGTTTCCCAGTTTAGTTTTAGTTTTAGTTTTAATGACATCATCATTTCTCTCATTTCTCTCTCTATCTGTCTCCACTCATTACACTTTATGACATCATCAAAACTAAACTAAACTATCTAACCAAACGCAGCCAAAATGATTTTGTCATTCTTTTCTATCTGATGACACAAATTTCTCCAGTAATGGGTCTAGGTTTAGCCTTCCTGTCTACTAGTGTAAATAACATTTAGGAACTTGCTCATCATGTGACAGTAAACCCAGTGCTCTTTATCTATGGTGTTAGAGCCACGTGGTATTGTCAATTTTTATAAGGAAACCTCGTCAATAATGAAACTATTGTTAAAGCTGCAAATTGATATCTTGCATGCAGTTTTCCGGCAATTAACAGGTAGATCATTTTATTACTGGATGTCTATCATTTACGGAGTATTTGAGTTGATTGTGTTATTTGTCCTTCTTTTGTGCGTTATATATTTTTCCAATTGTATAAATGCACATGTTAGCTTGTAATCTTTATTAATGATGGGGTTGTTATTCTTACTAAAAAAGCAAAAACAACATTGAAGAACTTTGTTGAAAAAGTTGCCAAGACGGGCAGCTCTCAGCTTTTGTCGAGCATTGAGGTTGAAATGCCGCACCACTAAAATTTGGCACTGGCCCACCCATTCGGAAAGGCATCCTGATTGGCTGATTCCTGACTTCTTGGCTGTTCTCCACAATCCACAATAGCTTTAATTATGCGTAGAAATAATTGTTCCTTGTCCTCAATATTTTTTGCTTTTCACTGAGGACATCTCTTTTGTTTGACCGGAGATAAATAGATGAGATATGAAATCTCATGAAATATAGGTGAGATATGAAATCCTTGGAATATTGCTCATAATATCATTGGATAGAAAAAATTCATATCCGGTGCTTGTGTTTGACGGGATATAGCCAGTGAAAAGTATTTTTTTGTACTAAAATGAGGAAATCCCATCCAAATTCCCTTCCATAAGACTTAAAATGACAAAGGCAATCCTCGAGATAGCTAATGGAAGCCAAGAGTCATGTGTAGCTGAAGGAGGTTCTATGGCGCAAACTATTCATGAGGAATCTAACACTACATCGTTCTCGGACGTAGATAGCAGAGTGCCATTTCCCCACAACAAACCCCTATTTTTCACTTCTCACATAAATGGTGTGGAACTTAAAACGGGCATTCTTGGATGGAGGACCATCAATCAACATCATGCCCCTCAAAACGCTGAAGAAGTTTGGTATCCCAGAACTGCGAATAATAAAATCCATAATGGGTGTCATTGGATTTGGTGGAGAGAAGAAACCATCCTTGGGTTACATCATAGTGGACCTCACGGTGGGACTTATTCGTGCAGCAACTAAGTTTAACATTATTGATGGCTAGACTAACTATCACATAATCCTAGGGAGATCTTGGATGCACAAGTATGTAGCGGTGCCATCGAGCTACCACTAGTGCCTTAAAGGTATTAGGGCTGGAAAGAAGGTCATTATCACATCCACAGAGAAGCCTTTTGATGCTCACCTTTATGACGTTGTGTATTTTTCTGAAATCGAGGAGGCCTACAGAGCAGTTGTGGCTAAGTGTTAGCACTTTGATCTTTCAAGCATGCTACACTGAACTTAGGGTGGCACCTTGCACGCAACTTAATCAGCAAGGACTAAGGCATGAGTAGGAGGCATGCTGTGACAAAGTGACTTCATAGTGTTGGCCGGTGTCAGTACTAGTCCCATTATCGAGTATGCTAAGATGGTTGCACGTGAAGGCCCAAGAATTATTGTGGCATGGATGCATGAAGTTGTAGATAACTTATGGGGCAAAACAATCAAAAATTCGGCTAAGGCATTGAGCTGGGGTGAATCACGAATTTGGCTAAGGCATGGATAAGAGCGGGCAGTTATTGGCGGTTTCATTCTGCACATGTTGCTGGTAGCTTGGACAGGTGTCCCCAAGCAGAGCCGGTGGTTATCAGTAGTTATTTCTAGCAAGCTGTGGACAATAAGGACTGGCAGTTACGTTTATGTGTTGGCAGATTCTGGGTAAAGGCAGCACACCCTTAAGGCAGTTGGGCGTGTCAATTGCAGATCATGGGTGCTGCCCATGATCTCCTGTATGCTTTATTCATGTTTTTCTTATTGCAAGCCTATTTAGGCACAACATTTTCGAGTCTAAGGCAGAGAGATGTTCTGTCTAGCACTTTAAGGTGTTTTCCTTGTATTGTTGGTGCAATAAAGGTTGGGACGGTTCCCGTAAACGGTGTGTGCTTGCTAGGCATTCATTTATACTTTGTGTGTGTGTGTGTGTGTGTGTGTAAACACTTGTTGTTTGACACAAAGTTGATGGGAACTTGGTGCCATCACAGGAAAAATTCAGTGTTGGTTTTTAGCCCCGTGACAGTTTGGTATCAGAGCTCCGGGTTGGAGCAATGGTGAATGCTGTGATGGATGCACTGCGGGAACGTTTAACACAATTGGAAAAACTTGTTGGTGCTGACAAATCTGATGAGGAAGTCACTTTGGTTGATCTTTTAGATGCCGTGTTGAATTCGATCGATTCTCATAAATTGGCTCACGAAGCACACGTCACTTAGACCGAAGCCAAGTTCATAGAGGTGATGGCAGATGTGACAAAACTCTCAGACATTATGAAGGAAAAAGTTTCCTACGTGGAGTCAGACTTGTTGCTGGTAAAGAGGGCCTTTCTTGGTTAATCAGATGGTTTCAAAAATCATGTTAATATGAAGGTTCCCAAACCAAAGGCTTTCGGTGGTGCCCGAAATGCTAAGGAGTTGGAAAACTTCCTTTGGGACATGGAGCAGTATTTTCTTGCTGCTCATGTGCCAGAGGGAGAGAAAGTGACGATTACAGCGATGTATCTCACGGGAGATGCAAAACTCTGGTGGAATACTCGATTGGAGGATGAAGTTCGTCCAAAGATTGAGACATAGGAGATGTTGAAAAAGGAACCTAAGGAAAAGTTCCTTCCTTGCAATTCTTCGTGGATTGCGAGGGAATCACTGAAACGATAAAAGTACACTGGTACGGTGCGAGATTATGTGAAAGAATTCAGTTCTTTGATGCTGGATATCAAGAACATGTCAGAAGAGGATAAGTTGTTCAACTTTATGTTGGGTCTGCAGAATTGGGCTCAGTTGGAACTACGAAGGCTGGGAGTCAAGGACTTGTCATCGGCTGTTGCTGCTGTCGACAATTTGGCGAATTTCAAACTGACTAGTAAATTCAATTCTTCTGAATCTAGCAGTTTAAAATTGAAAGATAAGAACAAGAGAGAGATGAGAAGAAAGCCGGTTCGAAGAAGTGGGAAAAGCGTCAGAAATCCAAGCCCGTGGAGGATGGACAAATGATAAGACAAAAGGAATTTCAACAAAGGTTGCTTCATTTGCCAAGGGCCCCGTCGGGCTAGAGATTGCCCCAAACATGAAAAGCTTAACGCTATTTGCTTAGATGAAAAGAAAGGAGGGGATCCTGACTCGGATAATCATGTCCATGTCAACTCTTTGCAATTGCTGAACATGATTCATGCTGCCAAGGCTTCACCCTTGCAGCGATCAGGTTTGATGTGCATTAAAGTGATGCTTTGTAATACTGATGTGTTGGCCATGGTGGACACAGGGGCCACACACAATTTTGTTTCAGAAGGGTTAGCGCAGTCGCTCGGATTTAAAGTTATCGAAAGTTCCAATAGAATCAAGATAGTGAATTCCACTTCACAATTTGTGCATGGAACAACAAGTAACATCTCTTTGAAGGTTGGTAACTGGAACGGGCGGGTTGACTTAATGGTGTATCCACTTGATGACTTTGAACTCATATTGGGGAATGAGTTCTTCTTGGCTGCAAAAGTGGCTGTGATGCCACATCTCAGTGGGATTTTGATTGCTGATGGGAAACAACCCTATTTTGTGTCGCAACACTCAAAGGATAAGCGAATCAGAGAAGGGACGGGTGGTTGGCTATCGGTAATTCAAGTACAGAAAGGGCTAAAGAAGGGCGAAGCAACTTATCTTGCGGCACTGGTTGAGATTAAGCCAGATGTGCAAGCAGAAGTTTCAGACAAAGTGGCTGGGTTGTTGAAGGAGTTTTCAGATGTGATGCCTGATGAATTTCCAAAGCCCCTCCCTCTTAGGGGTGCTACGGATCATAAGATTGAGCTGGTACCAAGTGGTAAGCCTCCGACAAAAGCCCCTTATTGGATGTCTCCTTTGGAACTTGTTGAATTGAGGAAGTAGTTGACAGAATTTCTTGATGCTGGCTTGGTGTAGCCCTCTAAAGCTCCTTATGGTGCCCGAGTATTGTTCCAAAAGAAGCAGGATGGGTCTTTGCAAATGTGTGTGGACTATCCGGCGCTGAACAAAGTTACTGTGATGAACAAGTATCCAGTCTCGTTGGTGACTGATCTCTTTGATCGGCTTTGCAAAGCTTCCTACTTCACAAAGTTGGATCTCTGCTTGGGCTACTGGCAGGTCCGAGTTGCGGAGGGCGATGAGGCAAAGACCACGTGCGTTACTCGATATGGTTCCTTTGAGTTTCTAGTTATGCCTTTTGTTCTTACGAATGCCCCTGCTACATTTTGCAATTTGATGAATGATATCTTTTATGACTGTGTCGATCGATTTGTAGTCGTGTACTTGGATGATATTGTCATTTATAGTGAGTCTTTGGAAGACCACTTGACCCACCTTAGAGATGTGCTATCTAGATTAAGAAAGCACAAGTTGTATGTAAATATGGAAAAGTGTGAATATGCCCAGCGGGAAATTAGATTTTTGGGGCATATAATCAGTAAGGGTCAATGTAAAATGGATAAGTGGAAAGTCCAAACAATTTTGGACTGGACACCGCCTACCAAAGTGTCTGAATTACGTTCTTTCTTGGGTTTGGCTAATTATTATCGGAAGTTCATCCACAACTACTCTAAGAAAGCGGCGCCTTTGACGGAGTTGCTTAAGAAGGAACATAATTGTCAGTGGGATGCGGGCTGTCAAGAGGCATTTGAAAAGCTTAAAGTTGTGGTGGCAAGTGAGCCGGTGCTACGATTGCCCAACTTTGAGTTACCTTTGAAGTTCACACAAATGCATCAGATAAAGCTATCTGAGGGGTGCTGGTTCAGAAGAGTCATCCAGTAGCCTTTGAAAGCCGGAAGTTGAATGATGTGGAGCAGAGGTACTCTGCTCATGAGAAGGAAATGATGCCAGTGATACATTGCTTGATAACCTGGCGGGTTTTACTTGCTCAGGATGAAGTTTCTGGTATTGATGGACCATGTTGCTAACACCATTTTCAAGGTGCAAAAGAAAATTTTCCCTGGGCAAGCCCATTGGCAGGAATACTTGGAAGAGTATGATTTTGAGTGGAAGAATAAGCCAGGATGACACAATCAGGTTGTCGATGCACTTAGTCGCAAGGAACTACAAGAGTATGTGGCTGCTATCACACAGATTGAGTTAGATTTTGCGGACAAAATTCGGGAGAATGCCAAGACAGATGCTAAGTATTAACGGTTGGTTAAGCAAGTCTAGGAAGGCACTGTTCGTAGATATTGGCTTGAGGACGACCTTCTCCATGCGAAAGGAGATAGGTTATATGTCCCTGTAATTGGGGGTTTGACACAAGCGTTACTAAGAGAAACACATGATCCACAGTGGGCTAGACATCCAGGAAGGCATCATATGTTGGTGTTATTATCAAGATCTTATTACTGGCCAAAGATGGAGGATGATGTGGAACCCTATGCCAAAACTTGCTTGGTTTGCCAACAAGACAAGACAGAGCACAAGAAAGAAGCCGGGCTGTTGCAACCTCTACCAGTTTCTGAGAAACCATGGGTATGTGTATTTATGGATTTCATTATTGGTTTACCTAAAGTTGATGGTATGTGTTTGATTATGATGGTTGTTGATCGTTTCTCTTAGTATGTTGTTTTTATTCCTGCACCACATGAGTGTCATGCTGAAGTTGCTGCTGACTTGTTTTATAAGTTTGTCGTTAAATATTTTGGGTTGTCGAAAGATATTGTGAGTGATAGGGATACGAGATTCACTGCTCAGTTCCGGACGGTTTTGTTCAACTTGATGGGTTTTGAGTTGAAATTTTCCACAACAAATCACCCAAAGACCGATGGACAGACAGAAAGGGTTAATACGCTGTTGGAGGAGTACTTGAGGCATTATGTCACAGCAAGTCAAAAGAATTAGGTGGAGTTGCTGGATAGTGCTCAGTTTTGCTATAATTTGCACATAACGTTAGCAACAGCCCCTTACTCCTCATGAGGTGGCAAGGACTCATACGGGCAGTAGGTGTCCCGCTGCAAACAGATTTGCTTGAGCTAAGCAGGAATTGCTTGAGGAAGCTAAGGATAGCTTATCAAAGGCGGTAAAACAAATGAAGAAGTATGCGGATCAAGGAAGGAGGCCACTTGAATTCCTGGTTGGGATAAGGTGTTGCTGAAACTTACTCCCTAAATTCGAAAGAAAATCAATAGCAAAACAAGACATCATGGCTTGATTCTACGATACGATGGTCTATTTGAAGTTATAAAGAAAGTAGGGAATGTTGCTTATCGGTTGAAGCTGCTGGACAGGTTGAAGGTTCATCCAACATTTCACGGTAGTTTTCTGAAACCATACCATGAGGACTTGGTGAATTTGGGAAGGAAACAAGTGAAGCAGGTGCCTCTGGTAATTCAGAAATAGTTTGATCATGGGGTTGAAAGAATTCTGGACCACAAGATTGAAGGGCAAAGAAAGAAAAATAGGAGAACCTTTTATTTGGTGAACTGGGAAAATAGCCCCGACCGGGAGGCTTCATGGGAAAAGGTGGAGACTCTATGGCAGTTCGAAAAGAAAGTGGAGGAGTACCTACAAACCTTACCGACGAGGATGTCGGCCTCTTCTAGTGGGGGTGGTTTGTTAGCACCTTGATCTTTCAAGCGTGCTACACTGAACTTAGGGTGGCACCTTGCACCCAAGTTAATCAAAGAGGACTAAGGCATGAGTAGGAGGCATGCCGTGACAAGGTAACTTCATAGTGTTGACCAGTGTCAGCACTAGTCCCGTTATCGAGTATGCTAAGATATGTAGCCCCAATTTTGACCCGGGAAATCTCTCGAGCATTCCTAATGATGAAATGGACCAACCACCGATATACTTCTCTCTCTAGCTCTATTCAGCCATTTCTAGTTTATACACTTCATCTTCATCATCCAATTCAACCACAATCAACCAAACCCACTTTATCCAAGCCAAAGTCACCATTCTAGCTCCAAATCAAATATTTCATCATTCATGCTTTCTTACTGAGTTTTGTGTATTCTGGAAGTCCTTGAGTGCTCTATTTATACCCAATTATTATCTTGTTTGGTTCATCAATAAGCTTTGAATCCATGTTGGTACGATCATTTGCTCCGTTAAGCCATCAAAACATCATTTTCAAGCAGTTCACACTGTATCAAACAGATTTCCAGTAAGATAGAAGCATCACGAGCATGTGTGGATGAGTTGGGTTTGAGCGATCAAACCCTCTTTGAGCGCTCAAACCCCTATTAGAGGATCAACTTGGTTTGTTTTTTTGTTTGTTAGTAGTGCCACTTCTAGTTACTTTGCTATTGTTAATCATGTACTAATATTGTTGTTTGCTGTTTTGTGTCTTTATTAGTTCACATTTGCATTCTATCATCACTCATGTAGTTCACTGATCACAAGCATACACCGTAATCCATTGTCGTGCTTATCATCGTTACTTGGCTCCTATCCCCCATTCCCCATTATTTGCTCAAAGTTTAATTGCATTCATTTCATACGGTCCCACAAAAGCTTAGTAGATACCGGTCTTTGAACCGGGCGAGGGGGGTACCGTAAAATCCTTCCCCTTTCGTAACCGAGCTCCCGAACCTAATATAGTATGGTGATGATGGGCAGGTTTAAACCTTATACTAAGAATGAGGCATGAGTCAATCGAGTTCGGCTCCTCGAGGACAATCCACTAAAACCCGGGGGTGACTCCGAATAGATAAGAAATCTCCAGAGGGGTGTCCACAAGATGGTTGCACGTGAAGGCCAAAGAAATATTGTGGTATGGATGCATAAAGTTGCAGCTAGCTTGTGAGACAAAACAATCAGAAATTCGGCTAAGGCATTGAGTTGGGGTGAATCACGAATTTGGCTAAGACATGGATAAGAGCGAGCAATTATTAGCAGTTTCATTTTGCACATGTTGTTGGCAGCTTGGACAGGTGTCCCCAAGCAGAGCAGGAGGTTATCAACAGTTATTTTCAGCAAGTTGTGGACAGCAAGGCTTGGCAGTTATGTTTATGTGCTGGCAGATTCTGGGTAAAGCCAGCACAGCCCTAGGGTAGTTGGGGGTGTCAACTGCAGATCATTGGTGCTGTGCATGATCCCCTATATACTTTATTCACGTTTTTTCTAATTATATGCCTTTTTAGGCATAACATTTTGGAGTATAAGGCAGAGAGATGTTTTGTCTAGTACTTTAAGGTGTTTTCCTTGTTTTGTTGGTGTAATAAAGGTTGGGACGGTTCTCGTAAACGTTGTGTGCTTGCTAGACGTTCATTTATACTTTGTGTGTGTGTGTGTGTAAACACTTGTTGTCTGAGGCCAAGTTGCTGGGAACTTGGTGCCATCACGGGAAAAATTCAGTGTTGGTTTTTAACTCCGTGACACTAAGCCTCAAGGAGTAAAAATCCCAAAACGAAGCTATCAAAGATGAAAAGCTAGAATCGTTAGTCGCAAAGTGTACACCAACAGTGGTTGGAAGCTCAACCCCACGCAAAGTCATATGGACTAGCAAAGGGGGAAAGTCGTATACCACTTATGACGGTGTGAGGGTTAGTTAGCACCTATAAGATTTCTAAACCCCGCAACGAGGAGGGGATTGGAGTGGAACCTAAAATGGTTGAGAAACTTGATCCAGCCCCTGAATGTATGCAAGATGGACCAAAACCTCAGCTTGAAGAGCTTGAGGAGGTAAATTTGAGAATTGGAGAAAGAACCGCGAGGCCTGTCTTTATCAGCAAATCCATCGCTTTTGAAGACAAGGCAAAGATGGTGGATCTGTTACACAAGTACAATGATATTCACATGGCATCATGACAAAATGCCTGACTTGGACCCAAAACTTGTAAGCCACCACCTCGATGTGTTTCCTAACTCCAAAACAGTCAAACAGCCATAGTGAAAATACCATCCTGATCTGGAGGAAAAGATTAAGGAAGAACTATAAAAATTGAGAAGTGCTGGCATTATTCGGCCAATCCAGTACCCAACATGGTTGTGTAATATCGTGCCAGTGAAGAAGAAAAATGGCCAAATAAGGGTCTTGTAAGATTTTTGCAGCCTTAACTGTAACTACTCGCCCCCACCTAGCAAAAAAATTGTTTGCTTTGGCCACCCAAGCTCCTTGGACTTCCCAGTAGGTCACCCATCCCTAGATTGCTCCAAGGTGAGCATGCTTAACTGTGAAGTACCAACGAACTTTGACGCCTGCACAGCTTTAAAAGGCTTTGTGCAAGTTTGGGCATGATCTATTCTCTTATATATTAGAACTCTGTTGAATCCAGGTGGTCATGGGCTATCACGTTAACAAGGCTTGTCCGAAGGATGAAATGCTGCTCCCTCACATTGACACTCTTGTCAACACGACCTCTAGTCAAGATTTTTTCCTTCATGGACTATTTTAGTGGTTACAACCTGATTAAAATGGAACAAGAGGACGCAGAAAATATGGCTTTTAGAACCCCCTTGGAAAATTTCTTCTATACTGATGCCTTTTGGGTTGATGAATGATGGCACAATGTACCAATGTGTGATGATGGCTATGTTTCATGATATGATACATCATACTGTGGAAGTTTATGTTGATGATTTGGTTGCCAAATCGAGATATAAGACGGATCATTTACGCGACCTTAAAGGGTGTTCAAGAGGTGAAGAAATTTTAGCATGAGAATGAACCCCCTCAAAAATTTGCTCGTTTGGGGTTGCTTCGGGTAAATTTCTAGGATTTTTGGTCCACAGGCATGGGATTGATGCAGATAAGTAAAAAATTTGCTCGATTACTAGCATGTTGCCTCCTCGTTCCCAGCGAACCCTTAAAGGATTCCCGAGGAAGGTGTCATACATTAGGAGGTCCATTCCAGCTTTGGTGGAGATCATCGCACCGTTCAGTGATTTGTTAAAAGAGAAAGCAAAGTTTGAATGGAAAGATAAACATCAACTGGCATTCGAGCAGGTCAAGGCCGTGCTCGCAAAACCTCAAACGATGGTTTCACCACAGAAGGGCAAGCCCCTAATCCTGTACCTAACCTCTACTTCACAATCAATAGAGGCATTGCTATCTCAGGTGGTTAAAGGTGCCAAACGTCCTGTCTATTACATAAGTAGAAAGGTTCAAGGAGCATAAAAAAGATATACGCCTGTCGAGTGTCATTGCTTGGCCTTGGTTTTAACGGGCGCCATTATTTTTTCTCGTTCAAAATTCAACTAGTTACAAAGAGCGATCCCATTCGGTATCTCCTCTCACAGCCAGCCTTAACAGGAAGGGCTGAAACGTGGCTACTTGCCTTAGCTGAATTTGAAATCACTTGTGTTGCTCCTCGAGCGATCAAATGCAAACCTCTCACAAATCTGTTGGCCCATTTTCCAGGTGGGGAATGTGAACCGTTAGAAGAATCACTTCCAGGAGATGGCTTTGAAGCATTAGTGACTAGCCCTAAATAAGAGGTCTAGACCTTATGCTTCGACGGGGCAACAAGAGGCAATACTGTTGGAGTGGGAGTAACTTTGCAGAGTGATAAAGGGGAGAAGGAGTATTTGTCATATAAGCTTACCTTCCAATGTTCTACCAATGAAGCCAAATATGAAGCCATGATGCTAGGGCTGCTCGTGGCCAAAGAAAAAGGGATTAAGCGCCAGAATCGTGGGGGATTCAAAATTGATAATTCTACAAAGCAAAGGCCCCTATGCCCTGAAAGAAGCAAACCTCGCGCTGTACAGGGCAACTGTTCAAAGACTAAGGGATTATTATGTCAATATCATTATCGTTCATAAGCCAAGGTCCGTATTCCCTTTATCTAGTCTTTATGGTGCAAGGAGGCGCGAAGACAGAATTTGAAGGAAGCACAGTCACGATTGAGATTACCAAGAGAACTAAATCCTCTAGAGGAAAGTGTTCAGACCACAAGAAAGGATTGGCGTGACCCAATTATATGACAGATCACGACCGGGGAAGGAGATGTTACCATCATGTTGGCTCGGTTCGCTCTATTGAAGGGGGAATTGTACTTTCGCAGCCCTTAGGGTTGGATCGCGAGGTATAGAATGGCTCAATGCAAAGGCTAATTCATGAGAAGATCTGTGGAGAAAATGAGATTGCGCTGTACAGAATGGCTCAACGCCAAGGCTATGGTTGGCCTAAGATGAAAGAGGATACTACAGCTATGCTCAGAGATTGTCCCAACTGTACACTTCATGAAATTGAGCATGAATATTTCTTTTTTGAAGAAGAAACAGATTGGAGACAAAAATACATTGATTTTTTTGAAAGAAGGAGCCTATTTGTGAATCGCAATGACATAAGAGAAGTGCAGCGCTGTGAAAAAAAGTACTTAGTTGAGAACAGCCAACTGTTCAGAAAGGGCCTCAACCATATCCCTCTCAAATGTCTATCTAATGTTGAAGCTGAAGAAGTCTTGGATAAGAACCATGAGATGGAGCACCAAGGGGAAGAAAGTTGTATGGGCAGATCACTCACTTGGGTTACTATTGGCCAAGAATGGAGAGGGATTGCAAGCACCATGTTCGTAGGTGCCACGCGTGCCAAAAACATGGGGATAAGGTGAAGCACCTTCTGTCGAGCTTCATCATATTCCAGCACCATACCCTTTTCGCACTTGGGCAATGAACATGATTGGCCCAATCTACCCCAGCTCAGAGGAAATCAATGGATTCTGGTGGCTACAGAGATTTCCACGAAGTGAGTGGAAAAAGTTCCTTTAAAGAATGCAACTGGCGCAACGGTGGCTAATTGAGTCAAGGAAAACATAATATGTAGGTTTGGTATACCAAAGGTAATTCTCTCCGATAATGAAACCCCTTTCGTTAACAGAGAAGTGAAGAAGTTGCTCAATTCTTATGAGATTGAACAAAAGACCTCGACGCCACATTATCCTCAACGGAATGGACAGGCGGAGGCCACAAACAAGATGACCATTTGAATACTCAGTAAACACTTGGATAAGAAAGGAGGGTCTTTGGCTGAGCATCTTCCAGTTGCCCTTTAGGCATACCAAACTGCCAAGAGAAAGTCTACGCGAATGAGCGTATTCAGTTTGGTATACGGTGCAGAAACCGTGTTACCAGTGGAGATTAGTGAGCCATCTGCACAACTCGTGCTGGCCACAAAAGTCACAGAAGGAAAGCGAAGGGCTGATCTCGAGGCATTGGAGGAAAGAAGGGATATCGTGGCTGAGAATCAGGAGAAGTATTAGTAGTTTGTGGCCAAGTTCTACAACAAAGGGGTGATCGCGAGGGAGTTTAAAGTTGGTGACCTAGTTTGGACATCAGTCCCTCGGGTCATGCGAAACCTTAAGCTCCCTAAGTTTACACCAAAGTGGGAAGGCCCCCTATCAAGTGATCAAAGCTGCCGAAAGCGGGCATTATAGGCTCGAGAGAGTCAGCGACGGGTTCCTCACTGGACCTATCAACGCGAAGTACATCAAAACGTACCACCCCTGAAATGTTATTTCAATTTTCCTCCGTTTAAGTTTATTTCAATTTCAAGTTGTCTTGTTTACACTCGTTCGCGATCAATGTAGACTAGGGATGGTCAGCCGCCACCCTTAAATTGATTATGTGAATGAATTTATGAATGAGAAGCTTATCCTTTCAATTTCGAATGATGTTTCCATGAATTATGATTATATTCATTTCATGTTTGATCAAATAATTGAAAAATAAAAATAAGGAATAAATGAGCAATACACGCACACATAAAGGTGATCTCGCGACACTGTTCTATTGAATTTAGGTGAAATTCATTTGTTACAAGGCAAAACGGTATGAGTAAAATACTGGCTCGTGTTTTGGTTTTTATTCATGATGAAAGGGTGGATTGATTACGCTATGTATCTTGAATACAGTTCCAATGTCAGCCCTCACGATGGCCCTGTTTCACAAATAAGTGAACTCTTTAATACAAATAAGTATTAAAACCCAAAAGGGAAGTAGCACAAAATGCTCACGGCACCAATGGGTGTTAGCATTTTCACGAAGAAAGTGAACTCTTTACCAGGAGGTATTAAGAAACCTAATAAAGCGAATAGCATTCGCACAAAAAGCCCACGACATCAATAGATGCTAGCATTTTTATCAAAACTTTCAAGTTGCACAAAAATTGTGTGATAGAAGTTTCTTTATAATCTTGAATTGTGAAACCTCTTGCAATAGTAGGGGCTTCCATGAAGTAAGCCAGTTGCTAACAGGGCTAAAGCTCATAAAATTATTAGCAAGACCTCCTGGCGAGATAAGTGAGGAATGAAATAGATGAGCAATCTTAGTACGTATACAAAAAACATCAAGCAATTAATAAACAAGAACATGAATTCTATACTTCTCATTCACAAAAAGTTTTCTTAAGTGCAAGAAGAATGATTTTCCAAAAGGGTAATTACACTTTTGCTTCCGAAAGGAAAAGAGATCTAGGGAGCGGTTGGAGTTCTGCCAAGCATCTGAATGTCAGGGAGAACTGGGTCGTGATTAACCAATGGAAGTCTAGTGACCTCCGCCAGGGTCTTGTGCTCTTCAAGCAACACTGCATGATTGGCCTCGAGCTTAGCGAGTTTATCCTTGGCTTCAGTGATCATTTCCTCACTCTTTTGTAGAGCATAGGCATTTGGATGCGATCTTTTTGTGGATTGAGCCTTCGCAAGGTAATCATGAAGCCAGGGAAGGCTCAAGTTTAATTTCTCAAGGTCTGTAATAGACTTTGCGGCATCCCTGTATCTCCTATCGGTGAAGTCCACTATTCTTATTACCTATAGACAAGAGATGATTTCACATAGGGCGTCAAGCATCCACCCACCTATGAGATGGCTCAAGGAAAAATTGGCAAAGGTGGCTGGATGTTGCTTCTCCAGGGCTTTGAGCATCTTCAGATTTTTGGTCTTGACGCGTTAGGGCCTCTCGAGCTTGGCATCCGAATAAAGATAGAATGAAGAGAATTCAAGGACTTCTTCTTCATAATCAGGGACGTCTATTGTCGTTTCCAGACGGCCATCATCTGTGAAATTCAGCTATAGGTCAGAAGTTTGGCTCAACGTTAGTGAAAGATATATGATTAGCCTTAGAAAAGGAGACGCGGAATGGAGTATCCCCAAGCTCGTCAAAAGTATCGTTATTAGTCATACGTTTTACTTTCGGATCTTCGTCATCTCTTTCAGCAAGGTCCTCCCTCTCCTCATTAGCTCCATCACTCACCACCTCCACCTGCTTCGAAGAGGTAATAAGGGTCTATTGAGTGGTGGAGGGTTGTTGACTGCTTTCTGGGTCTCGCAGAGGAGTTTTTGTCATTTTAGTCCTACCAGCATCCGCTGAAGCCTTGCTTGTAGACGTTTGGATCCCTCCTGCTCTTGTGACTCGACCTCAACCCCACCCTGGTCAACAAAAGCATAGATTTTATGATCTTTTACTGCCAGATCAGATGATTGAAGAATATATTCTGGAGTAGGGGATATGTCATCAAGAGAATTGATCTCCTCTGCTGCTTTTGCATTAATCTCTTCGTTGATAGCTTCCTTCTCTTCCTTCTCCTCCTACTGCTCATGTTCCAAATTTTCAAAGTCTAGTACCCTCTATGTGGAATGCTCATGATTGTTGTTGAGGGAGGAGTAACAGAAGGAATATCTCCTTCAACTTGCTCTTCGACTTCTAGCGCAATAGCTCTCGCAATGTCAAGAGAGTTAAACTCATCCACCTTTGCTGTAGCTGGCCTTGCAATACTTTCATGAGCAGCGTCTAATCCCATTAGGGCGCTTTTTCTTTAACCAGATGAGCTAGATGGTGTATGTGGCACGACAATAGGAGAACTAGGTGAAGCTTGACTCTTCACAGAGGTAACCTCTGCGGGGACAACCAGGGCAGTAGCAACATTGTCGCAACGAGGAGTCAAACTCGCAATAGACAAACCCTCATCTCCAGATACTGTGCTCTTAGCTGCACCCAAAAAAAGGGAGGGGGGGGGGGGGGGGGGGGAGGAGAGAAAAATATGTTATACCAAGCAAAAAAAGGTAACTACAGAGCAAAGGAGAAATAACAAACAGAAGTTCCCAATCGTCTAAAAATTCAAAGTGGGGCACGAAGGAAAACACTTGAGTATGTCTCAAAAACAGAAGGGGCACCAAAAGATTATGAGATAGCTGCTAGCTCTAATAACCCAGAAGAAAAATAAATTTTTTTGAGCCTTTATCCTTTCTTTGTCAAGCCCAAAGCCTTGGCCCCGTTATAACATGGACAAAGTCCTTTTAGATTGAAAAGCGCAGCTTGATAGCGAGAATCTAGTGGGAATAGCATAATTTCCCTTGAAGATCAAAAGTCAAAGCATTGTACAACACTAGCATCCGCTAGAAGCAAAAAATCCAAAGGGGGGCACCTCAGATCCTCATCAGCAACCCGGGGGCATAGGTTCACTATAAGAATTCTTGTGTTTTTATAAAATAATCAATTTAAATGAACATCATTTGATGGAGTGAAACAATTTCACATGTTTATGACAATTTCAAACATCAGTTGTGGGGCACGTTTTTCTATTTCCCTAATTCTCGAGTCTGGTCTTTCAGGTCAACATAGTCCTGTTAGAGTCCATTTTTTTTGTCACAAGATCGATCCAGGAAAAAAAATAAAAAAATAAATCACGTCTACCCAATTCATGAGTAGCCAATCTCCTCCTTGTCAGGGGCACCTTCAGAGAAGTCACTCTTTTAAGTCTGTTAAGTAAGCCTAGTCTTGTCGAAATCTACCCCCTTTGAGTAGGCCATCTCCGCCCAAATCAGAGGCATCTTTGTAAAGTCGCTCGAATCATCTAGGCCATGTCCAAATTCATACAAGGTTTTTTTATTTTTTATTTTTTTATTTTTGTCCAGTCGACCCTTGGTGGTCTAGATATTCTTAAACTCGTGGAAGACGATTTCAACACACGGAAGAGCCTATGTTTGGATAAACAAGTCAATGGATTCAGAACTGAAGCTTGTCATTTATTGGGGCACATTTGTCCAAGACTGGGGCACATCAGCTCAACGCCATCTACTAGGAGAAGCACAAGATTGGGGTATGAAAGCTCAAAAAGCTCAAGCCTTGACAGAAAGTCAAAAAGCCTAAGAGCTCAAAGTTTTGATCAAAAGCAACCTTAAACCCAAAACCCTGTTAAAAAGGAAAAACAGTAAAGCAAAAAGAGACACGCTATTGCGCCATCTACTTTCTAAAAAAGGGAATGTTGTCATTGTGTCGTAAAGTGTTGAAATCTAAGTCTCATGCACAACTTTTCAATTAATCGTCCTTCGGGACATATTTTTCGGTCAGTCATTCTTCAAGACAATTTTTCAATCAATCGTCCTTTTGGACATTTCTCACCCCAATGTTTGGGATACATTTCTCACTCAGTTTTTGAAATAAATTTCTCACTCAATTTTTGAAATACATTTCGCACTCAGCTTTTGAAATACATTTTACATTCAATTTTTGAGATACATTTCTTACTCTCAATTCTTTAGATGCATTTCTCTCCCAATGTTTTGAGATACATTTTCACACTTAGGTTTCGGGATATATTTCTTACCTAGTATTTTGAGATATATTTCTCCGATAAATTTCTCACCCAGTGATTTGAAATGGATCTTCCTAAGTAATCATAAATTTTAAGTCCTTGATGGCGTTAATTTTTTTATAAAAAAAAGAAAAACAATTTTTACGGTGATGATTTTCCAAAAATCATCTTCATGTTTCAAAAAACCCTCAATGGTGATCATTTTCTAAAAAATCATTTTATGGTGATGATTTTCCAAAAATCATCTCAATGTTTCAAAAAACCTCATTAATGGTGATGATTTTCAAAAAAATCATTTTCGTGTTGCAAAAACCCTCTATGGTGATAAAAATCATTTTTAGGTTTCAAAAATCCTCTACGGTGATAAATCATTTTTATGATAATGATTTTCAAAAAATCATTTTCATGTTTGAAAAATCCTCTATGGTGATAAAAGTCATTTTATGATAATGATTTTCCAAAAAAAATCATTTTTGCAAAAACACTCTATGGTGATAAAAATCATTTTATGATAATGATTTTCCAAAAAATCATTTTCATGTTGCAAAAAACCCTCTATGGTGATAAAAATCATTTTATGATAATGATTCTCCAAAAAAATCATTTTCAGGTTGCAAAAACCCTCTATGTGGATAAAAATCATTTTATGATAATGATTCTATAAAAAATCACTTTCATGTTTCAACAACCCTCTATGGTGATAAAAATCATTTTATGATAATGATTTTCCAAAAAATCGTGTTGCAAAAACCCTCTATGGTGATAAAAATCATTTTATGACAACGATTTTTCAAAAAATCATTTTCATGTTTCAAAAGCCGTCAATGGTATTCAAAAAATCATTTCAATTTCCTAACATCCTCAATGGTATTTATCAAAATCCTCAAAGGTATTGAAATTCGTGATTTCACGTGAACATGCATCATTCGTTTTTCTCTCGGCCTAAGTCATCATGGGCCAAAATCAGTGTTTTAAAAAACATACAAATTTGCCCCCGGACTACATTGGTTTGATCCTTACAATAAGGTACGTAGGCAGCTTGAAAAAGCGCGACCACATGCATTGAATGTTTACATGTTTGTTTTTGCTTAAGGATACCCAGGACGCCGAAATTAGGTTGTCTATGCCTTTGACGCGACTCGGATCACACAATGATATCAAGTCTCGTCAAAGAGGGGCAGCTGTAGACACCCCAATTTAAAAAGGGCCAGTTGCTATAGGGTCTACTATAGCTATTTTCTAACACTTCTAGTCCACCTAACATTTTCCTAACACATCCAGTCCACTCATGCATCCAAAATACGACTATACCCCTAGCCAGTTGTTGGAGCTTTTAGCTATTTGTGGCGAGCCAAGTGAGAAATTAAAATATCTGGATCTCTTCCAGTTCATCAACCAACCGCTTCTTTAACTCGATAAGCTCGTTTCTCGTGGACGAACAGATGTGAAGGTATTGTACTCTCCGTGATTGAAATTTGAATTGTTGTCATTCTATTCAATCGATCTCTGATTGTCCCCAGCTCAATTTACGACCACTGCCTAAGACTCAGAGACCATGGATGGACTGAATTACGCCGCCGTCGATTCTTTTCTTCTCGATTCGATAAAATTCCAAACAAATTCCTGTTCAGGGTGACAGTTTGAGCAAGACTATTCCAGTTCAATGGCGATGAGATCTAGTCGTGGATATTCCGGGAAGGTTGTTTGCAATCGATGTTGGGCTGAGTTTTGATCGGACGACAACCATAGGCATTGCCGATATGGATCTGTTGGAAGTCAATCTGACATAGACTCCATTATTGCAATTTTTTAAGTGCAATGTTTGGATAACTATGAGACTCCACTAGCTAAATTTAATTCTTAAATTCAAATTGTTTCTTTGGGTAAATAGCAATTCAAAAAAATTGTCTGGTTCACAAAAACGATAATTATCAAGAAAAATTTAATTTATATATTAAAAGAACTCATTGATATCTAGTAAACAGCAACAAAAAAAAATAGTACATTGTTTTTCTATAGATATTTTAAATTTCTAATTTTACATACGAGAGACTTTTTGAGACTGAGGTAGCATTCAATTACTTGGCACCTTACTGCCAATATGAGGGCGAGACATTTCCTCCACAAATTTGTTGAGTTTCCCCTTGAGGCTGTTGGAGATGTTCTAAATACCCATTTTTAAAAGCTATTGTCTCAAATATGTTTTTTGTCTCACATGTGGGTGGATGAGGATTTGATCCCTAATAGGCTTTTTAAAAAAGATATAGTTCAGATAACCACATCTTATGAGTCCAGATAAACACCTCTTGCGAGTTCAAATAACCACATCTAGTTGGCCTTAGGTCCACTATACACAATTTCAAGAGCCCCGCATCCACTTCATAAATACATAACACATCCAGTCCACTCACCTAGGCAAAGTACCTTTCTACCCCCGTGTTTTGGCTACAGAAATTTCCATGTTGACAACCTCACAAAATTGAGGATTATCCAATTATGTTTTGTGAATCGTCGTACATGTGGATGGATGAAGATTTAATCCCAAGCAGGTTTTAAAAAAAAAAAAAGATATAGTCCAGATAATCATATATCTTACGAGTCTAGATAACCACCTCTTGTGAATATATACAACCACATCTAATCCCAAGTGAACTTTAAAAAAATGATATAATACGGATAATCACATCTTGTGAGTCTAGACAATTACTTCTTGTGATTTCAGATAACCACATCTTATCCCAAATAGGCTTTAAAAAAAGATATAATACAGATAACTACATCTTGTGAGTCCAGATAACCACCTCTTGTGATTTCAGATATGGTTATTTGCGCCGGCTACTTTTTTGGCAAAGTCTAATTTTCCTTGTATTAATAGCAAAATGCAACACACATGCTATAATATACACGGACGAACATCAATTTTTTTATGTTGGAGCCTTAAAAGGCTTTTACATGCTCTTCTTTGAAATTGAAGGCCAACAGCTCTGTCATTAATAAAGGGCAATCGGCAAGTCTAGGTCTCTTTGCTCCCTTTTTAAGTTGGCGAGCTAATTGTTGAACTGCAAGATAAAATGATTTGTAAAGTTAATCACTTTCTAACCTTCAATTCAAACAAAACATTTTCAACAATGACAACCGACGATAATTGAATAAGCATATATCGATATTCTTTTGAACCATAATGGACTCTTCACAATGATTCACCACAAGACATGGAGAGCAAGTGAAGAAGTCATCACACAAACTATAAAAATCATCACAACGCTAGTGCAAGAGAGAGACAGGGAGGGATCTGTAAATACAATTGAGAGTTAATTAGGTTTCTCTAGATAATGGAGGAGGGTGTGCCAGACATCCAAGGACGGGCAATACGAAGCTGGTGCAACTCCACTGTTTGGATAAAAAGATGTACACTGCTTGGATCAAAGATCTTATACAGAAATTTACCCAAAGAAAACTGAATATAAGAATGTAAGTACTGTTCCAAAAAAAAAAAAAAACTGAATATAAGTAAACTAATCTCTTTCTCTATCCTAAGATGAGAAACCAGACTAAAATTTTAAGATCCAAACAATACCCAAAAGGAACTGAAAATTAAAACATAATGAAAAGTTAACACATACATGCGATTATGTAATGAATGGCAGCTCCGTATGCGAAAACTTAAGAGTAGCTCCGTATTTTGGGTATACATTGACGTGGGAAAATACGGCCATATTGTAAATATCACCGAAAGATATTTACAATCTTGATATTTACAATCAGCAAACATGCAATTCTATAGCTTCAATGACGAATTGGTTTGTGGAGAGAGAGAGAGACTAGATCTGTCATTTTGATGAGGCCTTCGAGCCTAGAATCATCGGAGAAGATCACTAGCGCCGTTACATGCTTTAGTTCCGAGCAAGAGAAGACCGACATATCGTCGGAGAAGATCACTGGTGAGCTAGTTGTTGATATCGCAGATCACAATCGAGCTCCCTCTCCGTCTCTCTCTGTTTCAATCGGAAACCATGGAAAACACCTGTGGAGTCCTCTTCCTCTGGTTGATCCTCCCGGTGGTGGTGAACGACAGAAATGGTGAACGCTCTCAGATGGAACTCTAGGCCTGCACACTGAGAAAACCGTTAGCACTAGACCGGACCGTTGAGTCCGGAATGGTACTCCGACGGTCTAGTAAGTAGATGAAGTGCGGTAGATCTAGGGTTTTTGAGAGAGTATTGCGTACCTTTTTCTGGTGATGAAGTCCACCTTTTATAGGTGAGCCTTGGCTTGGCCTCCAAGCACAGCTGTGCTCGTCACGTGACTTAATCGCTTGGCTGACGTCATGATGACGGGTTTGAAAGAATATTCTGTAGGCACATGCCTTCAATGAAAACGCGACACGTGTCATAACCGTTCGGATGACGTCACTTGTTATGATCACGGTTTGTTACAGGCACATGCAGTATTAACTGCTCTGTTGACTCAGCACCAAGCCTTTCGGCATATTATTAGTATTTGTGAAGTTGATCAAGGTCACCTTTCGGATACTCCCCGAGACCTTTGATAGTAGTCCTGCAAAATTCATTATTGAGTCATGTATATATGAGGTCTCGGTGAAGCGCCGAGACGAGGGATCGAACTCCCACTTGTCCGGTTGCTTAGGTCGAACCATTCATCGAAGAGTCCCTCATCGATAGTCCCTTGGTGACCATAGAAGAGGTATCTCTTAGTGTGAGTTAGGCGTTCAGTATTTCCGGACCCCTACAATAGCCCCTCGATCCCTTTTTGTATCTTCCACAGGAGGGGTTGAGTACTCGGTCGCCGAGCGGGGTCCGATCCGAGCCCCATTCCTCAAGATAAGGCTTCATCATTAGATTCTCTGTCAGCGCCAACCTTTCGGCCATCCGGAGTATGACACGTGTCCCCTATGAGTAGGGCTTCAGATGCGACGTGACAGCTGTAGTCACGTCACGTAGAATTGATGACGTATCGGTGGAGAGGTGCTACCGTGCACCGTACTGATGACCACGTGTCACGCGTTTAGCGGCCGAGCACACGCCGATCCAAATTTCTTACCTGTTATCGTGCGGAGTTCCCGCCTAAACTCATTAATTTTTAAAACCGGTGCACCCCTCTATAAATAGAGCAAACGAAGAGAGAGAAACACTTTCGCTCCCTCGAACTCGATTTGCAGAGCTTCTCTCTCTAGAAATCTCGAGTTTTTCTTGCAAATCGAAGCTGCCGCGACCAATTTTAATCCAGATCTCCAGGTAAAACTTCTTTCCAACCGTTTTTCTGTATTCTCTACTTGTTTTTCTTTGATTTCATGTCCGTTCTTGTCATCCCTCAACTAGTTTACACGCGTTTTCTGGGTTGGGTCTCTGCGTTTATGGTCGAAGATGAACAGTCACTTTAGCCTATTGTAGAGGTTGAAGATGACTCCGAGAGGCTTAGGATTTAGGGATCCTCCCTTTGGCCACGGATGCCGAGGGGTATCGTTTCACACATGCACTGTCGAATAGGGATCCTGAACGTCTGGTGGTTGCCGAGGGAAACGTTGCTCGGTATTAGTTAGGACCCATTGCGTATAGCTAGCAGTCTTTTTACCGTGCACTCTTTTTGTTAGGTCTGGCGCCATCAGTCGTTGAGATCTCTTCAGACTCCGAGAGCTCAGGATCTGAGACTTCTAGCAGAGCCGCTGCCCATATCGCCTACCTTCTCCATAAGTATAGTGCTCGGCCAAACCCTTGCCGAGAGATCGTGCCGATGGATTTTGATTTTAGTAAACCTGTAGATGAGAGGCCCCTTCAATCCATACCTCCAAACCCTGTCCCTATAGTCGAGGAGCCCGTTGATATGGAGGAGGAAGAAGAGGAGGTTTCTGATGGCTTCTTGGAGGACAGCGATGCTACGGAATCCGATGATTGTTCGGGGCGGAGACCTTCCACCACTGGGACAACTACGAGCACCGAACAAGCAACGAGTATTAATTCCGAACAAGACGCTGATGCTGCGGAGGAGGTGGAACAGGCGATTCTAGCCGAAATCGGCGTTACAAATTCCGGGGCGGGGGGGGGGGGGGGGGGTAGATCGTCCGGCGCGTCTTCCAGCAGTGGAAAGAAGAAAGACCCAACTTGTCCGTACCTTCACTACTTCAGTCATGGTGAGATCGGATACGATAAATTTAGGGAAAAGTATAAGATTCCCGAGGGAGTGTCCGTCACACTCATTCCGAAAGGTATGACTCCGAGCTACGGTCCCAACCACCTGATCGTTCCATTGATGGCGATCACTGAAGGTGGTGTCCGCTTCCCGATGAACAATTTTACCCGAGCGGTACTAAACACTTACCATCTGTCCCCCGACCAACTAACCATCAACAGTTATAGGGTGATTAACTAGGCGTACGAGTTGAAGCAGAGGGACGGTCTCGAGTTACGGGTCTGGGATCTGTTCGACATTTACGCCATGTCTCGGAACGCAAAGTTTGGCAGATATTTTCTGATGACGAGGCCGAAAAAGAGGCAGATAGTAGGACACCTCCCGGATTCCGACCACTTTCAAGACATATGCGTTATGGTATCGGGAGATTACTGTCTTCCCTTGACCGAGGATCCATTCCCCGTTCCCACCCTTCGGGGTGATCAGAGTTAATGCTTTTTTTTTTTTTTTTTACTTGTTTCTGTCGATTCTGTAAACAATGATTTGCCATGATTTACTGATTTGTGTGCTTTGTAGGTCCTTCTCCAATCACTCGGCGCTTGAAGACGCGTGCTAACCCCGAAAGAGCACAGAAGCTATATCAGTGCTCCAGACGTCTAGCACACGACGTTCTCAATTATTTGCCGACTTACAGGGGTTGGTTGAAGAAGAAGCCAGCGAGAGTTCGGAGATCGAGAAAGGCTCCTGCCGAAAACTTGATATTAGCCGAAGAGAGGGGTGATATCGAGGCGCAGCCTGTCGGGGAACTTCGAGGGAAAGAAAGACTTCCCGTAGACCGCACTTCTCCCTCCATATCAGAAGAATCAATGCCGCCGAAAATTGATCTCACGGCAAAGCTCGCCGAGATGTCGGCGAAGAGCAAGAAGGCTCCTTCTAAAAGGAAGGAGAAGACGACTGCTAACAGGGTTCGGATCTCCGTTCCCGAGGATGAGAGGCCGGCGAAGAGGCCGAGAGAGGATGCGATGCCCCCCCAAGAGAGCGAGGATTTTTCTGTGGGAGCCGACCAGCCGAGAGAAGAGGGGCCGGAGATCGAAGTGCTGACTGTGCCATGGACTCCTGCTCTAATCAACTCCGAGGGGAGGATCGTTATGAACACCGACAGCGTTCATGCCGATCCCCGCCTGGGGTTGGGCCTTCTCCACGCCGTAGCATTGAAAAATGATATGGCCAGGCTTCCGAGCAAGCTGGAGGATAATCTCTATCATTGCTCGTCCCTGGTTGTGCAGGTAAATACTCCGTGCTGAGCTCTCAAATTTTACCTTCAATATGTCCTCGTGCTTATCTTTACCTTACTCTTGTCTTTACAGGCCGGACAGTCTGTGCTGAGGCTGCATGACCAGGTGCTGGAGCTTAACGGGGCGGCGAAAAGGTACAAGCACCGAGTAGATGCTGCTCTAGAAAAGGTGCAGACTGCCAAAAGCCGTGCTGAAGAGCTCCGGACTGAGAATGAAAAGTTGAAGAAGGAGCTGGCTGATTGGAGAGTGATGTCTAACCGGCGATTGGAGAAGGTGAAGGCCGAGCATGAGAAGGCTTTGGAGGAAGCTAAGAAGGAGGCTTATGATGCTGGATTCCTCGCGGCTGGGGAGGCATATGGAGGAGACATATTGAAGCTTGTGAAAGATGGCGAGCGACGGGGCTTCGGAAAAGGGTATATGCATTGCTGTGAAGTTTTCGGTGTTGCTCCCGAAGACCCAAAATTCGAGGCTCCTGCAATGCCTGATTCTCCAGCTGCTGAGGATATTGAAGATGAGGACGGCATAGATGTCGGCACCTCGGATCCCGAAGGATCAGCTGGTGGGACTCCTACAGAGAAGATTCCAAAAGACAACACTTCAGCCGAGGGAACGACTTCTGACGCCCCGCCGAAAGAAGCCGTTAATATTACCCCTTAGGATAGGGTTCTTATGAATGTTTGTTTTAGACTAATCAATTTTTGGTACTGAATGGCTCCGAACAGTAGGAATTTGCCGTTCCAGTTGGTTGTAATGGTTTAAAACAGGTTTCATGTGGAGATGGCACCGTACAAGTATCACCCTGCCATGCTCCGGTTTCACCGTAATGGTGAAGATTTTAATCCGAATGTTTTGATGGATGCATGTTAACTTTAATCGTTTTGTATGTGTCTTTCTTTTGTACGCAATATGTTCTTGCTGATTGGCGTAAAAACCTTTTCCATACTTAGAAAATTTCTTTTCAATACATAATAGCCCCTGCTTCGGGACCGATCAGAGAAAGTAATTGTTCGGATTGGAACCGAAGCAATATTTAAATGGATTGAAAAATTTTTCAACACTTGGAAAAAATTTCCACTGATAGCCCCTGCTTGGGACCGATCAGAGAAAGTAATTGTTCGGATTGGAACCGAAGAAATATTTAAATGGATTGAAAAATTTTCCAACACTTGGAAAAAATTTCCACTGATAGCCCCTGCTCGGGACCGATCAGAGAAAGTAGTTGTTCGGATTGGAACCGAAGCAACATTTAAATGGAATGAAAAATTTTCCAACACTTGGAAAAAATTTTCACTGATAGCCCCTGCTCGGGACCAATCAGAGGAAGCATTGTTCAGATTGGAGCCGAAGCAACGAGAAGTGGAGTTTAAAATTCTCCCATATTTGGAAAAATTTCCCACTGATAGCCCCTGCTCGGGACCAATCAGAGGAAGTAATTGTTCGGATTGGAACCGAAGCAATATTTAAATGGATTGAAAAATTTTCCAACACTTGGAAAAAATTTCCACTGATAGCCCCTGCTCGAGACCGATCAGAGAAAGTAGTTGTTCGGATTGGAACCGAAGCAAAATTTAAATGGAATAAAAAAATTTCCAACACTTGGAAAAAAATTTCCACTGATAGCCCCTGCTCGGGACCAATCAGAGGAAGCATTGTTCGGATTGGAGCCGAAGCAACGAGAAGTGGAGTTTAGAATTCTCCCATACTTGGAAAAATTTCCCACTGATAGCCCCTGCTCGGGACCGATCAGAGGAAGCATTGTTTGGATTGGAGCCGAGGCAATCGTGTCTGGATTGAAACATCAAACTTTGACAATTGTAATCAGTAATCTAAATAGGGAACAGTAGTGGTGAAAGATTCTCTTCATTCATATTTTTTTAATAACAAAGAAAAGGGGGCAAAACAAGCAGCCCAAATAATATTTCTAACAAAATTTCCTAAGCATAGAACTTCCTAAGCTTAGTGCCATTCCATGGGTTGCCAATAGGTGTTCCATCCATCTCTGCTAACTTGTATGATCCATGTCCGGCCTTTGCAACCACTCGGAAGGGTCCTTCGTAGTTTGGTTTGAATTTAGTCTTTTTAGATTTCTGAACCACCTCTCGAAGGACCAAATCATCAACGTTAAAGGGCCTCATCCAAACGTTTTTGTTGTATCCCCGAGCGACCTCTTGCTGGTATGAGGCATGTTTCAGGTGTGCTTCGTCCCTGAGCTCTTCAGCTAGGTCAAGCTCTCTGTCCATGGCCTCATCGTTGGTCGGCACATCAAAATTTTCAGTCCGAGCTGTTGGGATTAGGCTGGCTAGAGGGAGAACAACTTCCATGCCGTATGCCATAGAAAATGGTGTTCGGCCAGTTGAGCGTCGGGGCGTGGTTCGATAGCCCCAGAGAACCTTTGGGAGCTCTTCGGCCCACTTACCCCTCTTCAGTGTCAGGCGTCTCTTGATTCCAGCTGAAATTGTCTTGTTCGATGCTTCGGCTTGTCCATTTCCTTGTGGGTATGAGACCAAGGAATGGAAGATCCGAGCATTGTACTTTTTGCAAAGCTTCTCGATCGCTTCGGCTACGAATTGGGTTCCGTTATCCGAAATGATTGCATAGGGGACACCGAAGTGAGAGATAATGTTCTTCCAAAGAAAGCGTTCTACATCAGTGGCGGTAATGGTAATTAGGGGCTCGGCCTCCACCCACTTGGTGTAGTAATCAGTCGCTGCTATTAAGTGTTTGTAGCCGCCTGGAGCTGTAGGCAGCTTTCCCACTAGATCGAGCCCCCATTGCGCAAATGGCCACGGGCTGGTGATTGGTTGCAGGACTTCGGCCGGCCGGAGCAAATGAGTTGCATGTTTTTGGCATTGCTCGCATTTTTTGACAAACTCTTCGGAGGTTTTGTTCATTTTCGGCCACCAATACCCTTGGGTAAGAGCTCGGTGGGCAAGGGACCGTCCGCCAGAATGACAACCACTGCTACCCTCATGAAGCTCTCGGAGAACGTTCTCAACCTGGGAGTCGTGGACGACTTTCAAGTCGGGGCCCGTGAAGGACCTTCGGTACATCTCGTCGCTCGGATCCAAGTAGAAGTAAGAGGCCTTGCACCTGACCCTGTGGGCTTCCTTCTTGTCTGTCGGGAGCTTCTCGTGCTTATGGTAGGCGTAAATTTCGTCCATCCAGCTAGGGCCAAGGGATATGTGTAGCACCTCTTGTTTCTCGTGCTCGATGCTAGGATTCTCTACTTCTCCGAGGAGAATGGTTCGGTTGGGGAAAGCTGCACAAGCTGTTGCCAGGGAGGCCAGAGCGTCCGCGTGGGCGTTTCGCTCTCGGCCTACCCATTCAATTTCAACGGTTCCAATTTCTCTATTAAGCTCCCAGACTTTGTCGTGGTACTTCTCCATTCTTGGGTCTTTCAAGCTGTATTGGTCCTTGATTTGGTTTACGATCAGCTGTGAGTCGCTGTATACTTGCACAGCCTCGGCACCTAAGTGTTTAGCCATCTTTAGGCCGGAGACTAATGCCTCGTATTCGGCTTCATTGTTTGACGCCGTGAAACCGATGGTTAGCGCATTTTCATGCATGACACCTTCCGGAGAGACGATCACGATACCGGCTCCAGCCCCTCAGCTGTTTGACACTCCGTCCACATGTAGGCGCCATACATCTCCTTGGAACATTTTCCATATTCTGCCTTTTCTTTCTTCATTAGGTTTCTCTGCATGCGCCGGAGTCCCTAACGCTCTTCTGTTTGTTTAAGCTCCCTCTGAGCGCTTAGGTGCGACCTCTTCAGCAAACTTCAAGCTGTCTTCTTTGAGCTCAGGTGTCAGTTCGGCGATGAAATCTGCCAGAGCCTGTCCCTTGATAGCTGTTCTTGGTTCGTACCGAATGTCAAAGTTTTCCAGCTCCAAGCTCCATTTTGAGATCCGAGTAGAGAGGTCAGCCTTTTGGAGCACGGTCTTCAATGGGTACTCGGTGATTACAATGATGGTATGGGCTTGGAAGTAGGGCAACAGTTTCCTTTTAGCGGTAACGAGTGCCAAGACCAATTTTTCCAGAGGGAGGTACCTTGTCTCGGAAGGGATCAGGGTTTTGCTAGAGTAGTAGATGGGCTGAAAGTTAGCCCCCTCTTTTCTTACTAGGACGGAGCTCACAGCATGGCCTGACACCGAAAGGTAAAGGTATAAGTCATCTTCAGGCTTGGGCATCACGAGGAGGGGAGCTCTGGAGAGGTAGTTCTTCAATTGGCCTAGCGCTCGGTCACATTCCTCGGTCCACTGGAAACTTCTTTTGCTTGTTTTCAGAGACTCAAAGAAAGGTCGGCACAGATCCGAGGACCGGCTGATGAACCTATTAAGCGCTGCGGCCATACCCGTGAGCCGTTGAACTTCTTTGATGGTGCTCGGGGCCCTTAGGTTTCGGATCGCAATTATCTGCTTTGGATCTGCCTCAATGTCCCTCCGAGTGACCATGTAGCTGAGAAATTTTCCGGAGCCTACGCCAAATGCACACTTCTCGGCATTGAGGCGCAGCTTGTGCTTTTTCATTATAGCAAAAATTTCGCTGAGGTGCTCCAAGTGATCTGAAGCATGCTTGCTCTTGACAACCATGTCGTCGATGTATGCTTCCATCGTATCCCCGAGCTGCTTGGCGAACATTTTGGTAACCATCCGCTGGAAGGTAGCCCCAGCATTCTTGAGGCCGAAAGGCATGACTTTGTAATAGTAGGTCCCTCGGGGAGATATGAAAGCTGTTTTTTCCTGATCTTCAGCCGCCATTGCTATTTGGTGGTACCCGCTGTAGGCATCCATCATGCTGAGACGAGCGTGCCCCGCCGTGGCATCGACCAGCTGGTCGATCCGTGGAAGAGGAAAGCAGTCCTTCGGATAGGCGTCGTTAAGATTGGTGTAGTCTACGCAGACGCGTAGCTTCCCATTCTTCTTTGGCACGACTACAGTGTTTGCTAGCCACGTTGGATATTGTACCTCTCGGATAGCTCCGGCATCAAGTAACTTCCCGACCTCAGCTATAACAGCATCAGAATGGGCCGGAGACGAACGTCTCGATTTTTGTACTATGGGCCTTCGGAGAGGATCGACGTTAAGTGAGTGAGAGATAAACTGAGGGTCAATGCCTGGCATCTCATATGGGGTCCAGGCAAAGACCTCGATGTTCCTCCTAAGGAACTCCACCAGTTGCTCTCTCTCGAAGGTTGTCAGCGTTGATCCAAGAAGGAAGTAACGGGTGCCGTCATCATTGATTGGTATAGTGACGAGGTCCTCCACCGCTTTCTCTTCGGCTGGTAACTCGACGTCTTCCAAAACCGGACCCTCACATATTTCGATAGATCTTGGTTTTGGTTCTTTCTTCTTTTTCCCTTTTGTGGTTTTCTTCTTCATATGAACCGCATTCACTTGGCACCTTCGCGCTATCATCTGGTCGCCTTTGACGTCTTCTTGCCACCCCTCGGCTCCGATAAACCGAACAACTTGATGATAAGTTGAGGCGATGGCCTTCATCTCGTGTAACCAAGTTCTATCGAGTATGGCGTTGTAAGGGCTCGGTGCGTCGACGACGACGAATTCCATTTGCAGGGTTCTGGAGCCTGCTCTCACTGGTAGGTTGATCCGTCCCATTGGCCAGACCAAAGCCCCGTTAAATCCGAAAAGGGGGGAGTCGGCCGGCAACAGATGGTCCGGATTCAAGTTTAGTGCTTTGAATGCCGAATAGTATAGAATCTTGGTGGAACTCCCTTGATCTACGAGCACTCGTTTGACCCTGGGGACTCCCATGTAAACAGAGATCACCAGGGCATCGCTGTGAGGCAGCTGTACATCCCTTAAGTCTCGCTCGGTGAACGTAATAGTCCACTGTTCTTCTCTGTCTGAGAGCTTTCTTTTGGCGTTTCCTTCGATAGTAAGAACTTGTGAGGAGGGGCTCGGATTCATCCGAAACGCTGCGATTTTCTCTTTAGTGGCAGCCCCATGGATCACATGGACAGTAATTTCTTCCGGAGGGTTGTTCTGTCGTTGCTGCTGTGTTTGGCCTGCAGTCCTCTGTCGGTCAATGAACTGGTTCAAGCGTCCCTGCGTCACTTGCCTTTCAAGGAACTCTTTGAAGGGTCGGCAAGCAGTGGTGTAGTGTCCCAGTTCATTGTGGTAAGTGCACTTAACTTTGCAGTCATTTGGCTGGCCTTCGGCTGTCCCCAGTTTGTCAGTTGGCCAAGCGAACCATGGTTCCCGAGAGATTTCCCTTATCAGCTTGTAGAGAGGTAGGTTGAATACTGTCGTTATGCCAACGAACTCGTCAGGTTTCGGTTCCCGCTCCCGGCGCGGTTCCCGTTCCCTTCACGAATCGTCTTTCTTCCACCCTTTGCTGCCCCCGGTCTTGACTATGTTGACGTGTTTTTTCCCCGTGTAGTCACTGGTGTTGCCCTTCTGGTTTCCCGAGCTTCTTGAGAGTCTCCTTTCAGATATTATATCTTCCAGTTGGGCAAACTTTTCCACAGTTTCCATTAAACGGCTCATGTTCGCCGGGGGGTTGAGCATAAGTTCTTCGAAGATGGCCGAGGTCTCATCCAAGCCATATTTGAAGGATGTTGCGGCCATTTGAGGGTCGCAGCTCTCGATGGCGTTGTAAATCTCCCAGTAGCGCTCGGCATATTTTCTTAGCTTCTCTCCGGACTGTTGTTTTAGGTCGACGAGAGCATCGATCGTCTTTGGTTGCGTACTGCTCGTCACGAACCGAGCTGTGAAGGCCTCTTCCAACTCTTCAAATGAACCGATGGAGCCTGGTTGTAGTTGGTTAAACCAAATTAGACCAGTCCCCTGTAGGCTTACCGGGAAGGCCTTACACATCATGCCTTCGTCGTAGCCATAAAGTCCCATCAACTGTCGGTAATGAACGAGGTGCATCACAGCGTCCGTTTTAGCATCGTACTTTGTGAATTTTGGGATAGCGAAATTCCTCAGGGGCTGAGCTTCCTAGATTTCTCGTATGAATGGTGAGTCCTGGATTTTTCGAAGCCTTGAATCAGCTGGCTTCTCGGCTGATCGTGGGGCCTCATAGGCCTTGCCGGTACTGAATGCCCTTCTGGCGTTCAGTCTGTGCCGCTCGTCGTTCGCGCTGAGGTCTTGAGGATGTTCCTTACGCTTTCCGGAGTTGGCTTGCTGAGTTTCAGCTCTGTATTTTTTGGACTCTCCGGTACGTGGGTCCCGGACGACTATGAAATCGCCGGTATCATCCATTTCGTACTCAGGAGAGTGTTGTGTAACGTGGTCTCGGTGTTTCCGAGGACTTCGATCCCGACGGTGGGTTTGCCGACCGGTCTCTGGGTCCACGCGTTCTTTATGGTGATCATCTCGCTCGTGGTGGCGATCATGCTCTGTTGATCTGCTACGGATGATTTCTCAGCCATTCGCATCGAACTGCACCGGGGCTTTCCCACGGTTGACATCGCCTTCGTCATTTCGATGAGATGCTCGGGACCCAGAACGCCCCGTTGTGGACTGAGAACTAGAAGAAGAGTGGCCCCCAGTCCGAGCAGTGCGGTCTGTACGCACTATTTCCGAACGTCTTCTCAGAGAGGGAGTCTGCTGTCTTGATGGAATCACTCGTCCTAAGGCGTCGGTAACGATGAACGGCTGGCCCAAACGATCCTTAGCCGAGGGGCGCTGAGTTTGGTGAGTAAGTTGAGTTGTCTGAGCCGCCGCCGCCTTGCGCCGTCGCCTCGACGCCCCTGATCGAGAGGCTGAGGCAGTGGGTTGTTTCTTCGTTAGTGCTTCAATCTGAGCCTTTATGGTAGCCATTTGCTCCTGCATCTGCTGCACGGTGTCTAGGGGATTTGGGCTCGGAGTGAAGCCTGAGATGGGGTGGGTAACGATGCCCACCCGAGGACCACCCCCGGGGTTAGCTCCTGCCGTGGGTCCGGTGGTTCCGTCGTCTTCAACAATCGCCATGGAAGAGCTGAGAAGCAGAGAAAGAGTATCCTCCAAGAAGAAGAGAGGAACGCCGGGAAATGAGAAAAATCAATCGACTCCCCAGCGGAGTCGCCAATTGTGGAGTCCTCTTCCTCTGGTTGATCTTCCCGGTGGTGGTGAACGACGGAAATGGGGAACGCTCTCAGATGGAACTCTAGGCCTGCACACTGAGAAAACCGTTAGCACCAGACCGGACCGTTGAGTCCGGAATGGTACTCCGACGGTCTAGTAAGTAGATGAAGTGCGGTAGATCTAGGGTTTTTGAGAGAGTATTGCGTACCTTTTTCTGGTGATGAAGTCCACCTTTTATAGGTGAGCCTTGGCTTGGCCTCCAAGCACAGCTGTGCTCGTCACGTGACTTAATCGCTTGGCTGACGTCATGATGACGGGTTTGAAAGAATATTCTGTAGGCACATGCCTTCAATGAAAACGCGACACGTGTCATAACCGTTCGGATGACGTCACTTGTTATGATCACGGTTTGTTACAGGCACATGCAGTATTAACTGCTCTGTTGACTCAGCACCAAGCCTTTCGGCATATTATTAGTATTTGTGAAGTTGATCAAGGTCACCTTTCGGATACTCCCCGAGACCTTTGATAGTAGTCCTGCAAAATTCATTATTGAGTCATGTATATATGAGGTCTCGACGAAGCGCCGAGACGAGGGATCGAACTCCCACTTGTCCGGTTGCTTAGGTCGAACCATTCACCGAAGAGTCCCTCATCGATAGTCCCTTGGTGACCATAGAAGAGGTATCTCTTAGTGTGAGTTAGGCGTTCGGTATTTCCGGACCCCTACAACGCCATTTGAACATAAAAGGGCATTTTTGTCTTCATAAAAACAAGCGATGGACCTAAGACTTTAGAAATTTCAAAACAATGGACACGACGACTTTTCAAAAGCTACAGTGGATTGGGCCTCTTACAAACATCTATTAGGGACCTAACACTAATTCTTTAATTTAAAAATCCACAGGCATTTTAACTCCCCGATGATGAAACGAATCGAAAAATTAATCCTTGGAAGCTTGGACGATGCTCCTCTTTCAAATACCTAAAGGAAAACCTCCTCAAATTAAACCCTAGTACACACCACCTTCTAGTACATTAAAAACTCTCTTTTTTGATATATAATATGTCTCAATCTGTTTTGAAACGAGGGAGTTGTGAGAATTTTACCAAAACGACTCATTTTTTGACCACCTGAGGGTAAAATGGTAACACATTTGGATGTACAATTTATTTTGGGTCCAAATCACTTGGGTTAGAAAGTAAACAAGCTTTTCAACGGTACCAACCACGCACGAAATGGAGTTCGGTAGCACCCGAGAGAGCCCCGCGAAATTCGCCAAATTAACCAGTCCGTACAATACCGTACGGTAGTGTAACAATGCTGCACGGCAGTGTTGTAACACGGCAAGCATTCCAAGATTTCCACAACCTTTCTTGATCACCTAAACCACCGTACGGTGGTAACCTAATGTCGCACAGCAGTTTCAACTTTTTCTTGCTCCCAACGTTTTCAAAAGTTGCGGCAATCACTTGAAGGCCGAAATAATTTTCTTGACCAAGTATGCTTACTTTCTAAGCAATATTTTCCCTATAAATACCTCTCATTTGAGGAAGAAACCATGGATTCAATTGGTGGGAAAATTTTGTGAGAAATTAACTTTGTTCATGAGGAAAAATCCCAGAAAAAATACCTCTGAAAATGGTTAAAAAAAAACCTTCTAGCCTATCACTACAAATAGCCTTTGTCTAAAGTCCCCACCAAAGCTCCTCCAAGAATACCAACAGTTTGGCCGAATTTTTTTTCTCCTAATCCTAGAAACTTGACCTTGTTTTCCTTGTTGAAGTAAGTCAAACTATGTTCAAGCTCTCGAAGTCCTATTTTCCAGACATTCAAGGGCGTGGAGGACGGTCTTTTATGCGTTCATCATTCTCTTGAAAAAATTTTCCTTCCAAAAGGTAAGAATCTATAAGAGTTTTTTAGTTCAACAATTCTGAGGGGAATTCGGGTGTACTCGATCTAGACTCCCATTCTAGTTTTGGGTACGTTCGGATTGAAGTTCCAACAAAACAAATGACGTAATACATACAAACACCGCCACACGGTGTGGGGCTCGCTTCTCCGGTGCACCTCTTTGAACCTTATGGAACGGGCAAAAAGGACGAGAGGAAGGGTAAGGACTTGAGATATGGGGGATCCACCTGAGAAGGAGACCTGCACAAGTAACACCCGCGTTAGTGCCTCCCCCGGACGGTGGTCCGGGAAGGCACTCCGACGGTCTAGTAAGTCACTGGCGGTGAGAAATATGGCTGGAACGGTAAGAAATGGTATATCTTTTAGAGAGAGAGAGAGAGAGAGAGAGAGAGAGGAGAAGAAGAACCCTTCATCTGGTGGGGGAGCTTCCCTTTTATAGGCAAAGGAAAGCTTCCCCGCTACGCTAACCGTGCCTCCCACGCGCCATCCTTTCCTGACTGAGCACATGGGCCAGTCATGAGTACTTCGCTGCTTCGGCTGACATAATCCTATCTGCTTGTCAAAATAGTCAACAGTTCTCGAATACTCCCGATCCGCCACGTGGTCTGCCAGATGCCTCGAGCGTAACGTCCTGACGCCGCCCGACACCATTTCAATCCTATCTGTCATCTGTCACATCACCACCTACCCTCCACTGGGGGCCCAGCCACCAAGGTCGTCGGCGTCAACATTTCCTTCGACTTTCTGCTTCCCAAGATTTGGTCAAAGATGTTCCCAGACCCCTCGGCATGGACACTCACGACCCTTCGACGGATGAGATGGCCCCCGAATCTATTAGATTCCGTGCAGGATGCCCGCCGAGGGGATGTGCTTGCCGAGGGCATGACAAACAAGAAGCGAATCACCGAAGCACACATTCGAACGTTTGATCCCTAGTCCCCGGTTCCTGCGACAGACAAGGGGACTGAGCGGGTGGTTCTTACCGAGGACCCCAAGAAGGAGGTGGCGGTGGGGTGGGGGGGGGGGGGGGGGAATCTACTTATGAAATCCCAGTTGACCCGCCTGACCTCTTGTGAGCTCGGCTGCTACAATAGCCCCTTAAGTCCTCCGGTTGCCTTGTTGGCAACGGTGGAGCTGATCTCTGCCGAACGCCGAGGGAACAAAAAGATAAGAATCCGAGAAGTTTATCTCCATTAGATAAGGATGTCAGACCAATCACATTCGAGCCATAGGCCAGGGGGCAAGTAGGTCGCCACGTGTCACCAAGAGGCGTGCCCCTCCCTGTAGCAATGATGGCATGTCTCAATCGTCACAGAGATTTGTCGCGGGTTAGGACAACTGGCATCAGTAGCGGAAGGGTGTCATTAATGCCTATCCATTTCGTACGCCACATGTCAGCTTCTCGTTGGCCATCTGGGGGACGCGTTGTTTTCCTCCCAACGTGACACTTTGAATTCGCTGCGGTTTGGGGATGCCAAAAGTTGCGGCCCCCAGCATCTATCATAGGGAAGAGAGGAAGAGGGAAATCACTTTCGCTCTCTCCCCAAAGGTTTGCACCAGAGTTGCTATGAAGCATCTCCTCCGTCCTTCGCCACTTCCCGCCATCAACAACCGTCGTCACTGCCGATTTTCCTCTCCTCCCAACTTTTTCCGCGCCGTTTCTTGCAGGTTCTCAGGTAAGATTTCGATTTCTTCACTCTCCTGAGCAAGATTCCTTTTCTTTCTGGTTTCTTTGCAAGTTTTCTTTCGCTTCTAGTTCATGTTTCATGTTTCGCACTATTTCTGTTGAGTTTGGTGGAGGAGAATGAACAGAGGGTATCTGGAAAACCCAAGTACCCAAACTGTTCATCTTCCCCCCGTTGAATGGTGGGAGGGGATGAGTGCTTGATGCCTAGGAAACCTAGGTCTTCAAACTATTCTTCTCCTCCAGTTGAATGCCTTCTTCCGAGTGGAGGCCTTCAACCGAAGGGATCCCGTTCGGTCCAACGGAGAGGGGGTTAGCCCCTCTAATCCCTCATGCCATAGGTCTTTCAAACCCTAGGCCCTTCTAACAATCTTCACCCGTGCACTGTCTTTTTGGTTCTTCGGCATGGTGGAGTCTTCAACTTCCAAAATAGAATCAGACTCCCACGGCAGAGTAGTCCCGAGAGATACCAAGCGAATCGTTGCCCTTGCCCACAGTATCAGTATAAGTGCGCTCTCGGCCCACGGCGAGTCAAGTGCGTTCCTTGTCCGTAGACGATCCGACTCCAATGATCTCGCCGAGGAGGAGGAGCATGGTGAGGGCGCGGGAAAGCACGAGTCAAGTGCGACAGCAGCAAAGGGCCCATCCTGTCGGCGCGTTGAACCCTTCCGCTCGGGGTGCTGGCACCTCGGTGAACGCGTCGAGCACATCTTCATCTAAGCAGAGAAAGACGTTGGATCCAGATGTGATTCCACCTTTGGCGGCTAGGACGCTCCCAGCCCGTATGCTTGTTATGTCAGTGGGGCTCTCGGAGAGTGGGAGGAATTCCGCCGAAAGTACCAGATCCCTGATGATGTCGTGGTGGAACCCTACACCGAGAGACGACTAGTATTCTCCAACGACTACGTTATCTTTCCGTTGATCGCCATCATCGAGGGAGGGGTGCATTTCCCGTTTCACCCCTTCCTCCAAATGTAACTGTCCCACTATGAGTTGAAGCTGTGCCAGCTCGCCATCAACTTGTTCTGGATCATCAATTCGGTAATAGTGCTGGTCAAGGAGAACGACTTGCAATTATCGAAGCATGAGTTGTCCATTATGTACAACATGGGGCACAACTCGATGCACGGTCGTTACTTCTTCTCCACTCGGCCCGGGTTCGACCACGTCGTATCTCGGCTCACTGATACGGACAAGTGGGTAGTCGAGCATGTGACAATGTTCAGGAACTTCGAGTTTGGCCCGCCCGACATGTGCTTCGACTGGCTCTTGGATGATCCGAACAACCCTCGCCGAGACCCTGTTCCCCGATTTAGGGGGACGCCGAGTAAATTCTACAGTATAGTGCTTTATTATATGTCAAAATTTTTCCCTCTGTGTAGCCTACGTTTACTTGCAAACTATATGTTGATGTTTTATCCAGACTGTTTTGCAGGTACAACCGCACTCTCGAAGAGGTTAAGGGCCGGAGGAAGTTGGGACAGGCTCATAGCCCTTCTTTCTTGTCCGCAGAGAGACGCGCCGACATTGCTCGGGTACGATCCCATCTACAAGGGATTCGCTGCACAGAAACTCCGCACCCTCGTCGCTGTTAATCCGATGGTGCCCCGAAGAAGCCTGAGGGACATCGCCAAGGACAGGGAGGAGTGGGTCCAACTTCTCTTGGCAGGGATCGACCCTGACAGGTTCTGTACTGCACCGAAGGAGGTCCTGCCAGGGGTGCCTGGAACCTTCATCGCGGATGAAACTAGGCATCCGCAGTAGCAGTAGCAGTAGCAGTAGCAGTAGCAGCAGCGGCGGCAACAAAACCAGCCGGGAGAGGGGGTGAGCCAGCCCACCTCGGCTACAACCGCCGTCCCCGTCTCCACTGATCCCAGCTCCTCCCACCGAAGGCCTGAGGTGGAGGAGCCCTCGCCGAGCGGTAGGTTGAACACGTCACTGTTGACGAGGGTGGAGAGGACGTTCCTACCAGGGTGCACCCCTTCACCCCCATTGTGAATAAGTCGCCGGGGGGGGGGGGGGGGGGGGATCCTCTCTGCTAATGACAGCCTGGAAGACGATATCACCACCGGCCGGGCAGTACTAGAGATGACGTGCTTGCTGAAAGACATGGCAACTCTCCTTTCCATCCGGGCGGAGAACAACACTTTGTTTTTCTTCTACATGGTGAAGGTAATTTTTGTTTTTCATACAACAAAAGCTTTTCCATCTTTCCATTTTTTGATCGTACCACTTGGTGTAGGCGGCACAAGCAGCTTGCCGGGTGTATGATGACCAGGTCGAGCTGCTGAATAGCCAAGTTGATTGGAGGAAGAATTCGAAGGACTACGCTGACAAGGCCAGTGCCATTGAGGGGAAGGCCCGACTAGCTGAGGAGAGGGCCGTAGTCACCGAGACCCAGGTCTTTGATCTTAAGAAGTCAGTGGACGTCGCCGAGGAGAGAGTAGCGGTAGCCAAGAAGAATGCGGCCAATGTTGAGGCTGAGAAAAAGGAAGCTCACGGCTGATCTCACCGTCGTTGAGATGGTCAGGAAAAAGGCGGCCGACAAGCTAGAGCAGCTGAAGGCATGACTGCCAAAGATGCTTTCCGATACAGAGGCCAAGGGAGCGGCGCAAGCCAATGAGGAGTACGCCGACGAGTTGGAGGAGATCAAGGCGGAGGCTGAGGTGAAGATTATTAGGGACACACACCAAGTCTCCTTCACTCTCGTCTACAACGTCAGCTTGGATGTTTTTGACCTTCTAGCCGACGACCCTTGCCGAGCTCCCCCGACTGTGCCTTCTCTAATTCTCTCTATCCGTTTGGCCGAGGCTGCTGAAAGGCTTGCTAAGGTTGAGCGTGAAGCCCAAGCCGCTGCTAGACGGACCTCCACCTCGGTGACGAATGCCCAGGATTCCCTAACTGAAGACCCTCAAGACCCCCCTGCCACATAGCTTTCTTCTAGTTTTCGTTTTAATATTTTTGGGAACTATGTAATTTTAATTTTTCACCATTTGCCATAGGTTTTTGAACGGTGTTTTCGTATTTCTATGAATGGTTATTCTGCAACTTAAGCGTTTTTTTTTATTTGACGGTTGTGTTGAACAATGCCGAGGGGAAATGCACCTTAATAAATTGTAGCCCCACCTTTGGCTGGGAACAAAAACAGAATAGCCCCTTGTTTCCTACCTAAGGAAGTGGGATTGTTCATTTCATTGTACGGTCAGTGAGGATAACGGGAAAATGTTAATGCGTTCACGCTGTAGCAATTGTATTGTATTTGGAATAGCCCCACGCCGTAGCGTTTGGAAGGCCGTTGGAGTGGCCACACGCCGTGGCATTTTGAGGGCAGTTTGAATAGCCCCACGTTTTAGCATTTTGAGGGTAGTGTTATAGCCCCATGCCATAGCGTTTGGAAGGCCGTTTGAGTAGCCCCACTCCTTAGCATTTTGAGGGTAGTTTGTATAGGTCCCATCAGACGTAACATGTGCCATGTCAGCCCATCTGCCGAGAGTCATGCACTTAGAGAAATTTTCAAAAAGGAGCTTATCATTAACATTTCAAAAGCCTTCGGTATTACAAAAGGCTACCGAGGGCTGGATGGGCTTCCAAAAATTTAACCAAAAGATCCAAAGCATAGTACTTCCGCAATTTGCTTGCATTCCATGGATTGGAGATTGCAATGCTGTCCATTTCTGAGAGCTTGTAGGCGCCGTGGCCCACCTTTTCGGTATTACGGTAGGGACCTTCCCAGTTGGGCATGAATTTTTTCTTCTGGTTCTTCTGGACCACCTCCCAAAGGACTAGGTCATCAACATTGAAAAGACGTAGCCGTACACGTGTATCATGGCCCCGAGCAACCTCCTGCTGGTAGGATGCGTGCTTGATGTGAGCTGCATCTCGGAGGGTATTGATCTCATCTAGCTCATCTCGCTTGGTGATGAAGTCGGCGTGGGCCGGAGAGCTTGTCTTTAGGGTGGGTCGGAGGCGGGTGCTTTCGTCTATCTCTTTTCCTCCGTTCACAGCTTTGGCTTTGGCTACCAGGGACTATGAAATCAGCCAGAGCTTGGCCCTTAATGGCCGTTCGAGGCTGGTACCAAATGTCGAAATTGGCCAGCTCCAAAGACCACTTGCATATCCTATCAGATAAGTCAGCTTTCCAAAGGACCGCCTTTAAAGGGAACTCCGTGATCACGATGATGGTGTGGGTTTGGAAGTAAGGGATGAGCTTTCTTTTTGCCATCATGAGGGCCAGAGCGAACTTTTCAATCGACAAGTATCTCGATTTGGCCGGCAACAAAGTCTTGCTAGAGTAATATATTGGCTGCTGCTCGAATCCCTCTTTCCTGACCAACACCGAACTCACCGCATGGGTTAAGACAGCGAGGTACAGGTAGAGGTCTTCATCCCCAACTGGCGTGACGAGGAGAGGGGCCTGAGACATGTCCTTCAGGTCGGCGAGTGCCTTGTCGCATTCCTCAGTCCACTAAAACACTCTTTTGCTTGTTTTAATGGACTAAAAGAACGGTTGGCAGACTTTCGAGGACTTGCTAATTAAGCAATTTAGCACAGCGGCCATGCCAGTCAGACGCTGCACCTATTTTAAGGTGGTGGGAGTTCGGAGGTTCTGGATCGCCGTTATCTGATTCGGGTCGTCCTCTATGCCACACCGAAGGCGCACTTCTCGGCATTCAATCTCAATTGGTGCTTCTTCAGAATGTCGAAGACTTCTACGAGATGTTGGATATGGTCAGCTTCGCGCTTGCTCGTGACCACCATGTCGTCGATGTAAGCCTCCATGGTCTCGCCGAGCTGGTTCTTGAACATCTTGGACACCATTCGCTAGTAGGTAGCCATGGCGTTCTTCTAACCGAATGGCATCACCTAATAGCAGTAAGTTCCCCTCGGTGAGATGAAGGCGGTTTTCTCCTGGTCCATGATGTCCATGGCCATCTGGTGATATCCACGGTAGGCATCCATGAAGCTCAGCCTCATGTGCCCGGCAGTGGCGTCGACCAATTGGTCTATCCGGGGAAGTGGGAAACTATCCTTTGGGCAGGAGTCGTTAAGGTTGGTATAGTCGACTCACACACGCCATTTGTCGTTCTTCTTCTTCACCACCACCGTGTTGGCCAACCAAGTGGGGTATTGGACCTCACAGATGGCCTCGGCCTCTATCAGCCGATCGATTTCCTCCATTACAGTGTCAGCGTGCTGGGCGGAGGACCTTCTCGGTCGTTGAACCACCGGATTCCTAACTGGATCAACGTTAAGGGAATGCGTAATGAAGTCCGGCGAGACGCTCGACATCTCATAAGGAGTCCACGCAAATACCTCAATGTTATCCATGAGGAACGACACCATTTCAGACCGCACCGCTCGACTTCTGATAGCGATGTTCCCACCATGAAGTACTTTGTCCCATTCTCATTGATGGGGACCTTGACCAGGTCCTCCACTACTTTCTCCTCGTCTATTATCCCTAAATCTTCAAGCACTAGGGCATCTCCCTTTTCTACCCACTGGACCCGCCGAACCTTTCCTTTCTTATTGGCCTTCGGCGACACGGCATTGACGAAGCATCTCTTGGATACCATCTGGTCCCCAATCACCATTTCTTGCTGTCCTAAAGCACCGATGAAACGAACCCGTTGATGAAGGGTCAAGGCCACTGCCCCCATGCCGTGGAGCCAGCCTCTCCCCAAGATACCGTTGTAGAGGCTCAGGAAGTTGACGACGGTGAACTTCACATCCATGTTGATGGATCCAGCAGGAATCGGCAGGATGATGCTGTCGAGGGGCGAGACAAGCGCTCCAACAAATCTAACAAGGGGGAACTCGGGTGGTACAATGTCATCCTTGTTTAGGCCTAAGGCTTTGAAAGCGGTGTAGTAAAGGATATCAGCTGAGCTTCCTTGATCGACGAGCACTCGCCTTACGAGCCTCTCGCCGACCGCCACCTCAATCACCAGGGCATCATCGTGGGGGAGTTGGACGCCTTCCAGGTCCCTTTATGTGAACAAGATCGCCCACGGTTTCATCGGTTCTTCAAACTTCCGCTTCAGCGCTTGCCCGACCGTCATCACCCGTCCTGGGGCTAACGCACGGTCGAGCTCGCTACAAAGCTGGTCAACTCGGCCCTAATTGGCCGAGCCATGGATGACGACCACAGCGCCGCCCGACGGCTGAGGGCGATTCGCCATATTTCTCTGTATGATCGGAGTCTTTGCCCGGTCGATCCATTCTTCCATCCTTCCTTTGGCGACCAGCTGCTCCAAGTGCTCCTTGAATGGCTGATAGGATGTCATGTAATGCCCTTGTTCATCGTGGTAGGAGCACCTGACGTAGTGCCTTAGCTCTCGGCCATTGGTCGTCCCCATGTCCTCTGGGAATTCGAACCATTTTTTTCGAGCCAGAGGCCCCAGAAGTTTGTAGATCGGCTCCTTGAAAACCGTCGTCTCGGAAATGAAATCCCTGCCGTTCGGTCGGGGCCTTTCCCAGTTTCCTCTGTCGTTCCCTCGGCCACCTTCGCCTCGGTTATCCCTGTTGTTGCTCGTCGGGGCGCCCCTATCGTCTCCGTTTCCCTTCTCTCTGCCATCATTGCCTCCGTCACCCCCTGTTTTAATGTTGTTGACCTACTTCTTTACTTCCTTTGGCGCCTTAGTGGGATCCTTCCCCGCGCAGTTTATAATGACCTCTTTAAGCTCATGATATTTGTCAACTGTGAACTTCAAATCAGTCATATTCTTTGGTGGGCGCAATAGCACGTCCTTGAAGAGCTTGAAATATTCATTGAGTCCGTGATTGAAGGAGGACGCGGCGAGCTTCTGGTCACAGTCTTCAATCGCGTTGTAGATCTCCCAGTACCGGCCGATGTATGCCTTCAGGGTTTCGTTCGACGAATGCTTAAGGTTGAATAGAGCGTCAACCATCTTTGGTTGCACATTGTTGGTGACAATCCGAGACGTGTATGCCCTCTCCAGGTCGTCAAAGCATCTGATGGCCCCCGGAGCCAGTTGAACATACCATGTCAGGGCGGTGTCAGACAGATTCATGGAGAAAGTCTTGGACATGATGGCGTCGTTGTAACTGAAGAGCCCCACTATCTGTCTGTACTGTTGAACATGTACAAAGGCCTCAAAGCTGGCCTCGTACTTGGAAAACTTGGGGATCTTGAAATTGCTCGGCGGTAGCACCTCGGTAATTTCCACCGTGAATGGCTACTGCCGAGCCCTATTCAGCCTTGTCTCCACCTCATTTTGTGACAACTGACTAACACCGGCCGTGCGGTTATTGTCACATGTCCTCTTGTTGTAGCTCGCCGCACCCCAATGAGGGTCATGGTCATCAACTTGTACCTGGCTTCGCTAGGAAGCTAGTTTTCTCTGGTTGCCTTTGAGGGACTGCTGTCGCGGGGGAAAGGCCCCTGGCATAGGGTCTGCCCTGAAGATCTTTGATTCTCTAGTACGCTCGTTAATGGCAACAATGCCATATTTAGTAACCTCATATCGAACGTCTGGGTCTAGGCAATGTTCGCGTGCCGCGTGATCTTCCTCACGCTTGGGTCGATGCCTCTCTTTGTTGGATCTCTTGGTAGCTCGTGTGCCCCCTTGATCCATCGACCTAGTAGGGGGGCGACAACGATCTGATCCTCGAGCGGCGTGGTTGTCTCCCCTTCTCTCAACAGAGCACTCCAAACCCTGACGGTCCCTATCACTTAGTGCACTGGACTCCATTGACCGTGCACTGGACTCCATTGAGCTATCTTCGGGGATGTCAATTGGCCAAGGGTGGTTGTCCCTATTTCGAGCATTCTGCGTATGCCAATTTTTCTGTGCCCGCCCGCGCTTTTCTATCCTGAACGCATTATTTCTGAGGCCAACGAATGCCAACTTCCTCCCAGTCTGAATTGTGGTTTGGGGGGAGGCATGATGCCTCTTTCTTCTTGTCCGACTAGACGCCGTCGGTTGTTGCTGATTCCTTTTCAGGGCCTCCACCTTGGCCATCAGCAAGGCCACCCGAGGTCCCAACTGCAAAGGAGGAGGAGAAGGAAGGGGGGTTCCCTGCCTGGTAGAGGTTACCAAGTTGTGCAACGTCATAACCGTGCCATCTAGGTTGTAAAGTACGTTGTGAGCTCCGACAGCACTGGTACCGGCGGCATTGGGGTCTATCATTATGACTCCTCCCCGGCCAACCAAGGGGGTGAGTTGTAGCCACAAGTCCTGTTGCACCTCGTACCTTTGGTGATCGACCGAGTTACGCCACTGGCCTCGTCTGTCGAAGGCGTTAAGGCCCAGGGTGAGGTCCTGTGTAGGGCTCGACATTTGGGGGTTTTATGAGAGTGGTTGGGAGAAGGTTAACCACCGAGTGAAGAGAGTCTGGGAAAGCAAGGAAAACTCTCCAGCGGAATTGCCAATTGTGGGGGCTCGCTTCTCCGGTGCACCTCTTTGAACCTTATGGAACAGGCAAAAAGGACGAGAGGAAGGGTAAGGACTTGAGATATGGGGCATCCACCTGAGAGGGAGACCTGCACAAGTAACACCCGCGTTAGCCTCGCCCAGACGGTGGTAGTCCGGGAAGGCACTCCGATTGTCTAGTAAGTCACCGGCGGTGAGAAATATGGCTGGAAAGGTAAGAAATGGTATATCTTTTAGAGAAAGAGAGAGAGGGAGGAGAAGAAGAAGAACTCTTCATCTGGTGGGGAGCTTCCCTTTTATAGGCAAAGGGAAGCTTCCCCACTACGCTAACTGTGCCTCCCACATGCTGTCCCCTACCTGCTTCTCAGAATAGTCAACAGTTCTTGAATACCCACCGGTTTGTCACGTGGTCCGCCATACGCCTCGAGCGCAACATCCCGACGTCGCCCGACACCATTTCAATCCCATCTGTCATCTGTCACATCACCACCTACCCTCCACCGGGTGCCCGACCACCAAGATCCTCGGCGTCAACTTTTCCTTTGGCTACCTGCTTCCCAAAATTTGGTCAAAGATGCTCCCAGACCCCTAGGCGTGGACACTCATGACCCTTCGGCGGATGAGATGGTCCTTGGATCTATTAGAGTCTGTGCAAGATTTCCACCAAGGGGATGTGCCCGCCGAGGGCATGACAAACAAGAAGCCAGTCACCGAGGTACACGCCCTTCCCTGTTCTTAACTTTCCCTATTCGTAACCTGGCTCCCAGACCCAAAATTTCTTATTTTTCGCATGCCAAATCTTTTCCAAAAGTTATCGGCACAAGAGTCATTATTTTTCAAATCATTTTCTTTTAAAAAAAAGGTGTCTCGGGAAATAAATCCTTTTCAGAGAGAGTAAGAGTGTTTAACTTCTCCTCGAAGCTATTTATGGCGAAAGCCTTGCTGTCATCACACAAACGAGCGATCGAAACGGCACAAGCAGTCCAATCGACGTATTTCTCCGAGTAAAAGTGTTAACATCCTAGGTGCTTTTTTTTCTTCTTTCTTGAATCTCTCTTTTTTTGTTTGACTTTTAGCACTTTTAGGCAAATGACCTTTAGCTAATGAGAAACAAAATGACTTTTCGCAATGTAGATTTTAGCTCTTTTAGGCAAAAATGACTTTTAGCAATAGATGCTATAAACGAAAAACTTAGCATAAAAATTTTATTGGCCAATCCCACATAGTAGTGAATGAAATTATACTCCCTTCGTACCTAAACAATTGTCCTGTTTGCAAAACGATAAGTTAAAAATTGCATCTTTTGCAAGAAAAATTCAAATATTTTTTTAGTAATTTACTAGATATCAATGAGGTGTGACGGAGGCAGGATTCTGACTCGGAGGTGGTGGCCCAAAATTAATATTCTCTCTCTGCTTTGGCAAAAAAGTATAAACTGCTGGTTTGGTTTATTAGTTTTGTCTTTATTCAAAAAAAAAATTGAGTTTTTTTTCGAAACATCCCTTAAACTATCATGTTGTTAATTTTGGGCCACCACCTCCGAGTCAGAATCTTAGCTCCGTGACACCTCATTGATATCTAGTAAATTGGGAGGCCAAAATATGAAAATTTTCAGCACTTATCAAGCTCTCTTTTCTTTCACCTTGAATAACAACAAATACCCATTCATTCTAAACATTTTTTTTATCCATGTATTGTTTCATATTATTCCTTGAGTTAAATTTTTTTTTTTTTTTGAACTGCTTGAGTTAAATATTTATTAATATATTTTTTATTTAATTTTGACATCATGTTTTGATTCCGATTCTACTGCCGCTGAACCTGTGAACCGTCCGCACAATTTCCTTTTTAGGGTTCGCTCACCGATTTTGATTTTCAAAACGCTGGTAGCAATGTCCGTTGGCATCTAGTTTGTCATGTGGGGAAAGGTGAAAGAAGAAAAGAAGATTGACTGATTGAGGACCACGAGTCTCGCGTTGGAATCTTGTCGCAGTCAACGAACCCCACAACGGTCGCACTGTTGCATTGATACAATCGTGTGTACCTGAATACAAATTTTAAAAAAGGCCTTTTGTTGCGAATAATGTGCAAAACAAAATTAATTTGCATATGGAATTTTATGTATACACTACCCACGCACAATAAATACACACCAAGTTAATATTGCAGATGAGGAAAACCCAATTGTCAGAGAAATCACTACACGCACAACAAAGGAATACGAAAACAGTAAAACAATCAATACAGGAATTTACGTGGTTCCCCAAAACCGGGTATCTCCACGAGAGCGAGAGTGAGTCTGTTTTATTATGATAAAAATCGGCTAGGATTTTTATAATAGAGAGTATATATAGCCCTACTTTATCTCACTCCGCTCCGCTCGGCAACTGGTCTTTTATCAGAATTCTTTGACACCTCTCCATATGAGCCGCAAATTCTAACACCAATGCAAGGCCCACTAAAAAAAAATTAGTTTCTCATTATCTGCCAAATCAAGTTAGTGTGCATGAATGGCGTACCTATAACATTTTTGGGTGAGAGTGTTCATTACAAATTTAAAAAAAATTTGTCACAGTTAAGAATTTCAGAATGATTACAAGAATTAAAAAATGCTATGACTACCACACCTGAGAGTTGCTTGTAAACTTGATCAGACGAATGAGTTATCAAAAAATCTCTCAGTGTGCAATGTTGAAATTGTATCTTTTAAAGATACTGAGATATATAGTAGTACTTTTTATTGGGGAAATGTCCCATGAACTTGCTGAGTTATTTTATATGGTAAATTAAAACTAGAAATAAATTGTTGTATGCGCCCCAAAACATGACTTGGACCATGAAAATTTTGAAAGTCTCAATGACAATGTAAGACAAAGGAAAAGTGGGTTAAAGGTTGCGAAATTAATATGGACCGCAAATTTGTAGGTTCACTTTCTCCCAATAATATTCCACTTTGCCCTTTCACTCACCCACAACTTTCTACGTTATTCCTATCAACCGCCACGTGCCGTGATCCATGGTCGGTCGTACGTGGCATCTTCACATTGGTCAATTAAAAAAGAACTCAACCATGCGTCAGAAGTATCCAGTTTTTCTTCTTCCTTTTTTTTTTTTTTGTTTGGTAGCTGAAGTATCCTGATTCCCTACAGTCGAAGTAACACTCCATGGGCCTTGTTTGGTTGGGTTTTGAAAACCTGGTTTTGAGAACCAAGTCTTGTTTGGTTTCTCCACCCAAATCATAAAGTGTGTCCAAAGTCTTCCACCAGATTTTTTGAGCCTCTTTGTAGAAGACCAACTTTGAAACCTAGTTTTAAAAAAGGTTCTCAAAACCGGGTTTGCAAAACCCAACCAAACAAGGTGTAATTGTCCATTTTCCTGTATGTGTGTAACTGTTAATTACTTATTTTTTTAGTGTATAATATTTTGTTAGATTTTAAAAGATTTGTTTTGTAAGATCTACTACATAAGACCCATACTACATATTAAAAATACTACACATTTAAAAATCTAAATAATTTTTTGGAATGTTTAAAATTGTGAAAGTGGATAAAAAATTTGTGACAACAACTTTGAATTAGAGAAGCAAGGCTTGAATCTTTTACGTTCCCTTTGTTCTCTCCCTCTAGGGATAAAAAGTGATGGTAGAATAAGTGGATAATTTAAAGTCTCTTTTTATAAATGTAAGAACATAATGAAAAACTTTTCTCGATGTTTCTACATGAAATTGAAACCGAGCTGGTCAGTGCAGGTGCGAATTTTCTTTCTACTGGAACAATACCCTAGCATGACTCAAACTGTGAGAAATTATTTAGTCAATAAATTAAGATGCAATATTAAGCAAATTATATAAATCTAGTCTCTGCGCATACAAAATTTATGGACCCCTTTTCGTAGTTTAATTCGAAGCAAATAGAGCAAGCGGTAGCTGTCATATTTTTTTAGATGTTATAGTGCGTTGTAAAATTTACGTGAATTTTCATGCCGAAAGATGTGGTCTAAAATTAAATAACCATATTATCCCTGATTTTTTTGAACGTTTCACCGCCACATCATTTTGGTGAGAATTTTGGTCTAAAACTTTAAACTCGCAGCATCTCCGGCCCATACTCATATTTTACACAAATTTAAGTAAAAATCATACTAAAAGCTAAGTTTGGTACAACTCATTTGAATTTAAATGATTTTTACTAGAAGTTTTGAGTTTAAGTCGAGAACATAGTAAAATTAAATAACAACATTATCCCTAATTTTTTTGAAAGTTTCACAGCCACATCATTTTGTTGAGAATTTTGGTATAAAACTTCTGACTTACAGCATCTCCGGTTTGCACTTACACAAATTTAAGTAAAAATCATTCAAGTTTGGTTCCACTCATTTGAATTTAAGTGATTTTTACTAAAAGTTTTGATTTTGAATAGTAAAGGCTCGAGATGCTATTATAAAAGTAGTTCTTTACTAGGAAACTCTGCAAAATAAAGATAAAAGGCATTAGCACGACATTATTTTGTCAGATACCACATCATCAGGAAAGAGCTTTCTCATCAAAGCCATATATATACCACTTGATTCTTGACAATTTCTACATAACTTTCTCCTCTTTCCCGATCCACACAAAACAATTAATCCTTCTTTGGAGACAGCCATCCACCCTTTAATTTCCCTTCTTCTTCCTTCTGTAAAAACCATGGCTAGGCAATACAATTACTCATACTATGACTATCTCCAATACTTGTCTATCCCCCTCCCCCTGTGTTTTCTTCTTGGGGTAGTCTTCCTCATGTTGGGATTCACATGGTACATAAACTATGAGTCCAAGTTTGAAGACTTGATGTTTCAACTCAAGCTAATCCTCATGGCCACTCCAATATTCTTGCTTCTGGTTGTGCACTGGTTATCCAGTGAAGACCGGGGGTGGGTCCCGTTCTTCGTCCGGTTGCCTGAGAAAGACTCACTTCATAGGGCTGGAGGGTCTCCTTGGGGTGTTGCAGCTTTGCTTGTTTTTCTTCTCTTTATGATCTCTTACCAGTCCAAACTCCATGAAAAATGGTTCCCTTTACTAAGCAGATGATGGGGGTATATATGTATGCAATTTTGTATTCTTCAGAGTTGGACCTTTTCTTTATGGCTGGCTTTGGATCCTCTTTTTGTAAATACCTTTTAGCTTAAAGTTTAAGCCTTAATTAAACTATGCTGAATGATGCTTTTTTAACAGCTTTTAGCTTAAACTATGCCGAATGATGCCTGAATAGGGATTTAACTGAAGCCCTTAATTAAAGTCCTCCGAGTCTCTCCTCTTGTAGGTTGAGTGAAAATATGCTGCACATATAAAATGGTAATTTATTATTTTAATTTTTTTTCCTTTTTGTGCTATATTAAATCAATATTTCCAGTTTGGATATGCAACTTTTCTTTTCTTTATCCGAATCTTTGCAATATATTCTTGTTTTCCAGCATCAACATTAATCATAAATCTCATTACCCTACTCGTGGACAATTGTGATAACGTATGAAATGCTCAAGATTCTACTTGTTCTTTGTAAGTTGGAATTAACAATGTAAAATATGTGCCCCGGTATGCCTTTCTAGATGCTCTATACCACGTGTCCATCCTTTAATCACATCTAGTTGATCGCGATCATGTGCTTCTCCTTGTTCTTCTTTCTTCCTTGAAAAGGTGATAGAAATACACCACTGCTGCCTCCTCAATATAGTTAGGTTCTTTCAACAATCTTCCTTCTGCTTTGATAGCCCTAATTAGAGTCCTATGGTACGTGTCGTTTGTTATGTCTTGAAAGAACCTTGTTCTTCTACCTCCTCCTGCTTTCCACCAGCTTGAAAAGATTCACAAAATTCGCTTTTAATTTTAAGTAATTGTCTTTGCTCCCTAAGTACTATCCAAGAAATGCATTTGATCCTCAAATGTCTGGAATTTGTTATTAATATCCCCAAACTCCTCCTTATCCCATTCCCTCGAACAGAGTTCGACTGTTTGTAATTTCTTCACTTACATGTACATCTCTGCATCGAAGATTCATTCCGTTCTTGTTTGGTATCCTAGACAGTTAATACGCAAATCAAACGAAATCAATAAGGATTTTAGGAAACAAAGTTGACAACAAGAAACAAGGTGCATTGCTTGCCCTGTGAATCCGTGGTTCCATGTCGTACTTAATCAGGACTTCACAGATGTAAAATGGCAACTGAATCAAATGCAAAATGGATAGAAATAATTAAAGACAAACGAAAGACACTTCTGTTAATCTTCAGATAGAATATATGTAATAACCCGAAATTTCGTAAATAAAAATTTCAATTTATTAATTCGATTATTTATTTTTAATATCGCTAAATAAATATAATTTATTATTTAGTTTGATTAATTTGAATAAAGTAGATTTAATTTGTTTATTTCTTTTATTTATACTTTCTGCGCCGTAAATCAACGCGTGCATACCGGGTATTACACCACATCGCGTCCGGATATTTCTCCCAACTCATATTTTGTCCTATTATGACTAGCCTTATCCTATTTAAAACTAAATTAGGCCTATTTCTATTTTTGGAAAAACTCTAAATAGGCATGTGCTCAATTTTGACTTTTCTATCAATTTTGACTTTACTTTTAGTAACCCTAATTTGGAGTTTTGTGAATTAATGAGAGCTAGAGAGAGAGAGAGAGAGGGCGGTTTGGGGGAGGAAATGGGAGAGAAATTTCTTCCCTCGCCGTATAATTTTACGGATGGGTATCCATACGCGCGTTCGCGCACATTTCGGCACCTTTTTTTTTCTTCTAAATTTCAAAGCATTATATTTTTGGATTCTCTTAAGACTATCTAGGAATTTCCTATCATACTTATTTATTTTACTTATTTATTTTCTTAAAATTAGTAGTTCTTTAATTATTATTCACGGTGCTCTAGTTTGTATTTTTCGCACACAAAACCAACCGTACGGAGTAGTTCTCGTCCCAACGGTGGGGAAGTTATCTCCCAATTAATGGGGGACATATCCTATCCTATTATTGATAGCCTTATAAGCCTATTACTATAAAGTGCATATATGTATATATGTATAGTTATATATGCATGACACCCCGTGGCTTGTTTCGTGTGTATAACTAGTACCCAAAACTACCCAATTACGCCCCAATATAACGAAACCTAGACACATTATGTCTTATCCTATGTATCTAGGAACCCATACTTGAACCCCAAGCTTTACCAAAGTATGATCCTAGCCATATCTTACCATTTTAGCCATAAAAGGCTACAAAAAAAAATAAAGTTTTTTGGACTATATGGAGAGAGAGAGAGAGAGAGAGAGAGAGATGGGCGGCCTGGGGGGGTGGGAGTGGTGCTCTCATTGTCTCACTATAAATAGAAAACCACACTTGTTCTTTCCTCACACCAAAACCTCTCCTCACCACCTTTGTAGTAAACTAGTTTTTCAAGGAGAAAAACCATGAGTTCTTCAAGTTCTTCTTAAAACTCAACCTTCCACCACCACACTCCACCACTCTCGACCACTCCTAGATCTTAGAAGAGTAGCGTAAGTTACCAAGAAAGCGTTCGAGTAGCTGTTACTCCGCCGGAATCCAATTAGCTTATCGGCTTCCGACTAATCATCGGAATTAAGGTAGATACTTTATCTTAACTTTGATTAGTATTTACTAGTTCATATTAATTATGTTATTATAATGCTTAAACATGCTTAATTATGATTAAATGTGATTATGTTGGTAATTAGTGATTCTATGAACAATTAGAGTTTGAAAAACACACTTAGTCGTTACTATGCATAACTTGAGACTGACTTTTGAAAATATCCAGTTATAATGCCCGATTGACTTTTGAAAACCTAAAATATCCAGTTATAATGCTCGAATAAAAATCGACTTTTCAAATTTACGTAGTTATAATGCCTGACTGATTTTCTGAGCAAAAGAGTTTTTCAAATGAAACGAGATTTTCCGGAATTACTAAATAAATATTTTAAATCTATTTTGACTAACAAATAGAGTCCATGACTAGCATGTCTAGTCAGGCTCTTTCTTGGTTTAGCCCAAACCAAGTGGCGATCCGAAGAACGGATCTTAAAACACGCCAAACGGATTCAACTACTAGAGTTTTCTAGTAGGGTTCTTTCTTGGTTTAGCCCAAACCAGGTGGCGACTCGACGAACGGGTCTTAAAATACGCCAACAAAAATCCAAAAGCGAGCATAACTCTTAATGTTGTTTTAAATTCTCGGAAGAAAGAATTTTTGTCTTTAAGTAACACGGTTTTCGTGAAATGATTTTCAAACGGAAAGATTATCGAGAAATGATTTAAAATGGAGGATTTTTATGAAATTATGGCATGTGCACGTTTTTCGAGACGATACAACACGACACGTTTTTCGAGAAAATGATCGATTGTTTTCACAAGAAGAGATAGAGATAAGAATGAAAATGATGATGTGATGAAAGTTGAGATGTTAATGCTGTTATTGGAGTCCCGCCTCAGTTCCCCGGGGTGAACTGGTGGCCAAAGCCCAACGAAACTATATGGTAGTGCTGTTTGGAGTCCCACCTCAAATTTCGCGGGGTGAATTTGGCGGTCAAAGCTCACTCAGTTCAACACGTCGTGAACGGACTTCATAAATAGGCTGTTGAATCCAGTGATATTGGTAGCCGGGATTACGTCGTGTGTGAGTCGGGGTGAACGGACTTTATAAATTGTGGGTAGTCAGTGTTATGGGTAGCCGGGACTTCGAACGGAAAGGTTGGTGACCGTTAGAAAGTGGTGGTTGAGCGGGCCAATAACTTTCGAGAGATGTGAGATATTGATATGGTTGAAATTTGAAGAAGAATGCCGTTAAGAGAAATTGATAAGAGAAACTGACACTACACTCTTGTTTTGGAAATGATACGAGACACTAATTTTGTAAAGATGCACTTTGATTGATTTAACTCTGATATCTGAACTGCATGATTTTACTATTTTTACCGGCCACCTACAATATTGTTCTAGAATTACTAGTTTAAGTTTGGGGTAGGGTATCTATTGAGCGTCCACGCTCATGGTGTTGCATTTGTGTGACCCTGGCATAATACCACGATGTTGCTTCGCACTCCGACGTATTATGCTAGATTATCACGATGGACAAGAGGACCTCTACGGAGAACATGGAGCCGGTGGAGCTGCCGAGATGGAGATCAACCAGGCGAAAAAATTAGCGGAGCCGTAGAGCTTTTTTTTGCACGGCGAAAAAGTAATATTTCATTAATGATAATAAAATATTACAAGAAGAACCCAAACAAAAACATCATCGTAGTTGGCAAGAAGCCAAACCACAAAGATGCTCAAAACCTCACCCCCAATGCCATCCAACATCAATCTAGCTCTACAAGCCAAATAGTAAGTTCCTCATGCGAACACCACAACACCTTCTGTTTACTCCGAAAAATTTGAGGCGATCCGCAAAAAAATTACGCTCCTTTACTTTCAATGTATTTATTGTCCTTCGACACCTTTTAGCATGCTTCTTAGGAAAACCATCTTTTAACTCCTCTAGCAACACGCCTTTGATTTGCCTCTTTCCACCTACTACCTCCCTTCCGATATCATGCCTCACAACTACTTTATCCGAGCTTGCCTCTCCAATATTAAAAAAAGAATGACCCACCAACTCCTTCTCAAACACCGTCTCTTCCCCTTTTAAATCTACATCAGCCATCACATTCTTATCATTTACTTCGATCTTCCTCACATTCGCACCGTTGTCCCTGTGAAAATTACGCCTAACGAATTCTTGCTTTTCAACTTTGGAACCAAATGGAGAGCTAGCCTCACATTTTGCTGCGCCTAATGAAGGACTAGAATCCCCAAAATGTGCAGGAATAGACCCTAACCCGATATTTAATTTGCCTACCACATCCCTTTCCAAAGCATCCCTTTTCAAAACATCCAAATGATCAACAGTTGGCAATTTTTTATCTTTGACCTTCCATGTACTCAAACCTCTTTTCAAAACATTTAAATGATTGACAGCTGGTAACTTTTTCTCTTTGACCTTCCATGTACTCAAATGAGTTGTATCCCAATATTTTTTCTCCCATTTGAAATTCAAACAGTCTTGGGAGAAAATACCAATACCTCGGGAGCTACCATTTACATCCTCACGCGCACGCTGAACATGGAGCTTACGCGCCTCCATCTCTTCCGCATGAGCCGCCTCTGACATAGGAACCTACATTTCATGGAAACTTGACGATCATGATTCGTCCAAAAGGTCTTCGTCGCACCGGAGATAGTTGAAATAGGAATTGCAAATCTCCAGAGTCCCAAATCGACCTTGACTGAAGCCGTAGTCTCGCCCATCGAATCACCAAAACATTGTGCTAAGCTCTGTTGAAAACTGTCCATTACATCTCTGAATTTCAACCATGGCACTTCCATAATATTGCATTGTTTAGAACTGCATCCCATTGTCAATTTGTCCGTACTAACCCGATCACCATTATCTCAATGCTTTAGATCTATTTCGGCCAAAGCTTTTTGCAAGCCAAACCACCCCTTTTCTTGGCCCTCTTCTGGAATGCAGATGATATTGTTCCCTGTTTGCTCACTGACTTTAATTTCAATGAAACGACCCCAAACGTTTTGTTCCCGTGAGACTTCTACAGCTCTCGCCTTACTGCATAATTTGCCCAAAAACAGAGCACCTCCTGATTTATCCGATGCCTCTTGCAGCTTTTTACGTACCCATACAACCTCATATCCCTTCAACGTCACCCGTCGTCGGAACTTCCGACCATACTCTTCCATTGTTACCAAACGCAATGAATCAACTCCTTCATCTACCAAACCAAACTTTTTCCATCCTACCTGGAGAGAAAATTTTCTTTGCTTTCCTGCCTCCACCATGTTTTCTTTAGAAAGGAATCCTTAAACCGAAACAAGATTACAAATTGCAAATCGTATCCCACTGATTGGAAAACCCAAAACAAAGTCCCCAAACCAAAAAATACAGATTGAAAAACCCCTGAATCACAAACCTGAACTCCAAACCCCACCGGATACGCCTTGAAGCAACCCTAATCACCTAGCTGATAGCGAGAGGAAGTGTAGGAGGGAGAGAAGGTCCATTCTGATGGGGGTGGGGGAGGCGAAGCAAGGAGGAGGAGCCGCCTCCCCCAAGAAGTTCACTCTCTCTGTATCCCGGAGCCGTAGAGCTTACCCGGTCTACCTTTTCGTAATCTGTAGGACAGATTATTCACATTAAACTTTATATTATTATTATTTCTGTTTAAGATATTCAGTTGTAATAATAATTAATGTATCCTAAAATGGGGGGCGTTACAATATCAACAGTACATAAAAGAAAATCAATGTTGCAAGTTAAGCACCAATCGTTAAGAATAAAATCGATATGTAGGATCTAAGTTACATCTACTAGAATTATAACCCAAAATTAGGTTAGTAGGATAAAAATTAAAGAAAAATAAAGATGGACTTTGATTTGTTTGAGAGAGATTACAATGAAGGCTAAATAGCCTATTTATAGAAGGAGGAAACAACAATTGTAAGTACTAAGTACCCCTATAACTATCAATCCAAATCTTCTTCATTCTTGTGCTTCCACATCTCCTTGTAACTTCTCTATATTCCAAATGTGTAGGACACTGCCAAGTGTCTTTTCAACTTCCAAGTGAATAGAATTAAGCGAAGTGCCCTGCACATGTAACAAAAGTATCACTAATAATATCGATTAAATAATATCACTTGTTTATCGATATCAATAGGCGATGAATATGTGTAAACAATGCCCTCCTTATTCATTTGGGTTAAGGGTTAACCAATTGAATAATTAATCATATTGTTCTTGATATCAATAGGTGATAATTTTTTTGCAAATAATTGCCCCCCAATTCATTTTGGTGAACCTAAAAATGATACTGGGCAAGTATTCTAATCATTGAAATTGTTATATATCGATGTGAAATAATTTCTACTAATCACCCTTTTATCGATATCAATGGATGATAATTTTTACTAATCACCCTTTTCTTGAAATCGATAGGTGATAATTTATCATGCAAACAATTGCCCCTCAATTTATTTGCAAATGAAAAACATAATACAGAGCAATTGTTTAGTGATTAACCAATTTTCAGTATTATGAAACTTCACAATATCACGTTTTCATTATCGACTGATGGAACAAAAGCCTTCCAGGCTTACCAACCACCAACTTGTTAGAAACTTATACCAAAAGCCATGTTTTTATGTAATGGATTAATATTTAATTAGTTAATTATTAATCAGCTTTATCCCTTTTTTTTTATTAGAATCTATTATGGGCAATGTTTGCATGATATAATTGTATATTGTGCATGTGTCTTTTATTCTATACACTACAACAAAAATCACGTTTTATAGCATGCAGAAAACGCTATGGAAACCAATATATAGCGTTCATAAGAACGCTTTCATAGCCCCTGTTATAAAAAGTCGACACCAATGATAGCATTTTCTGGACGCTATGAATTTCCATCAATTATAGGGTTTTAAGAATGCTATGCATATGTTTTTACAATAGCATTTATAGAACGCTATAATCTGAATTCTAACAGTAGTAGTTGTCGAACGCTATATTCTAAATTCTAACAATAACTTTTTATGTTTGTTATGTTGATTTTCAAAAACAAATGCTATCTTCTACACTGTATCTTCTAAAGTTTATTCATTTGGTAGAAACACTTTCAATAGCACACAACCACCATTTTTCCTTTGCATTCAAATACAATGAGATCACCAGATACACTGCCTTCGTATGGAAGGACTACTAAAAAGACATAAAACTACTAAAAATTCCCAAACTTGTTCACTTTTCTGGTTACAAATGAAAGGAAATGTCAAAAAACGACTTCTACAAATTTCCACCCGGATGTAGATCAACCAATCTGTCTTCAATGACAAGATGAGGAAGCCTCTTTTATTGAACTCAGAGACCTGCAATAATACCCGATCTTGAATCAAATCGAATTTCCAGAAGACTACAAGGCATTAGCAATATATACGTACTCTTTTTCGACAAGTAGGAATGAACAAAAATTCGCTACCCCAGGGGGTATGTGGCATTTAGATATGATCTCATATGCACTTTGGGTACTACCCACAACGGAAAAATCAATCAAATGCGTGAAGACAGTAAAAGAATAGTAAGGGAGGACTTATTTTGTAATCGGATTGTCGGAATTACCAACTGCAAGTCGAAACCACCGTCAATCAGTTAATAATGATGCTTGAGCCCATCATCATGGCAATGCTGCTTTATATTGCCACTACGAGAGATGATGTAATTGCCAAGCAAGAAACGGGTGAGAGTCATCTCTGGCCACAAACAGATTCTGAGAGGATCACACATGAATTAAACAATATATATAATTAATCATCGAGAGAAAGCTACATAGAATTGTTGAACGGGGATCAAATATTGAGATTGTTCAAACACATCATTTGATATAATACCGATGATAGCCATTAGCTATCCGGTAATCTAAAAATTGCAGCGCAATAATAGCTGTAATTGGCACTTATTTGTGCAAGTAGTAGTAGGATTTAGGCCAATTAATTTGCAAATCCAAAAGAGGCCTAGCCCGCGAGGATTGAATAGTCATTTACTTACTAACATCACGATAGACTTGCTACTTTGAAACAACTCAATCACCTCAAAAGCATCATTAATCATTGGATTGGTGGAGGAATTTACAAAGCATAAGAATAAAATACAGACCAAATCCTACTGCAAACTGATGCATGAAGACATCCCATACCCAAGTAATACTACACTAACCACCTCGCCAAACCTCAAAAGACACAAGCAAAACAGGACTACATTAACTAGCACCAAGGCATAATAACACTTGCATTTATACAAACTGATGACACAATCTGCAGTCTTGATGATGAGACGGTAGTATGAGACATGGTTTCTGAAGATGGCCTGAATGGCTTAATATAAACTAGCACCTTAATTTTGAAGCTATTCGCAACTCTAAGCTACAGCCACAGGCTTCAAGACCACCATAGAACAAATAGCTAGATAACACTTTCTCTCAATATTCTCCACTATAAGTCCATCCAAACCACTTTGGGTGTATTCCTTTTGCAAAAGCAAGAAATTCAATTTTAATTAGATGCTATGCTTGACGTCAAGACTGACATTTGAATGAGTAACTACTCAATGAGAGATTGATCATTATTCTTAGCAAAGATAAACATTTCTAATCTCCATAAGGCAAAATAAAAGAGTTGAGGCCAAAAAGAGTAGAGAGCACCCAATCTTCTTCTTCGGCAGTTTCTAACTGCAGTAACATTCTGCTCCTCCTCCCTTTGTCTGGAACCTAAAAAAAAGAGAGAAGGATGAAACAAATTAATCTGGGGTTGTTCAAGCATTTCACACAAATGAGACCTCGTGCCATCTCACAGAGTAATCAGGCCAAACTTAACCCGATCAAACAATCCCATGACACCACTGTTAGAAATGGCTGAGCAAACCAGAAACGGAAAAAACCCTAGAATATGCTATTAAAAGGACGGTATTAGATTATGCCATTAAAAGCCATATTTGATTGCCAACCATTCCGCCGTACACAATTATCATGTGCTAAGAAACAAAATCAGCAGGTGTTTTCTAAAGGAAAATATATTGAACTTAGTTAGTTCAACACTTACATTATCCCACCGTCATTGTGCAATCAACTTAGCAAAGGGAAAATGGAAACTCCTACAACAGCTTTTCGAATAACGTCCAAGAGCTGCTCGTTTGATGCCACAGCAGCAGTATTTTATCCTTTGACTTCTTGCTAATTCAGCTTCAAGATTGATGGCAATATTATCTTGAAAGTGCACATTAGGAGCCCTGTGTAAATGTTCCAATATGAGGGCTAAATCAATGATATAGATTATAGAGTTTGATACCGGAAGAAAAGAATCACCTGGACAATAGAAATGGAAACCTATATTGCCCAATCAGCTTTATGAAACTAACATAGCGCCAACTAATGCCAAAATATAAAAATTTCTAGAGAAATTAAAATTCAAAGATCAAATTGTGCAGAGATAGTTCCACCTACACTATTTGTTCTTTGAAGAGCTTTTTATGGAATCGTGGCTCCAGTTTTCCAAAAGATTTTAGCACCCAGGTGCTAAAATCATGATATTTCAATGGTTCCGTGTATTGTTTTTCGAATTTTTTTGCACCAAATTAAAGTACACCTCGAGTACTTTAATTTGGTGCAGAAAAATTCAAAAAACGATACACGGAACCACTTCACTTTTTTATTTGAAATATCATGATTTTAGCACCTAGGTGTTAAACTCTTTTGGAAAACCGGTTGTGTCCGTCCTGTTGAGATGAGTACAAAATAATCCACTTTTTTTATCAACTGGGTGAATAGAGATGAAAGCTAATCCCGCCGAATCGTCTTTATAAAACTAACATGGAGCCTACTAATGCCAAAGTTGAAAAGCAATGGTATCTAGAAACTGAAATCCAACGATCAATTTGACTAGCAATATTTTCGATATATAGAATTTGTAAACCAAACTGTGTTCACCTAACCCGAAATCGATCCCCAAGAAGGAGGGAAATTAAAGCCCTAGTCTGTATGTGGGCAAGAACCAAAGAAAAAATCGAAGTTGGTTAGGGCTTCTCTATTCGGCGCCTCTTTGCTTCAATTCATGCAATCGGTCCAATCGATCACTGTAGTTTGCTTCTTTCTAAGTGGAAATTAGGGTTTGAGCAGATTATAAGGTAAATACGCATAAAAGAGAGAGCGAAAATAAGAACTAATCATGTAAAGAAAACTCACGGCTCATGTTGTTTCTGAGTAGAAAGTGGGGAACGAACTCAATGTTCTCCCCATTAGAAGCTAAAACGAATTTACAACAATAGGAGGGAAATCTGTGCTTCATCTCCTCCATGAGAAACAAATCTCTACGTGTTTCCCAAATCGACCAAAAAACCGGCTTCCACCTACTCCGCCCCTCTCTTCTCTCTCGGAAAAACTCTCCACCCGTCCCCTGCCAAACCTCCTCCACCACCTCATGGGTCTTTGCAGGTCCAAATCGGTCTCCTTGCTGGGAAAACGCCAAGAGGTGGGACTGGGGAGTGGGTTGGATCTTGTCGAAGAAGCCGACGTTCGCGAAGGATCTGGGGATGAACGAGTATGAATCAGAGGTTGGATTATGATTCAGTTGGCTATGCAAAGAATTTCAATGGTGGGAAGAGCAGAATTCTCTTTTTAGACGAAAATTGAAATTTAAAGGGGTGGTCTGAATTTTTTAAGAGGCGCGAGATAGAATGGCGGTCAAGACAAGCCTACTAAAACATTGTACTACAATCCGTCCGTGTCTTCCAGTAACAGGAATGCTATAATTGCCCCCTCTACAATAACATCCCTAAAAGAATGCTATTATCTTATGTTATAAAAACCTATATTTGTTGTAGTGATAGGAAATGATCCAGTGTGTAGAGTACGGGTTACACACAGAAGATTGGATCATCGGTTCTTGTGAAATATAAGTTTTGGTTCACAATCTTAGATGAAATTTGACACACTATCAGTAGGATTGTAGTACAATGTTTTAGTAGGTTTGTCTTGACGACAGGGAACAGTTCTAGTTCCGACTCATTGTGCTAGTACATTTTATCTGTATTGAATAAGATCACTTTAAGGTAATTGTCTTAGTACTGACATTTTAAGACAATTGAAACCTTATAGTTATTAAGAATACTTATGCTCTTAATCCGGATAAACTCCGTAATTAATACATATATACATTTAATGTTGTTGACTTTGATTCATTATCAAGTGAGATCTTTTTTCACGATTGATAGTCTTCGTGAGTTTGGGTCACAACATTATATGCATGAAATATATGGATATTAATTATTGATGGAATCCACGTCCCGTTAGGGATTGATGATACCCCCTTGAGTAAGCTTATAAGTTTCGATTATGTCAAAACCTGCAGGTGGATTTTTGTATCCGACATATCGAATGAGTTAAGTGGAAAGTCTCAAAGTATTTTGAAGATGTTGATTAGTGGGAGATTGTCAGTAATTTAATAGAATCAACGAGTATCTGTAATCTTAATGTCGGAAGATTAATAAGTATTTAATAACGTGGAGCTCGAAATATAATCGAGATAAAGACGTGAGTGCAATTATAATTCTTTTAGTGGTGTGAATTATAGTTTGTGAAATAAGAATAGAATCCTGGTTGTAACACCCCGACTTTTTTTTTTTTACAAATAAAAGAATAAAAAGAATTATAAAATAGAGTTAATTTTGGGAGACCACTAACAGCTAGGATCAAGAAACAATTTTTTTGTGTGACTTAAAGCCTATAAAAATAAAATAGCGTATTTTTTTAACATTTTGGAACGTTATTTCAACCCTACTAACAGCATCGGGACACGAGAATGCATCATAGGTCGCCGCGAGACGACTAGCCTTGGAGCTCAAGTGAAAACCTTCCGGAAATTAAGCAAGGTGGCACCCTTTTATTAGGCGCTTGGTGGCCAAGTAAAGGGGCTTCTGAAATTAGTCGAGTTGGCACGGGATGATGTCATAAGGGAGGGATGACTCAACACTAACATTAATTATGGACAATTCTAGATTCATGGTGGGAGCACAACCAAAGTTATTAATCTCGTCCCGTACCGGAAGAAAAACGGGATACTATACCTCATATTCCGTTCCGGTTAAAATACCGCTCAATACCAGGCGTTCCGGTCTATTCCGGGTGTTCCGGCCCATCTCGGCCATTTTTTGGATACCGGCCGGTATAATTTCAGACGAGAGAAATATAGAATTTTGCTGTTGCCGGAGCCTCATATCATCGCCACAGTTTCAGATCTGTGCCGGAGTCATCGTTTGTTGCGGGAAGTCTCCCTTTGTCCATTTTTTCCGTTGCCGGAGTGAGATCGCCGTTGCAGGAGTCTGTTGGCTTTGACGTTTTGAAGCTGGACGGTGATTGTTGAGTTTGATGGTGAAGCTTCGAAGTGGGGTTGGGCTGGCCAGAGGTGGTGGTGGACCTGGTGGTGGGCGATTGATGCAAGGAAGGCAAAATCAAAATTTTGGTTTTAGTTCTTCTTGTACATGAGAAAAGAAAACTCATCTGTCCCGTTTCTCGATAATTCCAAAGACCCCTTTTTTGTATATGTACTATGTATATTACACATGGGGCCGGTTCCGGAGACACAAATTTTAACACAACATTTGACACCCCATCTCAGCCATTGATTTCAATGGCTGAGATTAAAACTTCTACTCTCTCTCTCCCCTCTTTCTCCTCACGTGTATTATTTCTTCTCCCCCTCTCTCAGCAGGAATCGTAGAGATGTCTCTCTCCCCATCTCTTATTTATTTTTCCTGTTTCTATTTCTCCCTCTCATTTCACCCCGTCTATGAATCTATAGTAAGACAGAAGTTACGGAAAGGTGAAGATTAAAGGGAAAAGTGGAGAATTTAAAACTCCAAATTGGCTTAAAGGCAGCTTCTAGGTTCTTCAATATGTACTGGAGTTGCCTCCATTGTTTCCCAGTGTACGGTTTTTGCAGCTGATTTTCCATGTTGAAAAAATCAAATTCCGACACTTTAATTAGATGGATTACCTGTAAAGTATTGAAAAAACCCCAATTTCCTCTCACTTTACCACATCTATCAAAACTTCAGAAGTAATTTAATTCCAAGTTCTTTTGCACAGAGGGAGACGGGAATTGGGGCCGACCATTTAAAGTGGAGTATATTTCAGATGTAAACATGACGTGGGGGATGGTGAGGGAGAGTAGCAATTATTGTGGAGTTTGGGCACAGGATAAAACAGAGAGAGAGAGAGTATAAGTTTAATCTCAGCCATTGAAACCAATGGCTGAGATGGAGTGTCAAATGTTGTGTTAAAACTTGTGTCCCCGGAACCGGCCCCATTACACATTTTATCCTCTTTTTTGTATGTATTACAAAACAAGTTTCCATCAAAATAGTTTTGTTAATAATTAACATGATTAACTTTGTTTTGTTGAAAAAACCAAATCTATCAAGTACCAACCACCACCACCACCTCCGGTACATTTTATGAAATTGTTGCATTTTGAATATGAACATATGCACTTTGTCTATGCAAAGTTATGATACTTTATTTTTTTTATATCAAGTTTTTTTCGTGTTGAATTGCATATTTTTGGAAAATTATAACATAGTTTGTTGCGATTAATCCGGAACGGTACACCAGAACGCACCGGTACCGAGACGTACCGTCCCAGTAAGAAAAACGGGACGCTCGCCGGCACGAGATTAATAACTTTGAGCACAACTATAAATATGATTCTCTCCTCTCTTTCACAACACACACACACATCACATATACACACGGCACCCAAAGGAAAAGGAAAATGAAGTAAAAGAGGAAAAAAGGGGAGAACAAAGGAAGGGAAGAAAAAAAATGAAGAAAAAAAAAAGAAGAAAAAGAAATGGGCAGTTGGTAAGGTGAGTCCCCACACTCCTCCTCACTTCATTTTTGTGCATGTACTTTGATAGGCGCGTGGGAAGTTTGCTTATCAGGCGCCTAAGTAGGGGGATTTAGCATGTTAGATGTGCGGTTCGAGCCTTATTTTCCGATTAATATGTGCACGTGGTGTTTTTGTGTCTCGAGTATAATTTGCAGGTATTCTAAGGTCATGAGTGTGATTTCGAGACATTTGGGGAGTTCATGCACGTAGATCACGAGTTGAAGCGAACGGATTTTGCATGGAAGTGGTCGAAAACCGTCGGGAGCGCTACCCCATTTCTTTGGAGCGCTCAAATTGGGCACAAAAGGCCTCAGAAAGTGAACAGAGAGTTTTGGAGCGCTACACCAAAAGTGGTGTAGCGCTACCGGCGCGTTAGAGGGCATGGTCAACCAAGGAGCAAACGGTCAACGCCGCATGATAACGAAGCGGGAGTGCTACCTGCATTTTAGGGTAGCGCTACCGAGGTGGTTACATGGCACATAAACGGTGTCGTTCGGCTTTAGCGCGAGAATAATTTCCGATTTTCGTTTGTTTTCCGGAGAACTACTTAGGTTTAGCATAAATACTTTTGTTTTAACTTAGATTAGGGTTCCACGAATTTTACCTAGACTATATGCTTTGAAGTTTTCGGCTGCAGTTTCTGTTCTTCATTGTTCCAGATTTTCAGAATTTCATCTTCCAGTTTGGTGTTGCGAGTTAATAAACAAGTTCAGATTTTCTTTTGCAAATTACGGTATTGTTATTTTATTGTTTTCATATTTTATACTCCAAGCATGCGTAGATCTAGGTTTAATTTGTTATCTACGATCAATATAAGCATGAGTAAGTAGTCGCCTTGAGTGCGGCTGCGGGGTTAAGGCGCCCGCGTTTATACTAATCAATATTTCACCTCAGGGCCGAACTAATTCAATTTTCGAGCAATTGTAGGAACTAGAAACTTTTCTAACAAACAAACCCAGGCATTACCGGAATTCGAATGCGCACGGAATCTGGTGACAGGTGGTGCGCATTTGTTAGGAAGCCTTTCTCGTATTCTAAAATTAGTAAAAGAATTAATTGTGGCCCGAGTAAATATTGGCTAGGCTAAGCGTGGACGCCGGACTCCCGTAGCTGTGCTCTCTTTTTATTAATTTGCATTAAATCATTAAACTAGCTTAGCAAGTAGTTAATCAATCTCATAAAATCAAAGGGTGGCTACCTAAGAGCCAGTTCAAACTGCACTTTTACACTTTTGAGTCAAGCACTCCAGTCGTCTCTGTGGTTCTACTCCGGTACTTCCAGAATTATTGTGCTACACTGGTCAAGAGTTCTACGCTTGGGACGCGTCGTTATTAGTCTTAATTTTTAGTCACCTGGTCGGTCAAGCATTTTTGGCGCCGTTGCCGGGGACGACAGCGAGTGTTCAAAAGTATAGAGTCGTAGTTTAGTTTGTCTTTTAGTCAGTCATCATAGGTAGAGGTAAGAAGGGTTCCCCTCAACAGGACCCTCTTTATTTCCGTGACCCTACATGCCGTTTAGTTCGACGAGAACTGGGGTCGGGTCGGCCTGTGTCTCCTAGTGTTTCATCGTCTCGTTCGGAGTTAGACCTAGCTCAGGCAGAGTCTATCCCCATTAGTGATCTTTTTATCGAATTACCTTTTGAGTCAGTCAGTGTCAGTAATCCACTTTACCAGTCAGAGTCGGAGTCAAAGTCAGAGTTAAGTGATATGGCTGACCAGCAAATAGTGCAACAACCATCTTTAAGGCAACATCTTTACCCAGAGAGGTCCACTCCCGAAGGACCCATTGTGTTTCCGCGCGAGACACAAGAGGCACGAAATGCTTTCACTGTTAAACCCGGTGTCCTTAACAACCTCCCTACTTTCCATGGGAGAGAGTGCGATGACCCATACGAACATGTGCGGACATTCGAGGGATTGGTGTGCAACATCGCGTCCAATACCCAATACGAAAATGCATGTCTCAAGCTGTTTGAGGCAACACTTAAGGATGGCGCATTATTGTGGTTTAGGATGCAGAAGCCTAAGTCTCTTACCACCTGGGCGCAAGTGCGCGACGCTTTCTATAGGAAGTATTTCTCTGAGGCTAAGTCTGTGAGTTTTAGGCGTCAGATCCAAGGGTTTAGACAGGAGAGAGGTGAGTCGTTTCTTAAGGCTTGAGAGCGTTTTAAAGAGTTGATCCTCAGATTGCCACACCATGGCTTTGAGAGGATTCAACTAGTCGAGTTTTTCCACCTGGGTCTCAACGCTGAGACCATCCAGCATATAGAGTATTCTTGTAAAGGGGACGATTTCTTGTCCAAAACAGCTGACCAGGGGTGGGATTTCTTAGATGACCTAGCTGATAAACAGAGGGCCTTAGAACCATCTGATTTTGATCGAGCCGGACCTTCAGGGTCCACTGTTGTCCCTGTCACCATTCGTGACCAGCGACTTCAGGCTCAAGTTGAGAAAATGGCTCAGAGGTTAGAAGAATTGGAAGTGAGACAGACTAGACCAGTTCATGAGGTTAGTGTAGAGGAAGTCTGTGTGTGGTGTGAATGCAAAGGGCATATTGCAACCGCTTGCCCTGGGTTTCTAGCAGCCAAAGGGGCAAGTCAGTTCAATCAGGAGGAGGTAAATGCAGTTAGGACTTGGGATCCCTATTCTAATACTTACAATCCGGGAGCCCTAACTTTGGGTGGTCAGATGCCAGACCTGCAGGTGGAGGCCAAGCTCAACCCCTTGCGCTGCCTCCGCCACAACAATTTTCTCAGTCCCAATCTTTCAGGCCTCCACAGGGCCAAGTCATTCCTTACCACTACCAGCAACAGCCTGGTAGGGGGGCAGGTCCATCCACTCGTGGTCCTCCCCCAGGTTATTCCCAGATGATGGCACGAGACCACAAGTTAGAAGAGAATGTCAATTCCATGATGCAGTCTCAGATGTCATTTCAGACTGAGACAAGGCAGCAAATAGGAGCCCTTACCACACAGATGTCACAACTCACTGCCATCATTAGTCATATGCAGCAGGAGAAGGGCAAGTTCCCAGCTCAGGGTAGTACAGCGGGAGCCCATTACTTAGGAAATCCTTCAGGTCAGAATAACCAGAGTCAGAATCAGGAGGAAGCCAAGTCGGTCACTATTCTCAGAAATGGGAAGGAGATCGACAAGGCCATTCCGCCGAGGCAAACACCAGTTCCACCCCCGGAGTTGGTTGATGCACCAAGCGAAAATCCTGAGGGTGTCGAGAAATCGCCCGAGGTGGTGGAGCCTGCTGTCGCGGCCCCCACGACTCAAACACCGCCAGCAATACCAGTAGCTCCATTTCCCCAAAGGCTGGCGGTGAAGCCTAAGAAGAGCATGAACCATAAGATGCTAGAACTTTTTAAGAGGGTGCAATTCCCTATTACTCTGATGGAGGCAATAGAGTCTTTCCCACAGTGTGCGAAGGTGCTGAAGGACCTTTGCACAACCAAGCGCAAGAATCAGAACAACGTGGTTCTGACTGAGCAAGTGAGCTCCATCCTTCAGACTGAGATTCCTGCCAAGTGCAAGGATCCAGGTTGTCCCACCATACCCATAGCGATTGCAGGTCAGACCTTTGATAAGGCATTGTTGGATTTGGGAGTGAGTGTCAATTTACTCCCTTATTCCGCATTTTTGAGACTGGGCCTTAGGAATCTTAGAGAGACTCCTGTCACACTCCAGTTGGCATACCGGAGTGTTAGAGTTCCGAAAGGGGTGGTGGAAGATGTATTAATTCGGGTGGGTGAGTTCCAATTTCCCGCGGACTTCATTGTCCTTGATATTAGCCCAGGTCCCGAGGTTCTAGAAAAGACTCCCATCATTCTAGGCCGTCCTTTCTTAGCCACTTCCAATGCCGTCATGAACTGCAAAACTGGCAAGGTCCAGTTATCTGTTGGCGAGGATAGGATGGAGGTGGATGTTTACAGCGTTAGCACTTTGGGCGAAGATGATGAGGAAATAGAGGAGTTGTGTTTGATTGACACACTCATTCAGGAGCACATTGATACAGTCCTTTATAAGGACCCTCTGGAGGTGGCACTTACCACTGAGGAGGTTTCATTTTTAGAGTTAGCAGAGGTAGGCACTTTCCGTGATATGTTAGAGGTGGAGGATGAGTGTGAGGATTTATGTGGGGTCACTCATGACCTAATGTTTGAGCCTTTGGGCAACCCTCCACCCAAGGTTCTTCCATCTTTAGTCCAGCCGCCTAAACCAGAGTTAAAACCTCTCCCGGACACGCTTAAGTATGCTTTTCTGAAAGGCGATGACACTTATCTGGTAGTGATCTCCTCAGCCCTCGAGGAAGATCAAGAGAGGAAATTGCTTGATTTACTGAGAGAGCACATAGGCGCACTAGGATGGACCATAGCTGATTTGCATGGTATAAGCCCCACGGTGTGTACACACCGAATCATTCTCGAGGATAGTGTTAAGCCATCTAGACAGCCTCAGCGGCGTTTGAACCCAAACATGAAAGAGGTAGTTAGGGCTGAGGTGCTTAATCTTTTAGATGCGGGTATTATATACCCAATTGCCCATAGCGAGTGGGTGAGCCCAGTCCAAGTTGTGCCTAAGAAGGCTGGGGTCACAGTGGTGACCAATGAGCAAGGTGAGTTAGTGCCCACTAGGATTCCCACAGGTTGGCGAGTTTGCATCGATTACCGGAAGCTCAATGCGAGCACCCGGAAAGACCATTTCCCTCTCCCATTCATTAATCAAATTTTGGAGAGGGTAGCTGGTTGAGCTTTCTATTGTTTCTTAGATGGGTATTCAGGATACAACCAGATAGAGGTCGCGTTAGAGGACCATGATAAGACCACCTTCACCTGTCCATATGGTACATATGCTTACCGTCGCATGCCCTTTAGGTTGTGCAATGCGCCTGGTACGTTTTCCAGATGCATGATGGGGATCTTTAGTGACATGGTTGAGCGTATTGTAGAGGTGTTTATGGATGATTTCTCGGTTTTCGGGGACTCATTCGATGGATGCCTCGAGAATTTAGGTAAGGTCTTGCAGAGGTGTGAGGAGAAGCACTTAGTGTTGAATTGGGAAAAGTGCCACTTCATGGTGACCCAAGGGATTGTGTTAGGGCACATCGTGTCCTCCAAGGGTATTGAGGTGGACAAAGCTAAGATAGACTTGATTCGTAATCTTCCTACTCCTAAGTCTGTCAAAGATGTGTGTTCATTTCTCGGACACGCTGGTTTTTACCGGCGGTTCATTAAGGATTTTAGTGCTATCTCCCGTCCATTGTGTCAACTGTTGGCAAAGGACACACCTTTCGTTTGGTCTGAGGCATGTGAGGAGGCTTTTCTTAAGTTGAAGCGCCTATTGTGCAATCCCCTGATTGGAGTCTTCCTTTTGAGCTAATATGTGATGCTTCCGACTATGCAGTCGGAGCAGTTTTAGGACAAAGGAGAGGGAAAGACCCATGTGTGATTTACTACGCTAGCAAGACACTCAATGAGGCACAAATGAATTACACCACCACTGAGAAAGAGTTGTTAGCTGTAGTGTTTGCCTTAGATAAGTTTCGGTCCTATCTAGTGGGCTCGCAGATCACGGTGTTTACCGATCATGCAGCCCTGAAGTATTTGATGACCAAACAGGATGCGAAAGCTCGCCTAATCCGGTGAATTCTGCTACTGCAGGAATTCCACCTTGTTATTAAGGACAAGAAGGGGGTAGAGAACGTCGTCGCAGACCATCTGTCTCGCCTAGAGTTTGAGGATCCCACCTTTGATCTTCCTATTAGAGATTCTTTTCCCGATGAGCAGTTGTTCGCTGCTAATGAGTGCCCATGGTACGCTGATATCGCCAATTATTTGGTGACTGGGAAGATTCCTTCTCATTGGTCTACCCAGGAGAAGCAGCGGTTTTTAAGGAGTGTCCAGCGGTACATTTTTTATGACCCGTACTTGTTTAAGTACTGCGCGGACCAGATTGTGCGTAGGTGTGTCCCCGAGTCTGACCAGGGGGAAGTTATCGAGTTCTGCCATAGTGAGGCGTGTGGGGGTCACTTCTCTGCGAAGAAGACCACCGCCAAGATTCTACAGTGCGGGTTCTGGTGGCCCGATATGTTTAAGGGTGTTCACTTGTTCTGTAGGTCATGTGACCGTTGCCAAAAGCTTGGCAAGTTGTCTGCACATCATGAGATGCCCCCTCAGGCCTATTCTTGTGCTAGAGGTATTTGATTGTTGGGGCATCGATTTTATGGGTCCATTTCCTATGTCTCATGGTTATGAGTACATCCTTTTGGCAGTGGACTATGTGTCGAAGTGGGTGGAAGCGATTCCCACTAAGTCTATGGAGTCGAGAGTCGTGCTAGAGTTTCTTAAGGCCAACATTCTGTCGAGGTTTGGCGTGCCACGCGCCATTATCTCGGATCAGGGCACGCATTTTACGAGTCGATCGTTTGAAAAGTTAATGGGGGAATTTCATGTTACTCATAAGGTATCCACTTCATACCACCCCCAAACTAATGGGCAAGCCGAGTTAGCGAATCGTGAGATTAAGAGAATTTTAGAGAAAACCGTCGGTGTGACTAGGAAGGATTGGTCCACTAGGTTGAACAATGCGTTGTGGGCTTACCGCACTACTTACAAGACCGTTTTGGGTGCTTCACCCTATTGGCTCGTTTACGGTAAGGCCTGCCATCTGCCTATTGAATTAGAGAAGAAGGCCTATTGGGCCATTCAGACGGTCAATTCAAGCTTGACTGAGGCAGGTGAGCATAGGAAATTGCAGTTGAGTGAGCTTGAGGAGCTTAGGAATGACGCGTATGAGAATGCGAGTATTTTTAAGGCTAAGGTTAAGGCGTATCATGATAGGAACATTCAGCGCAAAACCTTTCAGGCTGGTCAGCAAGTATTACTCTACAATTCGCGTCTTCATATATTCCCAGGAAAGTTGAGGTCCCGTTGGGATGGTCCTTACTTCGTAGTTCATGTTTATCCGAATGGTTCAGTCGATGTCCGTGACCCTAAAGATGATCATGTGTTTAAAGTTAACGGACAACGTCTTAAACCTTATTTGGAATTTTTGGAGGTAGGCGAACCTGATGAGGAGTTGGTCGATCCTGTTTATTCGGACGACACTAAAGAGTAGATATTTTTCGGATTGGTTTTGACGGGTAGCTCACGCGTACCATGCTCTTTATTGAGTGTGGACCCGATCCCTTTTCCATCAGGGGTACCCATCATCGACTTGGGTTAGCTTCGCACGCCGCTATTAAAATAAGGATCGTGTGCCCAGCTCCGGTTAGTAAGGGCAATGTTTATATTATATTTTGTTGTTTTTAAGTGTCTATGGTCTTGTATAGCCACCCACTCTTCATTTCCAGTTGGGGGATGGGAAGAAAAGTATGACACGTGAGACTGCGTGAATGTCTGGTGGTGTTCTTTGTTGCTTTTATTTTCTCTGTTGTGGCCCGGCTTTCGCTAGCGGGCGGTACTGACATCATTTGTTGCCTAGTATGTATTTGGTTCTTAAGTCTTTTGCAGGACGAGCATGCTACCACACCAGCCTTGGTAGTTTGGGCCTCTCCGCCAGCGTGAGTGCGGCATTCAGGAGCCTCGAGCAGGGGTGCCACGGACAGTGGCGGTTGTTAGTCCTACAAAGCTTCGGCGCGGCCCTGTGTGACTAGCTGTGGACCTCTTTAGGTCCGAAGGAGCGGATTCTGGAAGCAGTTCCAATGCCGAAACGCAACATTGATGGCAAATTCCCCATATATCGGCCGGGGTCATGATTGTTGGCTGCCATCCATCGGTCCATTTCTTTCCCTTTTATTATATTTTCTCTGTTTTGTCTTCATGCTCTGAGGGCAGAGCAATTTTCAAGTTGGGGGAAGGGGTGTACTTTGTACACGTATTTTTGTTTTGAGCGTTGTTAGTAGTTTAGGGGTAATTTTTAAATTTTTGGTTAACTATTGAGTCTGGGGATACGATGGTTATGCTTGATTGTATGAGTTAGGTGAGCATGCTAGATTCTTGTCTCGTTGATTGCCTGTCTAATTTGTTCACATGCATATATCTGGCATTCCGGTTTAAATATTTTCCACACCATGAGAAGGTTTGAGTAGGTGCTCTCACATTGTGCACAGTACGTCCTTAAAACATCCCATGTTTCTTTGTTCTTCACTTTCTGCAGTTGCATAAAATAGTAGGCGTTTGTACCGCATATCATGATTTAAAATATTTTATATGCATGTGTGAGAGTGGGTGACGTGTTTAGGGGATGAAACAAGGCCATTTTTTCCATGTTTAGACCACTAAATATGTCCCATTGATCCCTTGTTAAACCAGTCCGTGTCAGTTCCTGTGTCAGACTTAGGAAACCGGTGTTTGGGTGGTGTGTCAGTTTGGTGGTCCAACTCTGTGTTCATTTATTCATCAGAAATATGGTTGCTACGGAAAATTTGAAGTTTGCGTGTGGATACCATGATCTTGGGAAAACTTAACCTTTAACCATAAACCCCAAACTCTTTCTATAAAAAAAAAAATATACCAACACCTTTGGCCACCAATAAGAGAGAGAGGAAAGATTTTCTTTTGCAAAAAAAAAAAAAAAAAATGATGACGTCAGCTGTAGCGCTACACCTAAAATGGTGTAGCGCTCCCGGTTGGTCTGTCCGGAAAAAAATAAAACCGGTCTCTCTCTCTCTTTTCCCCACCTTTTCTTCTTCTTTCTCCATTCTTCTTCTTCTTCCCAACGCCCTAAACTCCATTACCCACAAAACCCTAACCTTTAACCTTCCATAACTCCCTCAAATCTTCACCAATCCTCACCGAAATTCACAGAAATACTCCTCTCACTCTCCTTTACCATTCTACCCGTACCAAATTTCTTCTAACCCACTAAAATTCCCAGATCAGAAAACCCAAAAATCTAAATTTTTCAACCCAAAAACCTTAAGTCATGGCATCTAAAAGGCAACACATTGGCAGAGGAAAGGCTGTAGCGGGGTCTTCCGGTGGAGTGGAGGAAATTCAACCGGGTCGAGCCAAACGTAGGGACCAAGATCAGATAGAGAGAGATAATCAAGCGAAGTGGGAGGCTTCAATTAAGAAAAGGGGGGTGAAAAATGAGAGGCATATCATAGAGGACGGGTTGTGGCCCGAGAACTTCCCGCCTTTCTAGGCCATCCGGGATCAAGGTATGAATTTCTGGTTTGAACCTAATCCGGGTTTTAATACTGCTTTAGTGGAAGAATTTTATAAGAATATGATTGCTCCGGAGCCGGGTACCTTTTTGACTCCGGAGGCACGGATTGTTTCCAAAATTGGCAATACGCCGGTGTTTATTAATGCCCAAGAGATAGCCCTTGCATGGGGTTATGTGAGGCCTACAAGGCCCATCAACTATCCTAGGCCGGAATCAGCGTTTAATGATTATGAGGTGAACGGGTATTTGTTTGATGATCGTAGAAACGCTAGGATTCCTCATTGGCCCGGTAGGCTCACACAGGATTACCGGTTTATGAATCAAGTTGTGTGTTATAATTTGTACCCCAGGGGCAAGGAGGGTGCGCCCCAGAAATTTGTGGGGAATCTGATGTTTGCATTCATGGCCGAGGCCACGGTATGTGATTGGGCCCTGTTTGTGTTTGGGCAAATGTGTGATTTTAGAGATGCCCCCACCTCGTTGAGGATGCCATTCCCGTGTTTGGTGAGTAAGATTCTGAGAAGTAAGATCGCTCTGGCTAGGAAGTACCTCAGCAATGACCCTTTAAACCCTAAGGATATGGATTCTTCTATTCTCACTCGGAGTAGAGCACAAGTGAGGGTTGCTGAGGGGTCGCTGCTTACTCCACCGCCAGCTAATGCAAGCACCAAGACTTGGCTTGAGAAGATTTTTGGGTGTGTGACGTGCTTGGCTAAGAGCCACCGAAAGCTGAAGAGAGGGCAAGCGCAGATGGCTAGAGACCAGTGTGACATACTTGATAGGCAGCGCCATTTGGAGGCACGGCTCGCGGGGCAGAATCCAGGACCTTTCCAGCCTAGGCAGTGGGGAGAATTGGAGGTGAGTGATGATTTCGGGGATGTGCCTGAGGAGGAGGAGCAGTCTGATGCTGAGTTTGGAGGACATGATGATTGAGCACGAGTTGGGCATGGTTGGACATGGTTGTGTTGGTGGTGTTGGTATTGATGTTATGATATGTGATGTTTTAGTGTTTAAACTTTGTTATTTTTATGTGTTGTTTATGTCGGTGGTGAGACAGTAGTTTGTGAGTCGGTGGTTGGAGTCGAACTGGGTTTGGGTTGTTTTATTCTGTGTGGTGTTTAAACTTTAGTAGTAGTATGTGATGTTCGTGTTTGTGTGTATCTGTGTTGGTGACGGCCAGTCTGGGTAGGTTGACCATGAGCTTCTATAGGCCGTCACCCTTTGCATGTTGCCCTTTCATTTTGTTAACCATGGTCATTATAAGCTTGACAAAGCCCTTAGTTGACCCGATGCACGTCGCTTAACTCTTTTGCATGCATGTGTTATATTGAATTATGAATGTGTGGTATCTTGATTCGTGAGTTTTCATTGCATATCTTGGCGTTATTTTGACTGGCATGTGGTGAGTTGTCTCGATCCACGTTGATCGCCAGGCGCCTCACATGGGATGTAGAGTGTTTCGGTGAGTATGAGTGATATTGTGGCACGTAGGAGCATTCTATTTTGAACCTTGTTGAGGAGTGGAATTGTTTGGATATTGGTTGGAGCATGCATGTGACCGAGTTGTGGGTAACTAAGAGAGGGTATTTTAATTGTTCATTTGATTCTGTACAGGTTGCATAACCCTCGTATCCCTTATTGAGTTATTGTTTTTATTTTTAGTTTTGTTTCGTTCGTTACTAGGGACTAGCAACGCTCAAGTTGGGGGATGTGATAGGCGCGTGGGAAGTTTGCTTATCAGGCGCCTAAGTAGGGGGATTTAGCATGTTAGATGTGCGGTTCGAGCCTTATTTTCTGATTAATATGTGCACGTGGTGTTTTTGTATCTCGAGTATAATTTGCAGGTATTCTAAGGTCATGAGTGTGATTTCGAGACATTTGGGGAGTTCATGCACGTAGATCACGAGTTGAAGCGAACGGATTTTGCATGGAAGTGGTCGAAAACCGTCGGGAGCGCTACCCCATTTCTTTGGAGCGCTCAAATTGGGCACAAAAGGCCTCAGAAAGTGAACAGAGAGTTTTGGAGCGCTACACCAAAAGTGGTGTAGCGCTACCGGCGCGTTAGAGGGCATGGTCAACCAAGGAGCAAACGGTCAACGCCGCATGATAACGAAGCGGGAGCGCTACTTGCATTTTAGGGTAGCGCTACCGAGGTGGTTACATGGCACATAAACGGTGTCGTTCGGCTTTAGCGCGAGAATAATTTCCGATTTTCGTTTGTTTTCTGGAGAACTACTTAGGTTTAGCATAAATACTTTTGTTTTAACTTAGATTAGGGTTCCACGAATTTTACCTAGACTATATGCTTTGAAGTTTTCGGCTGCAGTTTCTGTTCTTCATTGTTCCAGATTTTCAGAATTTCATCTTCCAGTTTGGTGTTGCGAGTTAATAAACAAGTTCAGATTTTCTTTTGCAAATTACGGTATTGTTATTTTATTGTTTTCATATTTTATACTCCAAGCATGCGTAGATCTAGGTTTAATTTGTTATCTACGATCAATATAAGCATGAGTGAGTAGTCGCCTTGAGTGCGGCTGCGGGGTTAAGGCGCCCGCGTTTATACTAATCAATATTTCACCTCAGGGCCGAACTAATTCAATTTTCGAGCAATTGTAGGAACTAGAAACTTTTCTAACAAACAAACCCAGGCATTACCGGAATTCGAATGCGCACGGAATCTGGTGACAGGTGGTGCGCATTTGTTAGGAAGCCTTTCTCGTATTCTAAAATCAGTAAAAGAATTAATTGTGGCCCGAGTAAATATTGGCTAGGCTAAGCGTGGACGCCGGACTCCCGTAGCTGTGCTCTCTTTTTATTAATTTGCATTAAATCATTAAACTAGCTTAGCAAGTAGTTAATCAATCTCATAAAATCAAAGGGTGGCTACCTAAGAGCCAGTTCAAACTGCACTTTTACACTTTTGAGTCAAGCACTCCAGTCGTCTCTGTGGTTCGACTCCGGTACTTTCGGAATTATTGTGCTACACTGGTCAAGAGTTCTACGCTTGGGACGCGTCGTTATTAGTCTTAATTTTTAGTCACCTGGTCGGTCAAGCATACTTGCACTCATACAAACCTATTAGAACGTAGGAAATTAATCCTCACTGATTTCACCAACAGGAAGCAAGGATACCAAGGCCTTCACTGATGTACGTCACGAAAAAAAAAAAAAAAAAGAAGAAAAAGAGATGAACTATAAACTAGTAAATACATTAATAGTTTCGGTTTTACAATGAATTTTGATTCTAATTGAGACAAATTAGGAGTTGGGGTTTATTTGTAAAAGTATCACTTTTATAATGAAAACAAAACATGGTTTGGAGATAATACATATATTAGAAATTGTGATTACAAGGCATGTTAAACCTTTATTACACGCAATTAGTCGTAGTTAATAAAAGGGTCAGGCAATGTTCGATAATTAGAGTCTGGATTTAATAAATTCAAAAACAAAAAAAAAATCTTAATAAAGCCATGAACTACAATTTTAGTATCTCTAACCGGTATTGTGCTATTTTAGGACCCGGTACGTTTCAGTAGATTTTACGGTAGATTCCAGACATAAAAAGGTGAGTTATGAATTGCCTCTGTTACATGAGTTTTTCGTAAAAATTTATGTTTTCAGCTTACTAAAATGTTTATTTAACATATAAAATTCTTTTGTAGCTAATATACCATGGAATTATGATATTTTGAAATTTATGAAAATAGTATTAACAATACATCCGGACGATGTCCCTGAAATCTGGGGGACATTAAAGATACCAGTGGGAACGGTGTTATAAGGGCGGAATGGAAGGGGCACGGCAAGGTGTCCAATTGGATTGATCAATTCAACATGTGTTGAGGGTTGCTCCCTCATAGCTGGCATAAAATCGTCGGACGGTATATTGTGGAATACATGAATAGCTATGCTATATGTTCGCTTACTTATGCTTTTGCCTACAGTTAAGTTATGAAAACTTGGCGTTATGGTTCCTGTTTTAATGAGAAATTCTTAAATTCTATGGTAATCCGTGTAATTTTGATAATTCATAAACTCACACAAGCAGTGGCTTATGTTTTTTGCGGTGCAAAAAAAATGTTTTTGTACTTACTTCCCTTTCCAGGTAACCAGGGATAGAAGAACGGGCCAAGACGCCATCAATTAGTATATGTCCTGTTGTAAATAAATAAAAGGAAAGGAGATGTATCCTATGTAATGAATAAAGGACTCAAGAGAGTCATGATTGTAAATAGTGCTTCCGTAATGACAAGTTGTTCATTTTAAATAAATAAAGAAAAAAAAATTTGATAGAGGCCTTGGGTGAGAAGAACTCACTGGCCGGTCACGATAATTAATCCGTTGGATTTGGGTCGTAACACGGGTGGGATTTGGTTTTCTTATTTACACAAGGAGCCCATATTTATTTCTCCTCAGGTCCCTTCTCTAGCCTTATAGATAGATCATTATGTTCTCTAGTTCTCACAACAGTCATTCAGAAAATTAGAATAGAGGCTGTGAGAAAGAGAACAAAGAGACCACGTAGAAGTCCACGCTTGGCTACGTGATCGAGATATAATGGAATATGGCAGAAGATCATGGGGTACTGTCGAGCAGAGTCTGTTGCATACAGTAAGCCGGTCTGTCGAGTTCTAAAATAAACAAGTCAACCAGCATTCGTGTCTACAGATGAGAGGTAAACCCTAATTCTGCCTTGTAGGGTTTGTGTTTATTTTTTATTGTTTAATCTGTACGCGTAATAACTGAGTTCTGAGATTCGTTTCCCAACAACTCTATCGATAATTTTCCATTATGATGAATAGAAAATCGATAGATGGAAGTTTCAAAAAAAAAAAAAAAAAATCGATGGGTGGTTCTTCTTTGTTCACTTTCCAAAAAGATTTCCAAAAAGATTCTTTCCCTATCTCTTATATCTCCAATCATTAATCACATTTCTCTCTCTACTCATACCCCTCTTTCAAATCATATTTCTCTCTCTATCACTCTCCAATTATTATTACACCTCTCTCTAATGATTAATTTTTCTAATCTCCATCCAAACACTATCTCAAAAATATTTCTCAAAATATTCTTCTTAAAACTCTCAATCAAACAATAAAATTTCACATCTTTTAACAACTTGCCTTATGTTAGAAATTCATGAACAAATGGTGGTTCATAAATCTGTAGCCATGTTTGGCTTCGAGACTGTATTCCTTGGTTTAGTTTACCATTACTTTTTGGTTCCTTAACCAATATTGACGGAGTATGGGAATAAATTTTCCTTCCAACCATTAATGGCATAAATTGAAAATTCGTAGTCAAGTTATTTTCACAAGCCACTTTATTTTCTCAACTTGACTTTTTAAATATAAATTTTTGCCCCCAAAATTCATTATTGAAAAAGAGAGTCATTTTTTTTATTCCATAATTTGGCCACAACACAAACTTATCCCTTCCTTTCATGGTCGAGAACGGCCAATGCATTTGAGGCCATTACTAATTTGAAAGCCTTCAAAGCCACTAGTGTTATCATCATCATCACCATCATCATTACATATCATATAGCAATGTAGTTGAGCTCCAAAAGCATCTAAACTTCAAATGCTAATTTTCAAGAATTTTGATTTTTTTTAGAATTTTGATTTTTTAAAAAAAGTCTTAAATCCTCTTTCTCTTTCCACGTGTCCCATGACTCTCACCCCATCTCTAACTTCCATATTTTCTCTCCCCACTTCCATCTATATTTCTGCTTTATTTTTTCTTACTTTCACAAATGTAGCAATTGATTCGAACTGTTACGAGTTCGTTACGAAATTTTGGTCTTTTAATTTTTCCCTGACTACCATTGTGCCCATTCTTTGCACGGGACAAAAAAAAGGAAAAAAGGGGGTTCACGTTGAAATTTTTTTTTCGCTCCCCGTGCATCGAACGGACTCAACACTAGTGGCTTGTATATTACTGTTTGATCATGGCCATAAGGCCAATTTCTCTTTAGGCCACTAGTGTTGTGGTTTTGTTTTTAGCATTAACAAAATTTTCCATGAACGCATCGAGAGCTGTTACAGTTTGTTCCAATTATTGGACAAACTTTACTAGTGGCGTATTTTAATTGAACAAATTTTAATTCAAGCCTCCAGAAAATTTTAGTTTTCTTTTTTATTGGAGACCCTCATTTTTGGGTCCACTGTATGACTTTAATTCAGCCATTAATTCAAAGGCCAAACACTCATAGTTTTATTAAAGAATTGCTCTAAGGTCCATTACACCTCTTTGTAAGATATCTAGTGCATCTCATATTTCCATAACATCTCTAATCCAATTTTTTTGCATTTTCTAATGTGTAAGGTATAATCTCCATTTTTAATAGACAAATATACCCTCACATTAAATTTAATAAATAATATACGCTCGGAAAAATTCACCAGAAAACTGGACTTGGCCCGAAAAGTTGTCGGCGCAAATAACCATATCTGGAATCATAAGAGGTGGTTATCTAGATTCTAGACTCACAAGATGTGGTTATCTAGACTATATCTTTCTTTTTTTTTTTAAAGCCTACTTGGGATCGTATGTGATCTTTCCTTTTTTTTAAAGCCTACTTGGGATCATATGTGGTTATCTGGACTTACAAGAGGTGGTTATCTGGACTCACAAGAGGTGGTTATCTAGATTCTAGACTCACAAGATGTGGTTATCTAGACTATATCTTTCTTTTTTTTTTTAAAGCCTACTTGGGATCATATGTGATCTTTCCATTTTTTTAAAGCCTACTTGGGATCATACGTGGTTATCTGGACTTACAAGAGGTGGTTATCTGGACTCACAAGAGGTGGTTATCTGGACTATATATTTGTTTTTTATTTTTTTAAAAAAAGCTTAGTTGGGATCAAATCCTCATCCACCCACATGCAAGACAATTCACAAAATATATTTGAGACAATAGCTTTTCAAATTTACACCCCAATCTGTTCACCACTTCTTGATAGAAGATGGCTTGGGTGTTGGGACTTTCAGAGATTAATATTCTCTGTCTTTGATCCTTGTTTATTTTCTACTTTTGTTTTTTGAACTTTGAACTTCCATTGGACCAAACAAAAGTAAAAACATGATGTTTAAAAATTTAAAAAAAAAATGTTGCAAGAGGTGGTTAGCTGTACTGCAATGACCCTAATTTTTGCAAAATATTTTTTTAAAATTGATTTTCCTTTTAATTTAATTAGTTTCCTTGTTAATTATTATTTTGATCAATAATTATATTTGAACTTGTGAACCCTAATTAGTGACTAGATTTTTCCCCATGATAACTCTAGGATTCTCCCTAGATTTTCCTAAAAAATATTAGCCATGTGCTTGCATGTGGAAGGAGAGAGGAAGTTTCTTGGTAAACTTGTCCTCGAAGGAAAGGAAGGAGAGAGAAGGTTTCATGGTCCTACTTGGAAGGAGGGAGAAAGTTTCATTGTCCAACTTATTCTCCAAGGAAGGAGGGAGGAAGTTTCATGGAAGGAGGGAGGAAGTTCATGGACCAACTTGTGCTACAAGCATAAGCACCCTATAAATACCACCCCATATCTCACTTATTCTTCACGCTCCACCATTCCACCTTTCTAGAATTCCTTGTAGTAGCATTGTAGACACCCCAATTTGCACTCCTCGAATACTTGGATCACGGCCCGTTCGCCTTCCCGATGATGAGGATAAATCAATAATTACCATGAAATTGATCTTGAAATGCACCTGAATGACTGATTCATAGCCTAAACCACCAAAGTTAGCCCAAAATCCACCGAGGCAACAACAACACCCTAAATAAATTAGGGCACCTGAGTTCCCATCCAACTAGGGCACCCCAGTTCCCACCAACCCAGGGCAACCCAGTTCCCACCAAACTCAGGTGCCCCAAGTTTTGCCTAACTAAATTCCCCTATAATGATAACCATGTAGAAGCATCTGCAGGGAATCACATTATGGTGTTTCTTCTCCTTCAATATGCAGTGTAAAACCTTGGAAATGGTTCCCTCTTACCCTTTTAAAACTTTTGAACCCAATGATCCCTTTTCCAAGCTTATAAAAGGCCTCTCCATTCTTAAAACGTGGTAAATGATTCCCTTGCTATTCTCTCCCTTCTTCTTCTTTTTACTGCTATTACCATTACCCTCCCTTATCACCCTCCTAATTTCTACCAACATCCCATAAAAAATTCTACCAAAACTCATCCAAAAATTCACTATAATCCAAAAGTTTCTCCCAAAGCTCTGAGCCACTATGAAAACAAGCAATTCCATACTCTAAACGTGTCCAAAATCCAATAAACAGCCACATTATTCCTACCATTTGCAAGTTAGAAGTCCAAATGGTGCACTTTCGAGAACAATTTCAAGGTAAGAATTAAATTTAAAATCCTGAGGGAAAATTCCTCAATCTTACATCCCAGTAATATATACTAGAAATGTAACAAAAGAGGAATAAAATAATTTTTTTATTTCAAAAATATAAAATTTTCAAATATTTAATAAACTAGGGCGCCCTAGTTCACCAATTCTGGGGGCACCCTAGTTCTCCAATTCTGGGGCGCCCCAGTTCATAATTTTTATCATTTTGCTTGTTTTAAATAATTAAATGGTATTTCAAATCAAAATAGGATCAAATTTATTATTTTCTGTTATTTAAATAATTTTATAGTTACTTTGACTTGTTACCCCAATTTTAAATATTTTCTTTTGAATACTTTTTTTCTTTTTGAAGAAATAATAATCTCTAGTTTTCAAATCATGATTTTCATTAAATTAAAAACCATTCTAAAATTATTAAAAATGATTTTTCAAAAGACATCATCATAACTAAAATGAGGGGGAAAATAAATTTTAGTAATTAATTACAACTAGGGTGCCCAAATTCCCTCCCATTTGGGGCACCCAAGAGCTTTGCAAATCAAAATTAATTTAGTTAATTTTGATTTAAAATTATTTTGTCACATTTTTATTGTTTATTATCATTATTTTATTATTTTATTTGCTTGATTATTGAATAAAATTTCACTATAAAATATTTGGAAAAATTCCATGAATATTAAAGTAGAGACCGACCTTGTGTCGGGCAAGGGGGTGCCGTAAAACCCTTTCCCTCTCGTTACCTGGCTTCGAATCCAAAATCTTTTTGGTTGATCAGTCGCAAAGCCTTTTAAAAAATAATGGCACGGAGATCACATTTTTTTTTGTCAAAAATGGTTTCTTGGGTTATTTTCCACAAACCCGGGTGCGACTCCAAAAATTGATTGAATTTTCAGATCGGCGAAGTCGAGAGACCCTAAAAGCGCTCACAAGCATTCTAGTGCTTTCTAGTGAAAGAGTCTTCTCGTTCTTGGTTTCAAGTTGAAGATTCAACTTGAATTTTCAAAGTGTTCTTCGAAAGTCAAGTTAGAGCCACCTCGAGCTACCCTTCGATCCATTTCGTAGTAGAAAAGTTGTTAGGAAAGTGTTCGGGCTTACGGTAGTCTAGCCGTTACGCCGTCCGTAGGAATTCAACCTAGCTAGCACTTCTTCCAACTAACACTCGGAATTAAGGTAATAATTATATCCTAATTTCCCACTAGTTATTTTAGATCCTGCCTACTTTTTATGTAGTCATTATAATATTCAACTTTTTACTTAAAGTTCCTAGTCGTTACTATTAGCTTACGGTACAAATTTGTGGAGATTAAGAAAATACTTTTTCAAATTAAACATAGTTGTTATAATGCCTGACTAAAAATCGACTTATTGAATTTATGCTGTTATAATGCCCGACTAAATTTTGAAAAGAGAAATGTAGCCGTTACTATGCTTGCTCAAAAATTGACTTTTTTGAGATACACTATTATAATGTCCAACTGATTTTTGAAACAATAATGTGGTTTATTAAAATTTTTTTGAACGACACGAGATTTTCCTAAAGTACTTCGTACAAATGTTTTGACTTACTTTAGACTGTGGAATGACCCAAGGCAAACACCCTTGAAAGTCTGTCAAAAAGTTGAGCTTTGCACTGACTGAGAAAGGAATGGTGCCTAATTAGACTTGTCCGGCCATCCGATATGGGACTTTCCTGTTTATTCCATTGTCAAGAGAAGGTCACCCAAAAAGGATGTAGACTTAAAGTGACACATTTTTAAAAAAGAAACACATATACACGAAATGATTTTTTACAAGATAATGCATAATCACGAGAAGATACGATAATAACATGACACAGTTATTGAGAATTGCGTGGTTGTGTGTGTGTAAACCTGGGAGCCCGGAATAGCAGAACAATGGTTGTGTGTGAACCCAGGAGCCTGGAACAGTAGAACCGTGGTTGTGTGTGTTGAAATCTGGAAGCCCAGAACAACGGAATCGTGGTTGTGTGTGCAAAAACCTGGGAGCCCGGAACAGAAAAACCATGGTTATGTGTGTGGAGTGAAAGAGCGAGGCTAACATGCTCCCAAAATCCAGCGACAACTATGGAGACCAAGAGCCGATCGCTGACATAGCTTAGCAATGTGAGCAACTTAAAGAATCTGTGGAGCGTTCTCTCGAGGAATCAAAAACTAGGGTTCTATAATGTTCATCATCAGGTTCGACTAATTGTCTCGTAAGGTTAGTTTCCCATCTACAGGTTTCTTTATCAATTTTGGGGGTTTCGTGCTTCAATCCGAGGTTTTTTGGTATTTTGTTCTGGAATACTCTGAACTGAGGATGAGGGTTTTCTATTTATTTGGTCAATAAAAATACATGTATTATTAACAAGTCACGATGAGAGAGCGAGGGAAAGGGGAAAGAGGGGTGAGAGTGGAATTTTACTCCCAAAAAATTCCGCGCATTTTTATAGATAATCTTGCTCATCGTATTCGAAACAAGAAGAGTAAAGTTACTGGGCAAGCTTTTGCATTCGTTAGGTTCCTCGGGAGTGATGCAGCAACACATGCAGTGGCAGAATTGAATGGAACTTGGTGCTAGGATTATAGATTGAGTGTCAAATTTGCAAGATTTTTGATGGAGGACGACTATCAAGATTCTCAAAGTAGTACACACATAGCTCATACCTCCAGATCAGATGAGAATACTCCCTCCGTCCCATTTTGTTTGTCAATTTTTGATAATTGTGTCAGTTTTCGATCATTTATATCTTTTAAGATGATATCCAAATATATGCAATATGGATCTTGTTCGATAATTCACGTTTAATTCTATTATACAAAGTTTGGATCATGATATTAGGGTTGAGGCCGGGCCTCTTTTTGAACATTTAGATGATAATCAAATGAACCTTGTCAAAGCAGCCATCAAAGGAGTAAAAGGGAAAAAGAAGAGGAAATCCATCAATGATATTTTGGGTTTCTCTAAAGTTACTCTCCAAAATCGAAAAGGGTAGTAGAAACAAACAAAAATGTGTTATTTTTAGGTCAGCTGTTGCAGCTACAACACTATTTGCTTCTATCTCTTTAGAGGAAATTCTTCACAGGAATAAAATGTTCTTAAGTGAAGCACAAGCCATTTGGATGGTAAATAAGATTATGGGTATTTGTTTATGGTGGAGATGAAGAAGAAGTCATAAGCAAGATTGCTGATAGGATAGCCCAAGACAAAGAAAGAGTTCCAACCCAAATCTAACAATCTCTAAAAATTCAGTAGGTGTCAAATAGATTGAGGAGTATTCTGGGACTTAAATGCGGCTGCACGTGATGGGGTGAAAGGGCTGAGTTATCAGGTGAAATTGGGCTATATTAGAAAGCTTCTACTATTGATGTCTTCTTTCTGCCATATGGGGTTTTTTTTTTTCTTATGACTTTTGAAGGATAATCTATCTATCTGGTGCAGCTTTGATGGAGTAGTTGGTCCTTTTTGTTACTATTTTTCCTGCTTCTTCCCCTACTTTTTTTTGTTGCTGGTTTAGTGCTCATTGATGTCAAATTTTGCATTTAGCTAGAAATCATCCAAGGAGTCATTCAATGTGTAATTGGGGGATCTTGGTTACAGCAGATTTAGTTTTTTTTATCCATTTTAGTTCCCTTTGATTGGTTTTCGGAAGTATGTCTAGACGAATTTTGTTGGCTTTAACAAAAGGGAGAAAGGGTATTTCTGATGTTTTTACCTAGAATCCAAGCATAATCTGTTCAAAGATGTATTGTGAGTTCAGTGTGGTGGGTTGTTGTTTGTGTTTTTTTGAGGTAGTTTCTACTGCTGCGGCGATGCTCGTCTAAGCTTGGGTTCTGTAGTCTGGTCTTTTTTTTGCCGACGAGTACTCAAATTGGTTTTATGTTGAAGATAAATTCGAGAAGAATTTTAATTTGCTGTTGCTATTGGTTGGATTGTAGCTGGCTGTATCTAAAAAAGCAATTTCACTAGTCTTGTAGGCTAATATACATATGGAAGCCAAGGGAGTTTCATCGTGGAAAGGATTTGCTATTATATTGTGGATTTCATTTGAGGGATGTGGATGGTCGATTCCCCTGGATTTAAAAAGACTTGTATTTTGAAAAGAGTCGCCACCCAGGTTTTTAGAAAATGGTTTAGCACCCGAGAAACTAATTGGAAAACGATTTAGAAAATGATTTAGAAAATAATTTGAAAACCAGAGATTCGTTTTTGGATTCGGGAGCCAGGTTACAAACGGGGAAGGGTTTTAAGGCAACCTGCTCACTCGATTAAAAATCGGTCTTTACTAAACATTTGTGGGATTTTTATAAAATGTTTTAATGCCGATGTTTATTCAAATAAACAATTTATCATGCAAAATAGATAATTAAATATCAAAATGAACAACTAACATGATTAAACAAATAATAGTAAGCATTCAAATGGGGAAAACCATTTTATCAAACTGCTTATGAAAGAAACTGATTTAAAATTTCAGATTTGAAAAAGAATGCCGTATGGCACACAAAGTGTACTGTGCGGTACAAAAAGTATGCCGTGCGGCACTGTTCATGATTCTAACGGTCAAATTTTCAAAAGTGTGTCGTACAACACTCCAAGTGTACCATGCGGTACAGGAGGAGTGCCGTGCGGTACTATTTCCTTCATAAACAGTTCAAAATTTTGATTTTCCAAAAGAATGAAATGAAGGCATATTTAAGGTATGAAACTTGGTTAAAAACAGATTATTTTGAATTAAGAAATGACATGTGTTTAGTAGAGAATGTTCCTCCTCACTAAATTACCCCGTACAAAGCGATATTTTCACCGTACGACGCAACCAAGAGGTTTATAAAAAAATTATTTTTACTATAACATGGGCGTACCGAATGCGGAGACAATATTGATGATCATCCCACACTCTGCGTCCCTCCCCTCAAGGTACCAAAATTGAGAAATTTGGCGAAACGGGATTATACCTCCGGTTTGAACCTCGGGGATTGAAACACTTCTGGAACTCCTGATGCCAACTCCAATCTCCTGTGACACTTGCTGACTTTCTCTTCAATGCAACGAAGAAGGTTTGATAAGGGCTTGAGGGAATTGGTAATGATCAGTGAAGGTTTTGGACCGAAAACAGGGTAATGGGTTACAGGTTGCAACTGGATTGGTTTTGAAAGTATGTAAATGGTTTCTGGAGCTTTAGTGTAGGTAGAATTTAGGAGGAGCTTTCCATGACTTTTCTCACAATTTTCAGTCCCTCTTCTCCGTTGCAATCGATCGTGATTTTATAGGTGTAACAACCATCTTGATCTCCAAGTTTGCCCACACAAATAAATCATGGCTATTCCATAGCATTTAAGCCTTACATGCAACCATGATTGATCAGAGGAATAGTCATCAACATTTTGAGCTACTGGAAGCTCTGCAAAAGCTGTTTGTCGCATAACAGTGCCGTGCAGCACACAAACTGTACCGTACAATACACCAATTGTGCCGTACGGCATACTTCCACCGCCAAAGTTCAAAACGAGTGTTGTACGTAACTGAGGTTGCACTAGTCATGAGTGATGAGTGCTGTACGATACTGTTGACTTGAAGAATTTCAATCCGAGAGGCTTTCCGATTGTTTCTTTTCATCATCGGGGATAAAAATGTGTACGAGTAGTTTAACTTTAGGGTGTCTACAAGCGAGTCAAGTCATGCTGCACTCATTTAACGATTTTGGCATTTCTTTTGCATCTATGCTCATCTTTAGCTGGCCATTAAGGGAGTTTTTTGGATGGAGAGAGGTACATATCTGCTATGTTGTATTCTTTTCGTTTGGGATTCATCTATGGAGTACTTCATATGGAGCAGCTTTGGTTATGTCAGACTTTCACTTTGTGAGTCCAATTGGGTTTATTCATGCTGAATTTCATCAAGTTTCTACACTCCTCTGGGCTGTTGCTCGCTCATCGCTAATACTTGAGCTGGAATCTTCCAAGGATATGTCGAGGCTGCTGCTTCTACCCAATCTTTGTTCCTGATGTTGGGTTTATCACGCTAGTACTACCTTTCTATACATGTTGCAATTGGGTGGGGTTTTCATTATTAGATTTTAGTATAGTAAGGCAGTTCCCCATCAGCTGGAATCTTCTAAGGATATGTCAAGGCACATGATATCTTCTATTGTGACTGGGCTTGTGGAGTTGTTCTCGCCCATTTCTTGTCTTGGGGATTCTATTTTGTTTTCATTGTTGCTTGATTTGCGGTTGACTCCTTGTTAGCCATCAACCCTTTGGGTCTCGAGGGGGATATGATTGTCGTCGACTGGGGTGCCAACATTCGTTGGGTTGTCGCTTCTCGATTTGATGCCTCTTCTCTTGTTCTGTTTAACCATTGTAACTTTGTTATGTGATTAATAATTTTTTTTTGCCTTTCAAAAAAACAAAAGTGTGTGGAGTGACTGGGCTATGACCCGGTGGACTGAAACAGTGCCCAACTTGATAAATTTGAAGAAGAATGCCAACATTGAAAGATAATATGATACATTTTTTACTTTACGCTACACTCTGATTTTTTTATTTTTTTCTCTGTATTGACACAAACAGATGCATTCTAATATAGAAATTGTTTTCTGTCAAAAGATTTCGTCCTATTTTTTATGCATATTATATTGTTCTAGAACTCTGCCTGTGACATTCTTAAAGTCTTATCTTTATATCTCAGCTGGTCCCAAGCCCGGATAAAGGAGGAGGGTTGTGCGTTAGGTAGCTGACAGCCAGCACATAAAAAGACTTGTCAGAACCTTATGACATGAACCTTAATCATAGAACGAGTGAAACCGGGTAAGGCCTTAGGACCAGATGGTATCCCCATTGAAGTGTGGAGAAGCCTAGGTGACTTGGGGGTGACTTGGTTGACAAAATTGTTCAACAAGATTATTTTATGCAAGAGGATGCCCGACGAATGGAGGAGTACCTTAGTACCTATCTACAAGAATAAAGGGGATATTCAAAGTTGCAACAACTATAGAGGTATTAAGTTGATGAGTCATATGATGAAGTTGTGGGAAAGAGTTATTGAGCATCAATTGAGGATGGTGACTATGGTGTCGGAGAAATAGTTTGGGTTCATGCCTGGGAGATCAACTATGGAAGCTATTTACCTACTAAGGAGATTGGTTGAAAGACACAGGTCATTGAAGAAGGATCTCCATATGATTTTCATAGACCTGGAAAAGGCTTATGATAGGGTGCCTAGAGACATTATATGGTGGGTTATGAAGGTGCAGTTACTGCCATTAGATCACTAGCAGGAGAAACGAGTGAATTTTCCATCACACTAGGGTTGCACCAAGGGTCAGCCTTGAGCCCGTACCTTTTCGCGTTAGTTATGGATGAATTGACAAGGCAAATTCAGGAGGATTTCCCATGGTGTATGTTGTTTGCGGATGATATTGTCCTTGTAGATGAAACGACTAGTGGTGTTTATACTAAATTAGAAATTTGGCGAGAAGCATTAGAGTCTAAGGGTTTTCGGATAAGTAGGAGTAAAATTGAGTATATGGTCTGCAAGTTCAGTGATACCAGAAGTGCGTATGAGGAAAGAGTGATGATCCAAGATCAGGAGATACCAAATAGGAACCATTTTAGGTATTTGGGCTCTATTATTAGTCAAGATGGAGAGATTGCAGATGATGTAACTCATTGGATCCAAGTGGGGTGGCTTAAGTGGAGAAGCACTACTGGTATACTATGTGACAAGAGGGTACCCACAAAATTGAAAGAAAAATTTGATAGAATTGCCATAAGACCAGCGATGCTTTACGGGACAGAATGCTGGCCTATTAAGAAGTAGCAAGTGAACAATATAAGTGTAGCAGAAATGAAAATGTTGAGGTGGATGTGTGGTAAGACTAGACGAAATAGGATTAGAAATGAAACAGTTCACGAGATGGTAAGTGTAGCACCTATAGAGGAGAAGTTAAGGGAAAATAGGCTAAGGTGGTTTGGGCATGTCTATCGTAGACCAGCGGATGCAGTAGTTAAGAGAGTGGATAGGATAACTTTGGGTAGAAATGCACAAGGAAGGGGAAGACCCAAATTGACATTAGATGCGGTAGTATGCGAAGATTTGAGTATACTAGGTTTAAGCGATAAAACAGTACTTGACAGAGCTCAATGGAGAAAAAAGATTTATGTAGCCGACCCCAATTAATTGGGACATAAGGCTTGGTTTGGTTTGGTATTAAATTATTCTAGAATTGCTAGTTGGTTTTGGGGTAGTGTTTTGCTGGCCATTATCTCTCACAGTGTTGCACTTGTGTAACCCTTGCATAATTCTACGATGTTGCAACTCTGACGTTTTATGACAGACTACCAAAATGAACAGGAAGAGTACTACAGCTTGGGAGCTTTTGGAGCTAATCAGGACAGCGCTAGGGCTGACGGCCGTTCCATGGAATAGAGAAACCCTAGTTGTGCTTGTAGTGAAAAAATGTATTGATAGGGAGATTTATGTAATTTCGTACATGGAATGTTATTATAAGACTTTATTTATTATTTCTATAATAAATATAACATTCCCAAAATTAGGGGCGTTACATGTACATGCACCCTTATGCGTATAGCGAATACTCGACTGACCCCAATTTGCTGTTGAGCCATCTCCAGCTGCTTAATCACCTCTGTTTCCTCCCCATACTCTCCTCCTCTGTTAAATCTAACATCTAACAATTGCTCTCCTCCTTGGCCTGAAACAGTGAAATCGGTGATTGGAAATTCAAAAACATCGACGTCAAAGATAGATTGAGATTATTCCAGTGCGGCAGCAGGAGAGAGACATTAAAGTAGGTGGATCGGAGCTGAGACAGAATCGGCACGGTGAGCCGGAGCTATGGAGAGAGATATGAAGGGAAGTGAAATTCAAAGGAATCGTGCCGAGACCGGTGGCGGCGATGACGGTTGGCTCGGCTTGCTGGAGGGGCCACTCAATGGTCTTACCATTGGATTTGTGGCCGAGCTCGCGTGTGAACTAGAACACCCTGGCGGTGCCGAAGGCCAACAAGGGGATGTGGTGGGCCGGCAGCCTCTCTTTTCACCTTCGTGTGTCGGTCCTTGGTCGGGGTTCGCTTGGGTGCTAGCTCTTGGATGGCTCATCTGTGTTTACCGCAATAACTTGAAGCTGCTAGCCCGAGTTGCAGTTGTTGTTGGACGACCAATTGGCCATGTTTCATTGGTGGTGGTGGTTGTTGTTCTTCGTCTTTCTTTTCAAGTAATTGGAATGGGAAAGTCGGCCTGTGTAGATAGCGCCCATCTTAGTAGGGGTGTTTCTGACTTTTGAGCGCCGCTACAACAAAATTCGCCTACTATGACGAAAAAGCATGAAATTTCCTCGCCAAAAGTATTGGTGAGGAAAAACATGCATTGTCGCCAATTTTCCTCGCCTATACCTTGTCGCAATAGGTATTATCGAGGAAAAAATAAGTTCGTCGCCGATTTGGCACAATTAGCTTTTGGCGAGGAAAAGTGTCATCGCCAATTTTCCTTGCCTATACCTTGTCGCCAAAAGTCATTACTTCTTTTTAGTTTAATTAAAGACAAATAGAGATTGTCTTTAATTTGTTTGAAAGAGATTACAATGAAGGGTAAATAGCATATTTATAAAAGAAGGAAAAAAGGGCAATTGAAACTACCCCTATAACTATCAATTCAAATCTTCTTGATTCTTGTGCTTCCACTTGTCCTTGTAACTTCTCTTTATTCCAATTGTGTAGGCCAATGACAAGTCTCTTTTCAACTTCCAAGTGAATAGAATTAAACGAAGTGTCCTGCACATGTAATAAGAGTACTAATAATATTATCGATAAGAATAATAATAATAAATTGGTATGTCCATAAATACTACCTTTTTATCGACATCGATAGGTGATAAATATGGTGTAAACAGGACTCTTAAGTCATCAGCAATCAAGATGGGACTCTGGTCGGAAATAGTTCTTCGTAGTCCCAAAGTGTAGGCCTGAATATTTCGATCCGCCAATAGACAATAAGAACCTGTCTATTCTGCTATGGATTGCAGAATATTGATAGTTTGCCCATATTTGGTCCTCAATGTTACCCTTTTTTTTTTTTTTTTTTGTGCCTCTTTTGGTGACAAAAATATAGTTTTTCTTGCAATAAGGTATCCTTTTGCAATGGAATTCGTATTTCCTTGGAAAATAGTATCTCTCCGTTGAAGGAGGAGGATTGGATCGCCAAAAGATACCCATTTGGTGCCAAACTACTCCTCACTAAAAAGGTATCATTTGGCGTAAAAATACAATTTCCTCCCTAAAGGAACCATTCATGGCGAGAAAATATAGATTTCGTAATTAAGTTTTGTTGCAAAAGTCATTTTTATTGTAGCGCAATCTAAAAGCACAACTTCACCAACCATCTCACCAAAACATGCTATAGTGGCCACATTTGGTAACTATTTTTTGATACCACGCATGTTTGTTACACTTTCATAAACAAAAACTCACATGGTATCCCAAACTTAGTTGCCAAATGTGGTCACTATAGCTTTACTTGTCTATGGATGTATATTTTTATAAAAGTGAACGGTAATCTAAGAGTATCAATAGACCGGATTCGGCCCAAACACAACTTGATCCGAAGCCATTCCAACTACAAAACATACCGAATTATACCTTTATAAATCCCTTTTGAGGACAATTGGGTCCGAATACAAAAAAATTAGATATCCCAATTAATTCTTAATTTGACCCGATCTTATAATCCGTTTACCGACAATTCCTATGGCAAACTGTTCTGACCACATGCATCACATCATTGACTATAAAAACTTTATGTTAACCAGAACCAAATAAACCCTAAGGCAATGTTTGGATGGATGAAATCTTGAGTAGAAATATGAATATTATTATCGGGAATCAAATTCCTACAAATTTTCTTGGGTAGGAATAAGAATACGATTACTAGAAATCAAATTCCTCTAGGAATTGAATATCTGTAGTAATTGCACTTCAGAGTTCGGATGAATTAAGTAATCTTACGCAGGAAACAATTATTTTGAAAATTTATTAAAGTTGACATTTCTTTTTCTTAATGAGCCAGAAATCTAAGATTCTAATAGGGTAAGGGAGGGGTCAGATTTCCATTTAGTTTTGGAATATGATTACTGGTTGAATGTGTCATCAGGAACCGCATTCCTATTATTGTCTCTCCAAACGTCGGAATCATATAAGCATGACATTACATTTTCGTTGCAGTCTCTTCCAAATATTAGAATCAAAATACCTACTTTTGATCTATAATTAATCCATTCAACAACATAACTCATTCAAAGCTCAAATATACCATTCCATGCATATTCCGACATCTTGTTGGGAACTTCGAACATAGTAACACATAGTTGAAGGCTAGAAGTCTTAAAATTGCAAATAAAAGATGCATTTGGGCGTACTAGTCTGGTAGCCCTCCCCAATTATTCATAACGCTAGATATTTGTGAAATGGAAGACCTTCCACCATCACTTATTTGGATACAAAGACGCGAATACAGGAAACATTAAACTCCGTTCATGGCAACGACAGCCCAACAAAAGAATATAAAATCAATAGCAAAGAACAATCATTTTTTGCTGCGAACTACAAGTTGTTTTTTGAGGGCTTCGGTATCCTTATCCTTGAGAAAATTCATGTACCATATGGCAGAACCTTTAGGATACCTTGTCAGGTTTCCATCTCTGTACTCAATATAGACCATTCCAAATCGATTAGTGTAACCAGCAGCCCATTCAAAGTTGTCAAACAATGACCACACAAAGTAACCCTTCACCTTAACACCGTGTCTGCCAAAATAAGAATGTACATGGAATTAATTGGTTTTCTATCGTGGTCGTAAGCATGTGTTATAAAAATAACAATTCCACAAGTAATGCTGATATATGCTCACGTTAATACTCGAACAAAACAGCAGTACAAAAAACATAAATTCAAATTACTCCCTTCATTTCAAATTGCTTGTCCCTTATTCTATTTTGGAATATTTCAAATTGTTAGTCCTCTTTGAAAAGTCAAAACAAAATTTATTCAATATTTCAAAATAACTCATTTACCAACAACCATTATTTCATTCAAAAGTTAAAAATATAAGGGAATTGTTGGGAATTAGTGAATTTGTTTAATGTGAATGCAGTTATTGCAGTTAGCCTTAAACAGTTGGAATTCTAAAAAGTGACCAACAATTTGAACGAAGGGAGTAAGTTATTCAAGTACGTACTCAATTGCTTCCTGAAGGCAACGGAGATGATCAATGTGATAATGTGTCCTCATGTCATCCACTCTCGCTTCCGTAAATCTATTTTTTGATGTATTCACGTCGCCACACCCTGCAAAAAGGAAGGGTATTTATTAGGGCTAGATCAACATGCACCGAATCACCCATCACTTTATTAATTCTTCAAATTGTTAGTCTTCTTTTACGCCTGTCAATAGACTCAGAGTTTTCCTGAAGGCAACCGTTAGTCTTATGGCGCCCATTGAGTTGCCCCTTCTAGTTCTTTATTTATGCATTGGGAATTATCATTTTCTCCACACTGTTTGAAAAGGCAAAAAGAGATAAACAGGGGATCGATCGCTTACCATTCTCTGTGATATAAATACACGGGTTCTTTACTTTTTCTTTGTGTACATCATAACATCGAATATTCCTTGTGGGTAAACGTAGATCCAAGTAGCACCAGCCTGCAGCATTATTATGAAAAAAAATTGTAACATATAATGGCCTTGAATTCAAGCTTAATGTTATCGATTTGTGTACAAAGGCAGAGAATTGAATATTTGCAAGTGTCATGCGCTATATATGATATCATTTTACTATAGTTGTGTGGATATTTCACATCTATACGTATACATAGACTATATATTTCACATCATTTTCCTTTGGTCCTTGTTGTTTCGTTCGGTGTCAATTTTTCCTTGTGTTCTAGTTCTCAGGTGTTGTACCAGTGGTTTGTTTAATCTTAGTTATTCCTTTTCAAAGATTAATGGATTTCTTTTGCCAAGACAGAAAAAAAAAAAAATTTCATAATGTACTTCTAATGAAGTTACAGAAGCCTGACCTGTGGACCAATAGGAACCCCATCCCGCTCTCCTGTAAAAATTATCGCAACTACCTTAGTAAAAGTTGTGAAAGTAAGTTTAATGAATTGAATAATAACTTACGTAGTTACTAATACTGGGCTTACTTGAGTATTTAACCTTAGGATCAGTGGTGTAGCTTAACTTCTCAACGTTACTGTTGGCTGCATCTGACACATACTCTGCAGTATAGTAATTCACTCCGAGAAAATCATATGATCCTTTCAGTTTCTCGGATTCTATTTTTGAGAACTCAGGTAGTCGGGACCCTACATATTTCCTCATGGATTGCGGATAATCACCATTTACCACTGGATCCACAAACCTGAAACACGACATCAAGGAATCATTAAGGGAAAATGTTAGGATACATGAATAATATCTCCGAAATGTCCAGGAAAGAGAAATGAACGGTCATTATGTGAATCTAAACCATTCATTTCTCTTTCATGAACTATTCATTATGTGAATTTGGATCGTTCATTTCTCTTTTCCAGAACCATTTCCGGAATATTTTTCGTGTATCCCTATTACTCATCATAAAGTGATCATCGCACATTATGAGTTTTTTATGAATTGGTATTATGAGTTCGAACATTTGCTTCTCGTTATTTCTCTATTAAGCTAATATCTAATTTTTTTCAACAGATTTCTATCAGTACCATATGCACCTAATGTATGGTTCAAAGTGTGTCACATCATAAAGATTCATAAGATTTTTTTTCTCGGTAAAAGTCAGTATTGTCAGTCGTAGTTTGTGAGGTTTGAACCACAGCCTAATACATGGGAGCAGAAGGTGCCTACCACTAGGCTAGCACTACAGTTAAGATTCATAAGATTTTGGTGCGTCTTGTTACTTTTATACAAAAATCTAGTAACTTTTCCACCATAATTCATAATATTTTCATTAAGAATACGACATCTCTGTTTCTCGTAACTTTTCAACGATAAATTCGTAACATATTTACTAAAAATTATAATGTCGTCACTTTTATACTAAAAACTCGTAATATATATTTTTGACGTGCATATGGTAAGCATCCAAATAGGGGTTTGTACGTATTGTAATATTTCCTTCAAATAGATGCAACTTCCACTTAAATACATGTGGTACGCACCATCCAAACATGAAATCTAGTGCTCGTTCCGCAGCAGCTATGTCAACTTTGGAATCACTGTAAGGCACCATCCAGTTTACCACATTAGTGTTGGAAAAATTATGGCAAATACACAGAATTCCAAAGAACAATTTCCATTAACGAAATACAAATTACAAACAAAATTGCAGAATCATAAATCAGTAAGAAATACAAACAGTATTGGAGTATTCGAGAACCGAGTCCCGTGTAACCACGGTCTCCTTAAAACAGATTCGCCGCCTACCGAGGGTGTTGTAGGTTGAAACCGGCGTCTGTCTCCCAGGATAAAACGGCTGGACCACGAACCTCGGAACACCTCCGGGGAGAGCCTTGGCGAACTGAACTTTGCCTGTCTCTCTCTCACAAATCAGAACTCTCTATATGATAGATGTGTACACTAGTGTGTCGTGTTTTTCCTTATCTCTCTGTATCCACCAAAAGCCTCTATATATAGCAGAAAAGAGAGACTCTATGATTGCCAAGACTTAAATGTTGGGGGACAAGCTGAGTCATAACCATAACTCCTTCCAACTGGAGAGACTCTATCCAACTGGAATGCAGCCCCAACTAATCTTCTGCAACTTCATTCATTGAGGGTTTTTCCAACTGGAGAGCAGCCCCAACTACTCTTCTGCAACTTCATTCATTGAGGGTAAAAACCTCCAACAATCCCCCCCATGAATGAAATTAGCAGACATACTAATGCAAACTACTATGCAGACCCGGAGAGAGAGAGACAACGGATAATTTCCTGCATAGGATAGGTAGCTTTTGGCCTTGAACCTTCCCTTGTGTTAGCCTATCGAGTTTACCGACTGACCAGTGGACGGACCCGTCTTGAACTGTGCTGCCGTAATAGTAAACCGAGACAACAGACGTCACACAGGAACTTCTCCTGATGCAATTCAGTTCTCACTATTGTGTTCGTTTTGGCCATGAAACACACTTCCTGGTTCTGCGAGTATATTCTCGAGAATTTCGCCTTCTTAAATTCTCAAAGAAGCGGCCCCACTTCATACTCACATAGGTGACCTCTTGTAATAGGTATCTCACTGTACCCAGCCTGGCTCACCAGCGCAAAGAGTCATTAAAAGCCAATGCTTAACCTCATCCTTAAATCACTGTTACATCATAGGAACGGGCAGGAGTGCTTTCACTCCACAGTGATTAGCTTAGATATACGCAAATAGGTTGTCCCATTGAACCTAGATCTTGGGATCTCCAGTCAACTAGGTTGGGTTTTCCTTCACGATACCTTTCTCTGTCATAGGCTTTAAACCCATTCCCTTTGATGCTTGTTCAACTAGCTCTCGAGCTAACCCTTTGGTAAGCGGATCTGCGATATTGTCCTTTGACCTCACATAGTCAATAGTGACAACCCCACTAGAGAGTAGTTGCCTAATGGTATTATGTCTTCGACGTATATATCTAGACTTACCATTATACATTTTACTCTGTGCTCGACCAATTGCAGATTGACTATCGCAATGTATGGTAACTGCCGGCACAGGTTTCGACCATCTCGGAACATCTTCCAAAAATTGGCGTAGCCATTCGGCCTCTTCTGCTGCTTTATCTAAAGCGATAAACTCAGATTCCATCGTAGAACGTGCTATACATGTTTGTTTGGAAGATTTCCAAGAAACAGCTGCACCACCAAGTATAAAGACATATCCACTCGTGGATTTTGAGTCTTTCATATCTGATATCCAGTTTGCATCACAGTACCCTTCTAGTACAGCCGGATATCTAGTGTAGTGCAGTCCCAAATCACGAGTATACCTTAAATAACGTAGCACTCTGACTATCGCTTTCCAGTGATCATGTCCTGGATTACTCGTGTATCTACTCAGTCTGCTCACTGAGTAGGCTATATCGGGCCTTGTACCACTCATCAAGTACATTAGACTCCCGATTATCCGAGAATACTCCAATTGGGATATGCCTTCCCCCCCATTCTTGGATAAGTGGAGATTTAAGTCCACAGGAGTTCTGGCAATATTCGTGTCAGACTTGTTGAATTTCTCAAGAATTTTATCAACATAGTGTGTCTGAGACAACGCAAGTCCGTCAGATGTTCTGGTGATTTTGACACCCAGAATCACATCTGCTAGGCCCATATCTTTCATGTCAAACTTCGAGTTTAACATATTCTTGGTAGATTGGATAATCTTATCATTACTACCAATAATGAGCATGTCATCAACGTAGAGACTCAAAATGACGTACCCTTCGTTGGTATCTTTGACATATACACACTTGTCACATTCGTTGATTCGGAAGCCACTTGACAATACAACATTGTCAAACTTCTCATGCCATTGTTTTGGTGCTTGTTTTAGACCATACAAAAATCTAACAACTCTACAGACTTTCCCTTCTTTCCCAGGGGCAGAAAAACCCACAGGTTGTTCCATGTAGATTTCTTCCTCTAAATCACCATTCAGGAAAGCTGTCTTAACATCCATCTGATGTATCTCAAGGTTTCGCAAGGCTGCGATCGCAATTAACATCCGTATTGATGTAATCCTTGAGACTGGTGAATAAGTATCAAAATAGTCTAGGCCTTCTTTTTGTTTGTATCCTTTGATAACAAGCCTAGCTTTGTACTTATCTATTGTGCATAACCGATGAACACACAATCAACGGTTCTTGGACCTATTTTCTCTTTCTTAGGAGGAGGTATAACTACCTTCGCAAGACACCCCCATACCCGTAGGTACTTGTAGGTAGGTTTACTACCCTTGAATAACTCATAAGGGGTTTTGTCCAACTTCTTGGGGGGTATTTTATTGAGGACATAATTCGCAGATAGAACTGCGTCACCCCACATGTTCTGAGGCAACCCAGAACTAACCAACATAGCATTCATCATTTCCTTTAAGGTCCGATTCTTGCGCTCAGCAGTTCCGTTCTGCTGTGGCGAGTAAGGTGCAGTGGTTTGGTGGATTATTCCATGTTGTGCACAGAATCCACCAAACGGTGACTCATATTCACCACCTCGGTCACTTCTTAACACCTTAATCTTTCTGCTAAGTTGATTCTCAACCTCATTCTTATAAAGAATGAATTTGTCCAACGCCTCATCCTTGCTTTTTAGCAAGTAAACATAGCAATATTTCGTGCTATCATCGACAAAAGTAATAAAATACTTATAGCCACTGGGTGTTTGGACATACTTCAAATCACACACATCTGTGTGGATTAATCCAAGTGGCTCGGTACTTCTTTGAACCGAATGAAACGAAGACCTAGTTAACTTCGCCTCAACACAAGTTTCACACTTGTGATTTTATCAATTTGAAAAACAGGGATATGGTCCAAGTTAATTAATCTACGCATAGAATCATAATTAACATGACCTAGTTTACCATGCCATAAAATGGAAGACTCAAGCAAGTAAGCAACTGGGGACTTCTTATTATTGATTTTTGGGATAACAGTCATTACATTCATTTTGAACAGACCATCGGTCATGTACCCTTTCCCAACATATTCCCCATTCTTGGTCAAAGTGACCCTGTCCGCCTCAAATACAATGCGGAAACCATGCTTGCTCAGGAGCGAACCAGAGATCAGATTCTTACAAATATCAGGCACGAACAACACATTGTTCAAAGTTAGCTCCTTTCCTGAAGTCATCTTCAGAATCACTTTGCCTTTCCCTGCCACTTCAGAGGTAGCTGAGTTCCCCATATAGAGTTTCTCGCCCGAAACCGGCTCGAAAATGGAGAACATCTGCTTGTCACAACAGATGTGACGAGTGGCCCCTGTGTCGACCCACCATTCATGTGGGTTTGAACCCACCAAGTTAACCTCAGAGACCATGGCTGAGAGGTTGAGATCAGCAGCACCCTCTACAATATGTGCTTGAGTACGAGGGTTCAATGGCTGCTTACATTCAGAAGCTCAATGCCCAAATTTATCCACATGAGCCATCGCAAACGTGGGAACTCCAGGGGGAGGTTTCACTGCAGTTCCCGAAACTGGAGGAGTCTGTGCATCAGTGCTTTTCTCAGTAGCAGCATTCTTTCCAGTAGCATCAGTCAACATGTTGTTCTGAAACAAGATCAACATCATATTAGTGAATTGATCTTCACAATATCGACAATACGCAATCTAAACTATGCAATTGAAACGGTCTAATATCCGTTACACACGTCCTGGTACTCCCAGTGACTGTTCCTGCCCCCCCAGCGGGGTCCTGAGGGCAACGCGTTCTATGCGCCTCCAAAAGTACTATTCATGAATACGACACTATTCACGATATGGTACTATTCACCCGTATAGTACTGTTCACGTATACGGTACTATTCATGAATACGACACTATCCACGAATACGGTACTATTCACCCGTATAGTACTATTCATGTATACGGTTACTATTAGTACATACGTACGGTTGCACCATACGTTCTAGGTGTCGATCACACCAGATAATTTTCTTCCCTGATGTCATGCATGACATCACATAGGAATCTTTCATTAAAATCTGATGGAGTTGTGGAAAACCTCCACCACGTGGGAACCACTCCCTTTAATTAATGAAAAGGACCAAACAATTGGTCTTTCTTTTCCAAAAGAATACCAAAACAGTGTGCTTGCTCTCCTCTGTTTTGAAAAACCACTTCCTCGAAAGTGTACTCCTTTATTTATTTATTTCCCTTTGAAAACAATAAATTTTTTGACTGATTGGTGGTCACAGGAGTAGTGCTTGGCGTGAGGAAATCCATCTATGCCAGACAATGAAACATGTTGACAAAAAAGAGAGCTTTGGAGAAAACTTTAAGAAAAGTAATAGACTTTTGTCTTCTCTTTTACTGTTTTCCTTTAAAACAAAAGTTTTGTTGAAACCATTCTCTCCACTTCGTCTAGGGGTGCTCACGGTTCGGATTGGTTTGGATTGGCATGAATCCAATCCTAATCCGTGAGTCACGGTTTTTTGAAAATACAATCCGTGTCCGATCCAAAAGTCTCACGGTTCGGTTCCAATCCGAACCGCGAGTCACGGATCGGTTCCGGATTAATCCGCGGATTTTCAACTTATTCGGAACAAAACAACAAACAAAGGCAGTAAGCCACTAGCAAGTAGCAAATGCAAATGCACTAAATAGAAAGTTCAAAGTTGGAAACATTTCCAGATTAAAACAATAGCAAGACTAGCAACAGAGGCAAGACAATAGCAGATTAAGACAATAGCAAGACATTTCCAGTTCAAAGTTCAAACTAGCAACACAATAGTAGATTAACACTTCCAGTTCACTCACAAACAGAGGCACTACCACATAGTTCTAGTTCACAAAGACAAAAGCAGGCACAAACAAAGGCAGTTATTGAGATAACAATATCACACCATAACTGATAACTCCTACAAAATACAAACCGTAAGTCTACTAAATTAACAATATCTATACAATTATAAAAGTGAAAAAATTATATATACATATATATATATATATATATATATTTTTTAAAAAAATTACATATAATAAAAATCTCACGGTCCGGATCGGTTAATCCACGGTTTCAAAATCAAAATCCGTGTCCGATCCAAAAGTCACGGTTTTTTATTTTTTGAATCCGTGTCCGGACCATTAATCCACGGTTAAAATCCAAAAGGTATGGATCGGTTCGGTCCGGACCGGATTCACGGTTCACCGGTTTTTTTGAGCAGCCCTAACTTCGTCTCTCTCTTTCCTCCTTTCTTCCTTCACCTTTCTTCCTCTCGGACAAAGAGAGGGGAAAAAACCAGAGAAGCGAAAGAAAATTATCAGAGCACCTCGGCTCTACTCCGGCACCCGGAGTGTACTCTTCGGAGATCCGTTCTCCGCACCGTTATCTAAACGGAGGCCTGCCGCGCACGACAGCCTATGGCCGTAGCCGTCGAGATTATCAAGATCTCATGTCAAGCCACGCATGACCGACAAAGCCGAAGCTCAACAGGTTTAGAAACCCGTGAGTAGCCTTCTTTACAGATCCAAGAATCAAAACTTGATTCTCGGTTTTTTTTTTTTTCCCTTTCCTTTCTCAAAAAACTCCAACTTCTTTGATCCGGAAATCAAAAAATTGATTGACGGTATATAACATGTGAAAAACCCAGTTCTTCACACAACTCAGAAATTGATCTGCAACTAAATCGTTAGTCCTGAACAAAAATCATTTTCTGGAATCCAATTTGCCGATCACACGATCAAGAATCTGTTTTAAGCTTGTTGGAAAAATTATGGCAAATACACAGAATTCCAAAGAACAATTTCCATTAACGAAATACAAATTACAAACAAAATTGCAGAATCATAAATCAGTAAGAAATACAAACAGTATTGGAGTATTCGAGAACCGAGTCCCGTGTAACCACGGTCTCCTTAAAACAGATTCGCCGCCTACCGAGGGTGTTGTAGGTTGAAACCGGCGTCTGTCTCCCAGGATAAAACGGCTGGACCACGAACCTCGGAACACCTCCGGGGAGCGCCTTGGCGAACTGAACTTTGCCTGTCTCTCTCTCACAAATCAGAACTCTCTATATGATAGATGTGTACACTAGTGTGTCGTGTTTTTCCTTATCTCTCTGTATCCACCAAAAGCCTCTATATATAGCAGAAAAGAGAGACTCTATGATTGCCAAGACTTAAATGTTGGGGGACAAGCTGAGTCATAACCATAACTCCTTCCAACTGGAGAGACTCTATCCAACTGGAATGCAGCCCCAACTAATCTTCTGCAACTTCATTCATTGAGGGTTTTTCCAACTGGAGAGCAGCCCCAACTACTCTTCTGCAACTTCATTCATTGAGGGTAAAAACCTCCAACAATTAGTAATTCCAATCTTCCCATTTTGGCATTCCTATAGATAAAACACGTCCAAATTCATTTCATCAGAGCCATTTGACAAGTAGATGATTTCGCAAAATTAACTCAAATCATAGGAATTAATTAGACTAGTATTGTAACCTAAAGTAAAACTGAACCTGATAGTTTTTCCTATAGATATCTATTGCAGCTGCATGAGCAAGGAGGAGGTTGTGCGCAACAATGTAAGGTTCTGTAGCAGGATTCCCATTGTCAAACGGTTCTAATGGAGTACTTGTACAAGCTCGATGCGATGGCTGGACACTCCACGTACTATCCTTTGTCGAAGAATTAACAGGCGTTACCATAGTAGTACCTCGACCTGGTGCAATCGAACCAGACACATACCCATCCTTACAGAAGCTCCATGGCTCATTTAGTGTGATCCAATATTTCACTCGATCACCAAACTCCCAAAAGCAAAGATCCACGAAGTCAGCAAAGTCGGCCCTAATATTTAGACCACCATAGTTCATTTAATTGGTTTAGATAATAATGCTTATTACAGTTGTGTTCTTTCAACCTCATGTCTATCAGGTGGATAATTAAATAAAATCTAATTCACTTACACTATTTGAGAACTTAGAAAACCCCCATATGCAGCTTCTAAAGCTTGAGGAACATCCCAATGGAATAATGTCACAAATGGGGTAATACATGTACCAATGTCCATACAATTTTTTTGAAAATAGATGAAAATGTGGATTACAATTTGTCTAAAAAATCCATTGAGTTAAATTAAGTCATAACCATTTGCTAGAAGCTCGTCAATTAGTTCATTGTAAAACCGGATCCCTTCTTTTTTTATACCCTGGTTTAGCTGTCCACCTGATAATTTGATATCAAAATCATTTCATAGTAAGATGTTACTTGCAATTCCATAAGAGCATAAAATTAACCGGAAGAAAGTAAAATAAAAATCTTACTAGGCAAAAGTCTGGACCATGAGATTGAGAATCTAAAGGTCTCCAAACCCATTTTCTTCATGATCTTCACATCATCCTACGGTTTTGATATATTCCAAAACCAAAAGGTGATTATTCGTTTGACTAATTATATTTTGAACTATATGTATAAAACACCTATTCGATTAAAAAAAATATACCTTAAATTGATGATAAAAATCAACGGCCACGTTTCCGTTACTGCCATCGGCGATCCTACCTGCAATTTCACCATAAACGTCCATTGTCTATACACATGAAAGAGAAAAAAAAAAAAAAAGTGTCTCCGTCTAAATGGATACAAAAAGTCTGCTAGAAATCCACTTTTTGTGCTCTTTTGAATAAAATTGGTTTAGGAGCTCGTGAACAGGAAAATTATAAGGACACATCCATATGTTTGAGAGTTGAGACAATAGATATAATACTTCTTTTGAACACATCATATGGAATTTTTTATCTAACGGAAAAGGGATAACGAAAATGAAATAAAGGATCAAGAGGAGCATGACACATGCAGCCGAGAAAAAGCACCACAAATAGGTCGGGACTCTAACGGCTAACAATTATATGCCACAGCAGACCTTAAAAATAAAGAAGATAAAAGAACATAGTGGATTTAACAATTTACGTAAGGATCAGAAATGCATAATCAACACAATACAAGTTGTATATGTTATAATTTTTTCGCTGAATTAACAAATTAGCGGATTTCAAGTACAAATTTACATGATCTGCTTCCAAAGAGAGAGGAGTAGGGCTCGCGCTGATATAATAGAATAAGACTATAAGTATTTTACAGGAGTTGAAATGATTGGGGTTAAAATGAAACAATTGGGTTCTTCTGCTGGACACAACAAAATAATAAAGGTTTTAAATAGCGGTAGTGATTGTGTAGCAGTAAAAGTGTGTAGCATAGTGGGAACAGGTACGACGACTGTGAATTATTTCAAATTATTTTTGGTGCCAGAGCACTTGAACCAGCCGTAGTGGTTGTGTAGCAAGCGGCTGCATGTGAAGCGGGTAAAGAATCGAATTAAAATTGATAATTAGAGGGAATCGGACAATACAAGTGTGAATTTTTGAAAGCGCTGGTATTCTATATCCTAGCAGCAACCGAGGACAAAAAACGGCCAATATATAAATCCATGCAAGTAATCCAACCATCCATAGAGAGAGATTACCAGGCCATCTCTGGGTGAAATCATCCCAAATACTTGGGCCACGTCCCCCTTCCTTTGCAGCGCCTTCATACTAAGAAAATACACCAAAAGCAAACCATTTATCTCTATTAGTAGAAGTAGGCAGGACCTCGATGGCCAAATTTAGAAAAATAGGACCAGGGACTAATTAATCCATTTCAATGGACAAAACTATGGCTAGTACATTTAAAATTGGACCTGAAATTGAATGCTATGGTTCTTCTGTCCTTTCAGAATGTCCCCTCAACATAGTGTCCCCCACAATAATCAATAAAGGATAAATCTATGGTACGTCCCCCTTGAAAAAAACCTACGGTATGCCTCTATACATATGTTTTTGGCTTGTTACACATTGGTTATGTATAGTTTTGGTACTTGTTATGTATTTTTTGGAAGGCTAGAGCTAATATTTACGCTAATAGGGAATTTTTTCAAAATCTATAATAGTTTGTAACAAGTGCCAAAATCATACATAGCAAGGTTACCACTAATAGTGACGTGAATAGTTAGTTTTTAAAAATCCACAATAGTTAATAACTTGACAAAAACTATATGTAACAAGTACCAAAATAATACGTAGTGGAGCCTACCATATGCCTCTTTTCAAGGGGGCATATTGTAGGCTTGTAGAACTCTCCTACAAATTAAAATGTAATTGAAAGCGAAATATAATGTGAAGAAATAAATGATAACCGACACCAATGACTTGAGTTCAAAACCTTTCATTTTCCACTAATTTTTTTTTATTTGCAAAATAAAAATTGTATAAATCAAGTACATGAACAAATACCCCGAAGGAGTACAATGCTAACCATAAACAGATACAACAAGGGAGTACAATGGGGACGATTAACGTATAAATTTTTTATGAAAGACCAAAAATAATCCTATGAGACAGAGAGAGTACTTGATACGCAGCTGATGCTGCGCCGAAGAGAAAGTTGTGAGGGAAAGAGGTACGATGGACTGGAGGAAAGCCATTGCCAATACTCGGCGAGTGATTTCCATTTCCATTTCCATTGGCATAGCCGTTGCCTTGACCCGCCATTGCTTGTTTTGCAAAAACGCCTATTACGGTATAAGTTGTTGAAGATAAAGGAGCTTACACGTAGCTGTTTAGAGCTTTTTTTGGTGCTTAAATAGGAGTGGAGTGCCCCAGCCGCCTTGCATGGCAAAGGTTGACGTCGAGAAACTCTATTCAATCTTTGCATTTGAACAATGCAAAACATTTACGTGTATGAGACTTTTCAACGGTGGAGATGGTTTCGTATTTAGGGCACATGGTTTTTGCATGTTTTTATTTTCCTATTGTTTGTTTGTCTTAGAAAAGAGATTAAGGTTGGTTTCGATGGAGTTGGACTCCGTCACAGCCGTCAAGCTCATAAAAGATAAGGCCACAATGACTGGACATCCTCATCGTGCTCTTATTGAAGAGTAAAAAATTCTCCTCACCCGCGCCGCGGCTTCTCTGAACCACATTACCACCAAACAAATCAACGTGCTCATCATTTCAGCCGTGGACCTTGTCGTCAATACATTTCGTGATGGAAGATGGTCAAGTTTAAAAACTCTTTTTTTTTTTTTTTTTTGCTCTTGGCGTTTTACTTCAGTGGTACTTGGGGAAAGCAATTGCGCATTCATGGCAGGGTTCTTTATATAGGGTGAAGTATGCATTGACTTTCGGTGCAACGGATGAATTAATCGAGCAAAAAGATTGATTTAGGCATTACACTACTACGGCCATAAGGCCTAACTTGCTTGCAATGTTCGTATTTAATCAGTGGCGGAACCAGGATTTTCAATCCAGGGGGGCCATTTGTAACGACCCGAATTTTCGCTAAATAAAAATTTCGTTTATAAAATTGGTTTTTCATATTTTCTCTAATAAATTTCTTAAAATTATTTTAGTAAATACTATTTTGGGAGAGAGGGAGAGAGATGGCGGTGAGACAGAAAGCAGTGGCAACGTTGATGCGAGCCCTGAGGAAGGAGACCTCAAAGCCACATAACCAACAGCGGTTGCCATCACTGAGGCGCGCTTTCTCTCTCTACGATCAGGTTAACCTCATCGACAACGTCCCCGAAGACAAGGCTGTTCCAGGAATTGTCTATTGACTAGTAGGGTTGAGAGCTTCTCTCTCTACACCAGAGAGAGAATGCACTCCCCTTTGATATTTCTGCCCCAAAATTTTTCATTCAAGCCCTAAATCTTCATGATTCAGGCGTATCAATTTCTATCCCATGATTCGATCAATGGCGAATCACTCATCTAGGGGGTCATCTACTGACTACTGGGTTACATCCCACAATCAGCAATTTCTCTACAAAGGGGATCTGGGGGGTTATCATCCACACCTCATCGCCTTCAACAGTACAAGACCACCCATCATTCTGATGGTGTCAACGCATCCAGTGTGGAGTCGATCCACACCTATTCAACATATGGCTTCATCTGTTTAGTGGGGCCTGTCTACAAAGGGATCTAAGTCCCCGTGTGCTCATTTTCATCAGATGGGGTTCATATCCCAATCTCAAATGGGTACCATCTTGAAGCTCTAGAACCCAGAAGCTGTGCTTTTCAAGGATAGTTGATCCAGTGCTAGACCCTGGGTACTAATGTGGGTTGGTACGCAGGTAACCCAAGGGTAAGCTTCATAGTGTTTAACTATCTCCTGATTTTCAGTTCTTTGGGTTTTTGAGCACCTCGTTACTGGCTTGGTTCTCCGACCAACTCTGGTGAAAGGTGTATCCAAGAGGATGATGAACAGTGAAAATGGGTGGTTGGGAAGCCAAATACACCCACAAAAGAAAAAAAAAATCTGGTGAAAGGTGCTCTACACGCACCAAAATCTCTGTAGCAAATCATCAGCTCTATGACCCAGATTCTGAGCTTTCAAAGATTTGTTGATCCATTGCTAGACCGATGGGTACTAATGCGGGTTGGTACGCAGGTAACCCAATGGTTGGCTTAATTTGTGATTAATAATTTTTGATCTTCAGTTCTTACGGTTATGGGCAGTTGGTTTAATTTGTTCCCAATCTGAAATGTAATAGAGAGATTACTATCATTGGGTTTTGAGAACCCTTCTAAACGATCTCTGGAGTTCTTGGATGGAGAAATTTAGGTTGTGTGGAAGCATGGGTTCTGTTCTTCATTATCTGGGTTCGGTTGAGTTTGGAGAAGAAGAGTGTGGATCTCACGTTTCATCCGCGACTGAGATTTCTCCGGATTGGAATCCATGGATTTGACCGCCAAACTTGCCCACAAATCGATAAAATCTGGGAAAGAGGGGACCTTGGTCCTTAGTTTGGTTCAATACACGCACCTTCCAGCTGTATTGCAATGCAAGTCTCGGGACACACGCACTGTGCCCCAGATCTACCACAAAAGTTGTCTCCATGTCCACATCCTTGGTTCAATTGTTGGCCTTTGTGCCCGAATTTTACATTATCTTATGGAAAATGATAGTTGGCCTTTGGGCCCATTAATCACTTTTGTTCCTATCCTAGCGGGTTGTGCTAGGACCACCAAATTCCCACCCCGGCGGGTTGTGCCGGGGATCACGCATTTTTTCTTTTCTTTATTTATTTTCGTTTTGTCCTTTCTGGGGTATGCCCCTTGTAGGCTGTACATTCGCTTAACCCATTTTAATTTCACGCTAAATTACCCAAAAAAAAAAAATACTATTTTGGGTCAATAATTATTTTTGTGCTAGTATCAATATATGATTTTTACTACTATTCTTTCCATTTATTTCTAGATTTTTCCTAGATTATCATGTGCTTGTAGGAAGGAGGGAGGAAACTTCCCACATACTTGGTCACCAAGTATTAGTGCATTTGCCTCATTAATATATGAAACTTCCTAGCAATTGGTGGCACATGGGGAACATTTAAGTGCACATGGAGAGAGAGAGAGAGAGAAAGAGTAGGGGCAGCCACATAGAGGGGGGAAGGGTGCCCAATTTTGCTCTAAATTTGCTCAAGATTCTTTCTTTAAAAGCCTAGTTTGACATGCACATGCATTGTGATTGAATATGAGCACATGCTACCAAAGCCTAGGCCTAATTAACTAGACCAAGCCTTGACCTCCAAGTACCCCAAAACATGCTTCCATGTTTTAAGGAAGAATATTCTTCCTACCAAGCCCATTGAACCTAGCCCTAGCTATAACTTGTTAGCACATGCACCATTTTTGTGTATAAGCTCCTAAAAACACCCCATAACAAAGGTGACCATGCAAATTCTTACACAACAAGAGGTTTATTTCTTCCACACCTTACTTCCCACATTGCTTTCCCATTTGGTTTCCCCAAGATTCCTTCGCTTGCAAGTATAAGCTAGCCTAAACCTAGGGTGATAGTTGGCCAACATGGTACTTGCCATGTGCCATTAAATGAGCACATTCACTCCCATTTTGGGAGGAATGTTTCGGCCATAAGGGGCAGAAATTGCCGTGAGATTGAGGAAGGGAGAGAGAGCAACATTTTGTCTATAAACACCCCAAAAAATAAATAAATTGGCAATTAAGTTTCATGGATGCCGAAGCCAAAGAGCAATCTCTCTTTTACTCTACATAAAAAAAGATGAGTAATCCATTTATCATTCGTCCAAATATGTAAATCGACATGTTTGTGATTTCATTTTCATTGTACATTAATTCTCATTTCTCACCATAGTCTCCTCAAAGAAACAAAATGTTAAACCTTGAGAGAAAAAAATTTGATATTCAAAGGTGTCACATTTCTTTTTATTTTATAAAAAAAATTTACCAACTTTGAGAGAGAGAGAGAGAGGTGTACTAGCTGGCAATAAAAAGGACAAAAATCTGCACCTTGGGAGAGCCGAACTCAGGTTGGCGGGGATGAAGTTGGGCGCTCCAACCATTGGGCCAAAGGCTAGCACTGATTCAATTTTTCCTATTTTTATATTTATATTATAACTGTTCGTTGCAATTTTTTTTTTTTATAAAAGTGCGGGGTGCCAAGGCCCACCTGTCACGTCCCAATTCCAATATAGGCCACGTGACCGGCCGGTGACATAGTCACCAAGGCCTCGTCCTTCTTAACAATCAAAGCTATTTCAAAACATAAAACAAAGAGACAACGGAAGCCTTATTTATACACAACTCCAGAGCAACTAAGTGTCACAGCTTTACATAACTCATCTAGACACTGCTGGCCATATCTACAGAACCTTAAAAGAAGAAACAAAAACAACACTCCTTAATCACAAGCTAGCATCTACCACTTCTACTCGATCCACTGTACACAACCACCACCTGTTATTTATATCAACCTGGGAAAAATAAATAAATTTTCATAAGCCGAAGCTCGGGTGAGAAACATATACCAAGGTTTCAAGTTTAACCATGGAAATACAAGTGTCGAACCATAATCATGATTTGCCAAAGGTAAAAACAATTGATAGAGCAAGTTATACTTCATATACATTTGTCCAGAAGGACCATTTCTTTTGGTCCGAGAAAGAGGACCCAATTTCAGTTCACATGCCCATTTCAAATACTCCCATTCAACGGTTTTCCTTTTATGCCAGTCGGTTGGGGAGCGACCCCATTAGAGAGTGGTATGATATCAATACCCGGTGGTGCCTGGCTGCACCTCCAACCTTATTTCATCAACCACACTAGACCATTTAACGTCCCCTAGTGCCCGGGACACCGTTCGAATAAGTCATATCATCGCAGGCATGTCCCAGCAAATCAAGTTCAGCAAATCAAGTTTTCAATCTTTCAAACATATTGCCATGGTCTCAAGTATAACATAAACATATGCAAACCATTTCTAAAACATCAGAGATAAACTCCCATAGAAAACATGAGTTATATATTTTTCCCAGTAATTTCAACACAAATCTCATTCCAAATCATTTAACAAAAACCATGAATCCAAGGTATATGAAACTCACCGAAAAGTTGCGTCTATACACTTGCTGTATTATGAACTACTCTGATCACCGGTATCTATAAAAAGGGGCACAGATTATTACTAGCTAAAATTTACTAAACTGAACGAAATGCTCGAATTTAAGCTAGTTCTTATACTACGCTAACGAGTCGGCGGACGTACTATTTCATTTACGGCTCTATTTGGGTATGGCTAACAATCTGCAATGGTTTTGGAAAAACGAAATATATGTATACTTTTAAAATTAAAAGCACAAGTCTGCTAGGACAAGAATCAAGGCTATGTGAGGCTTTTAAAAATCAAGGCAATTCCATGTCTAACGTACAGCCGTGATAGCAAAAGGGGAAATCCTCATCCCGAAATTGGCGACCTCTATCTAGCCATTAATCACAAGTATTCAGGTTCACCTCCTCTAATTAGGAACTCAATTCATCCCCAACACTAGCTGTTTAAAACAAATAAACCAGAACAAAGATTTGAAATTGGGGGATGGACGTGTCGGGTGCGGAACAGGATACGGAAGCAGGAAAGAGACACAATAGAGAATTACGAGAAGAGAGGACTGATTTTCTGGAATCATTGGCAGCCATGGCTGCCGATTCCCGCGTGTACAGAGCGTGTATAGGTTACTGTTTAGGGCTGGGTTCTGTCTCTAATTGAAGACAAGGGAGCAAACATTTTACCTACAAATCTTGATAACCGTAGAGGAGTGAAGAATTACCGTGAGAGATGGTGAGGAACTTCGGCAAAATAGCTCGGAAAAGAAGCGGCGATAGCAGATTCCAGGCGTCTATGTTTTCCTCTTCTATGTCTCTCTCTCTCTGTTTCTCTTTGTTTTTCTTATTTCTACTCCTTTTTCTCTTTTACAAGAGATCTCAAGTGTCATACATATATGGAGGTGGGGGCTGACTCATGCCCCAGGTGTCATTCCTCATTTGAGGGATTAGGCCACGTTACCACCAAGACCATTTTTGGCGCGTGCGTTTTAAAAATTCTGTCCTGATCAGTCCGGATTTCAGTCTCCGAAAATTCCCAAAAATTCAGCATAAACTAATTTAAATACGAGGGTCATCGTGGTAGTGTCGGATTCTTAAAGAAAAATACCAAACTTGTGATGTTATACCGTGCCGTTAGTCGTGCCCGTTCTATGCGAAAGATGCGTAAACATTCTCTCTGTGGCATTTTCGTCAACATCACGTGTTATTGTTATAAGGGTGAAAACCTATACTGTCACATTTATCTATCATAACTATTACTAATCCTATCGAGCCCTTTTCTAAAATAATTAAGCTAATTCTACCATATCACAAGGATATTTAGGATTGGGATTTTACACCACCCCAGCCCTAATGTACATCCGCCCTGAGTCTAATAGTTTTTAATATAAAGTGCACCATTGTTTTATTAATGGTGCAATGGTGAGATTCGCCAAAGAAAAAATTAGATTAATTCATGCGTGCTTAATATTGGGTGAAATATGTTTTCATTGACAGTGCAATTGTGTTTAATTTGGAGGAGGGGGAATATTAGGACTTCATTTGATACGAGGGATATTTCTGTCCATGATATTGTTGATGCCATTTATGTGCAATTATTATTATTATTTTTCTTACAGCCATGATCGCAATTGATGACTGCAACTAGATAAGTTTTGACCGAAGCCCCTGTGCCCCATACGGCCCTTCTTTTGAACTTCAAATAAAAAATAAGGAAAACAAACAAGTGCATGTATAACGTGTCGAGTGGACACTTTGGACTATGCTCAAGAAACCAGCTGTAGTCCGGAATCTTGGTACCTTAGGCATATTGCGCCGATAACATTATTTGCACCAAACCAGTGATTATTACTGGGTAAAATTAGTTCTAACTGGGATATTTTGGAATAAAAGATTCTAACACCAGAGGGAATGGGGAAGCATCTATTTGAGACAAGGAAATGATAGAGAATAATTCAAATTTGCATTAAATCTATAAAAATTTTCATTTCAACATAAATGCTTAACATGAATTTCAAACTAATTCGAATGAGATAGATGTGTCTCAGCCAAAATAGTCTCTGTATCTATCAAAAATAAAGCAAGAGATAATATTATCTCAACTGAAACAATCTCTAATTTTACAAAACGAAGCATGAGATAACGATATCTCAACTAAAACAGTTTTTTGTATTTTAAAAAATAAAGCACGAGATAATAATATCTCACTTGAAACAGTATCTATTTCAAAAAATAGTCTGCAAAAGCAATTCAAACGATAACTAGTCTGTACCTACAAAAACAATTCAAGAGATAATGATATCTCACTTAAATTAGTCTCCGTATTTTAAAAAAATAATAATAAGAGATAATGAAATCTCAATTTCTGCGGTCTCCATATATTCGAAATAGAGCAAGAGAAAACGGTATCTTAGGTAAACAGTCTCTATATCTACAAAAATAAAGTAAGTCATTAAGTACCACGTGATAGACCTCTCAAACGCGTAGAAAGAACACATGCAGGGCCAGCCCTGTGGGTAGGCTGGGTAGGCCCGGGTCTGGAGCCCACCAAAAATAGCCCATTTTAGGGCCCTAATTAGGTATATAGATGTTCATAATAAGTAATAAATATATAATGTTGCACTACAAGAAATAAAGAAGCATTTAGCATAGTGGAAAGGTTTGTGTATTTCCTAGTAAATGCCAATGTTCAATTCCCATGGGCCCTTCTTTTCCTTTTCTACATTCTCTCCCTTTTTCTTTTTTCTTACCATAGTCAGTTTCTACCTTCTCTTCCTTTTTTTTTTTCCCTTTCCACTACATCCTTATCATTTGTTGAATTTTTTTTAAAAAAATTGCCAGTGTAGTAATTAGGGAAAAAATAAATAAAACACTTCGTGCGTATTCATAAAATGTTCGCATTGCCCATTTCAATTGATTTTCTAATTCTTGCAATAAGAATAGACAATTATGACCGAAAACTATTTTTTTTTATTAACATGAAGATACGAATTACGAAAAAGACAAAATATGGAACACGGTATTTATCATTTGAAATGAATGTTGGTTCTTTAATTTTTTCTCTAGAAAAACATAGGGCCCTGGTTTACATTATCGTCTGGGGCCACGAAAATCTCAGGGTCAGGCCTTAACACATGCGGGGTAATTCATAATCAATTTATTTCCTAAAATAGCAAAAATGTATAAATTGAAAGCCTAAACAAAGGAATTTAGCCGAAATCCACCATGCGTCACGACTTAGGGTGGTGAGTATTGACCAACGCGATTCTGCTTTAGCCTAGCAAGTTTAGGCCTATTCCGGGCACGTCGATAAATTACTGAATTTGGCAATTTTCAATTAGAAGCTATTGGGGCCTTCGGGGCTTCGACCAGTCGAATTGATCATAGAATTAGGAGGCTACTTGTTCTACATAAAAAACAGACTCTTATTTTGATAGACTTCAAATTTGGAGAGAGTGATTAAAATAGCAAGATAAACAAAGTGAACGGTGTGGATCGTCACAAGTGTGTTGCGATCATGTGGCTAGCGCATAATATAATCAAATTTTTATACATATTATGCAATTACAAAAATTCAATTTTGACTTGTCAATTCAAAATTAAAAATTTTCATTTTTATTCAAAAAGTTAGTGTTAAAAAAATTTGATGAATGACGAGTAAAGACGTTAGTTGGGAAAAAATACGATATAATTGCCGCGCAAATTTTAGTCGGCATTGAATTCCCACAAAAAAATAGCCTTGGCGCCACATTGTCGAGCAAATTTTAGTCGGGAAAGGTGTACTTTCAGCGGGTAAGATAATTTACTCGGCTAATGGTACAACAATTGCCGAGTAAATTTAATTTGGTCGACAATGGTACACCAATTGCCGAGTAAATTTATTTAGTCGGCGTTGGTGTAATTTCTTGTAGTGGCCAATTGTTTCCCGGGATTATTGGGCCGTTGGGAAATTGAGGTCTATGCTAGCGCCTTAAAGTGGGCCACTGAAAAATTGAAGAATCTGCCAGCGGTTCATAATAGCCGCTGGTAATGACCCGTTTCTAGAAACGGTTTTCCAAGGCAATGCTATATACCTTCAATTCCAGCGTTTTTTGGAGGCGCTGGTAAGAAAAGCGTTGGCAGAAATCAGTTTTCTTGTAGTGCGAGTAAAAACCCTACAAAGCCCCTGGTCCTGATGGCATCCAGGCCATATTTTACCATAAATGTGGAACATTGTTGGGGCTGAGGTTTGCAACTTTGTGAAAAACTGTTTTTGTACTCATCAAATTCCTGAAGAGATCAATAAAACCTTCATTGCTTTGATTCCCAAGACTGACAATACTGATAATATGACTCAGTTTAGGCCCATGAGTCTTTGCAATGTGGTATATGAAGTCACATCCAAAATCATGCATGGTTGCTAGAATTTGACCCCTTCTTACTGATTTAATTAGCACTTTGGAGGAAATTCTCCACACTTTGAGAAGGAAAAAAGTTAAGAAAGGGGGGTTTGTTCTGAAAATTGACCTTGAAAAAACCTACGACAAAATTTCTTGCAAATTCCTGTTTGATACTCTCTTTTACTTTAAATTTAACATTGATTGGATTAATCTCATTATGTGTTGGTGTGACCACTTCTATTTTATGGAATTCTTGAGGAAATCTCTCCAGGTCGTGGACTTAGACAAGGAGACCCACTCTAAAGATTGTCTGCTTTGATTCATACCAAAGTGGAGGAAGGAAAGTGGAAAGGTATCAAAGCTTCTAGGATTAAGCTTCCCTGAACTCATCTTTTCTTTGTTGATGATCTTATGTTGTTTGGTCTCGATAATATCACTACTTGCAAATTCCTGATGGAAGTTGTTGATGAGTTTTGTAGAATCTCTAGACAAAGAAAAAAACTTTGCTAAGTCTAAATTATTTGTTTCCCCTAACATACCTAGGAACAAAGCTTGGAGAATTAGTGCCATATGCAACATATCCCTCATGGCTGATCTTGATAAATATCTTGGTGTGCCTCTTTTCCACACGTCCCACCAAACAACATTTTAATTATATCATAGAAAGAGTGCAAAGAAAATTAACGGGATGGAAGTCTAATACTTTGATGTTATCTGGGAGATCTACTCTTGTTCAATCTGTCACATCCATTATCCCCAGTTACTCCATGCAAACTAGGCATCTCCCCATAATTGTCTGCAACAAACTTGATCGTATCAAGAAGAACTTCCTTTGGGGAGATACTGAGAGTAGCATAAAAATCCATCTTGTTAATTGGAACCAAGTGTGTAAAAAGAAGGATCATGGAGGCCTTGGGGTTAAGAAAACCCATAGCCAAAATCTTGCTCTCCTTTCCAAATTTAGATGGAAGTTAGTCAATGAGGAGAATAGCCTTTGGAGGAAAAAAATTTGTTCACCCTCACCAAAAGAGGGTGAACAAAACCCTCACTCTCATTGGCTAAGAGGAGTGGTCCCTACCACTCTTAACCCAACCCAAGTTACTTATATGCTTAATTTTAGGAAAAACCCCAAAATTCTTTAATCCTCTTTTTTAAACCCCTCACGTAACTTCAGGGTGCATAGGGGCAGAAAAGAAAAAGCCTATTCTCTTTTGAACAAGTTTGTTTCACATTTCTTCAACTCAGAATAGTTTATTTTTTCCCATGAACTCAGAACAATATCTCACAAGTGGCGATTGAGTGTGTGTTCGGGGAAATTACACTTGCACCCCGAATTTTAATGACTAGAACATCGTTGGATTATGAACTACTCCCTCGGTCCTGATTTGTTTGCTTCTCACATAAAATTGTGTCGTTCTGACTTTAAATAATAACATGCTTCCAAGAATATTTTTTGGGACACCGTTCAAAAGTAATCGTTAAGATCTTTTTAATGGTGCAAAAAAATTTAAAAATTCTTTTGGGAAGTAATTTATTTTGGGAGTGTAAAATGACACGGTCTCCCATAAATTCAACTTTCTCTAGATTGATCTCTTCTCTTAATGCATCAACGAAATAAAATTTGGGAAACGATTTTTGTAAAACCCAGATTCATAAACCAAAAGATTTCTAGCATGTTAACAACTGACATGCATATTCGATTATGAAAGTAATTCGAAACGATTATCAATTAAACACAAACTGACTTCTATTAAAATAAATGAACAAATCTCAACCGATATGCAACCCACGTTCTCTATTTTTTTTTTCACGGACCCACGTTCTCTGATAAACAATTCAAAGATATTCAAAGTATTGAAACTAAAACAACCTATTTTCATATTCAACGGACATAATGTAAGGTGATAAACAATTCAAAGAAATTTAACTAAAGATTTGTACATAGCTTGACTAAAATTGCTTGAATGAACTTTTCCATAAAACAACCAAAGATTCGTACATAGCTTGACTAAAATTGCTTGAATGAACTTTTCCATAAATTAGTAGTAAGTACGATCCATATAAGGCAAATAAAAATGTCTCAGATTCTTGAATAACTTGGATAAACAACCAACGGGGACGGAAAAAAAAAAAAACTGAAGTACATAATGTAAGGTGAGAAATAGGAAATTTACCGGAACCAACCAACGGGGACGATTCTGGCACGATACTCGGCGATTTTAAGAAACATGGGCATGGCAAGGTCAAAGTGGGTCCAATTTCTTCATCTTCCGTCGTCATCGTCGTTGTCTTCAAGAGAGAAGAGATTAGGGCTTCACCATTTTTTTCTTCTTCCATCGTCATGCAGAGAATAGGCTTAATTTTTTTTCATAGAGGTGCAGAGAATAGGTTCTTTTATGCTGAAAATTACAGGCTGCCCACATAGTATAAATTCCAATGTCAGAATCAGAGACCAGTGTCCATTTATGTTAACAAAATAAAAAATAAAAAAAGTCATGTTCCTTTGTTAACGTTTAATTCTTATCTTTTTTTTTTAATTGGACTTTAACGTTTAATCCTAAATAACCATAGGGTTGGTACTGGATAAAATTTTGCTAGTATCTTTGATCAATGACATGGACAAAAAAATGAATTTATTAGATGGGAATGGCATGAAGGGTTGAAGCAAATACCTTTTCTTCACCCAAGGATTGGTTTTGGGTTATGTGAGAAAGCGAGACTCGGTCAGAGTACATGGATCTCACTCCACTGTTGGTTTCATCGTTATCCAGAGATTAGGTTTGTATTGCTGGTAATGGCTGCTAAACAAGATTAGGTTTGTATTGCTGGAAATATAGCGCCAATGGCTCCTACGAACCCTAGGGGTTCAGTAAAGAAAAATATGAATTTAGGGGTTTTTTTCTGAAATTAGGCATACAAGTAACTTGAGTTGGGTTGGGTTAGGTTAAAAGTGGTAGGGACCACTCCTCTCAGCCAATGATAGTGAAGGTTTTGTTCACCCTCCTCTTTTGGTGAGGGTGAACAAATTTTTTTCCGCCTTTGGACTCAAATTCTTAAGAAGTATCTTACCAATAATTCTATCTCTGACTGGACCCCTAATAGATCTTCTCCCTTTATCTGGAAAAGCATTACTAAGGCTAACCAAGTTATATCTAAAGGGATGAAATGGATTATAGGGAATGGCAACTCTATTAATATTTGGAAGGACTAGTGAGTCGGAGGGAGCACCCTTGATATTTTGTACCCAGGACACCACACTACTATGAACACAAAAGTCTCTAGTCTGATTGCTAATGGCAAGTGGGACATTCAATCTATTGATAATATTGTTGATGATAACACCAAAAGTCTGATTCTTTGTATTAACATTTTCCCAATTTTCCCAAGTTGCGGATCACCCCACATGGGCTAACTCTGGTAATGGTATGTTTCTCCTCTTCTGTTGCTTATGATCTGATTACTAGGGAAATGGATGACCTCACAGGATGGCAGGTTTTGAAAAATGAAAACTCCCGCCAAATTTAAATCCTTCATTTGGCTCATTTTTCATAACAAACTTCCCACTAATCTCTTGAGAGCTAGAAGAGGTATTGTAGCTATGAATACATGTCCTAGATACAATAACGCACCTGAAGATTTAAACCACCTCTTTAGAGGTTGTATTAAATCCATTGAGCTCTGGAATCATTTAAAGTTAGACATTTGATCAGAATTGGTTTCGAAAGGCCTACCAAGGACTGGATTGCTCTTCATTTAAAAAAGAATACCAAAATATCGTCTTGCAATCCAGTATTGCTTTGGAAAACTCTTTTCATCACTACCCTTTGGCAAATCTGGATAGAAACAAAAAAAGTTTGGAAAATTTTGATGTCATCCCCTCAGTTAGTTCCAAAGCAATCTGGAGTTATGCACATGAGATTGATGAGGCCTTTAAACCAACTCTATCAAATACTCTTTGAAATCAGAGATTTACTCTGTGGCACCTAATGCAGGGGAACTCAAGCTAAATACGGATGGATGCTGGAATGATACCAATATGGCTTTGGAGGTCTATTCAGAGATGGTAAAGGAAATTGGTGTGTGGGATACTTTGGAAAACTCAATGCCTACTCAAGTCTTGAAGCCGAACTGTGGAGTATCTACAAAGGCCTCACTATCATTTTGAAGAAAGGATGGTCAAATGTGAAAATCAAGTTTGATGCATTGGTTGCAGTTGTAGGAGGGGTCAGCGTGAGACCCCCCATTGACTAGAGTCTACGTTGACCCACCATTGAGATCATGACAAATGTCACCCAGGTGGCACGATGACCACGCGACACGTGGCACTCTCTGCGGTGGGATCCGCGCGGGGACCACTTATGCATGGTGCGATGTTTGCGCGACACGTGGCGCTCTCAGCGGAGGGATTCGTGCGGGGGTACCACTAACGCGAGCACAAGTCTTTGCGCGCACGCGCGGCGGGGGGGGGGGGGGGGGGGGGGGGGGATCGCCAACACAGGACCCTCACGCGCAAGGCGCCTCCACGGCGAGCACCCTAAGCCCAGTGAGGGCGGTGCTTGGGCAACCATGGGCCATCCGAACAGGAGAATAACCCATGGCCCAGATGACTAGCGCGGCCCAGAACATGGGCAAGAACGCGAGAAGCTAGTCCAATTTAGCCCAAGTAATTATACCTGCTGCGGTCTGAAGGCAGGACCCCGGGGGCCCCCCTGAGGATTGGCTGCGGTATAGGCATGAGCGAATAGGTCATGACCTTGCCCTTATGGGAATAAGGGAGATTTTAGTGGCTTGGTGGCTATAAAGAACAAGAGGATCGCTACGCGGGGGAATGACTCGTCACCACGCATATCAACTGTGCGGTGATGATGTCACCCGTACGGTCGGGTTGTACAGAGAGGACACATGTTATCATATTATAGGGTGACAACCTGACACCTAATCATTGGTCCATGGTGCATATAAATATGGGACATTCCCTTTCAGTGCCCAGAGGTTGGTGAAATCTTGGCAGAGGTATATGCCATTCTAGAAAGAGAAAAGGGTAATCACTGAATGAGAGGAGAACATTCTCTCTAGTGGAATTCTTGCCCCATCTCCTAGGTTATCAAGGGTATCACGGATTAGACTGAGAGCAATCCATTGCCTTAGTTCTTTCTGTGCACACCTGCTCTGTTCTTCATCCTTCCTCTAGACTACTCTATTCTCTTTCTTACTGTGTCTTTATTGTTGACTATCCATACCTCTCCAGCTCATCATATTTGGCTAAAATAAGAACCATCACCTACATTCAGGAGACTCTGCTGGGGAGGTTGTTTAGTTGATGGTAAACACGAGGAGTGGTCTATAAACTTAACAAATCAAGCCAACCTCGTTCTCGACGATCCACCGCTGATAGAGGATGCTACATCCAGTCAAGCGGGCAACGAAGCAGGACCCCAGGGAGCCCCAGTCATGGAGATAATCTAGACTATGCAAGCTGGGATCACACAAATGCAAACCACTCAGACGCAGTTGCTTGCCGCCATTGCCAGCCTCACAGAAGTAATCACGGCTGCTTTGCCTACAGCTCCACCAGCAATGGTGCCTCAGCAGATCCATGCTGAGGGGGGAGTCCAATTACCTGTGCTTCCACGTGCTGGACAGGTCCATGGAACCTCGGGAGTGGGACCCCTAGCTGGTGGCTCCGGCGCTCAGGCTCCTATTCAGCCAACAATTCCTGTACACCCTGCCTTACCAGAGAACCCTAGTCTTCAAACCACAGGAACTGGCTCTGTTCACCAAAGAGCGGCACTCGGAGAGAACGCAGGGCCACAGGCAGTGACCTTGACAGAAGTTCAGGCTCTGTTACAAAGATAAAAGACGAAAACAACATTCTCCTCCCTCCCAAGCCCAGATATTCAACCACCTTACCCCATGGCCATCCTCTAGATGCCATATCCAGAAGGCTACACCTCGCCAAAGTTCACCAAATTTGATGGCAAAGAGGGTAACGCGTAAGAGCACGTGGTGCGATACATTGAAACCCTAGGAGCCTTTTCTGGCGATACCAATCTCAGGTTGAGGGAATTCTCCAAATCCTTCACTAATAGGGCTTACACGTGGTACGTGAACCTCACCCCATACTCTGTAATGTCATGGGAAGACATGGTTAGCCATTTTTATGCAAAGTTCTTCCAGATGCGTGAAAAGATAACAAGTCTATCCTTGGTTAAAGAAACTCAAGGCCCTAGTGAAGACATCATTGACTACATCAGAAGTTTCCAAGACCGCGCGGTCGATTGCCTCGAGCCAGTAGAGGAAGAGTATCTGGTGGAAATTTGCACAACCGGACTCCTGCGCAAGTACTAACCGTTCTTGGTTAATGTCAAAATCCAAACATTCGCGGCTTTATTGGAGGTAGCATACAAGTTGCGCCATATTGTAAAACTCCCCGCGTGTGACAGCTGGAAGTCTAGAAAGTCTCACTCTGTTGCCGCAGCTGCGACTTCTGCTCCTTCTTCGCACAATTCACAAGGGGGAAGAGGCAATGGTGGAAATGGCAATAGACGTGGTGGATGGAGTGGCAGCAGTAACGGGCGCGGCGATTGGAAGAAGCAAAAGGTGTATAAGGAGGGCACAGGGGCTCCAGAATACCCCTACAGTATTGAGGAGGTAAAGGCATTAGTAAACGAATGGATCGCAGACGACAGTCTCACACTACCAGATATCGAGGTTTCGCCCTCACGCGCAGATAGAGAAAGTCCTAACTATTGCATGTTCCACCGACACACCAAGCATCCCACTAGTGAATGCTGGACCTTGAGAATGATTTTCAAAAAGAAGTTGGATAACAACGAGTTGAGAATCACCACCAAGGCTCAGGACGTGCTCACGCATCCTTATCCTGAGCATGGGACAACTAACATGGCTGAATGTTTTGAATTCGTACGCGAAACAGAGGAGGATCATTATGGTTGTAATTATGATTATAATTACGATTATGATTATGACCATGATTATGATTACGAGGAAGTATATATGACATCTTTCTACGATGAGCTTGATGACATTGCGGGGTATGATACCCCGATGGTGGCCACTCCCGATCCAAAGAGCGGAGTCAAAATCTTGCAGAACAGCACAAAGTTCAGACAATTCTATGATGGAATGGGGTTCACGCCTAATGCAAGGTTCCTAATGACAAAGGCTATTTTGGCCATCGCAGTAAGAAGGCCACGAAGCGCGCACCACGCAGGGAGGATCCCTTCCTAGAACGATCAAGGACTAGTCAAATGTGATCTCATTCTCTGACTCCGACAGAAGAGTTCTGCACCCTCACAACAGGCCCCTATATGTCACGGCATGAGTCAATGGCGTGGAACTAAAGCGAGCTTTTATGGATGGAGGAGCATCCATCAACATCATGCCATTGTCCACCTTACAAAAGGTAGGAATCCCAAAGGACCGGATAGTGAAGTCGCTGATAGGAAGCACTGGGTTCCAATGAGACAAGAAGGAATCCCTGGGATACGTCATCGTTGATCTCGCAATTGGACCTATCCACACTGCTACTAAATTCCACATTATTGATGCGCAAACGAACTATCACATAATATTGGGCCGCAGTTGGATGCATCGCTTCGCGGTCATCCCATCCAGCTATCATCAGTGCCTAAAGGTGATTTGGACTGGAAAGAAAGTCACTGTTGTAGCGTCTGAAAGGCCATTCGAAGTAAACGAAGCTCATCTGTCTGACTTCAGTATACTTCAATGAGATGGAGGAAATGCTAAGCGCGACGGTCACAAAGCCGTTATGAGTCAAATTACCCAAGTGGGAAGACATAAAAGACGAAGGGGAGGTCTCTGCAAGCAAGCGAGAACCATTCACAGAAAGCGCTTCAGGGCCAAGGAAGATCACCGAGGTCAAAGAAGGAAGAAAGACCGTGTACTACTTGTGACGAGGCGGCGGGCTGGATGTCTCTGAGGAGGCGTCTGACCCTCGGTGTCTTGAGGCAACAGGAGCGGAAGAAGACGAGGTGGTTAAACCCTAGCCAGCCCCAGAATGAATGCAAGACGACCCTAAGCCGCAGCCCGAGATGTTGGAGGAAGTCAACTTCAGGGAAGAAGGGGGCACTCCGAGGCCTGTCTTCATCAGCGCGGCACTTGAAAGTGGCATGAAAAGAGGCTCATTCAACTATTGCAACAATGCAGCGATGTATTCGCCTGGCACTATAAGGAAATGCCCTGATAGACACCGAATTGGTGGCACACCACCTGAACGTCTTCCCAAATTCTAAGCCTATCAAACAGGGCGCGCGCAAGTACCAGCCCGAGTTGGAAGAGAGGATATAAGAAGAAGTTGAGAAATTAAAGAGAGCCGAATTTATCCAGCCTATACAATATCCGATGTGGCTGGAGAACATCGTACCTGTGAAGAAGAAGAACGGCCAGATACGTGTGTGTGTCAATTTTCGCGACCTCAATAAAGCATGTCCAAAGGATGACTTTCCTTTGCCACATATCGATACACTGGTTGACTCCACGTCGGGACACCAGATGTTCTCCTTCATGGACGGTTTTAGTGGCTATAATCAGACTAAAATGGGGGCATAGGACGAGGAAAAGACGGCTTTCAGAACACTGTTAGGCAATTTCCATTACACTGTTATGCCCTTCGGCCTCAAGAATGCTGGCATGACATACCAGCGCGCGATGACTGCAATCTTCCACGATATGCTGCATCACAGTGTGGAAGACTATGTTGATGACCTCGTTGTCAAGTCAAAGGAGAAGTTCGACCACCTGGATCACTTGGAAAACAGTGTTTACAAGGTGCAGGAAATTCAACATAAGAATGAACCCGTTAAATTGTGCCTTCGGCATCGCGTCAGGGAAATTCCTGGGATTCCTGGTCCACAGGCACGGGATAGAGGCGGACGATGCAAAGATAAAGTCCATTACTAAAATTCCGCCTCCGCACTCCCAGCGGACACTGAAGAAATTCCTAGGGTCGGTCTCCTATCTACAAAGGTTTATCCCAGCGCTGGTGAAAATATTGGTGCCCTTTAGTGATCTGCTGAAGGGAAAAGCAAAATTCGAATGGTGCGTGGAGCACCAGTATGCATTTGAAAGAATCAAAATTGTCTTAACCTCCCCGCAAACCATGGTCAGCGCCGCAGAAGGGCAAGCCCTTTGTCTTGTACCTGACATCCACCCAGAGATTCATTGGGGCCTTGCTTGTGCAAGAAATTGATGGCGCGAAAAGGCCGGTATACTACATTAGCAGGAAAGTACAGGGAGCAGAAGAGTGTTACACACCAGTGGAGTGGCATTCCTAGCATTGATTTTTACTACGTAGAAGCTACGTCACTACTTCTTGTCTTTCAAAAATCTACCTCGTCACGAAGAGCGATCTAGTACGCTACCTGCTGTCGCAGCCAGCCCTCATGGGGAGAGTGGCCCATTGGCTTTAGCTATGGCTAAATACGAAATATTATGCGTCACTCCTAAGGCGATTAAATGTCAAGCACTCGCTGATTTACTCACACAATTTCCTAGTGGACAATGTGAACCAATCCAGGAAGAGCTACCAGGAGATGGTTTCGAAGCCTTAGCGGCCACGTCAGTAACTTGGACGCTAAGCTTAGATGGGGCCGCAGGTAGGTGGCGCGGGAGGTGCCAGAATAGTCCTCACCAGCTGTTGTCCACCGATTTCTCCAAGGGACAGGAGAAGCGGAGAGTGGCCAACACCAAGTGGTGTAGAAGATGCGAGGGCATGCCAGGAGAAGTAATCTCCAAGAGAAATGTAGAAAAGTGCCTGAATATACTGACTAACTTCTTTCAAGCAATTGAGAAACTCGAGCTAAAGTTACAAGGGTTCGTGGGGGCCTTGAACAAGGACTTCCACACTTGAAGAAAATTACATAGAAAAGATTTCAGAGGGAGGGAGAAGAAAGAACGGGGAAGAAGTAGGAGATAGACATAGTTAGAAGAGATCGATCGACTAACTGCTGGAGTTAGGAGATAAAAACTAAATTTAATCTGCTGCTGTGAGCGATATTGGTGTTGGAACCCTTGCAATGTTGCACAAAGGTTTATATTTATAGGCTTCAAATCCAATTGTAACTTCTAGAGTGTAACCGCCCATGAATTCTAGCCATTACGCCCATGTCTTGCATCCACTTCGGTGTCTTCTTGAGAATGCACGAGGAGATGACATGTGTCCCTTAACTGGCCGAAAATAACTACCCATGTTCTCAATTAGCACATGTTAATTTCGGCCATTATCAACTTGTTACGGATAGAAACTAACTCCCTATAATTTAGGTAACAACTTATCTCCTAAATTATAGTTAATTCGGCTATTTAAATCCAATCCGAATTACATTAAAATGATTTTCAAACAATTTAATTGCCACGTGTAAATTTTAAATTTTATGGTACAAACATTGCCCCCCATAAACTCTATTTTAAAATAAAATGGAGTTTATTAAAAAGGAATTCTTTTAGGAGATAAACACAACAAGAGTCCTTAAATGTTAGGAGATAACGGCTAGGAGAAGCTTAATCGAGTAGGACTCTTGTTACCGTTTAACTCCTATACGTGGCATGATTGAATTGGTTTGGAGTTAAATCTCCGGAAAACTCGAGATACTTCAGGAATTGGTATCCATAAAAAGGCATTCAAGAGAGAGAGAGTAGAAATACGTTCCTCAGTAAAAACAATCTCTCTCTCTTTCTACCTTTACCTTTTTTCACCGCCATAGCCCAAAGCTTGTTGCTGTAGCAGAAGATTTTCACCATGGCCACTCGACGAGCCCAAGCTTCTGTTGAAGATGAAAATAACACAGGCACCGTAATGACGAAATTGATTACGGAGCACAAGCCTGACATTAATGAGGAGATCCTTTTCCAGGTAACTGATCTCCCCGAACATTCTTCTGGTTTGAACAAGTACGGATTAGGGCCTTGCTTTATGGAGGGCTTCCCAGATTTCTTGGATAAATATTACCCACATGACATTCCTATCCCTTTTGCCCGATCTACAAACGATTGGGCCCCAAACTGGGAAAATTATGCAAGATCGAGACCCTTTAAGGTATGGGTCTCTTCCACTTCAGAATACAATGAATGGCTGGTCAGGGTTGAGAAGGCAAAAAGGGGGGTTTGGAAGAAGGCTGGAATATACAACGCTATTCTCATGAGCTATGACATGCCCCCTCCTGATACTGCCTTTATTAGTGCCCTTGCCCTCTTCTGGTCTCCCAGCACGAATGCCTTCCATTTCCCATGTGGGCCTATGACGCCAACCCTTCAGGATGTGGCCTTTATTACTAGCCTCCGTCCCCATGGCATAGAAGCCAATGATGCCTTAGAACCTCCCAAGGTAAGTTTGAATATCCTAAGAAGAAGGATATTACCTTCAACTATTTCTTGGAGCAGAATGCTGTGACTGATGACAAGATTGAGGTTTCCGAGATGGAGCACATAGCCTTTTTGATCTACTGGATGAATAAATTTATCTTCTGTAGCAGTAGTTTGAAGATTACTCGGTACTACACGGATTTGGCCAAAGCTCTCTCTGTTGGTCAGGAGATTGCTTTGGCCCCAATCTTTCTTGCCCACTTCTACAGATGTATGAAAGAGTTGGTGGATCACCAAATAGCTGGCTGCACAGGTCCTCTATGGTTGCTGCAATTCTGGGCATGGTCTTACTTCTCTGGCCTTGCCCCTGAAGAAACGCCGGAACAGAAGCAGAGAAAGAAGTCAGGGGATAAGGTCTTTTGTGGATTGTACCTGAAGTCACTTGTCCCTAAGGAGCATTCATTTGACGAGTGCTTCAAGTACTTCTATTGCCTTGCAGAAGATCCTCGTCCAGACTTTTGGACGCCCTTTGAGAGGAACTCCACTTGCCCGGACTGGCTTCAAACCCCCACAGAGAAATTATCTCCAGAAGATCCGGTGCAGAGGGCTGTATGGGCTAGCTTCTTGGTTGCAAGGGATCTCCCTTACGGCATGGGCTCCACTGGGCCCAATAACAAATGTGGGGTGGAATACTACAATCCCACCCAATGCGCCAGACAGTTCGGTTTAGCCCAGTTTATACCCATTCCTCCTTATCAAACCATCAATTCTGATCTGGGTGAGCGGATGTTACTCATTCTAGACGAAACGAAGAAGCTCATGGAGAAGAACACTGCTTTAATCTCCAAGTTCACTCTTGCCCCATTTCCTGAATTTCCTATGACAACTCCGGTTTTTGACATATGGTGGAAGAAGGCCAGTTTCAGTCAAACTTCTGAGTCTTTGGAATTGCTGCTGGGCAGAGTCTCTCCATCTGCAGTGGCAGAAGGCTTACCCATAACCAAAGAAGTTAAGCTGGAGATTTTGGTTAAGAAGACAAAGGCTACGGAAAAAGCCAAAGCCAAATCCCTATCCAAGAAGAAAGGTACGCCTTCTCATGCTGAAATTTACCAATCCATTCGTAGGTTTGAGACCTTCTTTAAATGCAAATGGAACCCTCGTAATCCTGAGGCAATGGAAGAGGCTAGAAGGAATAGAATGACCAAAATTGAGACTAGACAGAGAGACTTAGCTGCTGCAGCGTGGTGGAAACTATTCCAATCCACTCCTCCAGGGCAAACTATGCCCTCTTTAGAAGATCTAACGAAACCTTTTGGGAAACCTATTCCCCCAACACCCACGACCTCGTTCGCCATTGCCAACACACTGGCGTATGAAGGCATGTATGAACTTTATCCAGAAAATAGAAGAGTCACAGTCGTTAAGACCGATGCCCCCCAATGGGAAATAGAAGATTTCTATAAGCATGGGATAGTTAGGGTTATAAATTCCGCCGAAAGAGGTCTGACAGTGATATAAAATCTTCTAGTACCTCTGTCTTTAACGCTTGTTTGCTAACTAATGCCTCTCCTTTCAGACACTGCTCCATTGGTTGAATTATCTGATCATGATGAGGACGATGAAGAAGATGAAGAGTCTGAAGAAGAGGCACCAAAGATAGAGAAAGCACCTCCTCAGAAGCCAAGACGGAGATTGATAAAGGTAAGGCTTTCACTTCTTCTTGCTATTCACTGCTTCTGGTTGGGCTTCGATTGATGGCAGCTCTTCTTTCCAGGAGACAACTGTTGTCAAACCCAAAAGAACCCGATCCAGTACTAGGACGGAAGATGCACCTATCTTTGCTTCATTAGAGGAGGTATTGGAATCTCCCAATCTCCTCCTTCTCTTCTTTGAATATACCTTACCTTGTTCTTTCTTCAGGCTGTGGACAGCAAAAGATTGAAGAGGAAGAAGATGCAACCCCAGGAACATTCTGACGAGACAGACGACAGAACTATCTCTGGCCCAACACCAAAAACCCAGAAGACAATGGTCGGATTGAAAAGTATTGAAGGAGCGTCTTTTGAAATTGGAGTCTCTCCCAAGGAAAATATCCCCACTTCTGTCCCAGCTGCAGGTGCGACTGCCGATCCAACCGGCAACTTGTCGCAGAGCTCTACTATCCCTGTAAGTAATCATGGCGCTGTAACACCATGATATATCTGTACTGCTTCTGAACTGCTGACCCTTTTGCTTACAGGATATCTCTAAAGACTCTAGTCTGGCTTCTCCCACTCGCTCTACTGCTGTATCTACCAAGGCAAAAATAGAGCCTCAGGAGCTTCTCAATCGTCTGAAAGAGAAGTTGAAGAAAGGAACAAGCAGCAGCCAGATGTCTTCCTCAGCCACATCTTCTGAAAGTATTCAAAAGAGTCCTTCCACGGAAGAAGTATCCAAGGCTAAAGATGCTCTGAAGGCAGCCTGGAGTCTCGGTTTTGAAGCAATAGTCCAACCTGAGATTCTTGCTAAGTTGAAAAATGCTTTGGAGGTGCTTACCTCTTCTGAAGGCCTACCAGATGTGCCTCAGGATCAATTGAGGCAATTCAAAGTCGCTCTGCCATCCCTTATTCAAGACTACCATAAGAATATGACTGATATCAAGGAGATGAAAGACAAACAGGCTCGCTTCACAGATCTTGGACAGGCGCTGGTCATTGCTATGAACAAGATGGAGAACTTCCAGCATCAGAAGGAACAACTATCCCTCCAGAAGAATAAAGGTCTTAAGAAGATCAAGGAAATCCAGGATAACATTGCCTTACTGCAGCAACAGTTAATCTAGCTCCAAGCAGAGGATGCCGGACACGACGAGAAGGTGCAGTCGGTCATACATGAGGAAGAAGAAATCACTGCTGCTACCCAACCTTTGATCGAGGAGCATGACGTTCTGAGTACTGAGATTCCTCATGTAGAAGCTCGGATTGAAACACTGGTGACCAATTTGTCCACATCTACTGCTCCTTGGGACAAATTTAAGGCTGAAGTTATAGAGAAGATGTTTCAGAAGTAGATGTAATCTTCTCTTCTTGCTTGACTCTTGATCTTTCCTTTACTGTTGAACTTTGATAACTTTGTTTTTTGAGGAGGCACTTTGCAAGTTTTGGTATTTGGTAAAAAATTATGGTTTAGTGATGCAACTATTGACATCCATCATCTCCCACATAGTAGGATACCATAATTTCAGAAATTTGCCATTTATTGGATGTTTATGCATTTCACCATCTAAATCATGTAGCATGTATGTACCTCCTCTTAAAATCTGGGAGACTTGAAAAGGCCCTTCCCAAGTAGGAGACCACTTGCCATATTTACGATCCTTCTTTTCGAATGGCAAAACTGCTTGCCAGACCAAGTCTCCTTCAGCAAAAGACTTCTCTTTTACTCTTTTATTGTATGCCCGAGCCACCTTCTGCTTCTGGACTACCAAATGATCTAAGGCAGAAAGCCTCAGTTCATCCAGATCTTCTAATTCCATAAACATAGCCTGATTATAATCTCCATAATCTAGGCCGTTTTGGAAAGCAATTCTGGCAGATCTAATGTTCATTTCCATGGGTAGGACAGCGTCATGGCCATAGGTAAGAGTGTAAGGAGTAATACCAGTAGCCGTTCGCTTAGACGTTCTGTAGGCCCACAGTGCGTCTGACAAAGCCTCATGCCAAGTCCTTGGTTGATCTTCTACCTGTCTGCTGATAATCCCCTTCAGGATCTTGTTAGTAGACTCAGCTTGTCCATTGCCTTGGGCATAATAAGGACTTGAATGTGTCATTTCTATCCCAAATTGTTGCATCACAGCCTGAATTCTATCTCCAAAGAAGACAGATCCTCTATCGGCCACTATATGTTGAGGAATGCCGAAACGATGTATGATCTTCTCTTTTATCATGGTGATGATTTCTTCTTGAGAAACAGAAGTCATAGGGATAGCCTCAGCCCATTTGGTAAAGAAGTCAGTGGCCACGACTATATAAGTGTGTCCTTTAGAAAAAGGAGGGAAAATTTTGCCAATCATGTCCATGGCCCATCCCCTGAATGGCCAAGGCTTTATTACTGACCTCATTAGAGTTGCTGGCATCCTCTGCACTGGGCCGTGGGCTTGACAATCTTGACATCCTTTAGCAAACTGAATGCAATCATTTAGAATAGATGGCCAATAATAACCGTATCTTCTTAAAAGCCATCTCATTTTTCTTCCAGATTGATGTGCTCCACAGATGCCCTCATGAACCTCCCCCATAACCTTTAGAGATTCTTAAGGTCCGATGCATTTGAGAAGAAGATCATCTTCTATAAGCACATACTGGATTGCTCTTTCCCTGATCTTCTTAGTTGAAGAAAGGCTTGGATACTTTAAAAAGGTAATAATTTCAGTCCTCGAATCCTCTTCTTGCCCCCAAGGTCAGTGGTGAAGATCTCCATAGAAGCACTTCTTCCTTTGACCGAAGGTAAGCTTCTTCTTTGAATAGTGATTGTTCTCTTGTACCATCCTTGGGAAATTCTGATTCTGGTGGCGATCTGTGCCAATTCATTTGCCTCTTGATTATATCTTCTGGGAATATAGAGGAGACTGGCATCAGAAAATTCGTCTAACAATTGTCTCGCCGCCATGTAATAAGGAGCTATTTCTTCACTGTTGCATCTGTAGATGCCCCCCAACTGGTTGATCACCAACTGAGAATCCCCAATGACCTCTATCGTGGTTGCTCCCATTTCTCGTAGGATCTCCAAACCAATAATTATCCCCTCATATTCAGCTTGATTATTTGTACATTGGAAATCAAACTGAAATGATAATTGGGTCTTAACTCCGGCAGGAGATATTATTAGGATTCCACAGCCAGAAGATGAAGCTGTTCTGGAACCATCAAATAATAATTGCCAGGGAGCATATGAAACAGTAAAAACGTCTAAGCCGATTGCTTCTTCATTAACATCCAAACATGGATGGTCTGCTAGAAAATTGGCCAGCGCCTGTCCCTTTACTGCTTTTTGGGGAATGTATTGGAAGTAGAATTCCATTAATGCAAGTGACCATTTACCAATTCGGCCTCTAATGATGGGCCGAGAAAGTAAATACTTAATTAAATCAGTCTTGCAAACCAAGTAAACCAACACAGGCATCATATAGTGCCTAAGTTTTATTGCTGAAAAGTACAAGGCTAAACATAATTTCTCCACAGGAGAATATCTGCTCTCTACAGCAGTTAACAATCTACTAAGATAATACACTGCTTGCTCTTTGCCTTGTTCATTATTTTGAGCTAATAAACTTCCAATAGAAGTTTCTGATGCTGAAATATAAAGTCGAAGAGGCTTCTTCTTGATTGGAGGCATAAGAACAGGAGGTTGAGTCAGATACCTCTTGATAGCTTCAAACGCCTCTTGATGACGGTTTTCCCATTTGAAATCCTCTTCTTTCTTCAGCTTCAGAAGCTCTGAAAAAACTTGAACTTTCCCAGCCATGTTTGAAATGAATCTTCTGATGAAGTTAATGAGGCCGAGAAAACTCTGCAGCTCCTGCTTACAAGACGGAGGCTTAGCTTCAAGGATAGCCTTAGTCTTGTTCTGGGGTACTTCAATGCCTCTTTGGTGAACTAGAAATCCAAGGAAATTGCCTGCAGAAAACTCCAAAGGCACATTTCAGAGGATTCATCTTGAGGCTGTATCTTCTTAGACGCTCAAAACTAGATCGTAGGTGCTCCAAGTGTTCCTTGAATGAGTCGGACTTGACCACCACATCGTCTATGTAGATCTCCATAAAACGGCCAAGCATATCATGAAACATTGAATTCATTGCCCGTTGGTAGGTTGCTCCTGCATTCGTAAGGCCGAATGGCATGACAACCCATTCAAAGGCCCCCAAAGCTCCTGGGCATCTAAAAGCCGTCTTGTGGACATCCTCTTCTGCAATATAAATCTGATTATATCCAGAATGGCCATCCATAAAGGATAGCACCTTGTGTCTGGCAGCTCCATCGACTAATACATCACCAATGGGCATAGGATATTCGTCTTTAGGAGATGCCATGTTGAGGTTGCGGAAGTCAATGCACACCCGCACCTTTCCATTCTTCTTGATGACCGGAACAATGTTGGAGAGCCATTCCACGTATCTGGTTGGCCTTATGAATCCAACTTTCAAGAGATGCTCCAGTTCTTCCTTAACCCGTAGGTTTAGTTCTTCTGACATTCGCCTAGGCGCTTGCTTAAACGGTTTGAACCCTTCTTTAATAGGGAGCCTGTGCTCCACAAAATCTCTTTGCAACCCAGGCATGTCTTCATACTCCCAAGCAAAGCAATCTTTATACTCATGGAGGAGATTGACATAAGCACTCTTCACCACTTCAGGAAGGCAGTTGGCTTACGTAAATAGGCTTTGGCTGATCTTCTGAGCCTAGATTTATCTCCTCCAGAGGATCCTGAACATCGGCTTTCAGATCGTCTAACTTTGCTGGTGGTGCTTCCAGATCTTCTAGCTGGATAACATCGTCAGGAGGTGTACCATCTCCTTCAAAGAATAACTCGGTCATCAAGACCGAATTATCTTTTGCATCCAAGGATCGTAGGCTCTCTTCTGTAATATAGGCAATCAATCGAGCCCAGGCAGCCTGCAAAGCCGCCATCTTCTCACTGGCTGTTGGAGCTTGATCCATGGGAAAGAGCTTGAAGGAGTGGAGTGCTCGGCCTGTTAATCTCTGTAAGGAGAGGGCCAACCAACTGTTCGTAAATGGCTTTGAATTCATCCACAGAAGTTTGAGTAGACAAAGTAATTGCTGTAGGCTTGCCATACTTATCAGTCCCAGTGAACTTGACTGGACTGATCTCATTATCATACAATTTGGCGTTTGCATGATTAGAAGAGGCTAAGAAAGGCCTCTTGTCCGCCCACACTACTTCTACGTCATCACCTTGCCAGAAGATTAGACATTGGTGGAGAGTAGAAGGAACGGCCATGCAAACATGAATCCAATCACGGCCCAACAGTAGATTGTAGCTTGAACGTGAATTAACCACAAAGAATGGAGTGGTCAAAGTCTTTGTTCCCACTTGTAAATTCATGATAATGATACCTTGGGCCATGGTGATACCTCCAGCAAAATCAGAAATGCTGGCGCTAGAAGGTAACAAATCTTGATGTCCTTTGCCCAACTTAACAAGCATGAAACGTGGCATGAGATTTGCAGCAGATCCATTATCCACCAAAATACGATTGACAGGAATACCATCTTGATGACCTTGAATGTAAAGAGGACGAAGATGTTGAGTCATCATTGGATCTGGCTTCTCAAATAAGACACTGGCCACAGGAGATGGACGATATACCGTAGGCTCATCTTTGAGAACCACAATGGAAGGAATCTGTGTAACAGAAGCTTCTGGTGCAGACGCTTTTAACACTGGTATAGGGGCAACAGGCGCTATAGAACTGATCTCTGGGGTATCGCCTGAAGCCTCCACATCGCCATCCATAGAAGATGGCTGTCCTTCTTTAGCCATGAAAGCAGTGGGAAGAACAAACACCATGTTGCAAGAGAGACTAGCCAAAGAAGATGAAACTTTTGTGACAGGGGCTTCCTCTTGCACAACCAGCATATCCTCTGAAGAACGGATGTTGATAGGACGTGGTTTTGCAAGGATATCCTTCCAAGCAGGCTTGCGAGCCTTTGGAATCCCAGCAGAAGATGGTTCCACGTGTTGAGGAGTAGGTTTTTGCACTGGACGATACTCCATGCGAGGTTTCTTCTGCACATGTTTGGGAGCAGGATAGAGTTTTGGTGGGATAGGTGGAAGGGTAGGAATCCCCTGTGCCAACCTTTCAACCTGACGGATTCTCTGTCGACGCCGCTTCTGAGATTTTGATAGAGGATTCTCAGGCTGTGGAAACTTAGGATGCTTCACCTTGAACCAGTGGTTAGGAGAAACAGATCCAGGCGGCTTAACCATCCTAGGCCTGCCCTCTTGAGGAGCTGTGATGACTAAGGATGACATTTGCTTCTGGATTTCATGAGTAATAGGTTTCAGGCGATTAAACACCGAAACACGCTTCCGAGGAAAACGACAAGGGGAGAGTGATGGAGTCTCCTCCCGTGGACGTTTGACGACCACACTTTGTAGACGCTTTGGCTTCTCGGGTTTTCCACATTCACAGCAATGATGGACAGATGGCTTCTTTGGTATAGAAGAAGATCCTCTGCGACTTCTAATAACTTCCTGATCCCACCATATAGGAGAAGGGTGATCATCAGGAGAATCATCAGAGTCATGAAGGATCTGCTTCCCTTTAGCAGCTTGTGAAGGCGCACCAAGAGAGATCTTCTATCTTGGAACAGTCCTGGGTGCCCCCCTCATGTCCACATAGACCATGTTGGCTCCAAAGTCAGCAGGGAACGGATCTTCATCTACTGCCATACCCTTCTTTGCAGCCTCAGGGAATTTGAAATCCCCTTTGTCAATTCTATCCTGGATAGCATTTCTGAAGATGATGCAATTGACCGTGGTGTGGTTCCAGGAGTTGTGATACTTGCAGTACTCCTTGCCTTTGATCTCAGCAGGAGATGGAATCTTGTGACCAACAGAAAAGCGTAGAAGCTTGTCAGCCATGAGTTGGTCGAAAATTTCTTCTGCTTTCATAATGTCAAATGTATAAGCCCTGGTAGTCTTAGGCGAAGCCATGGATCCTTGTGCTTTAGTGGGCTCTACTTTGACGAAAGCTTTGCAGGCGTATGGCTTTCGGTTGACAATTTCTGCAACTGCAACTTCTGAACTTTCTTCTGTCTCTGCAATTGCCACTTGGTAATTAGGGTCCCTGTAATAGGTTCCCTTAGACGCATTGCGGCGATCCTGATCTTCTATCAGCAACTGTTCGTAACGAGAGGCTCGTGCAGCCAACTCAAACAAATCTCTGAAAGCCACATCGACAAATTTCTTCTGTAATTCAAGACATTAGCCATTCTGGGCCAGACGAACATACTCGGTCTCGGGCAGAACCACTTTGCACTTGAAGCGAGCGGTCTTAAACCGAGTGATGTACGTCTCAGCTGGTTCTCCAGGCATTTGGTAAAGCCTAGAGAGATCAGCCAAAGTGACCTCTTGCTCAGTCCTGTAGAACTGCTTGTGAAATAATTCTTCTAATTGAGCCCATGACTGGACCGAATTAGCTGGGAGATTTATATACCATGTGAAGGCAGTGGCAGTGAGAGAATTGGGAAATAACCTCATTTTAAGGAATTCATTACTTGCTGCCTCTCCACACTGCACGGAGAAGCGTGCCACATGCTCCACTGATGACTTGGTATCTTCTCCAGAGAATTGGGAGAAGTCTGGAACCTTGTATCCCTTAGGAAATTCCACTCGATCTATAGCCTCATTATAAGGCTTCTTGTAAGATAGGCCTCCCAAACTTCTGCAAAGCAGGTCCAAACTGATCCTGGACGTATTCAATGACCTGCTCTTTGCTCAGAAGCACTGGATTTTGGGCAGTTGGAGATGGTAGTGCCTTTTCAGAAAGTGCAACGTTAGAAGCACCAGCAAAGAGAGGATTGGGATCCTTCCATCTTCCAGGGACTGCTCCAGGGTGAGAGGCTGCTCCCATTTTTAACTTTCCACCGACTGGAACGTCTTTCTGTTCTCCTGGGTGGTTGAATTGAGAAGAAGAAGAGGACGCCTGGTAGTGGGGCAGAATGAAACCCTTAGGACCAGGCATCTCCTTGTTGGCATCATTCCCAGTTGCCACAGAAGCGACTGGGGTTAGTTTTTCGTTAAGAAGAACTATCATGTCTTTAATGGATTTAGTGAGATCCATCTGTGACTCCTTGATCTCCTTGAGTGGACCAACGATAGAGTCAGTGAGACCTTGGGACAATTCAGCATTTGTCTCCAGAATGATGTCTCTCATGCCAACAGCCTTCTCTTGCAAATCTTCTTGAGATGCCGCGAAGGACTGGCCTTCAGCGGCTTCGACTGGGTCATCACCAGTTCCCGTGACTTTAGCTCCTCCTTTCTTGTCTTTTCCCGCCATCTTGAATCTTCAAATGTGTTATGGGTCCCACTGGGCGTGCCAAAAAATGTTGTCCACCGATTTCTCCAAGGGACAGGAGAAGCGGGAGTGGCCAACACCAAGTGGTGTAGAAGATGCGAGGGCGTGCCAGGAGAAGTAATCTCCAAGAGAAATGTAGAAAAGTGCCTGAATATACTGACTAACTTCTTTCAAGCAATTGAGAAACTCGAGCTAAAGTTACAAGGGTTCGTGGGGGCCTTGAACAAGGACTTCCACACTTGAAGAAAATTACATAGAAAAGATTTCAGAGGGAGGGAGAAGAAAGAACGGGGAAGAAGTAGGAGATAGACATAGTTAGAAGAGATCGATCGACTAACTGCTGGAGTTAGGAGATAAAAACTAAATTTAATCTGCTGCTGTGAGCGATATTGGTGTTGGAACCCTTGCAATGTTGCACAAAGGTTTATATTTATAGGCTTCAAATCCAATTGTAACTTCTAGAGTGTAACCGCCCATGAATTCTAGCCATTACGCCCATGTCTTGCATCCACTTCGGTGTCTTCTTGAGAATGCACGAGGAGATGACATGTGTCCCTTAACTGGCCGAAAATAACTACCCATGTTCTCAATTAGCACATGTTAATTTCGGCCATTATCAACTTGTTACGGATAGAAACTAACTCCCTATAATTTAGGTAACAACTTATCTCCCAAATTATAGTTAATTCGGCTATTTAAATCCAATCCGAATTACATTAAAATGATTTTCAAACAATTTAATTGCCACGTGTAAATTTTAAAATTTATGGTACAAACACCAGCACGGACGGTCAGCGCGAATACCTCGCATACAAGTTGTCCTTCCAATGTTCAAACAATGAAGCAGAATATGAGGCATTGATCTTGGGACTCCTCGCAGCCATCGCAAAAGAGGTAATGACCCTAAAAATTGTGGGGGATTCAAAGCTGGTAATTCTACAAACAGGGGGCGTCTACGCACTTAAAGAACCCTCTCTTGCTCCGTACAGGGCCACGCTACAGAGGCTGATGCAGCATTTTGATAAAGTGGAAATCATTCACAAACCCAGATCAGATAACAGGTTCCCCGACGCACTTGCCACACTAGGAGTGAAAGTTGAGTTCAATGAAGAAAAAATAGCCACAGAAATCGTCAAGAAGACAGAACCACCAATCGTCGATGAGGTGAGCAAGGAGCAAACTGTCGAGGAATGGCAAGAAAAGTTGATGAAACAGTTAGCTACCGGGCAAGGCGACATCCCCTTGTCAGAATTGGCACAATTTACCACGATTGGGAGGAAGTTGTATTTCCGCGGCCCTCAGGGGTGGCTCACACGGTGCATTGGGCTTCAAGAGGGCAAGACCAGGTTGTGTTAGATCCATGATGCAACTTGTGGTGAAAATGACATTTCTCTTTACCGGAGGGTTCAGAGACAAGGCTATTATTGGCCCAACATGAAGGCGGATGCCACAGGCGTATTAAGGAATTGCGAGAGATGCACCTTAGCCATCCCAGTGTAGGAATACTGTTTCTCAGCGGAGCAGGACTGGAGGCAGAAATATATTGACTTTCTACAGGAGGGTGTGCTACCTGTGGAGAGGGAATACAAAAGGCAAGTTAAGATGTCCGCTAGTCGATTCTTCATCAAAGATGGAAGTCTGTATAGGAGAGCCTTGGACAACATCCTGTTACGGTGTTTGTCCAATGAAGAAGTTGAGGAAGTGTTGTACAAAGCTCACGAGCTAGAGCATCAGGGTGGACAGAAATTATGTTAGCATATTATCCATTTGGGGTATTACTGGCCGCGGATGGAGTCTGATTCCAAAGCACACGTACGCCAGTTCCACGCATGCTAAAAGTTTGGAAATCTGGTTCACGCGCCTGCAGTAGAGCTTCACGCAATCCGCGCGCCATACCCCTTCCATACATGGGCAATGGACCTCGTTGGGCCCATCTCGCCACATTCACGCAGGCATCAGTGGATCCTAGCAGCCACTGAAGTCATCACTAAGTGGGTAGAGGCAGTGTCGTTGAAGAACGCGACCGGTGCAGTAGTCGCGCAGTTCATCAAAGAAAACATCTTATGCAAATTTGGCATACCAAAGGTGATCCTATCAGATAACGAGACCCCGTTTATTAACAAGGACGTGGGTGAGCTGCTCCAGTCCTATTTTGTGGAACACCATACCTCAACGCCGTACTACCACCAAGGGAATGGCCAGGCTGAGGCCACAAACAAGTCCTTGGTGCGGATCCTGAGCAAACTACTGGATGAGAAATGTGGGACATGGTTAGACCACTTGATCATGGTGCTCTAGGCGTACCGCACAGCTAAGAGAAAAGCAACCCGGACTAGTCCCTTCAACTTGGTCTACGGCGCAGAGACTGTACTCCCTGTCGAGTTGAGCATACCTTCTGCGCGGCTGGCTTTGTCAACATAAGTCACAGCTGCGGAGTGGCGCGCAAATTTGGAAGCTCTAGAGGAAAGGAGAGAGCTTGCCGTCGAGCATCAAGCCAAGTATTGGGAGTCATATCAAAATTCTACAACAAAAGCGTGGTTCTGCGAGAATTCAAGGTCGAAGATCTAGTATAGAAGTCAACCACAGATGTGATGAGGAATGTCAAGCTCCCCAAATTCACCCTAAAATGGGAAGGACCGTATCAGGTCATCAACGAGGAGACGAGCGGCCATTATAGGCTTTCCAGAGTCTCCGATGGATTTCTGACAGGGCCCATCAACATCAAGTTTATGAAGAAGTATTACCCTTGAATGAAATGATGTTTCGTTTAAATCTTCGAAGTCTATTTTCTTTTTGTAAGTCCCCTTTTGTTATTACGGAAAGTTAATGAAAGGCTTGGTTATCTAAAAGAGATGGTGAATAGAATTCCATTTCATGCAATAGCAAGAGAAGTCATGATGAAGAGATTATTCAGAGAAAATCTTGTTAAATCACGAAAGCACGAGCGTGAGAGACAATCAGAAAAGGATAAACCATAAGCAAAAAATTCCTCTTTATTCAAATGTGGTAGGACCATTACAAGAAAAGAAAAAAAAAAGGAATACAATCATTGCGGCGAGTCAAGGAACAAGCCCTTGGAGACAGGGTCATTCTTCCCAAGTATCTCTTCGCCTGTAGCCTCGAACTCCGCCTTCTCACGCAAAATGGCCTCCAGCTCGGCCTGTCTCTCTCTCAACTTTGTTTCCCTTTGAGCAAGGGCGGTGCGCGTAAGGTCCACTCTCTCCTGGGCCCGCTCAACCTCTCTCTGCTTCACTTCAACCCGGAGCGGAATCTTGAAGGCCCGGCGAGAGTTATGCATACGCTCCATATGGGCAATGAGCCAACCAACCTCCAGTCCTCCAAAATTCTGAAGGTCCATGAGCACCTCCCTGCCATCCTGCAACGAAACATTGCCAAACTTCTTCAGAGGAATTGCCTCCAGGGAAGTGATAATCGTGGCCAAACTATCCAAAAACATGCCACCACCTAAAGGGCTCTGTGCCCGGAAGTTGGCGAAGGCCTCCGGATGAGTTCGTTGAACAGCCTCCAGGATAGACAGGTTTGTATCAGCAACGCGGAATGATAGGAATGGCACCACAGACGCGGGCATGGCAGGAGGGACATGCTCTTGACAACGAGAATCCGAGCTATCGTCGATAGTTATGGCCTCTTTCTGAAAAATGGCCATTTGCCCAACACCATCTTGCGGAGCGCTGGACTCTGCGTCGCTTTTATCCTCTCCCTCAAGCGCGTCCCCCTCGTCAATGGCGGCCAGTAGTTCCTGCTGTGTCTCTCCTTGCTGCTCGGCCAAAGGACCTTGTTGTTCTGAGACAGACTGGTGGAGGGCGGCTTGCATCTCCTGCACCCTTCCCTAGGGATCCTCGGCGGCTTCCAATTCTATAAAGTCATCTTTGAACAATTCATGAATAATCGGATCAATCGAAGTTGGCACAAATTCTCCTAAAGTATGAGTAGTGCGCGGCGTAAAATGCGGCCCCACATGAATGCCACCCCTATGTTCTGGAAGGGGCTCGAGGAATCAAGATGATTACCTTTCTCAATGGATGACCCGCGCTGAGGGACAGATTCAGTTGGTGCATGGGAGCGAGCGGAGGGCTGACCTGTTTCAGCAGCGGCGTGAGGGCTATGCTCTTCTTCACTATCAACGTAGGGCTGCAAAAAATCCTATTCAGATACCCCGCCAAAGCCTTCAGCAGTGCTTCCTGAGCTCTTCTCTGGTTAAGGCCGCGGCGTGACATCCCCCAGAATGAATCTCTCTTACTTCCTCCTCTTTGAAACCACTCGCACTGTGAAGACCAAATACCTCGGCAATTGAGGGGCTAATTCGCTCCTATGTTCGCATTATTTCCAAGAATGCATGCCTCTCTGATGTCTACGGGTGCGGGGTGGATTCTTTGTCAAATTCTGAGGGCTGAGCGACTACGGAAGGAGCGTGGGTGACCTTCGTACATTGACCAGACTTCGTCCCACCGGCTGCTGTCCCTTCATGCCGCCGGTTAAGGACGGTGCTGATCGGAAGCTGATCACCATTGCTGTCATTATCCCCTACGGACCGTTGGGCCGGGATGGGAGGACCTTTGGCTTGACCCGGAGTGAACGCCGCAGCACGAGCCCTTAAAGGCATATTTTCTATATCAGAGGCCTCGTCCGAACCCCCGATTTGTGGGGAAGTTGCAAGCTCTGGCAATCTCCAGACGCACTCGCCAGTCACCGCTTGAAACGGAGTAAAAAGAAAAAATGGTGAATAAAAGACAATATCACAATAAATGTAATGGACAGATCCCAAAAAAATATATCACGTACCCTGTGTAGCCTACGATGAACAGGTGGCCGCACGGCCTCCTCCTCATCCACAGAAGATGTCTGGGCCCTAGCACGGGACCTGGTAACGCGGACGGCGGACAGCGGCGCCACAAACCTAGCCTCTGAAGGAGCCGTGGTAGTACCCTCCTTCAAAGCCCAGTGACTCTGTACGCCTCGCCAATCTTCGGATTGAGGCTTGGGAGAGTGGAGAGTGAAGTCTAGCTTGAACACGACGCATGGAATGGCTTTGACAACCTCGCCTTGCACAAAGGCTAAAAAGGAATCTAGATTCCTGCGCCAATGTAAACGGAACTAGGTGGAGGCAAGGGGAGGACGGATGGACTTCGGAAAATGCCAACGGCCAACCCCGTTCAAAAGTATATCCGTATAAGAGACAAGAAATTGATTGAAAGCAGCCTGAAACTCCAGAGGCTCCGTCCCGGCCGCGAGTACCACCAAATCATACCCCAACTGGCACGCCACCCTGTCCGCCAGTTCTCAACTCCAAGTACAGTATATGCTGACTACAAAGTTACGCTACGGAAGACTAGCGTCAGAAAAATCAATCTCCTCCGAAGTGCTTGGGTTATAGTTGCACATACCATCCAAGGTCTGGGTGTAGGGGCGCGGATAGAAATGAGAATCGTCATCCATGTACTGCTCCCAAAGCTTCATTGTGGCCGTATTGTTCCAGCGGTGGATAATAGGCCACACTGGACCCTTAAGAGTGTACATCTCGCGGCCGTCATCCTCCCTGATCGGACGACCCCTACTGTCTAGAATTGGCTTGGACACCTGCGCGGGAAACTTCTAGGGCTTTGGAGATACAATAGGAAAATGCTCGTACACCAGTGCAGTTAGGAACTGAGTATGCACCATCGAAATGATGTCGTAGCGGGCGACGGGAGCACTCAAAATCCGCGAACAGGAGGTCCAGCTACTGGTATAAGTGCCCGAGAAACAAAGTGCCCAGCGGAAATCTATCCCCTCGCGTGATCCTCACCGCGAGATAAAAAATAAACTCGCTTGGTGCATCGATGGGAAAATCGGGAAGTAGGAAGAATGAAAGAAAAAAAGCAATAAAAGCGGGCAGGTACAGATCACCTTTGTACTCTAGGCCATCAATGGCCTGGCGTTTTGCACTCCCAAAAGGCGCTGAGCTGGAGATCCTTGAAGAAATACGTTATCCAAGAGCGCCAAGATGTCTTCTTTGGGTCTGTCATGGCCCTCCTATGCCCATTCCTGTCCCACTGTGAGCCCCTATGGCCCACAGCCTTGTAGGCCAACTTTAGCCTACCTGTCAACTCCTGGTCTGCGTAGTCAGCCTTGGTGGGCTCGAACTCCTTTTGTCGCGAGAAAAGAGGTGTAGGAGTGCACTGGTATCCTGGAGAGTGGCGCCAAACTCTCCCCATGGGAATACGAAAGTATGAGTATCTGTACTCCACCGTGACACCACAAAGTCTATGTTTTCATTCCTCCGGTTAAGCGTCAGAACCTGGCAAATCTTGATAGGCTCCAGTATGTGCGCTTCAAGACCTTCTTGTGATCCTTATCCCCAACTACGTTGTTCACCCATTCGCTCCAGCCAGCGGGGGGTACGGAGAGAGAGGAATACTGAACCGATGAGAAAGGGAAGTCCCCCCTCTCTAGGCGAAGACGAAGAACAGAGGAGGGTGGCACCATGTCTCCATCCTCAAGCGGCGCCTCCGAATGAATGCACAAGACATTGTCCAGTTCGCTACCCACTGGATTGTATGACTCCACCTTCTGCCAGAATGGGTCACCCTTACCATGGAAATAAGGGGCCCTACGCCACTGGTCCGACTGAGGCACCGGGCCACCTTGAATTGTGGGTCTCCCTCCTGTCACTTGCTCACCACGAGTCATCTTTTTGTGAAGATAGTTTTGTAGGAGATGAAGAAGAAGGGTTGCAGCAGAGAAATGAAATTGCAGAAGAAGAAGGGGCTTGAGAGCTCTGATTTTGATCGAAAGAAGTAGAAGTGAAGACATGGAGGAGGAGGAGATATTTATAAGGAGGATAGGGGAGTTCGAACGGTCGCAATCAACCATCATGTCAGAAACGGAACGTTAGCAATAATGATGACCTTAGACAGCCAAATAGGCGTCCCCAGACGGTTGCATCAATCAGCCGAAAAGGTGTCAGAAAATGGCTAAAGGCAACGAAGAAGAATCATTTTTTGCTCGGAACAAGAAGCTGTTTTTTGAGGGTTTCAGTACCCTTATCCTTGAGAAAATTCATGTACCATATGGCTGATCCTCTCGGATACCTTGTCAGATTTCCAACTCTGTACTCAATATAGACCATTCCAAATAGATTAGTGTAACCAGCAACCCATTCGAAGTTGTCAAACAGCGACCACGCAAAGTAACCTTTCACCTTAACACAATGTCTACCAAAAAACGTGGGTAAATGAAATAAGTTTGTTATTGTTTCTCTTAAGTGTGTCTTTAAGAAATGATAATTCCACAAGTAATGCAAATATATGCTCACGGTAATACTCAAAACTCCCGTTCGGAAATACATAAATACAAAGTTATTCAAGTACGTACTCAATTGCTTCCCGAAGGCAACGAAGATGATCAATGTGGTAACGTGTCCTCATGTCATCCACTCTTACTTCTGTAAATCTCTTTTTTGAATTATTTTCTTCACCCCACCCTGCAAAAAGGAAGAATATTTAGGACTAGATCAACGCCGAATCACTCATCACTTCTCTTCTTCAAAATGTGTGAGTCTTCTTTTACTCACGTCCATATACTGAGGGCTGAGTCGGCCGACCCCTATGAACCATATTTGGTCACCCAACCGTTAGTCTTATCGTGCCCGTTGAGTATACAACGCAAGGAAAAAGGGTATGCATCCGCAATTAATGATCAAATCAAATAGAATTATTTCACTACAAAAATAGATAGTAGTGATCAATATAAACCGTTAACCACTAATTTTTTATTCTTTGCATAGATGACTTGCTCATGTGAGCACTACGACTTGCGAAATTATCATTTCTCCACACTATTTGAAAAGATAAAAAGAGATAAATAGGGGATTAATCACTTACCATTCTCTGTGATATAAATAGACGAGTTTTTGTACTTTTTCTTTGTGTACATCATAACATCAAATATTCCTTCTGGGTAAGAGTAGATCCAAGTAACAGTAGCCTGCAACGTTATTATCAAAAGCTGTCTTTCAGAACTTGAAATTATGCAAATCACTACAAGTCCTAGAGGGGGGTGAATAAGATGACAACTTTAAAAATAAACCACTTCGATTTTAACCAATTTAATTATTCACCATGGCAAATCAAACAACTCAACAAGTTCAATATAGAGTAATTAAACTAATGAGACAAAACACATGATATACGTGGAAACTACTTAGGGTCTAAACACTCTAAGCATAAAACCACGGCCTAGTCCTATTTATGCATTCCATAAATCAAAAGGTTTACAAGAATTAACAAGACTAGGAATTACCCAACAAGCCCCTTGTGACACCTAGCTCCAATTCTTGATGTAGTACCCCGTACCCCACTTTGATTCCATGGACTCCACAAGCACACCCGTCTTGATCTCTGAGTCAACTCGGCACCAGTCCAACAGGCTCACGTAGAAACAAGACAACACAACATGTTGTATGAAAAAGATTGAATTTTTATGAAAGTTTTTGAAAACTAATATCAATCTTGAGTGGATCCATGGAAAGGAAGACTCTAGATTGAAGAAAGATGAGAAGAGCTAGCTCAAATCATCAAGAACATCAAGTTCACAAAAGAGAGAAGGGATGGAGAAGAGATGAGACTTTCTCTCTCTAAAAGGAGCTGATTTTCTCTCAAGTGTGTGTCTGAAAATGAAGGAAAAATGGCTTTTATATTGCCCATTTCCGTGCTCCCCAAGACAGCCACTCAAAACATGACATGTGGCCACTTAAAGAGCCTGGCAGACGGGTGTAGACTCGCGCAGACGCTCCGATAGGATTAAGACACTTGGCACAATAAGGGCTGTTCACAAACACGCATCTGCAGACATTTGGAAACGCTATTAAAATGATCTCAATGGTCAAGATTAAAACACATGTCAAGGGATGCCACTAGATGAACAAGCGTCAGCAAACTCATGCAAACGCAGCCAATGAAAAGCCACAAACTCACACTAAAAACATGGGATTTGAAAGGAAAATCAATGCCCAAGTTAATCCAAAACCATGCACAATAAAATGAGACATTTGAATGATCTAAATGCGGATAGGCCTCAAAGTGTTTGCTGCGGCATCAACTTGACAATGAAGCTTGAGCACAAGAGTGGAGCATCTAGACACAAATCCTAATACTCTAACTCCCAAAACCCCAATAACAAAATTACATACTCCGAAAGGCTTGACATAACCCGGAAAATGGCAACACAACTAGCAATCTCCCTCTTTGGCTTTTCCGGGACAAAATCTTTCATAACACGAATAATACATGGAAACAACAACTAACTAACTTAAGAACTTTCCTAAACTTGAGCCAACTAGATAACCCAAGTTTCCAAGAGAGAGCCAATAACCTGCAAGGATACTTCAACACAAGACATATACCATGGTATCCAAATGATAGCAATAGTAATAATGAAAACGTAGCAGGAAAGACAAATCAGAACCATGTTTGCCCCAAACATGGGCATAAAGAATCATGTATGTGTCAATTCCAACATGTTTGGCCCAAACATGGGAACAAAGTATTATGTATGTATCAGCTCCAACATGTTTGCCCCAAACATGGGCACTGCTGCAAACCTGCATAAAAACCTCATCCAACACAAGCAATAATAGCAATGAAAGCGCAACGGAAACAATAGCCAACTAGAGATGCTATCAAGAGAAAAGCATAGCCAAACGCCCCAAGCATGAGCATAATCAACAATCCCCAACCAATTGCATAAAATCAAAGTACCAAGTACCAAAGCAACAAGCTCTAACCACGGGCACACAAACCAAGAAGCAACTCAAGCGTAGAGACTACCAACTCTTCTCACAAGCCAACCAATCTCCCCCTTTTTGTCATGGAAACCAAGGAGGAGCCCCAAAAAAATAGAGAAGAGTGAAGCAATAACTAGTGCAATGACAACCTAACTCCTAAGAGTAAATAGATTAAGAAAGCCAAAGGGCACCAACACGACAAGCAACACATCACGCTTAAACAGATAGTCACCACAAGTAGACAAGGTATTCCCATGAAAATCCTTAGCGGCAGGAGAAACCCAAAACTTTCATCCACCACGTGGTAGAGGAGGACATTTCCAAGGTTTACAAAACCCTAACACTGTGCAATCTGTATCCCTAAGGCAGTCACACAACAGACAGCACAAAGAAAAATGTCTTAGACAAAACCCTAAATACAGAGTAGCATAAAGATTAACAGAAAATCAGAACCCAAATGCTAACAACTCACTGATATAAATGCAAAAGAACCCTGAAGGATACTATTTCTCGGAATGAGTGGGCAAAAGATACCTGAGGAAGAAGAGGTATTCCACCAAAAACCTCAGAGGTGAAGTACGGACAAAAGCAAGAACCCAGAAATTCCCAAATCACGGCCGAACACAAAAACTCTAGATTCATTGTGATGAAACCATGAGAAAAACCCTAAAAGCAAGCAAACCCATCACGGTTTAGATTTGAAAACCCGAGTTCGTTGACAAAACCCAACCCATCGTACCATTTGAACACAGAAACAAGAGTTGCAGTCTAAAATAGTCGAAGTCGCTGCTCGAAGAATCATAACCAGGAGTGCACCTAAGCCGACTAACCCATGTCGGAGTGAGAGACCTTAAACCCCCAAAACAATTAAGCCGGATTGTGGAAAACCCATATCGACGATTGAAAACCCCCCCAAAAATCGCGGCCCCTAACCATGAGTTGCAGAGAGAAATTGCCAGGTTAGACTCCGAAGTGTACAAACCCTGGATCCCCCATATCGATGCTAGAACTCATAGATAAACCCTGGATCTCGAAACTCATGACCCTGGATCTCGTATATAAACTCCGAAGTGTAGAAACCCTGGATCTCGAAACTCATGACCTGTAATTTGCAGAACACGACCAAATCTTCAGCCATAGAAGAAAAACCCCAAAAACGATGGTAACTCCAGGTGCGACACCGAATAGACTAACACATGGTGAAGCTAAAAGATCAAGATAGAGTTATCGATTAGAGGATGAGGAACCTAGAACACTAAATCGCCGCAGCGGAAGAGAATGGGTAGAGAGAGAAACGATTTTCGTGAATGAGGGCAGAAAGAGTGAAGTGATGTCTGGGGAGGTAGCCCTAATCATGGACGGTGGAGATTAAGTCCAAGTGTAGACACCCCAATTTAAACCCATGAAAATCCTAACCATCCCCGATGATGAGGAATAAGCCAAGAACAACAATTAAAGGCTCGGAAAAGACTTTCAATTCCCCAAGAACCCCTGAATACTCACCAAAATAGTCCAAAAACGCAGAACAAAGAAAGAAGCCTTGCTGGACCTAAGCACTCAAGTCCACCCACCTGAGCACTCAAATTCATCCACTTAAGCCCTCAGATCCATCATGAACCTGAGCACTCAAGTCCATGAACCTGAGCGCTCAGGTGGGACACATGGCAGATTCCTGCAAAAGACAATGACGAGATTTTCTGCAAATCTGATATATTTTTGCCACTATATCACGTATTGCGATGGCCCATATCATACTAATTACATTCCTAGACCCCTAAAACTAACTGCTATCCTAGCTCCCTAAACCAAATTAGTTTTACATTTTTCTGCCAAATTTCCTCTATAAAAACCCACATTTTCTCCTCATTTTCTCTCTCTAGAAAAAAACCCATTGTTCATTAGACCAATCTCCATTATTTCTAAGCTTTCACCTTTGATCCAAGCTCAAATCATTCACATCCATGGCCAAATACTTCATTTTTAGTCCATTTTTGGCCTAAACATGTTAAAAACTCCACCAAAAACTCTCATCAAAGACCATCTAAAGTCAGTTTAGTATGAGTCCAGAGCCATAACACCCCAAAACCCAAACCTCATTCCATAATTTCTCAAGAATCCTCCAAAAATCTCTTGAAAACCCTTGTTTTTAGCTCAAAAGCCCATCAAATACACTCAAAACTTCACCCAACAGTTGAGTTCTTGTTCATACTCCTTCATCTTGTGTCACTCCACCCCAGAAACTCATCCATAGGTCGCGTCTTCACAAAATCACCACAAAAGTCCTTGTTTCAAGCTCAAAAATGTAGAAATACCTTACAAAATATTGTTCTTGCTTCCTGAGGGAACCCAAAAGGTTTAGACAGGTTCCTTATATCTGTTCTGAACTTATTAAGGGTTTAAAGTTCATAAAAATGTTTTCTTAAAGTTCTTGGTTCGAATGGATAGGTTTCATTTGAGCACTCAAGTTTTTTAACCTGAGCACTCAGGATCCCTAACCTGAGTACTCAGATCCATCAGAATGATCAAACCATTTTTCTTCATAGTTTGTGTTTTGACGATTATTTTGACATATTATCATGTTTGATTCATTCTTATGGCTGTTTATGTTCAAATGGGGGTTGTCTTAACTCAAATCTATCTCACAAGTGAAACATGCTTTTGGAAGCATTTTTCTCTTGAAAATAGGGATAGAGAGTTTGAAAATCTAATGAACAAGGAAAATCAAGTGTATTTTTGAGAAATATGCCTTGAGTGTTTGCAAAAAGGGTACTATAGTTGAAAACTCAAAGGTTCAGCTCAAACCACTTGAGCACTCAAATCAGTCCATCTGAGTGCTCAAGTTCCCCCATCTGAGCACTTAGTCCATCTGGACCACCGTCATTTTCCACACATATATCCTTGTTGCTTGTACATACTATGTCTGGTACTAGTTATATTATGTCTAAAGTTGCTTCTAAAGGCTCTTATCATCATTCTATCCCAAGATGGATCTGCTTGTGACTTGTTTTGTGCATGAAATGCGATGAAAATGGGTATTGAAAGCTTGTTTGCCTTATAAAAAGGGGTTTACAAGTCTAAAACATGATAAAACATAAGGAATGAACTCATTTTTGGAAAGTGAAAGTAAATCAAGGTCATCAAAGAGGAAAATTTATTTGTGTATTCTAGCTACTTGAGCACTCAAGTCAGTCTACTTGAGCACTCAGGTTAACCTATTTGAGTGCTCAGATCATGGTCAACAAGCAGATCTATCTTGGTTCTAGCAGTCTTTATTTGTTGCATTCTATTCAATCTAACTTTTGTCTATGCTTACCATATTGCATTTTAGTCTGTTCATGTTTAGATTAACACATAGCTTCATAACATAAGGGATATCACATGTTATTATTCATGTTTGTATTTGTTCTTAATTTATGTAAGCTAATGTTTTTGCATATGTTGTACATATATAGTTCATTTCATGCATTCCAGCACATCCCATCATCACTTAGTATATATTGCACGAGTGCATCTTTGTTTGTAACTGCATTTACTTGTTTTCCATCCCTCACAAAGTTTTTTTTTTTGACCGGCTATCCCTCACAAAGTTGCACAATAAACATTTTACAAATCCCACAAATGCTAAGTAGAGATCGACTCTCGGGTCGGGCGAGAGGGGTGCCATAAAACCCTTCCCCTCTCGTAACCAAGCTCCCGAACCTAAGATATTCTGGTGAAGACGGACTAGTTTTAAACCTTATCCAAAATAAGGCACGAGTCATTCGAGTTCAATTCCTTGGGGACAATCCGCTAAAACCCGGGTGGCGACTCCCAATCGAATTCCTCGGAGGGGTGTCCAATAGCTGGCGACTCCGTTGGGGACTCTGGTTAATGTATATTTTGATTTAATTACACTTGTGTAATTTCTTTGAAATATGCATTAATTAAGAGGGTTTGACTTGAAAAGTATTTGTGGGATTTTTTAAAATATTTATTGTTTAACTTTTGCATTACACGTGCATGGTTACTAGCTCTCGTTGACATGTTTCGGCAATCCCGCCCGGCTTGCCAGTGACGGAGTATCCCGAAATGCTCAGCACCCCCCGACTGTGATTAGTCACAATTGTCGTTATTACTATCGCTTTGCGGGATCCTTGGCGGTGGGAGACAGCTTTGGCTTTGAGTTCGGGGTACTCTTTTAAACCAAAACTGACCTTTGCATATAGATAACCATAGAACCCCACGTTAGGTGACCAACCCACATTTTAGGATTATGTGCTCCATCCTGTTACATGATATGTGTTACTGTTTCCTCAGCATGCCATACAGTATACATGCATGCATTTGCATTTGTACATATATTTGTCCATGTACCGTGTATCTTTGTATAGTATAGGCTAGGTTCCCGACAGTTAGTAGAAGGTTGCCTTGGCCAGATGATGTGTCGTGCATTCCAAATGCACGTTTTTTTTTTCATGAATTAGTCTTTAGGGTGACCGGACGTGGGTAAAATTCGGACTGTCAAATCTTTGACAATAATCTAATGGAATTTAGGGATGATTGGCCCGAGATTATGCTTGACCGAAATCCTAGACCTAATTTAGTGGGTTGCCCCAAGCGTAGGGATGAGACCGGTGTAGCACAATACCCGGTAAGACCGGAATCGAATCCACAGAGAAGGCGGAGAGTGCTTGACTAAAAACTCGGGTTCTAGGTTTAACACGGCTCTTAGGTAGCCACCCTTGTGATTTGATTGGTAAATTAGCTAAACTAAGAGAAAAACTGATTTTAATTAAACTATATAAAAGGAAGTACGGTCGTAGGGTTCATAACACAAGTGACCAGGTCCAGACAGTTCAACTCTATTCAGTGTTCTAGAAACGTTTGATTTTAGAGAGAAAAAGGTACCCCGAAAGATGCGAATCCTCATGGTCGCCATTTCCCCATGTACTGCGGAGAACAAGTTTTGGTCCCCCGTTCCCCGCGTTACATGGGCTCTGACAATGCCCGGACACGTCTGACGGAAGCTCTTTAATAACCTAAAATTGCTTTTTCCTTGGCTAATTTAGAAAATAGGAGCGGAACAGATCCGGGCCTGGCCATGGTGTGTTAATCACCCCGCGACCATACTTATTGAACTACTCACACATGGTAACTAAAACCACTAACAAGATTTCGAAATTAAACATGCTGAATATTGATTGAAACGAAGATCCAAAAGTAAAACGCGGACAAACTCCCGCGAATTAAAAGTTAATGAAAGTAAACAAGGAGTACCCGAAGCAATATGCAAATCCGTGATCAAAACTTCAAAACTTCGATGGGAAAGCCTCCGGAAGATCGAATCTCCAAAGGGAAAAACGGCTACTACTTGAGAACAAAAACTAAACAATGTTCGAACCCTAATTCGGCCTAAAAACGGGGTATTTATTTTCCCCCAAAGTCAAAACACAGAGCAAAGTCAAACGGGCGATTTAAGACCCTCGGTATCGATACAGGAGAAGTCCTGTATCGATACCCCGACGTTCTGTTCCAAAATTGGCACACGGGTAACGATACAGGACAATCCCTGTATCGATACCGAGCCTGCTAAATTGAAATCCTAGATGTTTGGTCGTCCTCACTTGGGTCCCACGAGTTCCCAACATGCCCGACCGCCATGTGTCCACTTTATGCGTTCTTTTCCTACCTGTTCCTTACAAAACAACCAAAGACAAGAAAAACCAAGGACAACACCGCATCAAGTGGAAAATGGAATAAAATGCGCCTCTAATGCGCTAATTCGCCCTACTTAGGCCCTTATATCTATGACATTACGCGCCTATCAGATTAGGGACAATTGTTCCTAAAATCCAAGCTTAGATTTTTTATGAGGATTTGTGAGTTTAGATTTTCCCAAATCCGGTTGTCCGACACGAAGGACTAGCAATCAAAAGAAAACTTGAGGATTGGGGCAATCTTCAAAAGCCGTTAAATTAAGTAAGGAGACTTTAAATCCATGGAGTTTGAGATACCTCCGGTGTGGGTCGTGCCCGAATGGCCACCCGTGTTTCGAACTAGCCTTGAGGACATTGGTATCTGGATTGTAACACCCATATTGCACTGTCTCGGATGGTCAAGAAAAGCGATTGGCTCTAGTTCCAACAATGTTTGGAATTTAACCTACCGAGTAATGACTTACCCGGGGTGTTGGAAAATCTTCTGTGCAATGGCCTTAAGTGATATTCGAATCCGGTAGACTAACCCTAGGATTAACCATAAGACATGTCAGTCTAGGAGACATTAAATCCATGGAGTTTGAGATACCTCCAGTGTTCGCCGTGCTCGAACGGCTCCCCATGTCTCAGGCTAGCCTTAAGTGCATCTGTATTCGGATTTCAACAACCTTATTGCTCTGTCTCGATGGTCTAAAAGGAGATTGGCTCTGATTCCACGACGCTTGAAATTTAACCTGCCTGTCATGACTTACCCGTGGTTGTTGTTTCGAACATCCGTGCAATGTCCTAAGTGAGACCGAGACCAGTAGTGTAGATCTTAAGACGACACAACGACGATGCATGCAAAACATTTCCTACAATAAAACTAGTGGCACAATTTGAGTTTGACCTTTTTGCTTTACTGTCAGCTCTGAGTCATGGTGCAAGACATTTGTGACCGTCTTCCGACCGGTCCAAGAGAACCTCCAACAATCCAGAAAAGCCCAAAAATGGCTATAGCTCTAGCCAAGATCTCTGAACTAGAGGAATTTGTCATGAAAGAATCCAAACACATAGACTTTGAAAATTCTGTTGGCATTGAAGACCCAAAAATGCACCGGCGGGACATCGAAAAGGGCAATCTCGCTCCAAAAGGAAAAAGGGTTTTTTCTGGGAATGGTGGAACATTGTTCGACAACAATGACTATGTGAACGTCGCTCCCAGCTCAATAAATGACAACTCCATCTTCACAACCAATGCCATCAACAAAGTTAAACCAACCATGACCACAACCCAAATCAACCGGCCCAAAGACCAACTAAGAGAATTCTCTCAACTCCCCGCACCTCTGTCCTCGGTCTATGAGAAGCTTCTCATGGCTGGTTTCTGTAAACCACTCCAACCAACTCCTCTACCACAAAGGCTTCCACCCAACCACAACCTAGATGCCTTCTGTGCCTTCCATCAAGTGTTTGGTCATGCTACCGATGAGTGTCAACGTCTCCGTCATGAGATCCAAGATCTCATTGACAATAAAACCATCCTTCCTCCTCCATCAGAATCCAACATGATATTAAACCCTACGCCTTAGTATAAACAAAACCTCAGCATCAATCAGTCCAGCCTCACTTCCACTGAACATACCCCTTCGAGCTCCATCAAAAATGACCCCAACAGAACTAAACCAGTAACTGAAATCACAACCCAAATCAACCTGCCCAAATCAACAGTGAAAAAGATTTTCTCAATTCTCCGAACCCTTATCTTTAGTCTACGAGGAGCTTCTCATGGCCGGTTTCCTCAAACCACTCCAACCAACGCCACCTCCACCAAATCCCCCACCATCCTACAACTCAAATCAATTTTGTGCCTTCCACCAAACACCTGGCCACCCTACCAAAAGATGCCAACGCCTCCACCATGAAATCCAAGACCTCATTGAGAATAAAATCATTCAAAACCCCAATGATAAATCCAGCACCATCACCAACTCACTGCCACCTCATAAGAAAAACTCCAACATTGACCAAGCCGAAGCCTTCAGTTGAAGTACCCTTAGAGATCAAAATCTGTGCCTTAGAAGAAGGGGAAGATGAATCGGAGAGCCTTACTAATGATTGGATCAAAGGAGAAGGTCTCGAATACCTGAAGGAAGAAGTGCAGCCCATCATTGAAATCATAACCGAAGAAATGTACAACGATTGGCTAGAACTTTGGGAAATAACTCAACATGATTCCTTTAATGGATACTCCTTCCATATGCTGTTTGAGGAACCCGAGCTTGCTGAACCCAAAGGAAGTGGCAGTTGCGGAAAAAGGATAACACCCAGGATGTTTTCACTCCATCCATCCAAGAGTTCGAAATCAGGCCCTCTCATGATCTGATGGACTACCCTCCATACTTCCAAATTCTTAGTGATCAGACCAATGGCATGCCCTCAGGCAGCTTCGAGCTCTGTCCACATGAGTACATCATAGATGATTGGCTGCCAGAACTAGTTGAATCGACCCCTGACGGGCTCAGCATTTCAGAACTAGCACGACAATAAGGAATGAACCAACAAGAGCCATGCAATATCCCCGTCTTTCGCAAATTTCAAGAGTCTTTGAGTTTCGAGTCAGGTGTTCACTTTTATTGAGTCAGTTTGTACTTCAAGTCTATCATGCTTTTGTGTCTGTGAGTTTTTCAAGTTCGAGTCTGTAATATCTTGTTGTTGTCAAGAAAAAAAGGAAAATTCAAAAAAAAAAAAAGTCAACCTTTGTAGTCCCGAACTACGCATGACCTGATTCCTTGTAAAGGGATACGTAGGCAACCCTTCGCGGTTTGGTCGCAACCATAAAAAATAAATATCATAACGTTGTGTTGAAATTGTCATCATAAACTTGGATTTTTTTAATGATCCCTCAACTTGGAATTTTTTTACACCATCATTTGAGAAACATGATAATCACTTCGAAACACGAGAAAAATCTTGATTGAACCCTTGCCCCGCACAAGGAGGATTTCTAGTGGACCATTCCCCGGTGCCATCAAGAAGCGATGCTTTGACACAGGAAAAGCCTGCTAGGTCGAAAACCCACAAGGGCGGCCTAGGCAAAAGTTAAGGCAAAAAGCTCGCTAGATAGAACTTCAAAATGAGATCTGGGCAAAAGTTAGAGTAAGCATGAGTTCTCCCCATCAAGTTGCACAATTCAAAAAGAAGAAAGACATTCTTTGCTTTTATTCCCCACATAAATATCCATTGCAAAGCCCTTTTGAGCCTGAATCAATTTCTTTGAAAAAGAACCCAACTAGGCAGCTATCCCCCACACTGGGGTGAAAGGAAAGAATAAAAAAAAAATGTGCCAAAGATGTAGGAGTATGAAAGTTCAAACCATCACAAGAATAGAAGTGTTAACCTCGTTATCACTTAAAAATGCCAAATTGCATCAAGATGAGAAGCACAAAAGAAATTAAACAGAAAAATCTAATAGAAAGAAAGCTCCAATTAGAAACAGTCAAACAGGCACAAAAGAAGAGGAAAAGAAGAAGCGTCCATCAAAAAGCAAAAAGGGCATAAATGGAGTCCAAGATAGCTGATAGCTCAAACAATCCTGAGAATTCAAGTCTAAAACATGATAAAACATAAGGAATGAACTCACTTTTGGAAAGTGAAAGTAAATCAAGGTCATCAAAGAGGAAAATTTATTTGTGTATTCTAGCTACCTGAGCACTCAGGTCAGTCTACTTGAGCACTCAGGTTAACCTATTTGAGTGCTCAGAATATGGTCAACAAGCAGATCTATATTGGTTCTAGCAGTCTTTATTTATTGCATTATATTCAATCTAACTTTTGTCCATGCTTACCCTATTGCATTTTAGTCTGTTCATGGTTAGATTAACACATAGCTTCATAACATAATGGATATCACATGTTATTATTCATGTTTGTATTTGTTCTTAATTTATGTAAGCTAATGTTTTTGCATATGTTGTACATATATAGTTCATTTCATGCATTCCAGCACATCCCATCATCACTTAGTATATATTGCACGAGTGCATCTTTGTTTGTAACTGCATTTACTTGTTTCCCATCCCTCACAAAGTTGCACAATAAAAATTTTACAAATCCCACAAATGCTAAGTAGAGACCGACTCTCGGGTCAGGCGAGAGGGGTGCCATAAAACCCTTCCCCTCTCGTAACCAAGCTCCCGAACCTAAGATATTATGGTGAAGACGGACAAGTTTTAAACCTTATCCAAAATAAGGCACGAGTCATTCGAGTTCGGTTTCTTGGGGACAATCCGCTAAAACCCGGGTGGCGACTCCGAATCGAATTCCTAGGAGGGGTGTCTACACCAAGGTGCGTCGAGATGATGCCACAGGGGCCTACAGAAGGGACGGCTAAAATTTTAAAATGGCACGTGACTAGTGCGTGAGAGGCTACCACATACGCGTGTAAACGCTTTGCAAACGCCAGCACTCTGAATCTCTTCACAAAAGCAGCGAGAAAAAGTTCCCAATAGGTCAAGAACAAATTTGTTCATGAAAATACACTACACCTGTTGGAGAAAGTGCCACACTTTGAACATCAAAATTTTTCTAAGGCATGGGACTTCAAAGCATTAAGGGACAAATTTCTCAAAAATATTTCTAAGGCATGTGCTCTCTTACTCAAAACAGCCACTCCCAACCACAAAAATGACACATCAAAATGCCCAAGGCACAAAACAAGCTTCACACATGCTAAATAAAAGTGATCTTGCATGTTGCATTCTAAAGAAAAAGCGCAAATCCAAGCACCCAAGGACATGAAATGGAGAGCATTACTTCCTCACACAGATACTCCCCCTCATAAAATTCATTTGAAAGATACGCACACAATGCACCTAGAATCACTTCTCCCGCTCACAAAATGCTTATATGAAGAGAATCACCACCCAACACTAAAAATCCCTAGAGAACAAAGGCTTCTTAAAAATCAACACTCCCCCTAAGCAAATGCATCTCCCCCATGAATGAAGACACAAATAATGAAGTGAATAGCAAATGAAAACACAAAAGTGACTCCCCCTCAACAAATGCACTCCAAATGAATGCACACTATCAAGCACACAATGTCACAAAAGTCAGGCATTTTGAAACCAAAGTGTACATCTCCCATCTTGAGCAAGAAGAAGATGAACAAGCTTGCTTTGAGATACGATTTTCAAACACAACCAAGATAGCAACAGCAATGCATGACATGAAAATATCATGAGTTCAAGTGATCAACAAGAGAACTTCATGCTCTCTACTATCAATGTGAGTGGGTGACCTCTTATAAGATGGTGCAAGAACCTCAAAAATGCCAAGGGGCACCCACCCAATCTCGAGTGAGACTCACACAAGATAGACAAGTGAAGTCAAACCATAAGGCGCTTGGACATAAAGACTTCACGCACAAACTCCATTTTGATTTCCATGACCCAAGAGGAACACACAAATCTAGGATGGTGCAATGATTAGGTAGCCATTCGTCTAGGTGCGAGATCAATAAGGAGGGGGTGCACTAGGGGTGCACTAGAGCAACAACCCCAAATCTAGACTTAAAAAGCTACACAATGAGTATCTCCCGTATCTCCCTTTTTTTTTTTTAAAACTTTGTTTGGGATTCCTTTCAACAAGCATGATTTCTTTTGAACAAGGATCTCACTCTTTTATGCACCAAGGAAGCTTTCACACTAATCCCTAGACGGTAGCTCTTGAGAAAAATCAATGGGGGAAAGCATCTAAAGGTGAACTCAAGCATTTGGTCAATCAAAAGTCCAATCAAGTAGACTCTAACCAAGATAGGAATGAGTACCCTTAAACACCAAAAGGATCAAGTCCCAAAAGAGTGTGTGCAAATAGAGGAGAGCATGAGATTCATTCGAGACAATGAACACGACATGATATCAACACGAATGCACACTTCAATGATCCCAATGGTTATGCTCAAATCTCATTGCCCAACCAACAAGTGCATCAAACTTATTCTCATGCATGACAAAAGAAGCATTCACATGACAAGCACACAAGCATTCGACAAACAAGCACACAAACGAAAAGACCAAAACATGACCCTAAATGCATTCAACTAATGAAAACAGAAGACAAAATGAAAATCAATGCAAACACTAAACAAAAAAACACATGACCACTCTATACTCAAATATGACATGAAGCACACAAGAGTGACATGCAACCAACTAAACTCAAAGAAGAGAAGAAGAACCCCCAAACTCCCTAAGAGTATTTGGAGGTTGTGAGACATGTGAAGCATGATCAACTTTCTTCCAAGCATGATTCGATTTGTTTTGAACATAAGAAGCATTATTCCAATTCTTAGCATGCAAAGACAACTTGTTTATCTCTTCAACAATTTATGACGATTGAGTAGCAAGAAGAGACAACTTGGTGAGAAATTCATCATTTTGAGACTTAGGTGGCGAAGGAGTAGCACCACGAGGTCTTGCAAAATTAGGTTGACCAAGAACCACGCTACATGGAACAAAAAGGTTCATGGGTCTTTGAGTTTGACCGCTCTTGACACTTTCTCTTTGCAAGCGATAGCAAAAAGGACGAATATGTCCTTCAACCCCACAATGGTGACAAGTCAAGACTTTCTTCTTAGGAGACTCACCCCCTATTGGCTTGGTCTTGCTAGAGAAAGAATCACCAACCTTAGACTTAGCACTCACAAACATCCGATTGTAATGAGGTTGAACATGACCCTCCACACCACAAAGATGACACGTAGGAGTTTTCTTCTTAGAGGATTCCAACACCATGGGAATGGGCATTCTAGAGGAAGAAGGACTAGAAGTAGTCCCAACAATCACAAAAGAGATTTTCTTACTAGGCTCTTCACTAGACTTCGATTGAAGTGAAGGAGGATCTATAAAGCCTAGACCACTCTTGTCTCTAAAAGACCTAGTCATTTCGGCTAAACGTGTAGCCCCACACTCATTCCTCTTAATGGCTTCACTTGTGACACCTAGCTCCAATTCTTGATGTAGTACCCCGTACCCCTCTTTGATTCCATGGACTCCACAAGCACACCCGTCTTGATCTCCGAGTCAACTCGGCACCGATCCAACCGGCTCACGTAGAAACAAGGCAACACAACATGTTGTATGAAAAAGATTGGATTTTTATGAAAATTTTTGAAAACTAAAATCAATCTAGAGTGGATCCAAGGAGAGAAAGACTTTAGATTGAAGAAAGATGAGAAGAGCAAGCTCAAATCATCAAGAACATCAAGTTCACAAAATAGAGAAGGGATGGAGAAGAGATGAGACTTTCTCTCTCTAAAAGGGACTGATTTTCTCTCAAGTGTGTGTGTGAAAATGAAGAAAAAATGGCTTTTATAGTGCCCATTTCCGTGCTCCCCAAGACAGCCACTCAAAACATGACATGTGGCCACTTAAAGAGTCTGGCAGATGCATGTAGACGCTCGTAGATGCTCCGATAGGATTAAGACACTTGGCACAATAAGGGCTGTCCATAAACACGCGTCTGCAGACGCTTGGAAACGCCATTAAAATGATCTCAATGGTCAAGATTAAAACACGTGTCAAGGGATGCCACTAGATGAACAAGCGTCTGCAAACTCATGCAAACATAGCCAATGAAAAACCACAAACTCACACTAAAAACATGGGATTTTAAAGGAAAATCAATGCCCAAGTTAATCCAAAACCATGCACAATAAAATGAGACATTTGAATTATCTAAATGCGTGAATGATCACGCATGATTATACCTTTCTGGATAGGCCTGAAAGTGTTTGGTGCGGCATCAACTTGACAATGAAGCTTGAGCACAAGAGTGGAGCATCTAGAGACAAATCCTAATACTCTAACTCCCAAAACCCCAATAACAAAATTACATACTCCGAAAGGCTTGACATAACTCGGAAAATGCCAACACAACTAACAGAACTAAAGATTTGTTTACTAATAGATGTGTTATAATGCATAGTCCTGTTTGGTGATTAAAGTATATGCACCCTCTTAAGTCACCATAAATTTTCAGTACATGCAATAAGAAATCTTAATAACATCAAAATAAAATGTTACAAGTGCTAAGAATTCAAGATTGATGTTACCAATTTGTGTGTAAATGCAGAGAATTGATTTCAAAATTCCTCACGCTTGAATTTGGTACCAAACCATATACCCAGATGTGTACCTATAACATTTTTCCTCTGCCTTCTCTCTACACTTTCTTCAGCTAGGGTTTGCTCGGGTGAGGAGTGGAGCTGCGCCTCCCCTTTCCTCCACTCCCCCACCCCCCATGGTTCTCATCAACAACCCTTCTTCCTCTCTTTCCTTCCTCTATGGAACTCGATCTCTTTCAGCCACCGTTCTCCACCATCTCCAACTACACTTCCTCCCTTCCACCTCCTCTATCAGCCCCACCTCCTCCCCTCTCTCCGCCCCAGCCCCTCCAGATCTATCCACCTCCGCTCTCCACCCACCTCCTCCTCTCTCCGACCCACCCCTCCAGATCCGTCCGCCTCCTTCGGGTTTCAAGTGAGTGAAGATTTGAAGCTTATGAAGGGCTGGTTGAGATCCTCTGGTGAATAAGTTGCCAGATCCGGTGCGGCGGCGTTCGGTGACACCTTTTCGGCCGGGATTTTCTATTTTATTTTTCAGTTTTGTTCTGTTAGTTTTAGTTTTGCCCCGTTTTTGGTGGTTGTTTGCCCCGCTTGGGTGCCGTTTTAGCTCCATGCCTGGATTGTTTTTCAGATTGCATTAGTGCTTTATGCTTAGGATTGAGCTGGGTTTCCTTTGGGATTCTCTACGACTAGATATTGACAGGACTCTATGCCAGCACGTAGTGTCGGTCTGCCTCGGCAGGTGTGTCTGGAATCATTCTTATATTTTGTGATGTAATTTTTCTGCCTTCGGGCTGTGAATGAGAAGTTGACATTTTCAAAAAAAAAAAAGATGTGTACCTATAACGCCTCATAGATGACCTAGTTACCAATCCGGCCATATTAACGAAATGTGTACTAAAAAAGCTATTTAGATGCAAGTTGGCTGTTGTAGGCTATTTTGGTGGGGTTTCGAGGTTCAAATGTGTTTGAGTGTTTTTGTGAAGGCGTCTTTCTTTTCCATAGGTCCTTGTTATTTTGATTGGCGTCTTGTCTTGCTTGTGTTCTTGGTCTGAAGGTGGTGTATGTTATTGTGCCCTTAGTCTGCTTAAACTTTCATCTTTGTATTTCTTTTCTAAAGATTAATCAAGGTACAGAGGCCTGACCTGTGGACCAATAGGAACCCCATTCCGCTCACCTGTAAAAATTACCACAAACAGCTTAGTAAAAGTATTGAACCTAAGTTTAATGAAGTGAATAATAACATACATAGCCGATCAAAAAAATAATAATAACATACATAGTTAATAAATCTTGGCTTACTTGTATATGTAACTCTAGCATCTGTGGCGTAGCTTAATTTTTCAACGTTAATGTTTGATGCATCTGACACATACTGGGCAGTATGGTAATTCACTCCAAGAAAATCATATGATCCTCTCAGTCTTGCAGATTCTATTTCTAAGAATTCCGGTAGTCGATTCCCTACAAGTTTTCTCATGGATTGCGGATATTGGCCATATACCACTGGATCCACAAACCTGTAACACAAGGTCATGGAATTATAATTGTATCAACTGTAAACACAATCTCATAAGAAAATAATTGTGTGAGTAATTGGGTAAAAATCATCTTGATCAGCACAAATCAGTTCCGGTATTCATCGGTTTGAATGAGATTGTCATCTATTGATGAAGTGGTATCGGAGGGGAACATTATGAGTTTAATACATTTTCCCATTATTTTCTATTAAAGCCTATGAAGGACATTGAAACTACACCAACAATAGTCGACTCAATCTAATGTCCAGTTTTTTATTTTGGAAATCATGTCTTTCGAAAAGCTCGTTTGAAGAGATTTGCACCAAATCTTGAGTAACAGGATTCCGAATGTATTTTCACTTCCTCTATCCTATTTAATATGCTCCTGACGATATGTCACACCATTTCACTTGAAAAAATAAATTCTAAAAACATTTTTCAATCTTTTTACACCGTTCAAATGTAGTCACTAGTCACTGAGATCTTTTGAAGAATGCCAAAAAAAAAATAAATAAATAAAAATTAAAGAACTAATTGAAAAAGTGCTTTAACTTTTGTGGTCAAAATTACAGCCTTCGTAGTGAGCATGTAAAATGGGACAGAGGAAGTACTTGTTATGAATAATGAATAAGTTGAGGAAGTTTATAGCTGTACGTTTTTTTCTAGGTTGATTTAGCTTTTTATTATTTTATACTCCCTTTGTCCAAATTGTTTGTCCTTTCATTTTTTGGTTGTCCCAAAATAAAGGGTTAATTCAAACAGTCAACAAAGAAACGTACACTTGGGGACGGAGGGAGTACGGAAAAGGGGTCCAACGGGAACAGTATTTGCATTTCATTTGGCCCCCAATAAGCTAGAGTCAGCTCTCTGTTTACGCCCTGTTTGTTAGATGAATTTGAGAGGGGATATAGGATATGGCCGGATATGCATATAAGTGGTTGATTATATCCATTGTTGTTCAGTTTTTTGGAGCCAGATATATTTTGGCCGGGATATGTATATCCCTTGCATGGGTCTTGTTTTTAGAAACACACCTCAATATAACTTATATCTGGCTCTTTTTAACCCACCCACACACCCCTTGTCCTACCACTTTCTTTAGGCAACTTTTTTGTTTTTATATAATTTGTTTATTAGGGACACAATAGTAATTTTACAAAATTATACATTATCCAAGCAGCCCTTCCTTTATTAAAATTGCATTTTCACTAAAATACAAGTGCTGTGGTACTCACCATCCAAACATGAAATCTAGTGCTCGTTCTTGGGCATCGACATCAGCTTTTGAATCAGTGTAAGGCACCATCCAGTCTACGCAATTGGTAATTCCAATCTTCCCCTTTTGGCATTCCTATTGATCAAACCACGTTCCCATATTCAATTCATGAGAACCATTTGAAATCTCTAATATAAATTCAAATTATAGAAATTAATCAGACAATTAAGCTAGTATGGGAACCTAAAGTAAAACTGAACCTGATACTTTTTCCGATAGATTTCTACTGCTGCTGCATGGGAAAGAAGAAGGTTGTGCCCGACAATGCAAGGATCTGTAGCAGGATTCCCATCCCATTGTCAAATGGTTCGGAGGGAGTACTTGTACAAGCTCGATGCGATGGCTCGAAACTCCACGTACTATCCTTTGTCGAAGAGTTAACAGGCGTTACTGCAGTAGTACTGTAGGGGTCCGGAAATACCGAGCACCTTGCTCACACGAATTGATACCTCTCAGTTAACCTCCGAGAGGTTACTGAGAGGGACTCTTCGGATATGTAGTTCGATATTAGCGAATGGGATAAGTGGGAGTGCGGTCCCACGTCTCGGTTCTTTGCGGAAGACTCATCTACACTTGACCCAATAAATGAAGTTTGCAGAATTATTATCGAAGGTCTCGGGGTTTATCCGAAGGGTAACCTTAACCAACTTCACAATGCTGATGAATTGCCGAGAGACTCAGTGCTGAGTCAGCAGTGCAGTTAATGCTGCATGTGCCCGTAACAAACTGTGATCATGACGGATGACGTCAGCCGAGCGGTTGTGACACGCGTCAAGGTGTTACTGGGAGCATGCGTCTGTGGTGCATTCCCCCGGCCTCGTCATCGTGACGTCATCCGAACGGTTATCTCACGTGACGAGCACACCTACACTTGGGGAGGAAGTCAGAAGCTCGCCTATAAAAGGTAAAGGCCATCTCTTCCAGGAGGTACACACACAACTTTCTCAAAAACCCTAGATCTACATTGTTCTTCCATTTCCTTTCCGTACTTACTAGACCGTCGGAGTACCGTTCTGGACTCAACGGTCCAGTCCGGTGCTAACGGTTTGCTTAGTGCGCAGGTTTAGGGACAATTCGAGAGCATGAACACCGTCTCAGTCTCAGACCATCGTCGTGAAGAGTAACCGGAGGAAAAGGGCTCCACAATTGGCGACTCTGCTGGGGAACGACTGATTTGCGTCATTTTCCGGCGTTTAACTCTTCTTCTTGGAGGATACTCTTCCTCTGCTCTCCAACTCTTCCATGGCGATCGTTGAAGACGACGGAACCACCGGACCGGCGGCAGGAGCTAACCCCGGGGGTGGTCCTCGGGTGGGCATTGTTACCCACCCCATCTCAGGCTTCACTCCGAGCCCTAAGCCCCTAGACACCGTGTAGCAGATGCAAGAGCAAATGGCTGCCATGAAAGCTCAGATCGAAGCACTAACAAAGAAACCACCCGCCGCCTCAGCCTCGCGATCAGGGGCGTCGAGGCGACGGCGCAAGGCAGCGGCGGCTGCTCAGACAACCCAACTTACTCACCAAACCCAGCACCCTTCGGCTGAAGACCGTTTGGGCCAGCCATTCATCGTCACCGACGCTTCGGGACGAGTTATTCCAGCAAGACAACGGACTCCATCTCCGAGAAGGCGTTCGGAAATTGTGCGTACAGATCGCACTGCTCGAACTGTAGGCCACTCTTCTTCCAGTTCTCAGTTCACAACGGGGCGTTCTGGGTCCCGAGCATCCCGCCGAAACAATGAAGGCGATGATGTTAACCGTGGGAAAGCACCGGTGCAGTACGATACGGATGGCCGAGAGGTCATCCGTAGCAGATCAACAGAATATGATCGCCACAGAGAGCGTGTGGACCGAGAACCGAGAACCTACAACAGGGATCGGAGTTCTTGGAGACACCGAGATCAAGAAGCTCAACACTTTCCAGAGTACGACATGGATGACACCGGTGATTTTATAGTCGTTCGGGACCCACGTACCAGAGAGTCCAAAAGATACAGAGCTGAAACTCAGCACATTGACCCCGGAAAGCGTAAGGAACACCCCGAGGACCTCGGCGTGAACGACGAGCGGCATAGACTGAACGCCAGAAGGGCATTCAGCACTGGCAAGGCCTATGAGGCCCCGCGACCAGCCGAGAAACCAGGACTCGCCATTCATACAGGAAATTCAAGAAGCTCTGCCCCCGAGAAACTTCGCTGTCCCAAAATTTACAAAGTACGACGCTAAGACGGATGTTGTGATGCATCTCGTACATTACCGACAACTGATGGGACTTTATGGCTACGACGAGGCCATGATGTGCAAGGCCTTCCCGGTGAGCCTTCAGGGGACCGGCCTAGTTTGGTTTAACCAACTACAACCGGGCTCCATCGCTTCGTTTGAAGAGCTGGAAGAGGCCTTCACCGCTCGGTTCGTGACGAGCAGTACACAACCAAAGACGATCGACGCTCTTATCGGCCTAAAACGACAACCCGGGGAGAAACTGAGAAAGTATGCCGAGCGCTACTGGGAGATTTACAACGCCACCGAAAGCTGTGACCCACAGATGGCAGCCACGTCCTTCAAGTATGGCTTAGACGAGAACTCGGCAATTTTTGAAGAGTTGATGCTGCACCCCCCAGCAAACATGAGCCGGTTGATGGAGACGGTGGAAAAGTTTGCCCAGTTGGAGGATGTCATATCCGAAAGAAGGCTTTCAAGGGCCTCGGGGAATCAAAAATCCAATGCTGGAGATTACTCGGGAAAAAAGCAAGTCAACACAGTCAAATCAGGAAACGGAAAGGGGTGGAAGAAGGACCGCGACTCGTGGAGGGAACGGGAACCGATCAGGGAGCGGGAACCGAAACCTAACGAGTTCGTCGGCATAACCACAGTATTTAACCTACCTCTCTACAAGCTGATCAGAGCCATCAACCGAGAGCCCTGGTTCACCTGGCCAACCAACAAGCTGGGGACAGCCGAAGGCCAACCAGACGACTGTAAGGTTAAGTGTACTTACCATAATGAGCTGGGTCACTATACCACTGCGTGCCAGCCTTTCAAGGAATTCTTGGAAAGGCAGGTCACACATGGGCGCTTGGACCAGTATATTGACCGCCAACGGACTAATAACCGAACACAGCAGCAACGACAAAACAATCCTCCGGAGGAAATTGTTGTCCACGTGATCCACGGGGTTGCTACTAAGGAAAAAACTGCAGCACTTCGGGAGTTGCCGAGCTCTTCCTCACAGGTCCTTACCATTGGTGGCAACGCCAAAAGAAAGCTCTCGGACAGAAAGGAACAGTGGACTATTACGTTCACTGAGCGAGACTTAAGAGATGTACAGCTACCTCACAACGATGCCCTGGTGATTTCTGTTTATATGGGAGTCCCCAGGGTCAAACGAGTGCTCGTAGACCAAGGAAGTTCCACCGAGATCCTATACTATTCGGCATTCAAGGCACTGAACCTGAACCCGGACCATCTGTTGCCGGCCGACTCCCCTCTTTTTGGATTCAATAGGGCTCCGGTCTGGCCGATGGGACGGATCAACCTACCAGTGAGAGCAGGCTCCAGAACCCTGCAAATGGAATTCGTCGTCGTTGACGCACCGAGCCCTTACAACGCCATACTCGGTAGAACTTGGTTACACGAGATGAAGGCCATCGCCTCAACTTATCATCAAGTTGTTCGGTTTATTGGGGCCGAGGGGTTTCAAGAAGACGTCAAAGGCGACCAGATGATAGCGCGAAGGTGCCAAGTGAATGCGATTCATATGAAGAAGAAAACCACAAAGGGGAAAAAGAAGAAAGAACCAAAACCAAGATCTATCGAAACATGTGAGGGTCCAGTTTTGGAAGACGTCGGGTTACCAGCTGAGGAGAAAGCAGTGGAGGACCTCGTCACTGTACCAATCAATGACGACGGGACCCGTTACTTTCTTCTCGGATCAACACTGACAACCTTCGAAAGAGAGCAACTGGTGGAGTTCCTTAGGAAGAACATCGAGGTCTTTGCCTGGACACCATATGAGATGCCGGGCATTGACCCTCAGTTCATCTCTCACTCACTTAACGTCGATCCTCTCCGAAGGCCCATGGTACAAAAACTGAGACGTTCGTCTCCAGCCCACTCAGATGCTGTTGTAACTGAGGTTGGGAAGCTACTTGATGCCGGGGCCATCCGAGAGGTTCAATATCCGACATGGTTGGCAAACACAGTGGTGGTGCCGAAGAGGAATGGGAAGCTACGCGTTGGCATAGACTACACCAATCTGAACGATGCCTGCCCGAAGGATTGCTTTCTACTGCCACGGATCGACCAGCTCGTTGATGCTACGGCGAGACACGCTTGGCTCAGCATGATGGACGCCTACAGTGGGTACCACCAAATCGCAATGGCAGTAGAGGACCAGGAGAAAACAGCTTTCATATCTCCCCGAGGGACCTACTGTTACAAAGTCATGCCTTTCGGTCTCAAAAACCCTGGGGCCACTTTCCAGCGGATGGTTACCAAAATGTTCGCCAAGCAGCTCGGGGACACGATGGAAGCATACATTGATGACATGGTTGTCAAGAGCAAGCATACTTCAGATCATTTGGAGCACCTTGGCGAAATTTTTGCTATCATGAAGAAGCACAAGCTGCGCCTCAATGCCGAGAAGTGTGCGTTTGGCGTCGGCTCGGGAAAATTTCTCGGCTACATGGTCACCCGAAGGGGCATTGAGGCAGATCCAAAGCAGATAATTGCGATCCGAAACCTTAGGGCCCCGAGCACCATCAAAGAAGTTCAAAGGCTCACAGGAATGGCCGCGGCGCTCAACAGGTTTATCAGCCGATCTTCGGATCTGTGCCGACCTCTCTTTGAGTCCCTGAAAACAAGTAAAAGGAGTTTTCAGTGGACCGAGGAATGCGACCGAGCGCTGGGCCAATTGAAGGACTACCTCTCCAAAGCTCCTCTCCTCGTGATGCCAAAGCCTGAAGAAGATTTATACCTTTACCTCTCGGTGTCAGGCCATGCTGTGAGCTCCGTCCTAGTGAGAAAGGAGGTTGCTAACTTTTAGCCCATCTACTACTCCAGCAAAACCCTTATCCCTTCCGAGACAAGGTACCTCCCCCTAGAAAAATTGGTTTTGGCACTTGTTACCGCTAAAAGGAAACTGTTGCCCTACTTCCAAGCCCATACCATCGTTGTGATCACCGAGTACCCGTTGAAGACCGTGCTCCGGGAAGCCGACCTCTCTACTCGGATCTCAAAATGGAGCTTGGAGCTGGGAAACTTTGACATTCGGTACGAACCGAGAACAGCTATCAAGGGACTGGCTCTGGCAGATTTCATCGCCGAACTGACACCTGAGCTCAAGGAAGACAGCATGAAGTTAGCTGAAGAAGGCGCATCTGAGTGCTCGGAGGGAGCTCAAATAAACAGAAGAGCGTTAGGGACTCCGGCGCAGGACGAGAAACCTAATGAAGAAAGAAAAGGCAGAATATGGAAGATGTTCCAAGGAGATGTATGGCGCCTACATGTGGACGGAGCATCAAACAACCGAGGGGCTGGAGCCGGTATCGTGATCGTCTCTCCGGAAGGTGTCATGCATGAAAACGCGCTGACCATCGGTTTCACGGCGTCTAACAACGAAGCTGAATATGAGGCACTAGTCTCCGGCCTAAAGATGGCTAAACGCTTAGGTGCCGAGACAGTGCAAGTATACAGCGACTCACAGCTGATCGTGAACCAAATCAAGGACCAGTACAACTTAAAAGACCCAAGGATGGAGAAGTACTACGACAAAGTCTGGGAGCTAATTAGAGGAATTGGAACCGTTGATATTGAATGGGTGGGGCCGAGAGCGAAACGCCCACGTGGACGCCCTGGCCTCCCTGGCAACAGCTTGTGCAGCTTCCCCTAACCGAACCATTCTCCTCGGGGAAGTAGAGAGTCCAAGCATCGAGCACGAGAGACAAGAGGTGCTAAACATATCCCTCAGCAATAGCTGGATGGACGAAATTTACGCCTACCTCAAGCACGAGAAGCTCCCGACGGATAAGAAGGAAGCCCACAGGGTCAGGTGCAAAGCCTCTTACTTCTACTTGGATCCGAGCGACCAGATGTACCGAAGGTCCTTCACAGGCCTCGACTTGAAGGTCGTCCACGACTCCCAGGTTGAGAATGTTCTCCGAGAGCTGCATGAGGGGAGCAGCGGCTGTCACTCTGGCGGACGGTCCCTTTCCCACCGAGCTCTTACTCAAGGGTATTGGTGGCCGAAAATGAAGCAGACCTCCGAGGAATATGCCAAGAAATGCGAACAATGCCAAAAGCACGCCTCTCACCTGCTCCAGCCTGCCGAAGCCTTACACCCTATAACCAGCCCATGGCCTTTCGCGCAATGGGGGTTGGACATAGTGGAAAAGCTACCGACGGCTCCTGGAGGATTCAAACACTTGATAACGGCAACAGATTACTACACCAAGTGGGTGGAGGCCGAGCCCCTCATCACCATAACTGCTTCTGACATAGAATGATTTCTTTGGAAGAATATCATCTCTCGCTTCGGAGTCCCTTATGCGATCATTTCGGATAACGGGACCCAGTTTGTGGCCGAAGCGATCGAGAAACTCTGCAAGAAGCATAGCATCCGGATCTTCCACTCCTCGGTGTCATACCCACAAGGAAATGGGCAAGCCGAAGTATCTAACAAGACAATTTCAGCTGGAATCAAAAGGCGCCTAACTCTGAAAAGGGGTAAGTGGGCCGAGGAGCTCCCAAAAGTTCTCTGGGGCTATCGAACCACACCCCGACGATCAATCGGCCGAACGCCGTTCTCTATGGCGTACGGCATGGAAGCTGTCCTCCCTCTAGCCACCCTAATCCCAACAACTCGGACCGAAAATTTTGATGTGCCGACCAATGATGAGGCCATGGACAGGGAGCTCGACCTAGCTGAAGAGCTCAGGGACGAAGCACACCTGAAACATGCCTCATACCAGCAAGAGGTCGCTCGGGGATACAACAAGAACGTTCGGATGAGGCCCTTTAACGTTGATGATTTGGTTCTCCGAGAGGTGGTTCAGAAATCTAAAAAGACTAAATTCAAACCAAACTACGAAGGACCCTTCCGTGTGGTTGCAAAGGCCGGACATGGGTCATACAAGTTAGCAGAGATGGATGGAACACCTATCGGCAACCCATGGAATGCCACCAAGCTTAGGAAGTTCTATGCTTAGGAAATTTTGTTAGAAGAAAATTTATTTGGGCTGCTTGTTTTGCCCGCTTTTCTTATCAAACGTGTTCAGAGAATGAATGAAAAGAAGATCTTTTTCCACGACTGTTACCTATTTAGATTACTGATTAGAATTGTCAGTTTGACATTTCAACCCAGACAAGATTGCTTCGGTTTCATCCTGAGCAGCTATCTCCACTGACTAGACCCAAGCAGGGGCTATCAGTAGGAAAATTTTTCCAAGTAATGGAGAATTTTCAAACTCCGTATAACGACGCTTCGGTTCCAATCCGAGCATCGTTTCCTCTGATTGGTCCCGAGCAGGGGCTATCAGTAGGAAAATTTTTCCAAGAAATGGAGAATTTTCAAACTCCGTTTAACGACGCTTCGGTTCCAATCCGAGCAACGCTTCCTCTGATTAGAACGAGCAGGGACTATCAGTGGAAATCTTTTCCAAGTCGGAAAATTTTCGTTTCATTTTTTGTTGCTTCGGTTCCAATCCGAGCAACTACTTCCTCTGATTAGAACCGAGCAGGGGCTATCAGTGGAAATCTTTTCCAAGTTGAAAAATTTTTGTTTCATTTTTGTTTCTTGGGTTCCAATCCGAGCAATTACTTCCTCTGATCAGAACCGAGCAGGGGCTATTAGATGGATGTATTCCTCATAAAGCGTAAGAAATTTTCTAAGTATTGAAAAGGTTCACACCAATCAGTAAGAACATATTGCATACAAAAGAAAGATTCATTCATAACGATTGAAACATCTAAACATTCAAATCAAAACTTTCACCATTTCGGTGAAACCGGAGCATGGCAGGGTAGTACTTGTTCGGTGCCATCTCCATAACAAACCTGTTTTAAGATTACATACCAACTGGAACGGCAAACTCCTACTGTTCGGAGCCGTCCAGTACCAAAAATTAGATTAAAGTTTAAAATATCGTTCAGAAATTCCTAACACTCCTTAGGTTGTTCATCCTCGGCCTGACCCTCCTCCTCAGGGCTTTCCTCCGACAGCTCGTCGGCAAAAGGCATCCTCGCCGGCATTATACGTCTCGGATCATCTGCTGGGACCTCCATAGCTTCCAGGCAAGTGAGGTAGCCAGACTCAAAGCCCTCGTCTCGGCCCTCAAGCTTGCCCTTTTGCACCAGTTTGTAAATATCGTCAGCATAGTCCTTGCCGGCAGCGAGATATCCCCTGCTGTACGCTTCGGTGTCAAGAGCTTGTAGCTTCTCCTCTTGCTCTTTCTGAAGGCGTTCCATCTCCTCTCTATGCCGAGCCCTCTCATCTTCGAGCAGCTTCTCAACTTCAGTAACCCGAGCCCTAGCAGTGCTCGCATCCTCCTCGGCACGATCGACCTTTTGCTGCGCAGCGTGGGCACGGGACTTATACCTCCTCGTTTGATCGTTCAGAGCCAGGGTCTGATGGTACAGCACATACATGGACTGGGAGGCCTGTCGGAAAATATCGTGATTAGTAACAGAAAATGGACTAAGTTAACACTTCGGACAAAAACAACCAAGTTAAATACCTTCATAAGATGGTAGGGGAGATGGAAAAGATTTTCACCCAGCTGCTTCGGTACGCTATCGAGGTCCTTTTTCAGAGCAACAGCCGGCAGCAGTGACATAGCTAACCGAGGGTTAACATCAATGCTGTCGGTGTCTTTCAGAAGGTCCCCATCTTCATTTATCAAGATTGGTGAGAAGGGATGGGGATCGTCTTCTTTCGGCATGTCGGAGCCGAGGGAATCAACAAATTCTACTCCCTCCCAGCTCACTTCTTTTCGGGTCCTCTTTTGAGCCCGACCTTCTTCGCTGTTGGTCGACTTGGACCGGGAGGTTGTTGTCCTAAGGACAGGAGGATGAGGATCAGAAGGTTTCGGATCACTGGCACTCGGAACTTTCTCAGCTTCCACTGTTTTGGTTGACACAGGCTTCGCCTTGACAACTTTCTTCCTCTTCGCCGCCTGCTCCTCTAAAATTTTTGCTAAGTCAATCTTTGGAGGAGCCATCTCAGGATCAGCAACGAAAGGGTCCGAACTGATTCGGTCAACTGGATGTCTCTCTTTTCCTTTCAGTTCCTCCACCAGAAGCTCTTCTATATCAATCCTCTCGGATTCAGGAATAGCTGTCGCTTTGCCCTTCTTTGATGGCCCAGCCGAGGGATCAGCACTATTCCCTCCCTTCCTTTTCTTAGTCTTTTTCTTCAGAAAATGACGGTATGTGGGCCGGTAGCCCAGGATAATCGATGCAGTCCTGTCGGGGATCGCCCGGAGTGCGTCTTCTCTTTCCTTGGACCAGAGCCTTCTGAGCCCTCGGGTTATAGGACCGGGAGCTGCAAAGAAGAAATGTATCATTTTCATTAAAAGAAGAAAACAAAGGAATTATAAGGCAAAGGCACCGACCTAAATCTCCCTTCTCGGTTGGAACCGAACAAAGATCAGTACCCTCATTCGGGGCATAATTCCCCCTCACGACAAGATACAGATCTGCCCACTTATCAGAATCAGGAAGCGACTCAATAATCTGGGCCTTGTTCGGAAGCGTCGCGAGGAAGTAACGCCCATAGTCTTTGTTCTGAGACATGGAATAAATGCCGAACAAATCCCCCACAGAAAATGCAAGGCCATGTCTCCTCTTCAGCTCTAGAGCGCAGTTTATTATCCTATAGCTATTAGACGACAGTTGGTCGGGTGCAATTCTATAGGCGAAGAGAACAGCCCGAATGAATTCGTTCATCGGGAACCGGAGACCGCCTTCTGTAACAGCCATCAGAGGCACGTTCACGTGATCCGGACCGTATACCAACTCTTCGCCCTTCGGATGAAGAGCGATGGACACATCCTCTGGGATTCTATATTTCCTAACGAAGGCTCTTAAGCCACTAGCTCCTTTGGTGAAGTAGGGGAGATACGGGCACGGTGTTTCCTTCTTCTTCTTCTTCGACGAAGTGGCCCCCTCCTGACTCTCCGAAACATTCCCGCCGGATTGTTCTGCGTTGAGAGGGACCGGGACCTCAGGTTCAGAAGGGCTCGGAACCTCTCCGCTCGGAAACACACCTCCGTCAATCTCCATAATAACGGCACGCTCCACTGCTGCCGAGGTGTCAAAATCCGATGTTGCGTCGGCACCGGAACTTGGATTGGACGTTTCCTCTTCAAACTCATCCGAAGGCTCCCATTCCGAGCGGTTATCAGATGGTGTGGCCTCGGAATCGTCTATGAAATCATCAAGGTTTACGGGAGCAGACCTTTTAGGAGATGGAGGGATGGCTTGGAGGGGAGGCATATTCAGCGGTTCTTCAAAATTATGATCCATAGTTACAAGGATCCGACAGGGGTTCCTCCGGGCAAATATTTCTGCAAGGATTCTGTCTAGATCGGCACGGACGGCTCTCGGAGAAAAGCCTTCAGAGTCTGAACTGTCTGATCCGGACGAGATCTCAATTACTGGGGTCGCCAGACCTATCACGATACATGGGTAAAGACCATTAGCTATATGCAGAGGTCGAGATGCATAGCAAACCGAAGCCTAGCACTACCCATTTACCGAGCAATCGAGATCTCAGGTCTCTTTTTGTTTGTGAAAACCTTCCGGTGCATAAAGTGAATCTACCTATGCCGACTGGCACTATCGTTTAAAGACTTCGGTGTCACCTACTTAGGGGTGGGTCACTGTTCATCTTCAACCTATGAAGAGATTCCTGTTCATCTGTGCGTTACAGATGCAGAGAACGGTTCATCTACTCGTCCCACTCAGATTCAAACCAAATGACAAGAACCCAGAAAGTCATCCCCGGAAATGCAACAAAAACGTGAAAACGAAGAACAAGGGGTCGATTTTTACCTGGAAATCCTCGAGAATCAGGAAATAAGCAGATCTCTGGTCCAAATCTTTGGAAAGAAGCTTGAAGAACACTTGCAATTTCTAGAGAGAGAGGCAGGGTGCACCGTGGAGAGAGAGTGAAACGGGAGAAAGTGTTCCTCTCTCTCCTCCTTGGATATTTATAGGCGCAGAGAGGGCGGGAAAAGCTCAAACGACGAGCGCGTAGGTTGCACGCCGCTTCAATGCACGCCTCCGGCTAGTGACACGTGGCGACGAGGGGACGGGTTACCTCAAAACCCTAAGGCCCCATCATTACCCCGCCGTTTTGACATGACCGCTCGCGTCTTTTCAAGTCAGGCAATTACTGCCCCAAGGCGACACGTGGCACGATTTGAATGGGACCCTGTACGGCTGTGGCAACGCCATAAATGGATCTTATCTTGAAGCGTGGGGCTCGGAACGGACCCCGCTCGGCACCCGAATGCTCAACCCCTCCTGAGTTAAGTAAACTGCATGGAGGGATCGAGGGGCTATTGTAGGGGTCCGGAAATACCGAGCACCTTGCTCACACGAATTGATACCTCTCAGTTAACCTCCAAGAGGTTACTGAGAGGGACTCTTCGGATATGTAGTTCGATATTAGCGAATGGGATAAGTGGGAGTGCGGTCCCACGTCTCGGTTCTTTGCCGAAGACTCATCTACACTTGACCCAATAAATGAAGTTTGCAGAATTATTATCGAAGGTCTCGGGGTTTATCCGAAGGGTAACCTTAACCAACTTCACAATGCTGATGAATTGCCGAGAGACTCAGTGCTGAGTCAGCAGTGCAGTTAATGCTGCATGTGCCCGTTACAAATTGTGATCATGACGGATGACGTCAGCCGAGCGGTTGTGACACGCGTCAAGGTGTTACTGGGAGCATGCGTCTGTGGTGCATTCCCCCGGCCTCGTCATCGTGACGTCATCCAAACGGTTATCTCACGTGACGAGCACACCTACACTTGGGGAGGAAGTCAGAAGTTCGCCTATAAAAGGTAAAGGCCATCTCTTCCAGGAGGTACACACACAACTTTCTCAAAATCCCTAGATCTACATTGTTCTTCCATTTCCTTCCCGTACTTACTAGACCGTCGGAGTACCGTTCTGGACTCAACGGTCCAGTCCGGTGCTAACGGTTTGCTTAGTGCGCAGGTTTAGGGACAATTCGAGAGCGTGAACACCGTCTCAGTCTCAGACCATCGTCGTGAAGAGTAACCGGAGGAAAAGGGCTCCACAAGTACCTTGACCTGGTGCATCCGTACCAGTCACATACCCAGCCTTACATAAGCTCCATGGCTCATTTAGCGTGATCCAATGTTTCACTCGATCACCAAACTCCCAGAAGCAATGATCCGCGTAGTCAGCAAAGTCGGCCCAAATATTTAGACAACCATATATAACTCATTTAATTGGTTTAGATAATAATGCTCATTACAGAGTTTCTATCAACCTCATGTCTATCGGGTGGACAGTTAAATAAAATCAAATTCACTTACACAATTTGAGAACTTAGAAAACCACCATATGCAGCATCCAAAGCTCGGGGGACATCCCAATGGAATAGAGTCGCAAATGGTGTTATACCAGTACCAATTTTTTTGAGATTAGATGAAAACGTACGTTGATTACTATTCGTACCAAACATCCTTTGAGCCAATAATTATGTCATAACCATTTGCAATAAGCTCATCAATTAGTTCATTGTAAAACCGGATCCCTTCCATGTTAATTCCCTGGTTTAGCTGTCCACCTAACAATTTCGTAGCTCGTCAATTAGTATATCAAAATCTAGACACCCCAATTTTGATAAGTTGTGCATCCCCAATGATGAAAAGAAACGCGCGAAATATACCTTGGAACGGTTACTTGAGTCGGATGGATCAAAGAAACGAAAAACCCAAAACCACCTGAACCGTATGGTCTGAAACCCATAACTGTACGGCCGGAAATTCTCTTTGCACCGTGCGGTGTTGCACTATGCACCGTACGACATACTTTTAACGCCGTACGGCATCCTTGTCCCATCAACGGGATTCCCAGGTTCCTCCAGCAACTCAGAGCGAATGATGATATTCGACAATGATGAGAAATTCTTTGCGTATGAACCTTGCCCACCTTCACCTATAAAATCCAATCTAATCCGTTTGGTTCAATTTGAACGTATAACAGTTTGTTATCAAATCGCAATCTTCTGAGGGGAATCTCCATCGGGCTCCAGGAGGGCTCCATAGTTCTTCCTTGAGTCCAAACGGAGATATTTCATTAAAGTTCGAGCCTTCGTGTAGGTATCGCATGACATTATCGATTGTCACGGGATATCGTCCCTAAAATGAGGTACATTCCTTCACCAAAACCATTTTTCAAACCTACTTTTATCAATAAATAACGTGGTTTTTTTTTTTTTTTTTTATCAAAGAACAGATACTAGTTTCAATCAAATAAAAATAGAAATTTTTGAAAAACATGGTTTACAGCAACACCGTACGGCACCCAAAGTGCACTGTGCAGCGCTATCTTGGATGCCGTACGACATCATTGGAAAACACTCTGTTTCTTTAATCGCGATGCTCTGTTTTTTTGGAAAAACCAGTAAGGTCCAATTGCACTTAACCCCCTTTACTTTCTGTTTTTACATTTACGCCCCCTCTTCTCAATTCATTCTCTCGCATTTATCTATTTAATTACGTTTTGTTTGATTTATGATCATTATTTATTTCCTTCAAAGTATGATATTACTTGATATATTATTTATGTGAAATAAAGTTTGATTATATCCCTCACCTCTATACCTTTGAACTACTTTCTGGATTGAAATGGAAAAAGGGTTGAGACGAGGAGATCCAATCTCCCCTCTCCTTTTCAATGTTGTGGCAGAAGGATTAAATATCCTCTTTGAAAGGGTAAGATCTGAGGGTGTGATTTCAGGAGTCTCAATTGGTTTTAATGGTCCAACAATCACTCATTTGCAGTTTGCAAATGACACTATCATTTTTTGCAAATGTGAGATGCAGGAAATTCTAAATATCAAAGGGATTTTGGAGACCTTTGAACTACTTTCTGGATTGAAAATCAACAACTCAAAAAATCAACTATGTGGTATTGGAGTTCCTGAAGACATCCTTTTGTCTTTTGCTGAAGTGCTGGAATGTAAAATAGTATCTCTGCCTCTGAAATACTTGGGCTTGCCTCTTGGTGCAAACCCCAGGAGGGTGGCAACTTGGAATCCGGTGGTTGAGAGATTTGATAAGAAGTTGGCTCTTTGGAAGAGGAAATACATCAACTTTGGTGGAAGACTGACTTTAGTGAAATCAACCTTAGGAAGTCTACCTCAGTTTTACATGTCAATGTTCAAAATGCCAAAAATTGTGGTGAAAAAGTTGGAAAAAATTTAGAGGCAATTTCTTTGGGGGGGATTCCTCAGAAAAAAGAAAGATGCATTTGGTGGGATGGGATAGAGTCACTCTAAATAAAAAATCAGGTGGTTTAGGTATTAAAAAGATCCAAATACAGAATTTGTCCTTGCTAAGCAAATGGTGTTGGAGATTTGGGACTGAAAAGGAATCCCTTTGGGCTAGAACAATAAGGCCGAAATATGCCATTGACGATTCAAATTGGTTGCCAACAAAACCTTCTAACATCACAAAGTGTTCCCAAATTTGGAGTGATATAACCTCATTGATTGGAGAAGGTTCTGAAGTTGCTGGTATTTTAAGAGATGGTTTCTTCATCAAAGTTGCCTCTGGACACTCTACTGCTTTCTGGACAGACTCATGGTTGGGAGAGATGAAATTGGAGAATGTTTTCCCTAGATTATACACTTTGTCTACTCCGAAACATGCTAAGGTTAGTGAATTATACAGCTCTTCTTCATTAACCTGGGATTTACAGTTTAGAAGAGGTCTATTTCAATGGGAACTGGGCCACCTAAAAATACTTCAACAGATGTTATCAGATGTGGCCATCTACAATCAAGGGGAGAATAGATTGAGGTGGAGATGGGATCAAAGTTCAGGGAACTTCTGAGTGAAGTCTTGCTATGGTAAGTGGGAGTTGGCTACTAATGCTTTGAACCCTATTGGATCAAGGTGTATGCTAATTTGGAAAAAATTATGCCCTTTTAAAGTTTAAATTCTTACTTGGCAAGCTTTACAAGACAAATTAACTACTGGAAGTGAATTGATTAAGAGAAACTTTTTCCAGCAAGAGGGGAGTTTGATGGGTTCTTTTCCCTTTTGCCACTTGGAAGTTGAAACGGCAGTCCATCTCTTGCTGCATTGTAATCTTTCCTGGAAAATTTCGTCGCATATAATGCTTTGGTGGAAAGTCGAATGGGTCTACCCTCAAAGCTTATATACCCTATTGTGTTGGTGGGACTCCTTCAAATATAAATCTGTTGAGAAAGCTACCTGGGATATGTGTTTCTATGCCGTGTTGTGGGTGCTTTGGCTAGAAAGGAATCAAGTCATCTTCAGAAATAAGGTTTTAGATGAAGAGGAGATGGTGTAGAATATAAAGACCATGGTTGCAATTCGGACAAAATCTTGCTTTGATCTCAGAGAATATCCAGTGGAAGATTTTAAAAGGTGCTTGTCAGGTATAAGAAGCTTGAAACTGCCCAAACTGAAGGACTACTAGTTTCTTATTCTGAGTTTAGCTTTTTTGAACTCCTTTGTTGATTTCCTGCTGCGGTATTGGTTGTTGATGTCTGGTGAGGGCTAATTTGATTTATATTCAAACTGAATCACTTCAGTTTTGACAGTTAGTTTGTGCTGTGTCCATGGGGTCGGTTTGTGTATTTGTCTCTGGGGCTCTATATGATCGTCTCTATTTTGTTCACTGCTGGTGTTATATATTGGTTGATGGCTATATAATGGATGGAGTTGATTTATTATAGATATTAGACCAATTATTTGAAGTGTCTCGAATGGTGGATCATCTATGTAAGGCATGTTTGAAAGCTGAAGACCTTATTTTGGAACTAGTGGTTCAGTTGAGCTTCTGGCTGAGCATTCCTCTTCTGCTTGTACTAGAAAAGATCTCTCATTATGTCAGATTTTTGTATCCATTTTGAGTAGCCTAGCCATGGTTAGTATCTTGCCAACTGTTCTTTGGTTATTTCCCGGGTTTGTTGTGATGCTCCTCTTTGCCTTGGGTCCTTTTAATCATTGTAATTTGTTTTCAATGATTAATAAATTTTCTTTTGCCGAGCAAAAAAAAAAAAAATTAGCTCATTTCTCATCTTCCATATTGACCAGATGACAGCAAAACTCGAAAGCTCCCACAAAACTCTTTTGACCTTCTTAAACTTCCATCCTTGCCACCAACAGAATAAGCTTTTGATTGAAGTTGGGACCACCCCAATCAATACTCCACCATCTAAGGATCTCACACCAAATTTCCCACACCATACCGCAATGGAGGAAAAGATGATTGACAGATTCAGGTACATTCCCACAAAAATAACATAGAGTATCATTAACATTAGGAAGAATACCCATATTATGCAATAACACACCTGTTTTCACCCTTTCCAACACATCCAACCAGCCTAAGAATTGGACTTTGGGAGGAGCAACATTTTTCCACATAAATAGAAGATCCTTACAAATTCCACCTCTTTCGGCTTCTTTCCGCCTATACAATGAGTTCACAGAGAAGCCTTTTGCAGGGTCAACTTCCCACCTCAAACAATCAAACTTACCAGGCTGTAGTATCACAAATCTCATCAACTCCATCAGATTATTCCACTCATCTTGTTCCCAATCATAGAACCACCCCCCTGTACCACCTCAGCCACTGCCAATTGCTTCTGAGCACAAATTTTGAAAATTCTTGGGAAAGCTAAATATAAAGCAGTGTCCCCAATCCAAACATCATGCTAAAATTTAGTGTCTCTGCCGTTACCCACAAAAATCTTCACGTTAGATAGATATAAACCAAACAATTTAGCATCTCTCTGACCCACACACACATATCCTTCCATATTGTAGAAAGAAATCTGTTAGGAGAAGTAGATGGGAAGCAAGATAATTCATCCAACTTGTATTTACTACAAATAACTTTTCTCCGCAACGAGTTCCTTTCCACCTCAAACCTCCACCACCATTTTAGGATCAAGCAATCATTCATTATTCTAAGATCTTTAATGCCCAATCCACCTCTCTCGTTACTTCTGGCAATCATACCCCAACTCACCAAATTCACTTTCCTCTTCAGCTCACCACCGCCTCAGAGAAACCTGTTTGGATTTTAACCAATTCCTTCAATACACATTTAGGCATTCTAAACAAAGATAGCTAGTAAATTGGTAGATTGCCTAAAACAGATTTGATAAGGGAAATCTTGCCCCCAAAAGAAACACGTCTTCTCTTCCAAGATGCTAACCTCTTCTGAAATCTCTCAATAACAGGTTTGCAAGTAGATTTTTTCCTTGGATTTGCACCCAAAGGCAATCCAAGATACTTCAAAAGCAGATTTTGAGCTTTACATCCCAGGTTTTTAGCAAAACTGTTCAATTCATCGTGTGATAATCCCACGCCACTAACAACACTTTTATGAAAATTGAATCTCAGTCCTGACAACATTTCAAAGAAAGATAATAATTTCTTCACATTTGTTAACTCCTCCAAAGAAGCAGTACAAAAGACAATTGTATCATCTGCAAATTGCAAATGAGTTAGAGCTAGACCATTGGTTGCCATAAAAACTCCTTTTAACAGACCCACCTCTTGAGCCCTCTTCAAAATTATGTTGAGTCCCTCCACAGCCAAGATAAATAAGAAGGGGGAGAGAGGATCCCCTTTCCTCAGCCCCTTCTCCATTGTAAACTCCCCAGTAGGTGACCAAGTAACCAATACAGAAATGTGGGATGGGGACACACAATCCTTGATCCACCTAATCCAAGTAGGTGGAAAACCAAACTTCGATAACATATCGAAATGAAAATTCCAACTCAAATTGCATAGGCTCTTTGGAAGTCAAGCTTTAAAATCACTCCTTTCTGCCTCTTCCTTTTCCACAAATGCACAATTTCATTGGCTATCAGTATCCCATCGTGGATATTTCTTCCACCCAAAAAAGCTGACTGTTCTTCTGAAATAACAGCAGGTAATATTTTCTTCAATCTTTCTGCTAATACCTTGGCCAAAATCTTGTAGATACAACCAATTAGACTAATTGGTCTATAGTCAGCCAGCCCAAGAGGATTATCCACCTTTGGAATGAAGGTTAAAAAAGAGGAGTTTATGCCCCTGGCTAACTTTGGCATTTGAGTGAAATTCCCCAAAGAACTAAACCACATCCAACTTGATTACTTTCCAACAGGACTTGATAAAAGAAAGATTGAATCCATCTAGACCAGGTGCTTTATTTCCATCACAAGAGACAACAGCTTGCCAAATCTCATCCTGCTTAAAGGGTTTGATCAACAAGCCCCCATTATCCCTGCTCAATATTTTCTGTAACTGTCCACCTAATTTAGGTCTGGAATGCCAATCCTCCTTGAAAGCTTTTTGAAAGAAAGAGAAAATTTCACATTTTATCCTCCCAGGTTCATCCACACAAGTGTCATTAATTAATAAAGTATTCAGTGCATTCCTACTTTGTCTCCCATTAGCAATAATATGAAGAAGAAAAAAAAAACTAGTATTTTTATCCCCTTTCAAAGTCCAATCCAGCCTTGACTTTTGTAACCAAATTCACTCCCATCTCCTACTCAACTTCCAAAATTCCTCTTTGAGCTTCTTCTTCCTAGATGCATCTTCATTAGAGAGGGGACTAGTTTCAGCAATATATAAGGTCTAGAGAGTTAATTTGGCTTTCAACCTCCTTGAGATTCTCATGGACATTTGCAAATACCTCTTTGTTCCAAACTTTTAGCACCTCTTTCAGACCTTTAAGTTTTTTAGCCACTTTGAATCCTACCCACCCCTGAATATTAGAATTATCCCAGAATTCTTTCACCACCAAATTGAACTTAGGGTGTAGAGACCAAACATTTAAAAATCTAAATGGTTTTGGACCCCCATCTCTAGAGTCCACCTTGAGGATAATAGGACAATGGTCAGACAAAACTCTACCAAGACCCCATTGCTTCCAGTTAATCCGGGAAAGACATTTAGAGCGAACCAAAAACCTGTCCAACCTACTCCATTTAGATCCATTATCAGAATTAGCCCATGTGAATTTTCTGCCAAGCAGTGGTAAATCAATAACCTCCAAACTATCAATGAAAGAGTTAAATTCAGCCATACCCCTATCCTTGATTGAAAAACCTTGCCTTTCACCCAAATTTCTTATTTCGTTAAAATCTCCTCCCACACACCAAGGGTTTGGAAAAGAATTTCTTAGATTTAACAATGACTGCCAAATCTTCAGCCTATCTGAACTTAGACAGGCCCCATAAACATTAATGAAGACACACAACATTATAGATGGAAAGAATTAGAGATGGAACCTGAGATAATGATGAAGTTTTTTCCAAAACACACAGCATCCACAGAAAATAAATCAGAATTCCAAATGCACAACAGCCCTCCCGACATCCCATCAGTATCCACTTTGGAAAATTCAAACTTCCTTCCACCTCAGAGGGATTGAACAAAACTATTTGATACACCAACCTTTTTAGATTCTTGAATCATAAGGAAATCTACCTCGTGGTCGAACATAATTTTTTTGAATCTGCTTCTCTTCCCCTTTCTCCCAAGCCCTCTTGCTTTCCAAGACATAACATTAACCATTAAAACAAATTCTCCTAAAATCACCCAACACCACCATTCAGTTCAAGGCTGAACCCTAGCCCCTCCTTCCTTCCTATTTCCTTGTTTGTCTTCTTCGATTTCATCCAATTTGCTGATAACTTCATTCTCAAAACCCACCGCTTCCCCACCAACAATTCTTCCCATAGTCCAAATTGCTTGCGCTTCATCCAATAAAATCCTATTCCTGTTTCGAATACCCTCAAACAAGAGGGTAAGGGAAACAGCTGCAGCAGCAGATCTGAAGACAACTTGCTTAGTTTTCTTCCTTCTCCTCCCTCCATTAAGGCTGTTGTTGTCTATTTCTTTCACTCCCAAGATTTCCTCCCACGATTTCAATCTTCTACCCAAGTTACTCACTTTCCTTAAACCATTATCTGTCCAAATAATTGAAGGTCCAGAATTAGAAAAATTAATTGGGCCCTTAAGATTAACCCCAATTTGTCAAATTCTAGAGCAGAAACTTAGATACCCTTGTTCACTTCTGGACTTCTTGGATACTGCCTTGACAAATTTTTTCTGAGTTCTATTGATACTGCTGTTCATATGAGACTTCGAGACTAATTGGATACTGCCTTGTCGAATTTTTCTGAATTCTATTGATACTGCTGCTTCTATGAGATGTCAAAGGCAGCTTGGATGTTTCAACATTTTTTGGATATTCTTGATTATGATACTCCTGGATTCATCAATTTTGAGATACTATTGGGATCACACTTTTCATGCTATTGGCTCACATGTCAATTAAAGGATGTTGGTAACATAATTGCAATTCATAGGAGGCGTGGAGATTATTGGGCATGAGCTAAATTCAAGATGCTATGCTAGACAGAGATCAAGATTGGTGGAATGCTCTTTTATGGAATCAAGATACCTCATACTCTAGTGTTCTGGGATTTCTTGGATATCTTTATTGTAAATGTACTGAGCTTATTGGAATTTCTTGGGAGATTTTATTTGAGCCCGTCCTATTTTTGGGCTTTCTGGAGTTGGCCTCTTGCCAACTGCTTTTTGGGGTTTAGAGTGGCATGTGATTGTCGAGGAGTTAGGTGCCAACCTGGTTGGGATGTTCTCCTCATTGTGATGCCTTTTCTCCTTCTCCCTTTAATCCTTGTATTATATATCGAGATTAATAAAAATTTCCTTTTCGCTGTTCAAAAAAAAAAAAAAAGATTAACCCCAATATTCCAAATGTTACTTGGTCCAGGACCCAACATCTTAGCCCAATTATTGACATTGGGTTGAGCATTAATCCCATCAGACAAATTGAAAAGAGAGCACTCGGCCCTACCTCCATCCTCTCTCTCAACCTCCACCACAATCTCCTAATTTTTTTTAGGTCCAACCCTAATATCTTCTACCCTAATATCCATATTAGGTACAGGCCCAATAGCTTCCTCCCTTGAATTCATAATGGGCCTCAACTCCAAACCCAATCCAATATCATTACTCACTAAGCCTTCTTCCCCAGCGACTAAATTCTCCTCCTTGGAACTCTGTGACTGCCTTGAAAAATCACCAAACTCCTCGCGTGCGAGCCCTCCAGTTGCCTCATTATGAGTAGGAGTAATTGTTTCCTCCACTCTAAAAACAACTATTTGAAGATTCTTGTTTGGAAGTCGAGTTCTCCACCCCCTTTGCTAGCCATTCCCCTACTTCCACCTCACGTCTACTCGCCATCTCATCCATTGAGTTATTAGCTGAGTTATCCTTCACCATGCACGGAACTTCCTCCTCCTTACCTGACTCAATGATTTTAAGATTACAGACAGAACAATGTCCCTGTAGAACCACCTGTTCTCCAACCACTCTAACTTCATAAGACTTCCCCTACACCTCCAGATGAATAATCTCATTGATACTCCTCCAAGTATCTAGGACAAACCTTTCACCGTAGCGTCATCTATGCATACCACTTCCCCCCATAGTTGGGCAATCTTGAGAAAAGTGGCCACATTCCATCCATGTAATAGCACCCCATAACAAGAAATGCAAACGTTCCTCCTTCGAGTGTACGTCAGTTCCAGACTCCATTGTTTACCTTCTGCAAACCACCTATTAAACCAACTCAGTTCCCCCCCCCCCCCCCAAAAAAAAAAAAAAAAAATAAGGACTGCATCGATTCTTTAGACGGGAATGTTATCACCACCCAAAGTCCACCCATATCGACAACATCCAAATTAGGTACCCCTTCACAGTGTAAAGCTTCCCTAATAGATTCCATGGAAGTAAGAGACTTAAGCTTAGCCACAACACTCCTAGACAACCACTCAGTTGCTATGGCTTTGGTGCTACTACATTTTGGGGCAACCTGATGTTTACCCACCACTGCCTCAGCATAAGATTTGTCATTCCCTTGCCTGGAGATTGGTAATGGATGAAGATCTACATTCACCAAACTCTTACTTTTTTCATGTTGTTTAACCTAATGATAAAGGACCCCAGTCCATCCATCAACGCAAGATTCCTTAGAAATACCAAAAGAAGCCAATTTAACGAGCATGTTCTTCTCTCTGATACAGATGCCATTGAGATCATTGATTGCTGCCTTCGCTTCACTTATAGAAGCGAACCTCACAAATCCAAAATTTGACTTGAATCCTTTACTCTTTTTCTTCGAAATAAAAACGTCCAACACATGCCCATATTTAGAAAAAATTTGTCCCAACCATTCAGCATCCATATCTTCAGAAAGATTGTCCATGGACACTGTAAAAGTCTTCCTCCCAGACATAAGATTACTAGTACCTGCCAACGAGAAATTTCTTCCAGTTGATCTCTTTCTTGTAGCCAAATTCCATCCCACTCCTCCAGCAATAATCTCTCTCTTGTTCGCCTCCCACTCTCTCTCTCTAGACATCTCTCACCTAGGTATTGTTATGTTTCATGTAAATGTTATAAATTTTAGGGCAAAACTTATGAATTTGCTACAAAATAACAAAGTGATTTAAGATAATGCATATTGTTCACACCCAAATAGATATTTGCGTGGTAGCATTTACCACTGTATGGGGATAAAATCCACATAAGGTCTTGATCACGTGCAACGTCGCCGGAACCCTAATCCTGCAAGGTAGACAAGGGTTGGAGCACCTTCGCCTCTCGTTGGCAAAGGCTCTCCGATGCTTAAGTTAGTACGAGGATTACTAATTAAGCAAAGAATACAATGCGTATAACTTGGGTGTTACATCGTACCTTTCTTCACGGGTATGATGCTTTATTTATAGGTAAAGATGGCTTGTTAGTTTAGGCATCTTGTGCCCTAGGTTTCCTATTTGCATTAGGAAATCTTTCCTTGTAGGACTCTTCCTTTATGTGATGTATTCCTGTTTGCACTAGGATTACTTATATTAATCCCTTTATTCACGAGATTTCTCCTTATCACATAAGGAACCGATTTGAAGCCTTCTGGAATATCTCACGGCCCTATACTCTTAAGGCGGTGTCGTGCTTCCACATAGCTCGGCATGACTAGTACTAAGCTCAGCCCATTCATTCCAAGCTTGCATCGGGCTAAACCATGTATTCTAGAATGCTGCCCTAGCTATATTTCTAGCTTATCTTGCTCGGTCATGTCTTGAGACATCCCTTTGTGGCTTCTGCCGAGCTAATACACCTTCACTTGGTACTTAGTTTTATTGCCCTGACCCTACTCATGGTCAATATAGCTCTGCATAGGGTCAAGGATCCCTTATATGATAATACCGAGATGGTCACCCTCAAATGGTAGTTAATTAGGGCACGTGATTTGCCTTTTTTGAGGGTACTTGAATTCCTTCTGAAGAGCAGTAATTTGATCCAGGTTGATCTCAATTCCTCTCTTGGTCACCAAGTGACCCAAGAATTTGCTCGAGCTGACTCCAAATGCACATTTTGAAGCATTTAGCTTCAATTTGTACCTCCTTAGGATATCAAAAGTCGTCTTTAAATCTGTCAGATGATCAAGTTTTAACTTACTTTTCACCACCATCTCATCAATGTAAACTTCCCTGGTTTTGCCGAGTTGATCCTTGAACATCTTTGTTGCTAGCCTTTGGTAGGTTGCACTAGCATTCCTCAGTCTAAACGGCATCACCTTGTAGCAGTATAGTCCTCTCGGAGTGATAAAAGACGTCTTCTCCTGGTCCAGCTCGTACATGGCTATTTGATGGTGTCCTCTATATACGTTAAGGAAGCTCATCCTCTCATAGCCTGCTGTGGCATCCACCAGTTGGTCAACCTAGGGAGTGGAAAGTTGTCCTTGGGACGTGCCGTATTTAGGCTAGTGAAATCGACACAAGCCCTCCACTTCCCATTCTTCTTTTTTACCACAATTGTGTAAGCCAGCCATTCCAGATAGCTCATCTCTCGTATGGCATCCGCTTCGAGCAGTTGTTCCACTTCCTATCTAGGGTTAACTGAAAAATAGTACTGATCAATTATGAAGTCATTTATATAAATCTATTTTCTTTGGCGACCTTCTCTAGACAAATGAAATAACCAGGAGAGTCCCAGATCGGATGGCCGGACGAGTCCAGTTAGAATCACCATTACTTTCTTAGGCAGCGCGAAGCTTGTCTTTTTGATAGCCCTCAAGGGCGTTAGCCTTATGTTATCTCACAGTCAAAACATTTATTTTAAAGAAGTTACTTTAAGAAAAAGTTTAGTCGATCTCATTTTCCAAAAAATCAGTTGGGCATTATAATTTTGAAAAGTCAATTTTCATTTGGCCATTATAACTGCGTATTTTAAAAAGTCAATCTCAATTCGGGCATTATAACGACTACGTGTGATTAAGATAATGTTACTTTAAGAAGTACCAACTTTTTATCGTAAGCTTTTTAGAACAAAATCTAACTTTCCGGAAAAATGCTAAGTAAGTAACTTTAAGGGAAAACTAAAATTAACACAAGCATTATAACGGTACGAAAATTAACGAATTAAAATTTGGTTAGAAAAACTACCTTAATTTCCAATTGTTAATCGGAAGCCGACTAGCTAGGTGAAACTCCAATCTATCGCAAGCTACAAACAACTAACTACTAACTTTCCTACTACTTTTTGGATCTAGAGGCAGCTTTGGGTGGTGGTGAGTGGTGGTTGTAGATTGTGTTTGGGAAGAACAAGTTGAATTTCTTTGAAAAAAACTCAAGAACAAGAACCTTAGAACTACTACTTGAACTACTGAGGGTGAGAGAAGTTTTTGGTGTGAAGAACAAATGAGAGGAGAGCTTGCTATTTACATGCAAGTGAGGACCCTCCCTCTCCCTCTTTGGCCGGCCCCTCTCTCCCCCTCTATGTGCATGAAATCTACAAAATTAATGGAAAGATTAAAATCCATGGATTCTAGAGATTTTCAAGAATAAAATCATAGGTTTTTAGTACAAAAAATCTCAGGTGAATCCTAGGTTTAAGAGAAAATCTAGGTTTTAATTATAGTGCACTTTCTAGGAAATTTCCTAAGTTCTAAGTAGTGTATGATTTTGCATGGCCACCTTTGTTTTAGGGAGTTTTGGCTACTTGTTTTATACTTAGTCACAAGGCTAATTCTAGGACTACCAAATCTTAGGAAATCTTACGGTTTAAATGAAAGAATAAGAATATATTCTCTTATTAATGAGAGAATATATTCCCTCAATTATTAGGAAGAAAATCCTACTAAATAGAGTTTTGGGTGCTAGTTATACACACAAGTGTACACTAAATAGGCACAAGTCTAATAGACTACTAAATCTAGTAAAATCTAGGTAAAGATTTTTAGGAAATCTTCCCATAAATGGAAGAATAAAATATAAACAAATTGCCTAAATTCGGATACTCTGGGACAATAATACACATGTACACACACACACACACACAAACACACATCTCTCTCTCTAAAACATAATCCCCATATATCGAAGAGTAGGAGAATAAGAATTTATTGTTACTTGGAGAGGAGGAGAAAGAAGATTGGAAAGAAGGTGGCAAGATAGTGTGGGGAATTTTGGGTAGGTTTTAGTGTATAGTTGGAGTGGTACTTGGCTTGTACATTTGAGTGCATGACTTGACATACCAAATTACATATATCAAAAGGAATTTTAAATAATTAAAAAAGAATTAATTTAATTATTGTAAACTAAAAAGGAATTATCAAATTATTAAATTGAAATTTTTATTTATGAAAATTAGGGTCATTACATTATATGTATTTTCTTTGTGGGTTTTGTTGTTTAATTTATTGCCGATATTATTTTGGAGCAGTCCAACTTGTTGCAATATAAATTGTTAAGGAATATAGTATCACATTGCTTGGGGATGGAATGGGTAATTACCTAATATACTGTTGGGCCTCTCCACTCATTCCTGAATGATTTTTGAGTTGGATATAATGTTTCCACATAAATGATTAGTTGGATGTATGAGGCAAATATTTTCTTTCTTTTTTTATTTGAATAACTAAGTGGTCTGGGCTAACTTGTACGCACATTGACTTGCCTCACGTATGAGGTAAATGTTAAACCCGTGCAAACCAGGAAAAATTATTAAATTACAAATGCATGAAAGGAGAATGACTTGTTGATTTGATAAGTTGCAGTCCAAGAATATAAAGAATAACAAAAAAATATTTTAGTGGAAACTTCCCCTAAAGAATCTGATATAGTGCACTATGTAGTGGCTCAACTATTGGACTCAGCCGCCTTGAACTGTCTGGTCTGGAAAGAGCACCGCATGGACTGAACGTTCATCTAAGTTCCTTACATGTGCACTGAACACTCGTGTTAGCACCAGACTAGACCATGGAAGTCCAGAATGATATATACTCCGACGATTTAATAAGTGGAAGAAGATGAAGGAAAGAAAACTTAGATTTAGGGTTTCAGAGAGAAGTATGTGTATACCTCTTTCAGGCTATACTATTTGCTCTTTATAGGGAAAGCTTGACTTGGCCTCCAAGTACCATCGTGCCCAGCACGCACGGTAACAGTTTGGTTGAGGTGGTTACCAGCACATGCAACCATCTGTGGACGGTGCCACGCGATAAAAATATTTTGTTTTGGAAAATGATCTTTGGGAAAATAATTTCATTTAGAAAATGATCTAAGAGTCGCCACTCGGGTTTTTGTTTTGAAAATGGATTAATTCCCCGAGAAACCTTTTAAAAAAATGATTTAAAAAATAAGGACTCTCGTGCCGATAATTTTGAAAAGGATTTGGCCTGCGAAAAATAGGAAAGAAAAAATAATAATAATAATAATTTGGGTTTGGGAGTTAGGTTACGAACAGGGAAGGTTTTTAAGGCACCCCGCTCGCCCATTTTTTTTTTTTAAATGGTCTTTACTCAATGCTTGTAGGATTTATTTGGGAAGTATTTTGTTGCTCACTTTACGACGATAGTTATCAAAAGAAATTAAGACATGAAGGACAGTTAATATACATAAAAAAGGACTAACTAAATAGGTATTGCATGGGAATCAAAAAGGGCAATTAACAAAATCCTTTTTATCATGACTCATGCAAATTACTAATAATAAAACGTAAAAGGAGGGGGGTATGAATCACTTTTTTTTTTTTTTCAAATATTAGCTTGATGACTCTAAAAAGAAACATTTTTTTTTGTTTTGGAAAATATCAATTCTTTCAAAAATGCTTTCGAACAGCATTACTCTTTAAAAAATGTTTCAAGTGGTTATGATGCCATGGTTTTGAAACTTGAATATTCTGAAAAATGGCATTTCAAGTATGCCTTACATTAGCCAGGAAGCAAATGGAAAACATTCTCTCTCTATTTTTTTTTTTTCAAATAACGCTACCGCACGGAAATTGTAAGGGAGGCATAGCAGTTAAGTTATAAACCGAAAATGATTTTGTGAATTTTGGACATTTCTTTGAGAAACAAAACACCTTAAAAACTACATATACCCAATTAAACTCCTCACCTCTAGATTACGGACCAACCTGGAAGCTCAGAGTGTTTGGGAAAATTTTGTTGTGTACCAGACGCCACCGTGCGGCAATATGGAACGCCGCACCGTAACGTTTAAAACACAAAAAATGTTTTCTTTTGAAATTTAAGCCCATTGAACCCCCGAGATCAATACAGTGAATTAATCTGGAGACTCACGGGCTTCCCCCCACATGACGACAAGATCGTGATCGTTGGACCGAAATTTTTCTTTTACCTTTGTAGGCGAAATTCTTTTGCTAGAAATTATGAACGCACGAACACTCTTTCCCCCACCTTTGGGTAACTGGAAAATATCGCTTTGAACTTCAATATGAGGTTAGGACGGGACACGGGATTTAGGAATTTTTTTCGAATGAACTTTGTATAAGGCTACTGGAGTTCTTTTAGAGGAGCTTTCGGGTATGCAATTTTTTTGACAAAGGCTGTGTGATTGGTAAGTACGAGGAGGGCAAGAGAAATCTCAGGCCATTTTGACGGTTTTCTGGTAGAGGTATTTTCTGGAAATTTTTCTGGAGATTTTTCGATGATCTCCCAGCTTCAACCCCGATCGGTTTTTATAGCCGGAGTAGACCGACTTGGTCGTGGCGATCACGCAAAGTTGTAATGATACCCCTATGGCGGCCTGCGGCTGCTGTAGCTTCAGATTCCGAGCTCTGCAACTCTGATTCCCGTGAAAGAAATGCGGGCGCCGCAAAATTTGACACCACCTGGGGCGGTTTAAGCAGCCAACTGCTGTGTGGTACTGTACACTGATGCACAGCGGTGTGTGGGCATGGCACGGTGGTGCTAACACTGCTGCGTGGTGATATGACATTGCTGCATGGTGGTGTTAGGGAAGGGCACAGTGGTTATGCTACCGCTGCGCAATGGTGCAAGACTGCCGCACGGTAGTGTAAGGGAAGGGCACAGCAGTTGTTTTCAGGGTTCCAATGCCATGCACCTCCATGCTCCAATTCCTCCTTCCAATTCGATATTCCTTGGCTTCCAAGAGTTTGCGCGTTCAAAATTTTCTCGTTTTGATCTTGTTTTCATCATCGGGTGCTACAATAAATATGACTTTCTATAGCATATTTTGAGAAATGCTACAATTGAGAAGCAATTATAGCATTTTTTGAAGTTAAAATAGGGAAGCCATTAAAGATAGCATTTCATTTATATAATTATAGCGTTTTCCCCAAAATTCTCCAAAACATAGCGTGTTCTAAACTTTTCTACTCCAGGCGCGGATACTTGGCGCACTAATCCCTCTCCCTCCCCACTAAATTTCTGATGAAATTTTGAAATCGATCTGTACAAGCTCTCATCTCTCTCACCATCTCATTCTCACGTACTACCTCTACTGCCCCTCTCAATCTCTCACACCATCTCATTCTCACGTACAACCTCTAGTGCCCCTCTCAATCTCTCACGTACCCCCCCCCCCCCCCCCCCCCCCCCCCCCCCCCTGAATACCAAGCCCGGATGCACCAGGCGCCCTAATCGTTGGAAGCGTAGCACCACACCCAGTATTCACGCCCTAATCATGCAATTCGGGTTTGTTCCTTTCTCTTTCTTGTTCTCCTACTATCTAATCGTTGAATCTCTGCTTGTAATCAGTCGATTTCATCTTTGTTCTATAGTAGGAGAATAATTAATGGTATAATCGACCTCTTGCACCATTGAGGCAAAGGGAACCCGAACTGGTGCAATACCTCGTTTTTTAGGGTTTTAATCCTAAGTAGGCAGTTGCAGGTTTGTTCCTTTCCTCCAGTTCTCCCAGTATATAATTGACTAACCTCTACTTCACGCTAAGCAGTAGATTTCATCTTTATTTTGCTTCCTCATTCTGTAGCAGGAGAAGAATCAGAGGTATATTCAGATCTATTGCACCGTTGAGGCAAAGAGAAACCTCACCAGGTATGATTTGATTTTTTTCGTTCATTCTTGCTCAAATACAAGGCTAGGGTTTTACTCTTCAGTAATCTGCACAGGATAATAATTTAAGGATTTGCACATAATATAAACTTAGGAGGGTTCAAGTTCTACATTGCTTGATTGGGTATTTTTAACCATGTGTAATGCAAATGCTGGATAACTCATTGGCTTGGTTTTTGAAATCCCGTTTACTGCAGGGGATTCTTTTCACAAAGTCACTGACTTAGTTCCTCTCATCTGGATGTTAGGTTGAAATAGATTCTTGAGAGAAGCCTAAAAGTTGTAATATAATTCTGCGGACAAAATTTGGTGAAGCTTAAGCTATTGTCCAAGCTAGTATGTATTCTGAATTATTTCATAGAATATCCCCTATTGCAGATTGCTCAAATACATGGTGATGAAATTCGACTATAGGAATCTGACATAAAACATAAAACTTAAAACGTCCAAAAAGAAAGGGAACCGTAAACTGTATGAAGGGTTGATATGCAAATAAAGGTGATTAGAAAGGGTAAATAATTGACAAGGCCTGCCACCTTGGGACTTGTTTTTGCGTGGTGATTGATGCCCGAAGTTTCTGTGCGATGTGATGTTAAGTGGCAGTTCTTTACAGGGGATTATAAAGGGTTAGAGTTTACCTTGCTGTTTGGAGACCACGGAGCGAGAATCGCGGCTGACGGTGTTTGTTTGATTACTCTAGCCATGAACTGGTGTGGGATTTTAGCTTGCTAAAGAGTGCCAATGCCATAGGTTTGCAATGTAGCTCCAATGGTAAAAGACAGATTGTGAGAGACAAATTTGGCCTGAACCCTTTTTACGAGGCCCCTTGGAAGAGACATAAACGCAAGAAAAATTTGGCAAAGCTCTAATTTGGCATGGGTTTGAGATGGGTTTTTTATGAGATTGTGCCAAATTATAGCTTCTGCTCAGGAAATTGGCTTCGGGTTGGAGATGCTTACACATTTTTCTACATTGAAAGATAAGTTTAAGGAAAACTAAAAGCAATTTACTGATGTGCTGTACTGTACTTGTTTGTTTTCTCTTTTAATCTTTGAGTTGCAGGTTTGTTACTGAGAAAAAAAAAAGAGTTGCAGGTTTGTTCGTCGCTCTGCTTTTCTCCTACTATCCTAACTTCTATTTCTATACTAATCCACTGATTTTCATCCTTCTTCTCCCTCATTCAGTTGTCCAAGAAGAAATCAAAGCCTTATGTCGACATATTGTACCGGCAGAAGCAACCAGCCACTTCGGAGTGCTCACCAGGTTTGATTTTTCCCTTAATTCTTGACCCTATTATTTCAAAGTTAGGGTTTCAAGTGCCCTGCATCCCCTTCACCACCACCCCCCCCCCCCCCCCCCCCCCCCCCCCCCCCCTGGATTTGACACTATCGCTCCATGCTTTAAATCGATCTCAGCATTGGGAAACTTTTTCTTGGGCTTCGGGTACGTCGATTAACGAGGCAGTGTAAGCATAATAGCAGATCTATTTTCTTATCCGATGGGTTCTCACTTGTTATTCTGTGATTCCTTCCTTTTTTGTTGCTGGGGTTTCTTATAACAGAATCGATCCACTACTTTTGTGATGAGTTGATGACAAATCTGGTATTTTTTCTTCATTTTTGTAACCACAATACCACATTTTGCATTCAATATTATGTAGGAGCTTTGAACAACAATGGGGAAATACTTTGTTGATTTAAAAGAAAAATGTGGCTGAATCATTGTATGATTGTAGTCAGTGAAGAACCCGATGGCCGATACCACTGAAATGCTTCTTTGCCAAAGAATTATCTTATGGGGCTCCAAGGTTTAAGTCCCTCTCTCTAGAATTTCAATTTTCTCTAGAATATAAAGATTATTTAGTTGGGTTTTCATGATTGTACTCTCTTGGCTTGATATTTGTAGCCCTTTCTCACTAGCTAGCTGGTTTTCGGCTTCAAAGTTTGTCGCTTTGCCTGCTATTATCTGTTGATTTTGATTGAGAATTGTATTCAAATTGATTATCATATTTATATTGGGTGAACGTTTTTCCTTGAGAAACTGGTTTGCAGGGGAAGCGTGGTATTGAGAAACAACCTTTTCAACTTCCTGATTTTATTGCTGCTACATTGATTGAGAAAATCAGGCAGGTGAGCTTACACTAGTTGTCTTATTTGAGGTTTCGACTTGAAAACCTATTGAAATCTTTCTCATATAGTTCACATTTTTGTCACTCTGATTTTGGCCAAAGATCTTGATTCAGTCCGATAAAGAAATTTCACTAGTAAGCTTAAATATGTGGAGATGCTTCTAGTGTATACAGGGAAAATTTCAAAATAACCCCTGACCTTTTCACTAAATGTCACAGAGACACCTGAGATTTGTAAAATACAAACGCCCCCCTGACCTTTGCCCTCCGTTACCAATTAAACCCCCACCCCCATTTTCCGTCCAAAAACTAACGGAAAAGCTGATGTGGCACTTGCCTGGCATAAAACTTAAGTTTGAGGATAATATTTGGCATGCCAACTGAGCACTGGGCCCCACACACACACGGCTACTCCCTCTCTCTCTCTCTCTCTCTCCCCCCCCCCCCCCCCCCCCCCCCCCAAAACACACACACACTCAACGCCCAAAACCCACTCAACGCCCAAAACCAAATCCCAAGTCCTTGTCATCATCTTCTTCTTCCACGCCCAAAACCCACTCAACGCTGCATGAATCCCTCCATGTGCCCTCTCTCTCTCTCTCTCTTCCCTGTCGCTCTCTAGAAATTCCTTCAATCCTAAGAAAGCAAAGTCACAGCTACCCATTCCGTAACACAGCGCCACTCGCAATCCTCCTCAGCTGACGTTTTCCCGATACTAAATCACACAGAAAATTAATTAGGAAATACAAATATACACAAAGAGAGAGAAGAAAAGTTTGAAGAGAGAGAGAGAGGGGCATCGCGAAGGCTGTCGAATTGAACCGACTCTCAATTCACTGATTTTGTCTTCAACTTCTTCGTCTTCTATCTCTCTCACAGTCACACGAAAAGAGTCGGCCCAAATTCGGTCGATCCCCAACAGTGTGTGTGTGTTTGGGGGGGGGGGGGGGGGGAGAGAGAGAGAGAGAGAGGGAGGGAGAGTGTGTGTGGGGCCCAGTGCTCAGTTGGCATGCCAAATATTATCCTCAAACTTAAGTTTTATGCCCGACAAGTGTCACATCAGCTTTTCCGTTAGTTTTTGGACGGAAAATGGGGGTGGGGGTTTAATTGGTAACGGAGGGCAAAAGTCAGGGGGGGCGTTTGTATTTTACAAATCTCAGGTGTCTCTGTGACATTGAGTGAAAAGGTCAGGGGTTATTTTGAAATTTTCCCAGTGTATACATTCAAAGATTGATTAGAAAAACCAAGACAAATGGAATACCTTTTATTTGTCTAATTTACCTAAACCGAATCTTGCTTTTGAAAACGATTGTGCAGGTTTTACCCGGAAAAAAAAAAAAAAAAATTCTTTCGTTTCTTTTTTACAATCTGAAATCGGAGTAGTTTGGTTTAACTGATGGTAATCGATATGCATGAGTGTTGGTGAAAGACTCAGAATTATGTAAAGGAATTGTGCACTTTTTTTACATCGGGGTGCTGTACTTGTCATTAAGTTTGATACATCTCCTCTCGACCACTCACACATCCACCCACAGTAAAGGAGGCCTGCCTGCATTTGTTTGCAGTGTTATTTTCTGGATAGATCTGATTCCTTCTATGAACCGGGCCTTGTGCCTTTGTCGTCATTTGGATTTTGAAATGCTAACGCTTTTTCTTCTTCTTGTGGAACTCTGCTGCGTTTTTCAGCTGTTATTACGAGGATAAGAGAACCAAAAACAACAACTTTGATTTTTGCTTCGGGGAAGATGGTGAGTTTTTGTCATATTATTTGAAATCCTTCTCCTTGTTTGGGTCAGCATGTAATGTGTACATTAGTGCAGTAGCGCTGTGGTAGTGTACCTTTAAGTGTTATTTATGTCTGACTCCTTCCAATCTGTTTGAAGATTTCTATCAACAAAACCACAGCCATGTTAGTCTAAAGTTAAAGTTATAAATTCTTTACTCATAGGAGTCAACTCTATTGTATCAGGTTTGCACCGGAGCAAAGAGTGAGGAACAGTCAAAAGTTGCAGCAAGAAAGGTATGCGACTTCAAAATGCATTAACCATACAAATTTGTAACTATGACCATCACCATGGCTACTAACTTTGATGGAAATTTGTAACTTTGATGTCTTAAAAATTTTACCATAGAAGAAAAGGATAGTCTTAAGATCACCATTCTATGATGAACATTAGATGGTTTCCCTATCGACGACAGAACATTGGGATTAAGAATTTGGTTTCTTGAAAATGTCTCAGGTATATGCATCAGATAGTCTTTCTCAAAAATTCAAAATATTAAGCCACCCCCTATCAATGACGGAACACCAAATGAGAGCCTAGTAGACTTGTTTGTTCGTGTTATAGAACTCATATGTCAATTCTTGAAGTCTAATACAGTAATACTCCGAGGACACGGTCAGTATTGTCTCTCCAGATTCTGTCAACTTAACGATCCTACAAGCTGGTTTACTTGGACTCGATCTCTGAAGGTAACTGAATAGTCTCAATAAAATATTATGCTTTTTTTAACATCACTTTGAGGTGTGCTTGCATTGTGTTGAATTTTACAAAACCTCTTACGAGGAATGCAAATGGGGAAGTGTGCTTGCATTTGTCTATTTTAGCATTATACAGTAGTTCATTTTTGTAACTGAGATCTTGCCTTGTTTGGATACTTGACATCATGAGCACCCTATTGGCTTTGTTCTTGAGAAAACGAATGGCTTCTTATTTAAATATGCTGCTTTTCATTTCTGAAAATATTACAGAGGTTTATGAGTTATACCATACTACGAGGGTGAGAATACCGTTTTGATGTTTCACCTCTCTCAATGTCGGTGTCTGTTGAGCATGATCATGCAACAGTTGTCCCAAAGTTTCAGATATGTTGTTGGCAATTGGCATGCTTACATTGTTAATTTTTCTATGAGTATCTAATGTAGTACTCATATGTGCGGATGCATATGCTCTATGCCAGGATTGAAATGTTCTCTATTTGTACATGCAGGTCTATTTGCCGGTTGAAGTTGGAGAAAACCTGTTACATTTTCATACTTACAGGTTGGCTTTGGGAGATAAAAGTGTGTAAAGTCGGCGTAGAAGTGAGCTTCAAGTAAAGAAAAGCCGGTTATGAAGAACTGGGGTATTTGAATGAGATGGTTGGCTAGTGTATGATTACATTTTCCAGAGGGGATATTACATTAGGTTTTTTCTTTTGTTTGAAGAATCTAGTTAGTCCAACTTTTTTATGTATTTTGTGTTGGGAAATTGTTTTCTAAGTTAATGTAATGAATCTTCATCCAATGATTGTATTTTTAATGTTACATTGACATCATTTTGCATTTGGATATAGTTAATGTTGAATGGAATAAAGATATTTTTTAATTATGGAGATGGTTGGCTAGTAAATTGGCATTTATAGCATTTGAAAAAATTCCACAAATTGGCTAATGTAGCGTTCCTAAATTCTATTTTCTACTTATCAATAGCATTCCTTGCATGTTGCAAAAGTAGTATAAGATAGCGGGCAATAAATGCTATAAATGGTGTAGAATAGATAGCCGACAAAAAATGCTATAGAATGTCCAAGACTTTTAATGGCGTTGGCTAACACAGCATTCTCCAAAATGCTATCTATTACTTTCCATAGTGTTTTTCGCCTGCTATAGAAAGCAATATTTGTTGTAGTGGGGGAGTTTAATGTTATTCGTGTATTTAAAATTGGGGTGTCTACAGTTGCCCGTCTTTGACAAGGCTCGATTATCATGACATGATTCGAGTCGCGTCTAAGACATAGACAACCCAATTCTAAACAGAAGTAAGTGAGCAGGAGTTGAATGCATGTGGTCGCACTTTCTCGAGTTGCCTACATACCTTTTTGTAAGGATCAGACAAGCGTAGATCAGGGGCAAATTTTAATACCTTTGAGGATTTTGATAAATACCATTGAAATGATTTTTTGAATGCCATTGAGGGCTTTTGAAACATGAATAATGGTTTTTGATTTTTTTTTGGAAAATCATAATCATAAAATGATTTTTATTACCATAGAAGGTTTTTGCAATATGAAAATGATTTTTCTGAAAATCATTATCATAAAAAATGAGATTTACCACCGTAGAGGGTTTTTGCAACATGGAAATGATTTTTTTTGGAAAATCATTATTGTAAAATGATTTTTATCATAGTAGAGGGTTCTTGCATAATGGAAATGATTTTTTGGAAAATCATTATTGTAAAATGATTTTTATCACCGTAGAGGGTTTTTGCAGTGCTTGACCGTTCGGGTGATTAATAATTAACTAGAATTTCGTCCCAAGCGTAGGACTATTGACCGGTGCAGCACAATAAATCCGGAAGTACCGGAGTCGAACCACAGAGACGGTCTACGTTGCTTAACTCAAACAATGTCGGCTCTACGTTTGTAATTGGCTCTCAGGTAGCCACCCCTTGCTCAAATGATTTAATTAATTAACTAAATTAAACTGATTTAACTACTGGACTCTGAATTTAAAAAGGAGAGCACAGCCGTGGGCACTACGGTGTCCGCAGCTAGTCTAATTCACATTCACTCGGGCCACAATTATTCAATTAATAGATTTAAAAATATGAAAAATTCTTTCCAACAAATGCGCACCACTTGTCACCAATTTCTGCGCGTATTCGGAATTGGCAATGCTCGGGTTTGTTTGCTAGAAAAACTTCCATATTAAAAAATTGCGCATTGATTAAAATGATTCGGCACCGAGGTGGAACATAAATTAGCCTAGCCACGGGACACCTTCATCCCGCGGCCGCACTCAATACGACTACTCACTCATTATTAAAACGCAGCAAGAATAACACAAACCCTAGATCTAAACATGATTAAACAATGGAAATAATAACAGAAAGTAGTACCGAAGATTGCGCAACGAAAATAATCTTGATTAATGAAAGAAGAACGTCAATCCACGTTGAGAATCTTGAAAACGAAACGCTGAACAAGGAATACGAGATCTGTAGCCGAAAACTTGAAAAGCTAAAACCTAAGTAAAAGTCGTGGAAAAATATGAAAGATTCGAACCCTAATTAATGATCAGAAAAACGTTTATATAGTAGCCACCCTTGAAATACATCAAAACGCCATCGTTTGGTCTCGCATAACTACTCGGTATCGATACGGCTAATAGAGGTATCGATACCGAACCCTTTTGCTTTGACTTGTTGACTGCGTAAGACGTTAGTATCGATACAGCTGATAAGGGTATCGATACTAAACCTTCTGGATTGCAACTCGCCCCTTCATAACCAATTGGTATCGATACAGCTGAGAGGGGTATCGATACCGATCCCCTTCGGCCTAACATTTCAAAATCCATCTCCCAAGCCTCAATTTCCCATGCTTCCACTTCAAGCCATGCACACACACACATGCCAAAAGCCAAAATACCTGAAAAACTCACAGAAATAACAAGAACACCACTGTGCACGCATTAAACATAAAATAATCATTAACCCGGACGTCTAACACGCATTCAATGCAGCAGCAATTTTATCAGCATCAATAAACACGGGGCTCTTTCCTATCACAGAGGTAATCCGAGCCCCCGGATTCATGAAAGCTCCAGCCTATGGCACAACCATGCATTTATAAAATTCCTCTACTAAAGCATTATTGTAACCCGGATTTGGTTCGAACCAGAAAGACATACCTTGATTTTTTATTGCCTCGATCACCAAGTGGCCCTCCGGCCACCCACCATCTAACTCTATACGTCTCTCATTCTTCACCCCCCCTGCCTATGATCGATTCCCTCCACTGTATTTCTTCGTCCCTCTCGATTTGGGCCCGGTTCCGTCTCGGTGCCCGGCCCGCATAAGGGCCTCCCGATGAACCCCCAGGAACATTCCCCGCTGTACTAGAAGTAGCCCCAGCCTTTCCCTTGCCCACATCTTGCCTTTTGGATGCCATAATTTGAGGGTTAAAGGGTTTGGAAAAATGGGTTTTTGGGTTTTCAGATTTAGAAATTTGGTAAGGTTTAGGGAAATTTGAAACAGGGATTTAGGTAGCGGGTGAAGAGAGGGTGTTGTGGTTGAAATTTGGTAGAGAATGGTGGTTGTTCAGGTGGGTTTTGGGAAGATTTGTTGGTAGGGTTTGGGGTGGTTATGGAGGAGAGGAGAGAGAAAGAGAGAATGAAGAAGAAAAAGTTGAGGGGAATGAGGAAGAAGGGGCCGATCGGCCCTTGTTATTTTTTTTTTGGGATGTAACAAACCGGTATCGATACCCCTTATAAAGGCATCGATACCTAACTGCTAACGCCATTTTTTTTTTGTTCCCACATCACCGAAAATTCATTCTCTCTTTCGTAAATGGGAATTCATTAGTGGGAACTAAAATTGGGTTTTGAAAATAGGGGTTTGGGGCTTAAGGTTTAAAGTTAAAGGTTTAAGGTTTCTCAACACCATGGCATCCACAAGCAACATTCCAAATTCTTCCTTTACCACAACGTTCATTGATTCAGGTCTCTAAAAATGTACACAGAGTTGGACTACCAAACTGACACACCACCCAAACACCGGTTTCCTAAGTTCGACACAGGAACTGACACAGACTGGTTAAACATGGGATCAATGGGACACGTATACTGGTCTAATCATGCAAAAATGGCCTTGTTTCATCCCCTAAACACGTCACCAACTCTCACACATGCATATAAAATATTTAGCTCATGATATGCGGTTCAAACGCCTACTATTTTATGCGAATGCGGAAAGTGAAAAACAAAGAAACATGGGATGCTTTAAGGACATGTTGTGCACAACGTGGAAACACCTACCCAACTTGTTTATGGTGTGGAAAATAATTCAAACATGGAAGCCAGATATATGCATGTGAACAAGTTAAACAGGCAACCAGTTTGGACAGAAATTCAGCATGCTCACCTAACTCATACAAACAAGCATAACAATCGTATCCCCAGACTTAAAAATTAACCAAAATTTAAAATGACCCCCAAACTACTAACAACGCTCAACAACCAAAAATAACGTGTACAAAGTACACCTCGTCCCCCAACTTGAAAAGTGCTCTGTCCTCAGAGCATGAAGACAAAACAGAAAAATAGAATATAAGGGAAAGAGATGGACCAACGGATGGCAGCCAACCATCATGACCCCGGCCGATGTATGGAGAATTTGCCACCATTGTCGCTTGTCGGCATCAGAACCGCGCACAGAATCCATCCCTGCAAAAAGAAGCAAGATCCAACCACCTACTAGGCAACAAATGATGTCAGTACCGCCCGCATGTGAAAACCGGGCCACAACACAGAAAATAAAGAAAACAAAGAAAACCACCAGACATTCACGCAGTCTCACGTGTCATACTTTTCTCCCCATCCCCCAACTTGAAGTGAAGAGTGGGTGGCTATACAAGACCAAAAAGTTTTTTTGTTTTTTTTTTTTTGTTTTTTTTTAAAAAAAAAAAACTGAACAACAGACGCGAATAATCACAAATTTCCCGTACTAACCGGGGCTGGGCACACGAACCTTCTTTTAATAGCGGCGTGCGAAGCTATGAGAACCGATGGGTACCCCTAATACTAGAGGCCGGGTCCACACTTAATGAAAAGCATGGTACGCATGAGCTACCCGCCAAAACCTGGCTGAAAACACCTAAGTAACCGGGTCGTCCGAATACACAGGATCGACCAACTCCTCATCAGGTTCTCCCACTTCTAAAAATTCCAAAAACGGTTTCAGACGCTGCCCATTAACTTTAAACACATGATCATCCTTAGAATCACGGACATCAACTGAACCATTCGGATGCACTTGCACCACAACATAGGGACCTTCCCAACGGGACCTCAACTTGCCGGGAAATAGATGGAGACGCGAATTATAGAGCAACACTTTCTGACCAACTCTAAAGGTTTTGCGCTGAATATTACTATCATGATACGCCTTAACCTTAGCCTTATAAATACTAGCATTCTCATACGCATCATTCCTAAGCTCCTCGAGCTCACATAACTGTAACTTCCTATGAGCACCCACCACATCTAGACTCGAATTGATTTCCTGGAGGGCCCAATAGGCCTTCTTCTCTAACTCAACTGGTAGGTGGCAGGCCTTACCGAAAACAAGCCGATAGGGTGAAGCACCCAACACGGTCTTATAAGCAGTGCGATAAGCCCACAACGCATTATTCAACCTGGTGGACCAATCCTTCCTAGTCACACCTACAGTTTTCTCCAAAATTCGCTTGATCTCTCTATTCGCTAACTCGGCCTGCCCATTAGATCACCAGCAGGAGAAACGAGTGAATTTCCCATTACAGTAGGATTGCACCAAGGGTCTGCCTTGAGCCCGTACCTTTTCGCGTTAGTTATGGATGAATTGACTAGGCACATTCAGGAAGATATCCCATGGTGTATGTTATTTGCAGATGACATTGTCCTTGTAGATGAAACGGCTAGTGGTGTTAACACTAAATTAGAAATTTGGCGAGAAGCATTGGAGTCTAAGGGCTTTCGGATAAGTAGGAGTAAAACTGAGTATATGGTCTGCAAGTTTAGTGATACCAGAAGTACGTATGAGGAAAGAGTGAGGATCCAAGATCAGGAGATACCAAAGAGGGACCATTTTAGGTATTTAGGATCTATTATTAGTCAAGATGGAGAGATTGCAAAGGATGTGACTCATAGGATCCAAGTGGGGTGGCTCAAGTGGAGGAGTGCTACTGGTGTACTGTGTGACAAGAGGGTACCAACAAAATTGAAAGGAAAATTTTATAGAACTGCCATAAGACCAGCGATGCTTTACGGGACAGAATGCTGGCCTATTAAGAAGCAGCAAGTGAACAAGATAAGTGTAGCGGAAATGAGGATGTTGAGGTGGATGTGTGGTAAGACTAGACGAGATAGGATTAGAAATGAAACAATTCGCGAGATGGTAGGCGTAGCACCTATAGAGGAGAAGTTAAGGGAAAATAGGCTAAGGTGGTTTGGGCATGTCTATCGTAGACCAGCGGATGCAGTAGTTAAGAGAGTGGATAGGATAGCTTTGGGTAGAAACGCACAAGGGAGGGGAAGACCCAAATTGACATTAGATGCGGTAGTACGCAAAGATCTGAGTATACTAGGTTTAAATGATGAAGCAGCACTGGACAGAGCTCAATGGAGAAAAAGGATTCATGTAGCCGACCCCAATTGATTGGGACATAAGGCTTGGTTTGGTTTGGTTTGGTTTGGTAATCAGGTGGAATTCTTGCAGCAGCAGAATCCACCGAAGGAGGCGAGCTTTGGCGTCCTGCTTAGTCATTAAGTACTTTAGGGCCGCATGATCGGTAAAAACCGTGATCTGCGAACCTACCAGGTAGGACCGAAACTTATCTAAAGCAAACACCACCGCTAACAACTCCTTCTCGGTGGTGGTGTAGTTCATATGCGCCTCATTCAATGTCTTACTAGTGTAGTAAATCACACATGGGTCTTTCCCTCTCCTCTGCCCTAAAACAGCTCCGATTGCATAGTCAGAAGCATCACACATCAACTCAAAGGGAAGACTCCAATCCGGGGACTGCACAATCGGCGGAGTTGTGAGACTCCGCTTTAACGTTTGAAATGCCCCCTCACAAGCATCAGACCACACAAAAGGTGTGTCCCTTGCCAACAACTGACACAACGGACGGGAGATAGCACTGAAGTCTTTAATGAACCGCCGGTAGAAACCAGCGTGTCCCAGAAATGAACGCACATCCTTAACAGACTTAGGTGTTGGGAGATTTCGGATTAAATCTATTTTGGCCTTGTCCACCTCAATACCCTTAGAGGACACAATGTGTCCCAACACGATTCCTTGGGTAACCATGAAGTGGCACTTCTCCCAATTTAGCACCAAGTGCTTCTCCTCACACCTCTGTAAAAATTTTCCCAAATTTTCGAGGCATCCATCGAATGAATCTCCGAAAACCGAAAAATCATACATGAACACCTCTACTATCCTTTCCACCATGTCGCTAAAAATTCCCATCATGCACCTGGAAAAGGTACCAGGTGCATTGCACAACCCAAAGGGCATGCGACGGTAAGCATAGGTTCCATATGGACATGTGAAGGTGGTCTTTTCCTGGTCCTCTAAGGCGACCTCAATCTGGTTATACCCCGAACACCCATCCAAAAAGCAATAAAAGGCCCGACCCGCTACCCTCTCTAAAATCTGATCAATGAAAGGAAGAGGGAAGTGGTCTTTCCGGGTGCTCGCATTGAGCTTCCGGTAGTCTATGCAAACTCTCCATCCTGTGGGAACTCGGGTCGGCACTAAAACTCCCTCATCGTTGGTCACAACGGTCACTCCTGCCTTCTTAGGCACCACCTGCACTGGGCTCACCCACTCCCTATGGGCAACTGGGTAAATGATACCCGCGTCTAACAACTTAAGCACCTCAGCCCGAACCACGTCTTTCATGTTGGGGTTAAGACGCCGCTGAGGTTGCCTGGAAGGCTTTACACTCTCCTCAAGAATAATGCGGTGTGTACACACCGTTGGGCTTATACCATGCAAATCCGCTATGGTCCAGCCAATCGTGTCCATGTGCTCTCTCAACAAATTTAGCAGTTTCCTCTCTTGATCTTCCTCGAGGGATAAGGAGATCACAACCGGATAGGTATCATTGCCTTTCAAAAAGGCATACTTAAGCGTGTCCGGTAGAGGTTTTAACTCTGGTTTAGGCGGCTGGACAGATGACGGGAGAACCTTGGGCGGAGGGTCGCCCAATGGTTCAAACATAGGGTTATGAGTGACCCCACACACCTCTTCACACGACTCCTCAACATCTAGCAACTCTAACAAATTCACAACCTCCGCTGAGTCTAAAAATGATATTTCCTTAGAGGTAAGAGCAACCTCCAAGGGGTCCTTATACAGGACTGTATCAATATGCTCCTGGACTAACGTTTCAATCAGGCACAACTCCTCAGACTCCACCTCATCATCCTCTAAAGTACTGACACTGAAAACATCCACCTCCATTCTCTCCTCACCGACAGATAACTGGACCTTGCCAGTTTTGCAGTTCATAACAGCATTGGAGGTGGCTAGGAAGGGACACCCCAAGATGATGGGAGTATTCTCTAAAGCCTCAAGACCGGGACTAATGTCTAGAACAATGAAATCAACGGGAAATTGAAACTCCCCTACCCGGATCAACACATCCTCTACCACTCCCTTGGGCACTCTAATACTCCGGTCAGCCAACTGTAGGGTGACTGGAGTCTCACTGAGGTCGCCTAGGTCCAATCTCAAGTATGCCGAATAAGGGAGCAAATTAACACTCGCTCCCAAATCCAACAATGCCTTGTCAAAATTCTGACCTGCTATGGCTATGGGAATGGTGGGACACCCTGGATCCTTGCACTTGGCAGGAATCTCAGTCTGCAAAATGGAGCTCACTTGCTCCGTCAGAACCACGTTGTTCTGACTCTTGTGCTTTGGTGTGCAAAGGTCCTTCAATACCTTAGCACACTAGGGGAAGGATTCAATCGCCTCCATCAGGGTGATGGGGAATTGAACCTTCTCAAGCAACTCAATCATTTTGCTGTTCATGGTTTGCTTGGGTCTCACCGCCAGTCTTTGGGGAAATGGAGCTACTGGTACAGCTGGCGGTGGTGGAGTCGTGGGGGCTGCAGCTGCAGGCACCACCACTTCAGGTGACTCCTCTCTCTCTTCTACTTCCTCCCGAAGCACCTCAGCAGTATCAAAAATGACCTCAGGCTCAATAACTGGCTCCGGGGGTGGAGCCTGTCTTAGTGTTGGCTGAATGGTCTTATCAATCGTTTTCCCACTCCTAAGAATGGTAACTGCTGTAGCCTCTTCCTGATTTTTCCCTTGAACATTGGGACCTGAAGAATTTCCCACATAATGGGCACCCGCTTGACTACCTTGGGCCGGAAACCTGCCCTTCTCCTGTTGCATTTGACTGATCACCGCAGTGAGTTGCGTCATTTAGGCCGTAAGGGCCCCAATTTGCTGCCTGGTATCAGTCTGAAATGTCAGCTGAGACTGCATTAGGGAATTCATGGAATCCTCAAAACGGGGTGGTGCAGTCTGTGCATAACCCGGGGGCGGACCACGAGTGGATGGGCCTCCCCCCCTGCCTTGCTGTGGCTGGTAGTTGTAAGGAATGACTTGGTCCTGCGGAGGCCTGGGTGCTTGGGACTGATGAAACTGTTGCGGCGGAGGCGGCGCAAGGAGTTGCGCTTGACCTCCACCTACGGGTCTAGGGTCTGACCACCCAAAGTTGGGGTGATCTCTCCATCCCGGGTTATACGTATTTGAGTATGGGTCCCAATTCCTCACAGCATTTACCTCTTCTTGATTATTCTGACTCGCTCCCTTAGCAGCTAAAAATCCGGGGCATGCAGTTGCAATGTGCCCCTTACACTCACACCACACACAGACTTCCTCTATACTGACCTCATGCACTGGATGAGTCTGCCTAACTTCTAATTCCTCTAGCTTCTGCGCCATCTTTTCAACCTGGGCCTGGAGTCGCTGGTCACGTATGGTAACGGGGATAACATTGGACCCAGAAGGTCCGGACCGATCAAAATCAGAGGGTTCTAACGCCCTCTGCCTATCTGCTAGGTCATCCAGAAAATCCCAAGCCTCATCCGCAGTTTTGGACAAGAAGTCGTCCCCTTTACACGAATACTCTATGTGCTGGATTGTCTCAGCGTTGAGACCCAGGTGAAAGAATTCGACCAACTGTATCTTCTCAAAACCAGGGTGTGGCATTCTTAGGAGCAAATCTTTGAAACGCTCCCATGCCTTCACAAAAGACTTTCCCCTCTCTTGCCTAAAGCCTTGGATTTGACGCCTTAAACTATTAGTTTTAGCCTCAGAAAAATATTTTCTGTAAAACGCGTCACGCACATGTGCCCATGTGGTGAAGGACTGAGGCTTTTGCATTCTGAACCATCTAAGTGCGCCATCTTTTAAAGTTGCCTCAAACAGCTTGAGGCAGGCATTGTCGTATTGGGTAGTAGACGCCAGGTTGCGCACTAACCCCTCAAACGTCCGCACATAGAAGTTAATCCGTTAGGGAGGCTATTCAGGACACCAGGTTTTACAGTGAAGGCATTGCGTGCCTCCTGTGTCTCTCGAGGAAACACAATCGACCCGGGAGGAGTGGTCCGCTCGGGATTCAAGTGCTGCCTCAACGACGGTTGTTGAATTACCTGCTGGTCTCCCATTTCAAAAGATTCTGGTTCGGAAACTAACTCTGACTCTGGCTCTGACTGATAAAGTGGATTATTGAATTTAACTGGCTCTGACTAATAATTAACTAGAATTTCGTCCTAAGCGTAGGACTATCGACCGGTGCAACACAATAAATCCGGAAGTACCGGAGTCGAACCACAGAGACGGTCTACGCTGCTTAACTCAAACAATGTCGGCTCTACGTTTGTAATTGGCACTCAGGTAGCCACCCCTTGCTCAAATGATTTAATTACTTAACTAAATTAAACTGATTTAACTACTGGACTCTGAATTTAAAAAGGAGAGCACAGCCGTGGGCACTACGGTGTCCGCAGCTAGTCTAATTCACATTCACTCGGGCCACAATTATTCAATTAATAGATTTAAAAATATGAAAAATTGTTTCCAACAAATGTGCACCACTTGTCACCAATTTCTGCGCGCATTCGGAATTGGCAATGCTCGGGTTTGTTTGCTAGAAAAACTTCCATATTAAAAAATTGCGCATTGATTAAAATGATTCGGCACCGAGGTGGAACATAAATTAGCCTAGCCACGGGACACCTTCATCCCGCGGCCGCACTCAATACGACTACTCACTCATTATTAAAACGCAGCAAGAATAACACGAACCCTAGATCTAAACATGATTAAACAATGGAAATAATAACAGAAAGTAGTACCGAAGATTGCGCAACGAAAATAATCTTGATTAATGAAAGAAGAACGTCAATCCACGTTGAGAATCTTGAAAACGAAACGCTGAACAAGGAATACGAGATCTGTAGCCGAAAACTTGAAAAGCTAAAACCTAAGTAAAAGTCGTGGAAAAATATGAAAGATTCGAACCCTAATTAATGATCAGAAAAACGTTTATATAGTAGCCACCCTTGAAATACATCAAAACGCCATCGTTTGGTCTCGCGTAACTACTCGGTATCGATACGGCTAATAGAGGTATCGATACCGAACCCTTTTGCTTTGACTTGTTGACTGCGTAAGACGTTAGTATCGATACAGCTGATAAGGGTATCGATACTAAACCTTCTGGATTGCAACTCGCCCCTTCATAACCAATTGGTATCGATACAGCTGAGAGGGGTATCGATACCGATCCCCTTCAGCCCAACATTTCAAAATCCATCTCCCAAGCCTCAATTTCCCGCGCTTCCACTTCAAGCCATGCACACACACACATGCCAAAAGCCAAAATACCTGGAAAACTCACAGAAATAACAAGAACACCACTGTGCACGCATTAAACAGAAAATAATCATTAACCCGCACGTCTAACACGCTAAACCACCATACTTAGGCGCTCAAAAGCAAGCTTTCCATGCGCCTATCATGCAGCATGAAAATGATTTTTAGAAAATCAACGCCAATGAGGACTTTTAGAATAATGAAAATGATTTTTGGATAATCATCATCATGAAAATGATTTTTGGAAAATCATCACCATAAAAATGATCTTTTAGAAAATCATCACCATTGAGGGTTTTTTGAAACATGAAAATGATTCTTGGAGAATCATTACCATAAAAATGATCTTTTTAGAAAATCATCACCATTGAAGTTTTCATTTTGAAACATGAAAAATCATCACCATAAAAATGATCTTTTAGAAAATCATCACCATTGAGGGTTTTTTGAAACATGAAAATGATTCTTGGAGAATCATTACCATAAAAATGATCTTTTTAATTAGAAAATCATCACCATTGAGGTTTTTTTTGGAACATAAAAATGATTCTTGGAGAATCATTACCATAAAAATGATCTTTTTAGAAAATCAACGCTATTGAGGATTTTTAGTAACATGAAAATGATTTTTGGAAAATCATCATCATAAAAATGATTTTTAGAAAATTATCACCATAGAGGGTTTTTGAAACATGAAAAATGATTTTTTTCTTGAAAATCATTATCATAAAAATGATTACCATAGAGGTTTTTTTTTTTTTTGAAATATGAAAATGATTTTTGGAAAATCATCATCATAAAAATGATTTTTCAAAAATCAATGCCATTGAGGACTTTTACAAACATGAAAATGATTTTTGGATAATCATCATCATAAAAATGATTTTTAGAAAATTATCACCATAGAAATGATCTTTTAGAAAATCATCACCGTAGAGAGTTTTTGCAACATGAAAATGATTTTTTGGAAAATCATTATCATCAAATGATTTTTATCACCATAGAGAGTTTTTGCAACATGAAAATGATCTTTTAGAAAATCAACGCCATTGAGGACTTTTAGAAACATGACAATGATTTTTAGAAAATCATCACCATAAAAAAGATCTTTCTAGAAAATCATCACCATTGAGGGTTTTTTGAAACATGAAAATGATTTTTCGGAGAAATATATCTCAAAACAATAGGTAAGAAGTATATCCCGAAAACTAAGTGTGATAAATGTATCTCAAAACCATTTGAAAAGCTATCCAAAAGGACGATTGATTGAAAAATTGTCCTGAAGGACGATTAATCGAAAAGTTGTCCATGAGGACTCGTGCGTGAGACTCAGGATTTGACACTTGACAACACAATGAAAACACTCCTTTCTTCTAAAAATTAAGTGGCGCAACGGGGCGCCTCTTTTGCTTTACTGTTTTTCCTGTTGGCCAGGGTTCGGGTTTGTGGTTGCTTTTGATCAAGATTTTGAGCTTTCGGAATTTCTGAGCTTTTCGCTTCCTTTGGTCATGGCTTGAACCTTTTGGGTTTTCATGTCCCAATCTCGAATTCGGGTGTATGTGCTTTTCTTAGTAGATGCCTTTTGGCTGACATGCCCCGATTTTGGACAAATGTGCCCCGATAGATGATGAACCTCAATTCTGAATCTGTTGGGGGTTTTGGCCACCCATTGACCTGTGTATTCAAACTTATGCTCTTCCATGCATTGAGATATTCTTCCATGAGTGTAAGGCTAACAGGACCACGAGGGCTTGATGCACGAAGACCTTGTATGAATTTGGACAAGTTCCAGATGACAAGAAAGACCACTTTTTCGTAGGAGTGACTTTACAAAGATGCCCCTAACTTGGGCAAAGATGGATTACTCAATTGCACTTGGAGTAGATTTTAACAAGATCAGGTTGACTCGAAGGACTAGAAAGTGAATTCCCTAAGGGTGCCCTTAACTGGGCGGAGATTGACTACTTGATTGATTTTTTTGATAAAGGTAGTAAATTTTGAAGGGTAGACAAGACCAAATGTCAAACTCGAGGATTCAGGAAATGGCAAGACGTGCCCCACAATTGATGTTAAAATTGTCATAGACTCGAGTCTTTTGATTTTGAAATTGATTCACTCCATCAATTGGTGTTCACTTAAATCTATTATTTTATCAAAACACAGGATTTCTTATCATGAACCCATGCCCCCGGGATGCTGAGGAGGATCTAAAGTGCCCCAGTTTGAACTTCCACTTTCTTTGCCGCCAATGTTGCGCAATGCTTTGGTTTTTTTATCTTCAAGGGAAATTATACTGTTCCCATTGGATTCTCGCTATTAAGTTGTGCTTCTTCAATCTGAAAGGACCTTACACTACTACAAAAATGTATAAAGATCACGCCTCAAAAATAAGAAAGATCTCAGTTTTTGTAAAACCGTGATTAAAAAATAGGAGTTAGATTTTTTTATCACGGTTAAGTACATAAACCGAGATGAAAGACAGTTTTAATCTCGGTCATCTATAAAACGTGATTGAAAATAGTAATAAAATTAAGCTTTAATCTCAGTCATTTAAAAAGTGTGATTGTAAGTAAGAGTTTTAATCACAGTCATTTAAAAAGTGTGATTGTAAGTAAGGTGAGATAATTTCATTTTCATTTTTAATCACGTTTTATAGATGACCGAGATTAAAACTGTATTTCATCTCGGTTTATGTACTTAACCGTGATAAAAAAATCTAACTCTAATTTTTTTATCACGTTTTTACAAAAACTGAGATCTTTCTTACTCCCTCCGTCCCAGTTTGTTTGTCAATTATTCCATTTTCTAATATGCCTTAAATTGCTTATATCTTTCAATCTATAATGCTTTTCACCGTTTTAAAAACTTTGTATAATAGAATTAATCGTGAACTAGATCCATATTGCATATATTTGGAGATCGATATTAAAAGATATAAGCGATCGAAAACTAACACGATTATCAAAAAATGATAAACAAAAAGGGACGGGGGGAGTATGTTTTCTGTCTTGTTAAAGAAAGCTCAAAATGTGATGGATATTGGAGAACAGTGGAGAGTAAAATTTTATGGGGAGAAAAGTTTCAATTTGATGAAAATTATTGAGTTGGAGGATCATAAATATGCTGAGAAAGAGAAGAGGGATTTAGATGTTTTGATGGAAGGAAATTTTGTTGAATTGGAAGATGGGACATCCCTTTTAAACCCAAAAAAAAAAAATTGTTGTCAGAAACTCATAGAATACGAACAAAAAAAATTATTTTTGTAACTAAAAATTAAATTTTCTCAAACAAGATTGGAAACTATAAGAGTACATAAAGCCTAGAAAATCATAGTCAATGTTCAAGAAACTAATATGGGCAAGTGAAAGACCTACAAAAACTATTATATATATTAAATAGTTCAACAATATAATGAAATGCATAATTGGTGGGGTGGATAGGTGTTACTTGTCTTGTGCAAGAGGTCAAAGGATCAAATCTAGATGGAAGCAAGGTTTGCAAGATAATGCAATTTTTGGATGCCTATATTAGCGAGGAAATTTTTTTCATCACGGTTTTTTCCATTTTTTAATCATGGTTTTACTAAAAACTGAGATCTTTTCTCTGTAAACAATCACGGTTTTTAGGAAAAACTGAGATGTTATATTGTCAAATATCACAGTTTTTTGTTTTGTTTTAATCACAGTTTTTCATGAGTTTTTATCACGGTTTAGAAGCGTGATTGAAAGATGGAGACTTTTAATCACACTAGATAAGATCACGGTTTTTTGACCGAGATTGAAAGTAAAAGATCACACCAAAAGATCGTGATCTTTATGCCTTTTTGTAGTAGTGTTATAACGGGGCCAAGGTTTTGGGCTTGACAAAGAAAGGGTAGTAGGCTCAATACTTTCATTTTTCCTCTGTGGTTATTAGAGCTAGCAGCTATCTTGAATTCTTTTGGTGTCCCTTGATGGGCTTTTCTTCGTGCCTCTTTTGCTTTTTTGTTGGGCACTTCTTTCATTTGATTTTTCCTTTCCTTTTTCTTCAATGGCTGGCATTTTGTTGAGCCTGTGCTTGGCACTTTCATTGTTTTGAAATTTTGACGTGCCATTAGCAATCATATGTTTGACACTTTTTGAAAATTTTGACGTGTCTCTGGCAGTCATGTGCTTGGTACTTTCATATTTTTTATTTTACCCCAGTGTGGGGGATAGCTGCCTAGCTGGGTTCGCTTTCAAAGAAATTGATTCAAGCTCAAAAGGGCTTTCAAGGGATGTATTTATCTGTGGGTTAAAGCAAAAAACACCTTTCATCATTTTGAATTGCACAACTCGATAGAAAGAATCTATATACGCTCTAGCTTTTGCCTAGATCATATTTTGATGTTTTGACCTGGCGAGCTTTTTGATTGTTGCCTTAACTTTTGCCTAAGCCGCCCTTGCGGGTTTTCAACCTAGCAGGCTCTTTTCGTGTCAAAGCATTGCTTCTTGATGACGTCAGAGAATGGCACATGGGATTCCTTCTTCTTGTGAGAGCTTTAGGGTTCAATAAAAGATCATCCTGTGTTTTGAAGTGATTATCATGAATCTCAAATTATAGTGGAAAACAATTCCAAAATGTAGAATTATTGTAAAAACTCAAGTTTATTATGGCAATTCGAACACAAAAGCGTGACATTGATTTTTGAAAGTTGCGACCGAACCACTGAGGGTTGCCCACGTATCCTTTTGGAAGGAATTAGGTTGTGCGTAGTTCGGGACTACAAAGTTGACTCCATTTTTTGTTTTTGTTCTTTTCTTGACAACAACAGGATATTACATACTCAATTATGAAAACAGACACTAAAGTAGAATTAGAAATAAAAACTAGCTCAATAAGAGAGCAGACTCTGACTCAAAACTTGAAAATTCCCAAGACTCGTGGAAGATTGGTCTATTGCATGGTCCTTGGTGGTTCATTGGTTTGGAGAGGTGTTTGGCTTTACCAGTGGAGCAGCGATGGATCCGCTGTCAATGAGATCTTATATTTCATGACGGAGGCGGTGGCATTCATCAGTAGCATGACTAGGCACTTGATGAAAGACGCATAAGGCATCTGGGTTGTGGTTTGATGGAAGCTTTCGAGGTAGAGGTCTTGACTGGAGTGGTTTGATATGGCCGATTTTGAGGAGCTCCTCATAGATCGAGGACAGGGGTGCAGAGAATTGGGAAAGGGTTCTTTGTGGTTTATGAGAATAGTTGGTTTGAGCTTTGATCTCATTGATAGGTATGGCTGGGTTGAAATTTTGGTTTGTGGAGTTGGAAGAGGATTGGGTATAATCATTAATTTTCGCTAAACAATGTGTCGTTGCCAGAGTACACCCACTTGGTTTCGGGAACGGGTTCATTTTCCTCGAAAATGCAGGACTGGATTGCCTCCTCAACGGAAAGGCCTGCCTCATAGAAGGTTTTGAAGTCTGCAGTAGCTTGAAATACCACCAGCTGTTTAGCAAAATCCAGCGGCAGGTTACAAGTAATGATTCTCATCTGTTCTTTTTCAGAAGATCGGTTAATCATTTGAGCAGCTTTTCCCCTCCACCGCTTGACAAAACCAACGAAAGATTCATTTGGCTCCATTCTTGTGGGCTCCAATTCACGTAAAGTCATTTCAAGCTCAATGTTGTAGTTGTATTGAGCCACAAAGGCTGCCCCAATGTCATCCCAAGTTCTCTTCTTTGAAATATCCAAATTCAAAAACCACCGCAGCGCTGGCCCGGTGAGAGTCTGCCTGAACATTTGCCCCGTTGCGTTCTTCTCCACATCATACATAGACAGGGTGCCTACATATGTCTGCAAGAGACTCTTCGGGTCGCCACTTCCATCAAATTTCTCCCAATCTATTGGCTTGAAATGTTCCGGGAGTTTGGCATTTGGAAATAGGCACAGCTTTTCCATATCAATTCCTGTGGTTCCTATTTTCTGCTGTTTTTTAACTGATTCTTCCAGTTTAGTAATCTTGGCCATCATTGCTTCTAAACCCGGGGGTGCTGGTTGATCCTCTGGCCCGTGTGGCGGTGTAACCCGGGTGGTCAATTCCTGAATCATGAGCATCATCTGAGCCATCTGTTTGTTGCTATGTGGCCGCTGGTCTTCCAAGGCCAACCTGAGAGCCTTAACTTCACTTTTCTCTGCCATTTCTGGGGATTTTGACATTTCTGCTGAGCTTGACTGCACTGTTTCTGACTCAATTCGAATTAACTGCTGTTTAGGAGGCTGGATCCAACTGGGTATGGTGTTGTTCTTGCCTTGACCAATGACCTGGAACTTACAGTAAAGCAAAAGCAAACTCAGAAGCGTCCTCATTTTATTCCTAAAAAGGAGAATGTTGTTTTTGTGTCGTGTATGTCACCCTAAGTCTCAAAAAGGTTTCAACAACCTTGGGTAGGCCACTACTCAGTAGGTTAAGTTCCTATGTGTTAGAACCAGAGCCAGTCAACTTTCGTGACCATCCAAGACAAAGCAATGAGGCTGTCGACATCTAGATAAAAATTTGCTTAAGGCTAGACCGAATCATAAGGGGCCGTTCGAGCACGGCTGACACTGGAGGTGTATAAAATTTCATAAGTTAAAAATGGCCCTAAAAAGGCTGTCCCAATCCTTAGTGCCCAAAATTTTTTGGAAAATAATTATTTTTGAAAAATAATTTACCTTAGAGGATTTTTTTGAAAGTGAATACCCAAAAACAAATACCGTTGAGGATTTTAGAAAATCGAAGATGATTTTTGAAAAATCAACGCCATTGAAGACTCTAGGAAATTAATTACCACAGAGGCTTTTGGAAAATCAATCGAAATGGTTTTTAGGAAATCAACACCATTGAGGGTTTTAGAAAATTAATCACCATAGAGAATTTTGGAAAATTAATCACCATAGAGGGTTTTGGAAAATTTAGAAAATTAATACCATTGAGGGTTTTATGAAGAATGGAGTATCGTTGAGGATTCTTAGAAAAATAACGTACTACTTGAGGACTTTATGAAAAAACAAGATACCATCGAGGATTTTATGAAAAACAAATACCATAGAGGATTTTTGAGGATTTTGATGGAAGATAAATATTGAAGACCTTTTTTTTTTTTTTTTGACGTTTTATCCTTTTTTTTTTTTGCACGGCAAAAAAGATTTATTAATCTTTGAAAACGGATTACAAAGATTAAAAGGATCTATGGGAGATAGCATCACAACGCAAAAGAGGCATCCCAACAAAGTTGGCACCCCTCTCCGCGACAATCATATGCCACCACGGACCCGAAAGGGAAATAACAAAGGCTAACAAGGGGTCAACCTAGACAAGGGAAGACCAACCCAAAAGAGAAACAATTACACTATTGGAAACAACAGGAAGAAAAAGCAACATCCACCATAGAGCAGCTCCAAAACAACACCAAAATCTGGATCAACAACAACAACACAACTTCATGACAATTCTCCAAACGCAGCAACTCCAGCACTACGGCATCATATCGATTGAATCCAAAAAATATACCACCAAATGAGCATCAAGACGAGACTGAATCCAGCAAAGATGATAACCCAACCAAACCGAGTGTTCAAATAAACCCGACCCAACCCTATTGACCCTCAAATAAAAGAGTGATTCACATGAATTTGATTCTAACCACTGTACGTAACTTCAGCTTCAATCAGATCCAAATAATGGCAGTAGAACCTCAATTCTCCATAGTAACAACATTTGCATAATCCATAACCAAGTGCCAATTCCATGAAAATGAATTCCCTTCGCATTTGAAAAATCCATAGCATAAAAGCATCAAAACAACCATCAAACTGAATAAGGAAAGAAATTGTACCTTCACATCCAGTCACTTGCAGTTGAAATATTAGCTTTGAAATAGATCCAATTTTACAACAGCAGTACCTCAAAACTCCTTAATGACAGCATTTGCATAATCCATGATCGCAAGCCAATCTCATGAACATAAATACCTTCACCATCACCCTAAAAAAATTGGACAAGACTAAAATCAGAGCTGGCCATTGGCCCTCTCCTTGTTTTGGGCTTCCATTTCAGCTATTTTGCTAATTACTTCTTCTTCGTCTCCATCATAACCAATCCCATGCATTTTGTTTATTTCCCATATGGTTCGAGCTTCGTCCAAGAGAATTCTATTTCTATTGTTGATGCCATTAGATGAGATTGATGCAGATAGAGCGGCAGCAGCTACTGCAGACCTCAAAACTACACACTTGTTCTTGGATCTTCTTCCTTTCAGATTGCCCGTATTTACTTTAGAGAAGCCCAGAATTTCGTTGATTGTTTTCCTCTTCTTTTTCCCTTGTAACCCTTTCACTGCAGTTTGAATAGGGGCGTGATTGTCCTCAATAGGATCAAGATTAAGCCCATCATCAGTGTTTTCATTATGGTTGAAGACAGTTTCCTCCAAAATGTTTTCAGCTTCCTTGTCACTCTCTTCACCAGGTTGTTGGGGCTTCATAACATTAGAGGTTTTAGCCTCATCACTTAACATCACAAAACTGTTAGGAGAGAAAACAGAATTTGTATCTCCTACACCACTGTCTAGTACCTTCTCACTTCCCACCGCTGAATTTTCTTTCCCCAATCAAGAGCTTAATGAATCCATTACGGCTGCCACCTCATTATTAGTAGCTCCAAAATTCTCATTAATCTCAGCAGTATTCTTTAGAAAAGCTAGCTCTAGGTGATCCACAACCATGTTATCCAAATCATTATTGCCATTCGTCGATTGATTAGCCAAGTCATCAACCTTTTCCTTTGCTCTATACTGGGCCATCTCATTAGAGCTCTTACGGACAAAAGCAGTTTTTCCTCCTTCATTCATCTTTTCAAGTGCTTTCGCTTGTGGTACCTTGTTTTCTCCTTCACATTGGATGGACTGGCAAAGATTACTATTTTGCTTGGACCCCAAAGCAAAAAAAGGGTCATTACATTCTTCTTCCCAAACTTGAACCTTGTAGTTTCTTCCTTTCACTGTTACATTAATCCATTGGTCGATTTTGGAACCAAGATTCGTAACCATAAGTAGTCTCCCAACATCAAAGGATTCTTCCATAAGTGTTTCTTGATCAAGAGTAAGAAATTTGCCCCATAACTCACTGATTCTTTTGAATGAATTCACATTCCAAGCATTGAGGGGCATCCCCCTACATTTCAACCATATTATTCTAGAGTGGCTAGCCCCATCACCATTCCAATGCTTGAAGGATTTGAACCACCCTTCAATGACTTTGTCAGATAAAGCCTTATTCCTATCCTCTTTAGTATGGAATGTGATAATCATAAATAATCCACCCATGGATCTGACCTTTATATCCTTGAAACTTAATTCTGTAAAGGCATTTTGAATAGCTTCGGGAGTTGAAATGTCCTTGAGTTCAGCAATGGCACTTCTCCACAGCCATTCGGAGGCAGATGGTTGTAAATATATTGATGCTCTTTTTTCAATGTCCTTAAGAGGTACATTCCCATTGCTCTGCTTGACTTGTTTGTTCCCACTCACAATTTCTGCAAATGAGTTGTGGTAATTTCGTGAGGGGGAAAACCTGTTTGAACCAGTGAATAGCTGATTATCCTTCATAAATGATTCTCTCCTATCGTATCTTGCCATACATACCTCCAGCTTTCTCCTTCCAACCCATAGGCCATCAGTTTCTGCAATTGCATGAGTTGCATCCCCTTTGTTTTTGAATCGAATAAACCCGAAACGATTACCTGTCTTCTTACTACGCTTATTCGGGTTGAACGCCTCAGTAACATAGCCGAAGTTGGAGAATAGTTTTGTAAACCAAGGAATTTCAGCACTGTATGGCAGGTTGTCAACAAAGAGTGTCGAAGAAGCCCTATTCAAATTTGAGAAGAACCCAGCCGATCGAAAACCCCTATTCTCTTGTTTGAAATCCCAGTACCTCTCATGTCCATTAAACCTCATCTTTGTCCGATTGATACAAATGAGAAACACCGGACTGAATAGTTCAAGAAATCCCTTACGAAACTGAAACAGCTCCTCGATCTCAGACCCCAATCGAAAAAATCCCTTTCGAAATTGAAAATAGCTTCAATAGATCTTGGGGTAGCCAAGCATCAAAAGAAAATATAGCCAATAGAAGCTGATGAAGCCAAAGTCCCCAGTCCAAAACTAGATCGAAAATCCAAAAAAACAGATCGAAAACCCCAAAAACTATTCTTCAAATAGGTATATGTCGACACTAACCTTGGAGAGATGGTTTAGAACCTTCACGATCTAGCATCTGGCAGTACATCCTCGCCGGAAACGTTGGGTCGGCGGCTTCTCATCATCTTGACTTGTTGGGTCGGCGGCTTCTCAGAGCTCAACGTTTTATCCTTTATTTTGGATAACAGGATTCGGGAAAATAAAAACCAACTTGGTTCTCGATGATTCCTTTTCAAGGGTCCAACTTTGATTTTAGGGACGATTGCCGCAGCTTGGGTAAATTGTTCCTAATTTCTGTTAGGTCATTGCCAAGAAATTGTTAAGAATCAAGTTGATTTGATTTTCCAAAGTCCTGATAGTCTAAGAACTAAATTAATCTATGCAATGTGCATTGGAATGCACGACTTTTCATCAGGCAGGGCAACCTCTTAAGACCGCGGGAAAATGTGATAGATAAGGTCCAACTATCCATGATAATATAAATGCATGCAAAATGATGACAGAATATATAGAAAGCTGTAAACACATAACATGATATATCACGTAACCCTAATTGTGGGCCCTGTCCTAGGTTGGAAAGTTCTATGGTTCACTATATGCAAAGGCCGGTTTTGGTTTAGGGGGTTCCCTAGACTAGAGCCAATATTTGCCTCTCAGTGCCAAGTGTACCACATGGCAAAGGTCGAATGGCAGGCTAACTCATCACGGTCCGAGGTTGCTGAGCATTTTGTGATGTCCTAACACCAGCATTTTGTGATGTCCTAACACGTGCAATGCAAAAGATTAAGCAACAAAATATTTTCAAAAACCGCACAAGCATTTTTCAAGTTTGGCTCTCTCTCAAATTAATTTATTTTTTTGATAGCTTTACACAAACAACAACCACAAAAGCTCCAGTCAGGATGGTCGAGCGAGGCCCTGTTAGTCTACCATTCCTTCCTTCGATAGCGCGAAGCATTTTCGTTTTGACAAGCTTTTGGATTGTTGACAAGTGTACAAATATCAAATTATAAATTAATTTGAGTGTCCCCAACAGAGTTGCCATTTTGTGGACGGTGCCACGCGATAAAAATATTTTGTTTTGGAAAATGATTTTTTGGAAAATAATTTCATTTAGAAAATGATCTAAGAGTTGCCACTCGGGTTTTTGTTTTGAAAATGCATTAATTCCCCGAGAAACCTTTTAAATAAATGATTTGAAAAATAAGGACTCTCGTGCCGATAATTTTGAAAAGGATTTGGCCTGCGAAAAGTAGGAAAGAAAAAAAAAATAATAATAAAAATTTGGGTTCAGGAGTCAGGTTACGAACAGGGAAGGCTTTTAAGGCACCTTGCTCCCCCATTTTTTTTTAAAAAAAAATGGTCTTTACTCAATGCTTGTAGGATTTATTTGGGAAGTATTTTGTTGCTCAATTTACGACGATAGTTATCAAACGAAATTAAGACATGAAGGACAGTTAATTTACATAAAAAAGGGACTAACTAAATAGGTATTGCATGGGAATCCAACAGGGAAATTAACAAAATCCTTTTTATCATGACTCATGCAAATTACTAATAATAAAACGTAAAAGGAGGGGGGTATGAATCACTTTTTTTTTTTTTTCAAATATTAGCTTGATGACTCTAAAAAGAAACATTTTTTTTTTGTTTGGGAAAACATCAATTCTTTCAAAAATGCTTTCGAACAACATTACTCTTTCAAAAATGTTTTTCAAAAATGTTTCAAGTGATTACGATGCAGAATGAAAAATTAATATTATTTAAAATAGTTTTTTGAAGTTTTCCTTATTTCAATTTTAGTATTTTGTTAGGAGATTACTAGTATGTAGTTATTTAGTTTCTTAATTTTAGGTTTATTCAGTTTCCTATTTTATGTTTTCTTGTTTTACAAGAATTAAGATTGCTAGCTAGTATTTTATTTCCTTTTCAGTTTTAGGGTTGCTGCTAGTATAAATAATTGATGTAACCTTAGGGCAAGGGAGTTGTTTTATAATTATTAATGAAAATTTGAGAGTTTTCTCAATATTATTTGTTCAAGGTGGGAGTACCTCTAGTTCAGACAAAAATTCGTGATTGTCCTTGTTGTGCGTTCTTATTTCAACACGCCTCCCTGCATCAGTTGGTATCAGAGCTTGCACTGGATTCCGGATCATGGCGCAACAAGGAGTTCGTTATGGTCATTATGCTGTTGTTGAAGATGTGTATGAACGAAGTAAAGCCGCACGAGAACCACGAATAGAGGCGCGATTCCAGCAATTAGAACAGCATGTGTCGGATGCGATTGACGCCCTAGCCGACTAGAATTTTGCCCTAACTGTTTGGGGGAATCCACCTCGCCGTTGTCTTGTTATACCTCAGTTTTTGAAAGAGGAGGAGGTGTCAGATGACGTTTGTATCACCAAACCTTTGGCGGGTAATGATCAGCCAAGGGGGAGGACAAGAGAGGCTATCATTGAGTGGCCTTTCACTTCAAATATTATTCCAGATCCAGTAGTGGATTGGAGTAAGCCACCAGTTTTTGGCGAAGAACCGGTGAAGAAAATTACCGAAAATAAAAAAAAAGTTGCAAAAAAAAAGTTGTTTCTATGTTGGCGTTGTTGGAAACAGATGTAGATGAATCAATTAAATTTGATTCTTATGAAAAGCTTGAAGACGGTGAAGTTGACAAGAGTACTAATGAATATGTTGATCCGTTTTGGGAATTTGTTGAAGACACTAAAATTCATTTGTTTCGATCGAGAATGAAGGTGAATTTGCTTTGTTAATGAAAGTTATTCCTTCCGAATTTCAAGATTCCTTTTTGAAATTTGGGTTCGGAAAAATCAACTTGAAGTACAAGATCAATGCGGACAAGATTTGACGATTTATACTGTATAAACTCGAGGAAGAGTTTCTTCAAGCCGGAGAGAATGATGCAGAATGAAAAATTAATATTATTTAAAATAGTTTTTTGAAGTTTTCCTTATTTCAATTTTAGTATGTTGTTAGGAGATTACTAGTATGTAGTTATTTAGTTTCTTAATTTTAGGTTTATTCAATTTCCTATTTTATGTTTTCTTGTTTTACAAGAATTAGGATTGCTAGCTAGTATTTTATTTCCTTTTCAGTTTTAGGGTTGCTGCTAGTATAAATAATTGATGTAACCTTAGGGCAAGGGAGTTGTTTTATGATTATTAATGAAAATTTGAGAGTTTTCTCAATATTGTTTGGTCAAGGAGGGAGTACCTCTAGTTCAGACAAAAATTCGTGATTGTCCTTATTGCGCGTTCTTATTTCAACACGCCTCCCTGCATCAGATTATGATGCCATGGTTTTGAGACTTGAATATTCTGAAAAATGGCATTTCAAGTATGCCTTACATTAGCCAGGAAGCAAATTGAAAACATTCTCTCTCTCTCTCTCTCTCTCTCTCTCTCTCTTTTTTTTTCAAATAACGCGACTGCACGGAAATTTTAAGGGAGGCATAGCAGTTAAGTTATAAACCGAAAATGTTTTTGTGAATTTTGGACATTTCTTTGAGAAACAAAACACCTTAAAAACTAAATATACCCAATTAAACTCCTCACCTCCAGATTACGGACCAACCTGGAAGCTCAGAGTGTTTGGGAAAATTTTGTTGTGTACCAGACACCACCGTGCGGCAATATGGAATGCCGTACCGTAATGTTTAAAACACAAAAAATGTTTTCTTTTGAAATTTAAGCCCATTGAACCCCCGAGATCAATACAGTGAATTAATCTGGAGACTCACGGGCTTCCCCCCTCATGACGACGAGATCGTGATCGTTGGACCGGAATTTTTCTTTTACCTTTGTAGGCGAAATTCTTTTGCGAGAAAATTATGAACGCACGGACACTCTTTCCCCCACCTTTGGGTAACTGGAAAATATCGCTTTGAACTTCAATATGAGGTCGGGATTTAGGAATTTTTTTCGAATGAACTTTGTATAAGGCTACTGGAGTTCTTTTAGAGGAGCTTTCGGGTATGGAATTTTTTTGACAAAGGCTGTGTGATTGGTAAGTACGAGGAGGGCAAGAGAAATCTCAGGCCATTTTGAAGGTTTTCTGGTAGAGGTATTTTCTGGGAATTTTTCTGGAGATTTTTCGATGATCTCCCAGCTTCAACCCCGATCGGTTTTTATAGCCGGAGTAGACCGACTTGGTCATGGCGATCACGCAAAGTTGTAATGATACCCCTATGGCGGCCTGCGGCTGCTGTAGCTTCAGATTCCGAGCTCTGCAACTCTGATTCCCGTGAAAGAAATGCGGGCGCCGCAAAATTTGACACTGCCTGGGGCGGTTTAAGCAGACAACTGCTGTGTGGTACTGTACACTGCTGCACAGCGGTGTGTGGTCATGGCACGGTGGTGTTAACACTGCTGCGTGGTGATATGACATTGCTGCATGGTGGTGTTAGGGAAGGGCACAGTGGTTATGCTACCGCTGCGCAATGGTGCAAGACTGCCGCACGGTAGTGTAAGGGAAGGGCACAGCAGTTGTTTTCATGGTTCCAATGCCATGCACTTCCATGCTCCAATTCCTCCTTCCAATTCGATATTCCTTGGCTTCCAAGAGTTTGCGTGTTCAAAATTTTCTCGTTTTGATCTTGTTTTCATCATCGGGGAGTTTAATGTTATCCGTGTTTTTAAAATTGGGGTGTCTACACTATCGTCCTTTGACACGTGTCTCGTATTGTTCGGCTGACATCACTATTAACATTTTTGATATATAAGAATCCAAACGGTTACGAAAATGTCTTCCACTAGTCTGACGTGTCATGCCATGCTCAGTGAGCCCTTACCATATTTGAGCCATACAGATCGGCATGATGGAACTACTCCACATAGGCTCAAATGACGAGTTGGCCGCATACTGCCTTTAGTAGAGAGGGGAGCGTGACTACCTGCGCGTGATTGCTGGTCGAGCTGCATTGTCAAGAGGGAGTCATACTTTTGAATATCGGCGGATACGTACCGTATCGACCGGTTCGTACCGGTATTTGAAGGGGCCGAGACGGATACGGGTCGATATAGCGGTGGGAAGAAAAATCGCGTAGTGCATCGCCCGTTTCGCGATACGTCTCGGTGTCTCGGCCGAGACAGTGTCCGATTCACCTGTATCGGCCGAGATGGTTGAACAGAAGACAAAGGTGACACTATGACAGTCATTTTTTCAGATTTTCAGCCTTCTCCCACATTTTGTGGATCTGGTCTTGAGAAAAATCAATGACAAGTTAAAATAAACCCCCTCTTCTAGCTTTACTATCATATTCCTCTAACATTTGCCAGGAAAGAGGAAGGGGCAAGAGGGGAAGAAACTGCAAAAAAAATTGCATAGAGGGGCCGGAGATCTTACCGGCCAAGGGAGCTCGATCTTTTACACGATCGTTGACTACAAGCCAAGCCGGGTATGTTCCGAACTTGAAGTTTACAGCAGTTTATAATTATAGATCCACAAATGCAACACAAATTTGAAGAGAAATTGATTGTTCTTTGTTGTGGCGGGAGGGGGAGAGAGAGAGAGAGAGAGAGTGTGTGTGTTTGTGGGGAGTCGGGGGGGGGGGGGGGGGGGGGGGGGGGGGGGGGGGGGGGGGGAGGGTAATTGGCCGGATTGCTCATGGCCCCTCAGAGCATCTCGCCATATATTTCCTGTAATTGTTGTGCAAGAAGAAGGTTTGGGAAAGTGAATGTGGGAAGTAAAGTTGCCTCTTTGTCTTGTTGTATATGTAGTAATTGTACACATTACACACCACACATGGGTTTTGTCAGGAAGAAGAAATGGGTAAAGGGATTTGGGATTGGGAAAGTGTATCAGATTCACAGTAGTAGTGTACTACTTTATATATTAGTGCTCATTAAAACGGGGGGGGGTGGGGCGGCGGTATTGGCCATTTGTAAGTTTATTAAGTAGTGGCAAGTGGCAACCAATTTAGATCATTGGTGTTAAACAATCATAAACCAAGGTGTACTGGCAACCAATTTGTCATTTTCTTGAAAGTAACCAAATTTTATATTAAGCAGAGTAGTTAGGAGTAAAGGGTGCTTTGGCTAAAAAGTAGATTGTGATTTTTTTATTTTTTCATTTTGTTTTTATTCAATTTTTTACTAGATGGGTGCCGAAAGTTAGATTAATACAAGGGTGTCGATGCTTCCCTATTAGCTCAACCTTGAACCACTAAGCTTAATCCATGTTTTAGAGGAGTATGCAACTAAAGAAATAATCGAGATTTTTAAGTTGATAGAAAATTTTTTTTAAAAAAAATTATGCACATAATAATTTTTTTTAATAAAATAACCCAACTTTAGAAAAGATAGAACAAAATGCAAAGTTGGGAGAGTATTAAGGAGAAGAGGAGAGTAACATACAAATAGCAAACAATGCTCGATAAATTTAAATTTTTACAAAATTTGCCCTCGTCAAATTCTAAATAGTGAACGGTTCAAATTTATTTTTAAGTTCAGGATAAGACATGAATTAAGGAGAAAAATATGAGGAGATAGTGATGGTGGCGCCTGGCAGCTGCGACTGCTGTGGGACGAGGCGATGCGGGGTTCTGGACATTGACATCATTCCGTCGTCTTCCTCTAACCACATCCGAGCAGATTGGTGGTTTCCATCATCACTGTTGTACAATTTTGCGGCTTTTGTTTTCTGTTTTGTTTTTTGTTGTTTTTTTTTGTTGTACTCTCTTCTCCCTTTAGGCCTATGGGCCGTGTAACTTGTACTTGATTTATATCAATATAAGTTGCATTTTTCCTGTTAAAAAAAAAACTTCGATTATTATTTTTTATTCTGCTAACTGGATTTTCATTTAGTTTATTGGGATTATGCACTAATCACAAGCTTACTGTCAATGTCACCGTCACCCATATATAAATCCTGGTGGGAACTGTAGAACAAAATTGACAAAATCACTTTACACGCTCCTGCTTAATATTAATAGAAAAACTCTAAAAATCAGCTCCGTGAGCTATCATTAAAGTTTAAAAAGTATATTGTAATGTATTGTATATAAAATTGTGCGAAGATATGTTAAAAATTGTAAAAAGTAGTGTACAATGAAATTTGTGTTCTAGTCTTCGTGAGACTAACACCAACCGCACGGTCCGCACCACAGATAAATGGACCAATCTATCTTCACCAGCAGCTTGATTGGCTAAAATGGAAGTTGATCTTGAACGAAGTAAATGGAAGAAACAAGCAAAGCTGTCGAGCAGAGTGCTTAGGACAGCAAAGAAAAAATTAGGAAGAGCAGTTAGCCAATTTATGATATATACTCGACTTCCGATAAATACAGTAAATTCTCCTTGGCTTGAACCAATGTTGGATGTTGCTCAAGAAGTTGGGAAAGGAACAAAGCTTCCTAGTTCTTATGAGGTGAGGCTCTAATTTAACATTTAGCATCAATAACATTGTGTTTTATTTTTTTGATCATGAATAACATTGCATTCTTTTTTTTTTTTTTTTAATTGTTCACAGGTGTCTGAAGTGTATTTGCCTCAAGAGATGGAGGGCTTACAAAAATGGATAGAAAGTATGAAGCCTAGTTGGAAACAAAGAGGCGTTAGCCTTATGTGTGATGGATGGACAGGACCGAGAAGGAATCATATTGTTAATTTTCTAGTGTACAGTAATCGTGGAACAATTTATCAGAAGTCCATTGATGCAACAAATGTGCTGAGTAGAATCCCGTAGATCTATCCGGAAACAGCTCTAGTGGAGGTCGTGGGTTGAGTCCATCTGGGAGCGGTAGTGATATTGGTGGGAGTGGTGGGCAAAATGAGTTTAGAAAGCATGCAGATGGCAATAGAGTGAGTCACACAACTTATCACGATGAGGACGATGGCATTAGTGGTTCTACACAGCAACAACAACGACACTCAGTGTCTGGTGATGATGTGGGATCACTTAGAACCAATAGACGTTCACGTCCTCTTGGTGACTTTTATAATGATCATGATAATCTTGGACACCGGTTTGGACAGCTTGGAGTTGGCCAAGATCAATGTCAACCACATAATTTGCACCGGGAACCACCTCCATATCCTAATTATCCCCCTCCAGAGCAGCAACCATTTTTAAATCAATCAGTACCACCATACATGGGGATGGGATATCCATATCAATCTCACCATTATCCATATTCTGAGAGCTCTTCATATGGTAGTAACACTACGTTTGGTCTACCAGGAAATAATGATTATTCTCAACAAGAATCAAATAGTAGTGGCACCACCAACAGGTTTGATCATTGTAATTTCACCAGCAATTACTATGGATCTCTCTTTAAAGGTATTGGGCAACACAGTCATGGTGATTGTCATAACAATCAAGAAAATATAGATCCTCCGGTACCTCCGTGCAAATCATTTTGGTATTGAGTTGTACTGGCAAATTATGTATGACTATGACTATGAGCTAGGCTATTAAGCTTGAAACTTGTTATGGTTTGTAATTGTGTGTTGTAAAAACTCTATGGTGTGCTTAGTTTCGTTTATAACCTTATCGTGGTGGTTTTTTTTTTTGTGGGTAATTCAACATGAAATTAAAAGAGGTTAAGCGAATGTACAGCCTACAAGGGGCATACCCCAGGAGGACAAAACAAAAATAAAGAAATGAAATGAAAAATTGCATACTCCCCAGCACAACCCGCCGGGGTGGGAAATAGGAGGTGCAGCACAACCTGTTGGGATAGGTATAATAAGCATAAAGTAGCCACAAAATCCAACATACAAGCGTACACAAAATTAAAAAACCCACATGGTGAGATAGTAGGGCCCACAAAGAGCCTTCTGTCGGCATTAGAAAATTCTAGAGTGTGGTACAGCATTAGAACAAGGAGCCAAAGCTGCCGAACTCCTTTTCACATGAACCCTTAGTGGGCCCATGGAGGACCAATTTTGCTGGTGTTGAACACCATTTTTTGCGTAAAGAATGAAGGGGGGTGGGCCCGAAAAGGACCTTTGTCCATTTTTCCATACCCATGCTTTTGATTGAACAACACGCAAAATCAATAACTTTTGCCAAAAATCCCTGACCAAGTACTTGATTCCTGGCGCAAATTTAAAACCCCAGGTGAAAGTTTAGATTTTAAAACAATAATGCTATGAGTACACCAAAAATGGACACCAAATGCACACCAGGTGATGTGGCAGATAGAGAGAAGCCCAACGTGGAGCCCACCAAAAAAGATAAGTGACTCCCCATCCACCACGTCACCTGGTTCATTTGGTGTGCATTTTTAGTGTACCCATAGCATTTGGGGCATCGACCCCATAAATTGGACAACCCCTTTTCTCGCATAAAGCAAGGAGCCACACTGTTAAAGTAGTAAGGCCATCCGTAGTGGTGGAGTTAAAAGGCAGATTAGTGTAAGAAACTAACAGTTAGTAACAAAATATTTTGTTTTCGGTTCACAGTGGTGTAGCTAAGGTGTAGCTAACTTGTGTAAGAGATGGAAATGAATTAGCTCAGGGGTTACAGTTCACTCCAGTAGGAGTAACACCCCAAGTGGGTCCCATCTGACACGCAAGCGATGGTTAGTGGTTGACACGGTTGGTTGGTTGACACGTTATTGTTGTGATGGAAAAACTTCTGACTCAATCACGTGATGGTTAATGGAAAAATACACCACTCCAGCAGTAGCTAGTTAATGGTTGACACGTTATTGTACCACATGGGACCCACATCACAGTTAAATTCATTTTAACACCACCACAACACCTTTTAACTTAACAACATATTTTGTCATAACAACACATAAATGGGACCCACTTTTTACACTTTTGTGTCATATAACAACACAAATTTAACTCTACCACTACGGATGGCCTAAAAGGCACACTGCCATTTGTGAGCAGTAAAGCTGTAGCCCACGTTCCTCTTCTCAAAATGAGAACTGTTGCGTTACTGCTTTTGGACCAATTAGGCTTAGTTTTCGGTTTTCTACTCCTTCCATCCCAATTTTATAGTTCCTTTTGGGAGTTTGTGCCACTTTTTAAAGTGTTATATCTTATAATCTACAATATTTTAGGTGATTTTGAACACTTTGTTTATTAGATTAAATCAAGATCTATCAAACAAGATCCATATTGCATATAAAATGCATTACCAATTGAAAGATATAATCGTTTTTTTATCCGATTAGGATAGAACGAGGGACTATAAAATTGGGACGAAGGGAGTATTTGATTTTAGCAAACTAGTTGCTAAAATCAACCATGATTTTAGCAAATGAGTTTACCAGGTGCTAAAATCATAATTTTGAAATCAAAAAATGAAGTAGTTCCGTGTATCATGTTTCAATTTTTTCACACCAAATTAAAGTACTCCTCGTGTACTTTAATTCGGTGTGAAAAAATCAAAAAATAATACATGGAAACACTTAATTTTTTTTATTTGAAATACCATGATTTTAGCACCTGCTGAATTTATTTACTAAAATCATTGTTCATTTTAGCAACTGAGTTACTAAATCAAATGGAAAACTTAGCCTTAGTTGAGGTCCCACTTGATGGCACTAAGGCCAACATTTCTGTTCCATCCGGGTAAAAGGTGCTGGTTTGTTTCAATATATGTGATAAGATAAGTTAAAATATGAGTACTTAAGCTAATGGGAGACGAAAAAGAGTGTACAATCAAGTTTTCTACATATTGCTAATGATTTTAAAAAATTTACGACCGAGACAGCCGATTCCCGCGATGTATCACCGATACGCCGCGATACCGATACACCGATACCACGATCGATACCGAGATTTAAAACTATGGAGGGAGTACCTGGGTACATGGTGCAAGCTATTAAGCTAATGCGCCCACTTGGCTTTTTTGGCATGCTGAGCCATGACATCACCATCTGTCCGACTAGTCTTCTAGCTCTACTAACCAGTCCCTCCGGCATCACCACCTCTCGACAAGATGCCATGAAAGTTTCCAGGTCGACGATGGTGCACCCAGAGATCACTTTGGAATAGCTGAATGTTCAGCCCACTACACCCTATCAAGTCTCATGCTTTGAATTACGAATGGGGTAGCAAAATAGGCTTTCGATTATATATTTTTGAAGTACCTACGGGAAATGCTTTAAAATTTTTAAATAGTGGCAGCTACATTGCATATCGGCTTCTATGTGTCGACCTTGTAGCCCTATGATACTATTGCAGACGAATATACCATTGAGAGTGAGAATTTGTTTGGTACTTGACCACCATGGGATGACAATTCCCTCCAACTCGTTCGAATCCAATCCGATACCCGCTCGGAATGGATTAGCATTTTGGAGATCTGTTCGGGGATCTGGTAAGATATGGGGATTGTTTTTGAAAAATTTCAGAGATCGGGTTGGAGGCGGATATAAATGACTCATCTCATTTTCTCATCTCAAACTGCTGTCGTACACGAGGTTCTCTCTCTCTCTCTCTCTCTCCCTCTGTTCTTGTATGTCATTAATTTCAATGAACCTTAAATGGGGATGAGATCCCCACCCTCAATATCCCCCCACTTGTCAAACACGTAAGTGCTCTACCACTGCCTATTGTTCTTGTATATCAATTATGAATTACAACACTAATTTTGCTCACTAGGCTGATACTTTGGAACTTACTGTACTTTGAAATTAACTTCATGATATATATGTTGTTGTGTTGTGGTACTATTCTATTTGCATTTATTTGATTTTGTTTACTAGGCTGTGGATTGTAATTTGATACTTGAAGCTTGCTCTTATTTTGGATAGAATTATGGAATTTTGATATATGCTGGATGAGTTTGGAGTATCCCTAGCTGAATACCCTATGTTTATAAGCTGCTAAGTGAAGAAGCTGGTTAATTTGCTGAAGTACTACGTATGTTATTTTATGCCTTTGAGCTTTCAGCTGGTACTGGAGTATAGCCTGGAGTTTTTGCTCTGTTGCAATTACTGTGACTTCCTCTATTCTTTTTTGCACTTTATGCTTTTTTTTATTATTCTTTTGTCATTCGATTCTCCCCGAGTCCCTGCTTTGGATCCACATTCCCCATTTAAGGTGGGGATGGGGACAAGGGATGGGTTCGGGGATCGGGGATAGTAGCCTCAGGCCCTGACACTTCCCCATTGCCATCCCTAACCTCTTCGGAATAGCTGACTTTCAGCCCACTACACCCTATCAAGTCTTATGCTTCAAATTACGGAATGGGGTAGCAAAATAGGCTTTTGATTATTTATTTTTGAAGCGCCTACTTGAAACAGTTAATGATTTTTAAATTGTGGCTGCTACATTGCATATCGGCTTCTATGTATATGTCGACCTTCTAGCCCTCTGATACCGTTACACACGGATATACCATTAAGAGCGAGAATTTGTTTGGTACCTGACCACCATGACCTCTTCAAGTACTCTGGATGTTTTTATTAAAATTGTGGATGATGAGAGCTGAAAAGTAAATGAGATAGTAAACACAAATGTATAAAAAGAAAGTTAGTCTTCTGGACTACTCAAATATTATTCAGAGCAGTATTTTGCTTTCTGCCTTTTCTTTCTCTCTTGTTGTGTGTTTTTCTATTTGTTGGACGATACATATATATAGCCAAAAGGCTCTAGTATTACAACCAACACATTTAATACTACCACACAAACCAAGATGGTCATCCCTCTTCTGATAACATTTATAACACTCCCCTTGTGATGACCAAAAACTAAAAATATGTCTCATTAAAACCTTACCAAGGAAAAACCCAATGGGAAAAACCTTAGGTGAAGGAAAAAAAGTACACGGTGAAGGCTGTCTATAGATTGCCTCATTAAAACCTTGCTAAGGAAAACCCAGTGGGACAAACCTTAGATGAAGGAAAAGAGTACAATCATTTATCTTTTAGCATCAATTACCCCCCCTCAACTTTGCATGATATGTCTTTGAGTCAGCGCATCCCAATACAATTAACCAGCTTTTTGAATGTTGCGGTTGGTAATGCCTTGGTGAATAAATCTGCCAGATTGTCACTAGAACGTATCTGTTGAACATCAATATCACTGCTTTTCTGGAGGTCATGGGTGCAGAAGAATTTTGGTGAAATATGCTTAGTTTTGTCTCCTTTGATATAACCACCTTTAATCTGCGTGATACATGCGGCATTGTCTTCATATAATATGGTCAGGTTATCTTTGATTGAAGATAATCCACATTTTTCCAGAATGTGTTGTATCATAGATCTCAACCAAACACATTCACGGCTTGTTTCATGAGTCGCGATAATTTCAGAATGATTAGAAGAAGTAGCAGTCAACGTCTGCTTCACAGAATGCCATGAAATAGAAGTACCACAAGTGAACACATATCCTGTTTGTGACCGAGCTTTAAGTGGATCAAATAAATAACCAGCATCTGCGTATCCGATTAATTGTGACTTCGATCCATTTGAATAGAATAAACCCAAATCAACCTGAAGTCCCAGATAGAAACACAAGGAGGGGGGGGGGGGGGGGTGAATTGGGTTTCACAACTATAATAAGAAATTAAAAACTAAATGCAAGACTTAGTAAAAAATTGATGTGGTAGCAAGTAGTGCAATTGGCCTTCGGGGAGGAGGAGGTCTAGCCTTCCAATAGTCATAATTAGACCCACTAAACAGAGGAGGTCTATTAGTCGATTGGCTTTCGGGGAGGAAGGTGCCATAAGAGGTTGCCATGGATCTACTCTGAGACGATTAAGTCCAAAAATAACTAGAGCCGAGACTTTGATACCAATTGACGGCCCAGATAGCAACACGAGAGGGGGGGGGGGGGGGGGGGGGGGGTTGAATTGGGTTTCACAACTATAATGACAATTAAGAACTAAATTCAAGACTTCGTAAAAAATTGATGTGGCAGCAAGTAGTGCAATCTCAAAAGTGACAGAAAATTAAAAACTAACAGAAGTTACAAATTTGAACAAAAATAGATGTAAACACAAAAGCCTAATGTAACTGTGACACAATCTATTGGAGCATTTAAGTTCACATAACATATGAAAGTGACTTAAACAGATTAGTAAGGCAATTTAAATGTGCCGAACTAAAAAAAATAAAGAGTGTAGGGAAGAGAAAATCAAACACGAGGATTTTATACGGGTTCGGTCCGCAACTTCACGGCCTACTCCACTCCCCAAGTATCCTACTCGGGAATTGCTGCACTATCTCCAATAGTTGTTACAAACCTCTAGCTTTGCGGGTGCTAGAGAACCTTTACACCGAGTTATAACACTCGAATCCACTCCAACTAGCTATGAATCCGGCACTAGTTAAACCTAAACCAAATGATTTTCTCCCTAAAAATCAGTCACAAAAAGGGTAAAGAAAATTCTGGAACAGGGGGTATTCTCCCTTTTACAATAAGGCTCTCAATCAATCACTCAATCTGATGTAAAATAATCAAGATGAAGAACAAATTTCGACAGTGGATTAGAAAGAGGTAGCTCACTGAATTTTCAATCGCTGTATCTCTATGTTCCTCTTTCATCTTGTTCTGTACTTAAACTGTTGAAGACCCAATTGAACGTTGAAATTTTCTTCTAGCCGTTGCACAAAAAATCAGCTCCAAAATCTTTCCTTGTTGACCAATTCCATCTTTAGCAATTGAAAATCTGCAGCTAGCAACATCTTTCCTTATGAGTTTCTCCAGCCTTTTGAAATTTGAAACAAGATTGGTCCTCAATCTTGATTCTTCCCATACACTTGACTATTGGAGATAGGATTTGATGAAGCCTCTTCCTTGATTCTTGATTGAAGAAAAGCCAAGCCTTCTTTGATTCATCAGTTGTAAAAGATCCGGCTTCAATCACCAAAACAATCGTCGCTTTCTGCTTTCATCGATAAAACCTACTTGGGAATATTATACCCTGTATTTTTGTACAATGGAAGGTTATAAAACATAAGGAGAAATTGCTCTTAAGCCCCCACAATAGGGACTAATAACAGAATTTGCCCTATTGAAGTATATTATGCAATGAAGCCCAGTAAATATATATTTCATTATGGAAACCCATTAGACTAATGAAGCTTAAATTACTGTATGTTTGTTATAATCAAAATATAGAACCTTGGGGCTAACAATCTCCCCCTTTTTGATGATGACAAACATCTATATCAATGAAGCTTGAATAAAAGAGTTAAGAGAGTTAAGAGATATCTCCCCCTTAATTGATGCGACATTTTCTGGAGCCTCTCCTTTTAATTTTCTCCCCCTAAATTCATTTAACCTTGCTGGAGCTTCATTTTACTTCTCCCCCTTTGTCATCAACAAAAAATCTTGCAAGCTACGAGTAGCAACGGATAAAGAAACCGAAAACATGTCCATATACTCTAAAAAGATACAGCAAGCATAAGATGGTGCTTATCAGGAGAGGACATCTGCACAACATGACCATATACTCTAAAAAGATATGCCAATGTAATGTTGAAAAGATATCACTACTAGGCACTTGTGTCCAAAAAAAATGTAGTTGATATCATAAAACTTTGCTACAAAACTTCCCGAAACATGAAACTGTCATAAACTAGGAGTTTAGAAGCAGCGAGCATATGATGGTGTTTAGTAAAATATGAAACTTGGAGGCAACAAAGATATATGCCAGACTGATATGCCAAAAATATATGCGACTAAAAGTAAACAAAATGTCACAGAAAAAAATTGCTAGCTCCATTAGGTTTGAGCATTGGTTGAACAAAAAAAATATTGTCCCATGATTCAAACTCAACTAAGGCATCTATGGGAAAAACATGTTTATTGAGTGCAGACTAGTATGCCCGAGGAAGAATGAAATAGATCAAGAGTAATGAGATCAAGAATTATCAACAAGGATTGGACATACCAATTTCTCTTCTTATGCTACAAAATCTATCTTCGCTAAGAGGTTTTTTAAAGAAATCAGCTAGTTGATTGTCGGTGCTCACAAAATCGATAACAATATCTCCTCTATGAACATGATCTCTAATAAAGTGATGCCTAATATCAATATGCTTGGTTCTAGAGTGCTGAATAGGATTCTTAGTCAAATTGATTGCGCCTGTATTATCTCATCTAATAGGGATATGATAAAAAAAAAAACCAAAATCCTCTAGCTGTTGTTTCATCCATAAAATTTGTGCACAGCAACTACCAATAGCAACATATTCAGCTTCAGCAGTAGATAAAGCAACAGAGTGTTGTTTTTTACTAAACCAAGAAACAAGAGAATGTCCGAGAAATTGACATGTACCACTAGGGCTTTTCTATCTAATGTACAACCAGCAAAATTCGCATCAGAATATCCAATTAAATCCAATGAAGTGACTCTAGGATACCACAAACCTAAGTTTGGAGTACCAATCAAGTATTTGAAAATCCTCTTAACAGCCGCGTAGTGTGATTTTTCTTTAGGAAATGATTGAAAACGTGCAAATAAACACACACTAAACATTATGTCCGGTCTACTAGCTGTTAGGTAAAGGAGAGATCCGATCATACCTCTATATTTCTTTTCATCAAAAGGCTTACCCTTTCCATCTTTGTCGAGTTTGGTTGAAGTGCTCATAGGAGTACCCATTGCCTTTGCATCTTCCATTCCAAACCTCTTTAATAGGTCTTTAATGTACTTGGACTAATTTATAAAAATTCCATCCTTTGATTGCTTTATTTGTAGTCTAAGAAAGTAGGTGAGTTCTCCCATCATAATCATCTCGAATTCTCCTTGCATACATTTTGCAAAATCCTCGGACAAAGTTTCGTTAGTGGCACCAAAAATGATATCATCAACATATATTTGAACGACAAGCATGTCATGATCTTTGGTTTTTTTAAAAGAGTAGTGTCAATTTTTCCTTTTGTAAAACCATTTTTTATCAAAAAATTGCTCAAACGATCATACCATGCTCTAGGTGCTTGTTTTAAACCATAGAGTGCTTTAGAAAGTTTAAAAACATGACTTGGAAACTCATGATTTTGAAAACCAGGGGATTGTTCAACATAAACCTCTTCGGAAATAAAACCATTTAAAAATGCACTCTTTACATCCATTTGAAAAAATTTGAAATTTTTACAACATGCAAATGCAAGTAACATTCTAATAGCTTCAAGTCTAGCAACGGGGGGGAAAGTTTCATCAAAATCTATGCCCTCCTCTTGGTTGTAACCTTGGGCTACATGACGAGCTTTATTTCTAACTACCACACCGGCTTTGTCCATTTTATTTCCAAACACCCATTTAGTTCCAATGACGGAATTATTTTTAGGTCTAGGTATATACCAAGGTCCATACCGCGTTTCTTTCAAATTGATTGAGTTCTTCTTGCATAGCAAGAATCCAACTCTCATCTTTTTCAGCTTCAACAAAAGACTTAGGCTCTATTTGCGATAAAAATGCAAGATTATTTCAAATATTACGAAGAGAAGATCGAGTCATCATACCTTGAGATGGATCACCTATTATTTGCCCTTTGAATTTATCGCTAGCATACCACCATTCTCTTGAAACGGTAGCAACATCTCTATGTTGTGGTGTACTTGAAAGCACACCATCATAAAAAATTGGACTACTTTCATGATTCTGATTTGCAGCACTTGAGCCAATATTCTGTACTTGATTAGCTGCAATTGAGCTGACTCCCTTAGCTTCAATGGCCTCATTAGAGAATGATTTTGCAGCAGCTTGTACTTGAGTTAGTTTGCTTATTGAGGTGTCCTGTGGCATCTCATCATCTTTGCTGTGAATACGGGTAAAACCCTTGGAAAGGACATGATCAGATTCATCAAATGCAACATGGACAGATTCTTCTACAACTAAAGTTCTCTTGTTAAAAACACTATATGCCTTGCTAGATGTAGAATAACCAAGAAATATGCCTTCATCAGATTTAGCATCAAACTTACCCAAATCATCCTTGTCATTATTATGAACAAAGCATTTACAACTGAATGCACGAAAAATGACTAATGTTTGGCTTCCTATCTTTCCAAAGTTCATCTGGAGTATTTTTGAGAATAGGCCTAATCATAACACAATTTATAACATAGCATGCGGTATTAACGGCCTCAGCCCAAAAATATCTAGGCAAAATTTTCTCACATAACATAGTTCTCGCCATATCTTCCAAAGTCCTATTTTTTCTTTCAGCCACGCCATTCTGTTGAGGGGTTCTAGGAGCAGAAAAGTTATGATTAATGCTAAGTTCATCACAAAATAGCTCATACTTGTTATTATCAAGTTCCCTACCATGATCACTTCTAATACTAGATATGAGAAAACCCTTTTCATTTTGGACTTTTCTACACAACTTAGTAAAGGCAGGAAATGCATCATCTTTATGCGCAAGAAACATAACCCATGAATATCTAGAATAATCATCAACAATAACAAGAGCATGATGTTTACCACCAAGACTAGTTGTTCTAGTAGGTCCAAACAAGTCCATATGCAAAAGTTGTAATGGTCTAGATGTAGAAACAATATTTTTGGATGAAAATGAAGTTCTAGTTTGTTTTCCCATTTGACATGCATCACAAAGTCTATCTTTTTCAAACTTTACTTTAGGAAGACCAATAACCAAATCCCTGTTTGAAAGCTTTGAAATCAAATGCATGTTAGCATGTGCATGTCTCTTATGCCACAACCAACTATTCACATATATTGTCACTCCCCAAAATGGGGAATGGCTGGCCGTGACCCATGGGCTAACCCACGGGACACGAAGCCTAAGATAAAAATGAGGTCTATAAACTTTGAATGAGCTTTCTTATTATTAAACAAAACCAAACCAAATTTGTCTTAACATAAACATGGGGCACACATCCCATAAACCAAACAATAAAATGATCCACCATCGATAATAGAAATGCAATTTACCGAAAAGGTTAAACACTGTGCGGAAGCAAATAAATGAAATAATTAAACTAGGATGCAATGCCCTATGGAGGTCGACACAAAGAATTCACAAGATGCCACCAGAGTCCTCACCTATTAACTCGATTATCCTGAAAATGATGTTGGAATAAATCCGTCAGCTGACAAGCTCAGTGAAGGCAAAACACGTATAGTAAATAAAGTTCTAAAATTGGGATAAAAATAGATTACCATATAAACATAATTTGGTATACGAGGTGCGCAACAAAACAGCAATTATACCAACAAATTCGTTTGCCAATAACAAGTCTTAATGGTGATCACAACATGATATCCAACAACAATGGGGAACCACAACCAATACCAGATAGAACCAAGTGCCAGTGAACAAAAATCTCATAATAATTGGATCCAATATCGAAACTTAGAGTTACCACGAGTAGGCAGCCCGTGGAACTTTTCCCTAAGAACGATCTGGCGAAAGTCAGCCGTTGAGCATTAGGGTTACTGGCCAAAACACGGTCTCTTCCCTAATGGCCTGAGTCACCTGCACACAGAGGATTAATTTCCCTGGACTTCCAAAAATAAGGGTTCCCATCAATATCCACCAAGTTCTCACCAAAAGCATAATTTTTTTTTATCGCATGCCAATTTAAAGAACCAAATATAAATAATTCACGTTTCTAAATAAAAATGATAAATTTTCCGAAGTAATAATTTAAAGAACTCGGGGAAATTTTGAAAATACGTAACATGTTTAACCACTCACCTGACTCAAAAGTAATGGAACTCAAGCACGCAAGAGAAGTTAATGACCGTGTCGTGCCGAGTCAAAAATAAATATTTAATAACTAGGAATTAACTTTTATTCCAGAGAATAGTGGTTAAGTCCGAGTGTCGATCCACGGAGACAAACTAGCTGAGTTGCGTTACTTCCAATTAACTTCTAATTTAATTCGGTAAACAGATGTTTGATTGGTTGTGCAATAATTAAACTAAAAAGTGCAATAATTAAAAGTGATTTAAATTGATGGAGAGGGAATCTAGGGTTTAGAATCCACTCCACCCTCGTAACCACAACTTTCGCATAGATTAGGTTGATAATCGAATCACCATGGATTATCGCTAGGGCTTGCAATCCCCACCGATAATCATCAAGAAAATATGTGTTTGTTAAAAGGCATAGACTATCCCATAGCACGGACCGTCTCACAGTGCGGCACGATCCGTCTTACGAGCATAATCTATCTCAGAACTCCAAACACAACGTTGAAAACAGTTATATGAACTGGTATTTGAAGGCCAACATACAAAAACGCAATAGATTTGAATGAATAAAAATACGATTCCATTGATCTATGAAACCAAATTCTGAACATATAACTCGATTCGATCAAAACCCTAACCTATGCAAAATAGAATGGTTACTTGGTGTAGAGTTTCATCCTCCCCCTAGATAGGGGGTTTAGCCGGCCATGAAGAGAGTTGAAACGCTTGAAATCAAAGAACTCGCGAAGAACATGAAGAACAATCAGTTTCTCTCTCTAGAGTTGTCTCTCAAAATAGTTCGGAACCCTAGCATTATGTTATGATGTTCTATTTATACTAGGAGACCTAAAAGTTACATAAAACGCGTCCAAAACGCTGATTTCCGTGCTCGTTTGACCGGACCAAGACATGGGGGTCCGGACCAGAGAAGCTGGGAGCAATACGAACCCCCCGATATGCTTCGTCCGGACCAAGAATTTTCCTCGTCCGGACGAAGGGTGCTGCAAGGTAGGATTTGTCGTGTTAAGTGCTGGTCCGGTCCCGGAAAGTGTTGGTCCGGTCCAGAGATGCTGCAACTCGAATTTCCGTTCCTTTTTATACACCTCTTTCCATCCTCGGCGCTTTCAAATCACTCCGAAACACGTTTTCCAAGTTCTTGAGCTTCTAAAACCTGAAACACCACAAACCAACTAATGCTAATTAGTTAACTACATAACCTAACTAACAAAGCATAAATTGGAAGGATTAATGGGTGCTTTTTAGCACCTATCACGCCCCCCAACTTACACTTTGCTAGCCCCTAGCAAAAGAAAGATTAAACTACTAAATTAATGCAGAGATAGTTCTTTTAAACCCCCGGGTGGCCCCAGTAGGACGAGTGAAGTCTCGTGAGGGTTTTCAGCAGTGATCACCCACAAAACACGAGTCTCTCAACATGGAACCCAAAACCTGTCATGCAACTCGTCAATGTCTCAAGCTAAGAATGCACCACTACCACAAAGACATAATAGGCCAATATAGTTCCGAATGCTATTAAGTCGAAAGAGAGAAATCATGGCACCTAAGTGTAGCGTGAGTGAATATGGGCTGTGATCACAAGTGAACAAAGAATGATCATTCTCTCCGGACCGAGCCTCGACTTCAATCCTCACCATGTCATGCACTCAACAAGTAAAATCGCTAGAAACAAGGTGCATTATAAACTCTCAAGTGTGCGGTTTGGAGGTTGTGTAAATATGAAGTAAGATACCCCGCACACTATGACACAAAAGAAACGCTGTATATGGTGGACACACAATCTCATGAACAAACATCAAGTATTGGAATCATCTCAATCCACCAATCCACACCCCAACACCCCTAGGATCAAATAGGTCTTAATCAGGGTTATAACATTAGGCAATGGATAAATTCGCAAGGTTAAGGTGAAACAATCATGTGTCGGAGAATAGAAAAGTATAACAAGACACTCACTCTAGGGCAAATATGCAATGTGTGCCCCTTTCAATATTATTTCAACACCACCCCATTGCTAACATTTCACCATCATTTAACCAATCATTTTTCTACATGACGGTGTCCCCTATTTGCAACATATGTTATTATTTTTCTTCTTTTTTTCTCTTTTTTTTTTTTTGGTTTTTTTTTTTTTTTTAAGGAACACCACAAATCAAGCACAAAAGCTACATTTCTCCCCAAAATTATACCTCTACACTCTTGCCTCTCTCAAAACACAATATGGAAGGTGGAGTTTAGCAAAGAAAAGGCTAAGTGTTTGAGGCTCAAAATGGCTCGCAAGGGATAATGTAAACAAGAGAGATGAACCGGTTCAAATTCAAGAAAATGCCCATGATCATCTCCTAGGGGTGTAACATCCAAGTAATAAACCAAACCCGAGAGATGTATACAATTCCAATACTTTGCAAACGATAATGAGATTGACAACAAATTTAGTTCTTTTTCGAGACAAACAAAGAATTATTTCGACACCTCTCCAAAAGAAATTTAAGGCACGAAAGCTCACTAGGGTATAAGTCTCCACTAATCATAACCTTTGAGAACAAACAAAGCAAAGTTCACAAGTGATCAAACCCAATAAACGTGATGTGCAATTGTGCCATGCTTAAGTGCCTTGATGCCTCCCTTGAAACAAACTAGCAAACAAAACTATGGTGACACAAGACATGCCAATGCAAGAGCAACATGCCTCAACTCAGTCAATCAACAAGTAAGTACAACAAGCCCAAAATTCCATGCCAAAAGAGCCAACTTTTTAAGATTTTTCAAATTTTCAATTTTTTTTTTTATTTTTGTTTTCAAGACTCTAAACATGCAATGCTACAAAGTGTTCCCACCCCCCAACTTAAATCATGCAATGTCCTCATTGAATGCCATTCACTAAAAATGATAGGACAAATAATGAAAAGGTAAGGAAAGAGATCACCTCGTGACGGAGAACTAAACAGGCAAAAAAAAAAGGTGTGGGAGGAGAGACCCCCCAACTTGAATGAAAGCAACCTGCAAATGTTAGTCCCCACAACTACAAAAGAAAGAATAACAACAATCTAAACACGAAAAAGAAAAACATTAATTCTAGAACACCAAAACAAAAAATGAAATGACTCAAAAGTAAGTAAACTCCATCTACTTTCTTCACGCGAAAAACACGGGTACTACTTTTCTCCCTAATTTCTCACTTAAATATGTGTAGAGAAGGTCATCATAACAATCCCGGGTAAGTCATGACTCAACAGGTTAAATTACTCAAGGTTTTTCCTTAAAGAAATCAGAGCCAATCGTTTTTAATGACTATCCGAGGCACGGCAATAAGATTGTTAGAAACCCAGATACACATATTTAAGGCTAGAAAGTAGGTGGCTATACCGGACCATTAATAGCCGTTCGAGCACGGCTAACACTGGAGTTATCACAAACTCCAAGGATTTATAGTCTCCTAGACTTCGTTAAAAGCTCAATGGTTCGAATAAATCGGGCCCACCATAGTTATTCCCCTCACACTTAAATAATGCTCCATGAATAGATTTAATCCTCCTTTTAAAATTCACATGAGATGGATCATCCCAAAAGATATTGTTCCACTCTCCCACAACAATAAAAAACGGCTGGTCACATAATCGAGTTGGAACCGTTCCTCTAGTCACCATACAATAAAAGTCACCATACCAAGGAAAGGTTTGCTTGTATAGAAGTACCCCTAACAAAACTCTATGAGTTGGACCAAAGGGCTCTATGCCAATTACAAAATCACATGTGACTTCTTTGATGTACTGTCCAGTGTTGTCAATTAACCTATCATGTTCAGACTGATCACTATGCGTAGATAGGACAACCGACATAATCTCTACTGGCCCCAACAATTTAACACGAGGATTGGGTGATAAAGGTCTCAACTCACAATTAGGTGACTCTGTGGCAATCAGGGGTGGAGTTAATGAAAAAGGTTGGAGAGCATTCCCATTAGATATCCACTCCTCAATAACTGACCAAGGAGCAGAGTCCACCAATGAACTCACTTGCTCAATAGACTCATCAAGTTCAAAATTATCACCACAGTGAGCTAAGTAAGTCTCTAAAGAATCATCACGACTGAAATTAGTGAAAGAATTATTATCAAGACTAGCAATCTTGTAAAAGTTACTAACCTCCTCGTGTGAACTAGACCCCTGTTGTATTTGTTCCTTACTAACATCGACTGCAAAACAGTCTTCTTCCACTTGAGGTTGTTTCGCGGTATTATAGACATTGAGCTTAAGGGTCATATTACCAAATGTGACCTCCATCTCCCCACTCCTCACATGTATATTAGCATTGGCCGTCGCCAAGAACGGACGACCAAGTATAACGGGAGTTTGTCTCCTGAGGGTGTTCACCTGTTCTGTGTCAAGGACTATAAAATCAGCAGGAAAGTAGAAATCATTGACCTTGACAAGAACGTCCTCAACTACACCACGAGGTACCTTTATGGATCGGTCAGCTAATTGCAAGGTTACCGTCGTGGGTTTTAACTCTCCAAGTCCCAACTGCTCGTACACCGAGTAAGGGATCAAATTGACACTAGCCCCTAAGTCTAGAAGTGCGCGCTCGATACAATGGCTACCAATGACAATGGGGATGGTTGGTGTGCCAGGATCTTGTAACTTAGGGGGTGTGATAGACTGAAAAACAGAGCTCACTTGCTCGGTGAGAAGGACCTTTTTGGACACATGTGTCCGAGATTTCCGTTTGTGAGTGCAGAGGTCCTTGAGGAACTTGGCATAATTAGGGATTTGTTTGATGGCATCTAGGAGGGGTATATTGATATCCACGCGTTTGAATACCTCAAGAGTGTCCTCCATAGATGATCCCTTTTTGGTGTAGGGAGATGGCCCATTTAGGGCAGCAAGAAAAGGAGCTTTAGGCACATAGGGTGGTGCCTTGGAGCCCATGGTTGTGGCGGCGGGTGGTGAAGTAGTGATTGGAGGGGTTGCCTCCTTGCTATGTGAACTCTCCTCCCCGAAATCAGGTGGGGAGGAGGGAGCTTGGGGCTCCTCGACTCTCGGCTTTTCTGGTCGAGTTTCGACCTTTCTCTTATTACGAAGGGACATGAGAACATTCGCCTGTTGGAAGTTATCAGTCCCTTGATTACCCTCACATTGATTCTGACCCCTCGGGTTATAAGCTGGCTGACTAGGCAACCTACCCTCCTCCCTGCGGTTCATTGAGTTGGCCAATTGGCCCAATTGAGCCTCTAGCCGTGAGAGGGACTGAGTATGAGAATTCACCTGTTGTTGGGTCGCAGTTACCTGCTGTTGGGTCGTAGTCATCATCTCAAATGCCTTAAGAAACTTATCCTCAAAGGAAGGGTCCCTCGAGGACTGGGCTGGCGCTCGATGAGGGGGTGGCTGTTGATGGTTCGCATAGTGATAGGCCGCAGGATTATATGGTGTGGACCATGGCCTAGACTGCGGGGCAGGGGCATTGTCTTGTGGCTGTCGCCACGACAAGTTAGGATGGTTCCTAAGACTCGAGTGATAAGTGTTAAAGGAGGGATCACCCGGTTTAGGATAACTCTGAACATTAGAGTACCCCTGAGCAGCGTGAACTTGCTCTTCCGCAAAACCTGGAAACTGGTCTCTCGCCGGACACTCTGTAACATAATGGGCTGGACTAGCACATAGAGAACAAGCCTCGTGAAAAGTAGGAGGAGGCGGAGTGGAAGTCGAGCCCAAACTCAAAAATTGGTCAAGTTTCTCAACGAGAGAGTCAACCTTACGCGCGAGGTGGTCAGAAGGGCTAACCTCATACATACCCCGTGGCTTTGAAGAACTGGCCGCGTTGGTTGCCCTATCACTATGCTGATAAGTGGCATGGTGCTGGGAGGTATCACTCATTGTCTCAAAGAGCTCCCATGCCGACTGCTCATTTTTGTTCATTAAGGAGCCTCCACACGAGGCATCAACCATCATCCTATAATGAGAATTTAGCCCATCGTAAAAACATTGCACCAACTGCCACTGTGGAATGTCGTGGTGAGGACACTTTCTAATCAAGTTACCATACCTCTCCCAAGCCTCGTGAAGAGGCTCATTGTCATTCTGTCGGAACGAAGTAATCAGTTTCCGATAATGAACTGTTTTGCCTATGGAGAAGTATTTTTTAAGGAATGCGTCCTTAAGTTGATCCCAGCTAGTGATCGAGTTCGCGGGTAAAGTACTGAGCCAATGTTTGGCACTTTCTTTTAGTGAAAATTGGAACAAGATTAACCTAAGCACCTCATTGGGGAAATTATGAATTTGAAGTGTGGAACTTATGGTTATAAACTCATCAATATGCTGGTAGGGATCTTCCTTAGGAAACCCGTGAAAATTAGGCAACGCATTTAGCATGCTGGTTTTAATCTCATAGTGAGTTGCCGTGAATGGTGGCAACTGGATGCATGAGGGTGCGGCATAAGATGATGGCAAAAAGTGTGTGTTAAGTGGGGCAAGGGGCGCGGCAGCTGCCCCTGGCGGATTAGCACCACCTGGCAGATTAGCGCCATTCTGTATATCCCCCATTGAAAGTAAATCAGTCTCACTCTTAACCCTACGTCTCTTTCCAATATCCAGATTGAGAGGAACAAGTTGGGGTTTCTGAGACCGATGACCAAACATACACAGAGACAAGCAAATAAAAGGGAAACAGGACTTACAGTGAGCAACGGTATCGCTTTTATATCACGGCACCGCTTTTCACTGGTCGATCCTGCTTAATTGAGTGCTCCGCTACTTGTGCCCTGCGTATCACTTAGCAAACAAAAATTAAAAAGCCCTAAACTAAGAATTAAAATAAAAATTAATCGAATCTATGCAACCGTGCAACTGTCCCCGGCAACGGCGCCAAAATTTGACCGTGTCGTGCCGAGTCAAAAATAAATATTTAATAACTAGGAATTAACTTTTATTCCAGAGAATAGTGGTTAAGTCCGAGTGTCGATCCACGGAGACAAACTAGCTGAGTTGCGTTACTTCCAATTAACTTCTAATTTAATTCGGTAAACAGATGTTTGATTGGTTGTGCAATAATTAAACTAAAAAGTGCAATAATTAAAAGTGATTTAAATTGATGGAGAGGGAATCTAGGGTTTAGAATCCACTCCACCCTCGTAACCACAACTTTCGCATAGATTAGGTTGATAATCGAATCACCATGGATTATCGCTAGGGCTTGCAATCCCCACCGATAATCATCAAGAAAATATGTGTTTGTTAAAAGGCATAGACTATCCCATAGCACGGACCGTCTCACAGTGCGGCACGATCCGTCTTACGAGCATAATCTATCTCAGAACTCCAAACACAACGTTGAAAACAGTTATATGAACTGGTATTTGAAGGCCAACATACAAAAACGCAATAGATTTGAATGAATAAAAATACGATTCCATTGATCTATGAAACCAAATTCTGAACATATAACTCGATTCGATCAAAACCCTAACCTATGCAAAATAGAATGGTTACTTGGTGTAGAGTTTCATCCTCCCCCTAGATAGGGGGTTTAGCCGGCCATGAAGAGAGTTGAAACGCTTGAAATCAAAGAACTCGCGAAGAACATGAAGAACAATCAGTTTCTCTCTCTAGAGTTGTCTCTCAAAATAGTTCGGAACCCTAGCATTATGTTATGATGTTCTATTTATACTAGGAGACCTAAAAGTTACATAAAACGCGTCCAAAACGCTGATTTCCGTGCTCGTTTGACCGGACCAAGACATGGGGGTCCGGACCAGAGAAGCTGGGAGCAATACGAACCCCCCGATATGCTTCGTCCGGACCAAGAATTTTCCTCGTCCGGACGAAGGGTGCTGCAAGGTAGGATTTGTCGTGTTAAGTGCTGGTCCGGTCCCGGAAAGTGTTGGTCCGGTCCAGAGATGCTGCAACTCGAATTTCCGTTCCTTTTTATACACCTCTTTCCATCCTCGGCGCTTTCAAATCACTCCGAAACACGTTTTCCAAGTTCTTGAGCTTCTAAAACCTGAAACACCACAAACCAACTAATGCTAATTAGTTAACTACATAACCTAACTAACAAAGCATAAATTGGAAGGATTAATGGGTGCTTTTTAGCACCTATCAGTTAACCTGGACAAAAGAAATCGTATGAATTAACTAACAAATACAAATGCAACACTAACTATCAAAACTAGGAATACCTTTAACTATTAATTTACCCTAACCTAGACCCTAATTCCACATTGCTACACCAACAGTAGACACCAAAGTAGAACCATTCAAGCCTCCTTACCAAATCCCAAAATCTGCATGCCACTTCTCACTCTTATTAACCCATTAGCGGCCAAACTTCTACCTTCAATGATAGAAGTTAATAAGAAAACAAAATTCAAAGGAGAAAAGTAATGAATTCCTCACAAACCCATCACGTGTACCACCAACTATTCGCACCACTCTCGACCACCATAAACCACGCCTGTTAAGCACAATCATTAACCCTCTCAATACAACAGTCAAAACCACAACCTACTATGCTCCAATATCCCCAAAATTCTCACAAGATCCACCACTTGAATACTCAGCACACATGCTCGCACGCACGGCACACCGACTCCCACTTTGATTCAGCGCAAATCCACCGATCAACCACCTCTTAGACAAAAAATAAAATAAAATAAAATAAAATCTAAGATATGCCACCAACATTTAATGCCTAACACATCGCCTCAACCCTTCTATCAAAAGAAATTGACAAGCGGTTGAAGGATAAAGAATGACTTACTGGATTGATGAGAAGATTAGGGAAAACAAGCACTCGCCGCTTGAGGATGCTCCGATTCCCATTGATGAGAAGATTAGGGAAAACAAGCACTCGTCGCTTGAGGATGCTCCGATTCCCATGCTACTACTCTCTCTCTCTCTCTCTCTCTCTCTCTCTCTCTCTAATACGTTATCTCCACAACCCAAAACCCTATCTTATAATTCTATGAACATGTGGAAAAATAACCGCAACCCATGTTTTTAGCCAAGGGATAATTCTAGTAATTACCAAATAAGAAAGTAATAAAGCTAGTATACATGCTAGCCCACAATAGTAATCTAATATAGCAAAATTACCGAAATAAATCTTATACTTTCGGAAGTATAAAAACACCTGTCCAGCAGTACCTATTATTATGGGTAAAAATAAATAATGAGAATCTCAATTGAAAAGAAATCAGGTCGTAACATCCTTCCCCCCTTAAAACTAAATTTCGTCCTCGAAATTGCTCACTAACCTCATGCATACAATGTAAGTATCCCTCGTGCCTCTCCTCTTAGCACTCCCGAATGGCTTCTTCAACTGCATGATTATGCCATAACCCTTTAAGCTACTGAATCTTTTTGTTCTGAAGCGTGTTTCCCTTCTATCCAAAATCTCAATGGGTTCCTCATCCTAGGTTTAATCATCACAAACATTTAGTGGCTCCTAATGAATCACATTGAACGGACTATGCACATACTTTCCTTAACACTGAAACAAGGAATAAATTATACACCGTAACCAAATAAGGGGGGCAACGCCAACAATATGCCACCTCACCACGATGCCCTCCAAAGGCCCAATACAACAAGGAATCAACTTTTTCTTTCTATTTTCTTTCTGTCGAATCAAAATAATACCTATCCATGGGAACACCTAAAGGCACACATCTCCTATTGTAAGCTCCAATTTCCTCCTCCAATTATTCAACAAGCATAGCTTTCTCGTCTACTCTAAGCCATTACAAGCCTCTTCTGAACAGTGGCAATCTTTTGAGTCTCGTCCTCCACCAAGTTAGGTCCTAAGAGCTGCCTTTCGCCAACTTCATACTAACAGATATGGGATCTACAATGCCGTCAACAAATAGCCTCATAGGTGCAACTCCCAAACTCTAACGAAAATGCCAAAATTGTATGCAAATTTCATTGGTCTGAATTGATCATACCAATTTCCCTGTCAGCCAAATATACATGCTCTCAATAATAGGTTTGCATAGTCCTCAGTTTAGTCATGGGCTGATGGATGGTAAGCAAAGCTAGAGCTAGTGCCTAATGAAGATCCCAATGCACTTCAAATTCCAAAAATAAGATTAGTATGAGAGTCGTAATATCTAAACAACTCAAACATAAGTATACAACTATGTAAATTTCCAAGTGGACTTATATCTCTATAAAATTGACTATCTAGATTATCCAAGAATTTAAAAAATTCTCTAACCACTCAATATAAAGTCATAACTTAACCATTTACTTCCTTATCCTCAATCAATAAATATGAGTATCTCCAAAATACATCTAATCTAGTTCTAAATGGACCACCAACACGTACGACCAGCATCAAAGATTCACATAGAAGGATCACTGTAACTATTGGTAGCATATCTCCTAAAACTCCATAGTCTCAATAGTTCATTTGTGATGCACAAACATATAGTCCAGTAGGCATTCAACGGGTATCACAAAACATTAATGGAATGGTTAAATAAGACCGTTATAACCAATGTTATCAAATTCCTCAACCTCCAAAATAAATATTTCAAGCACATCCTCTCATTGAAATGAACACTTAATAACTACCAATAAGATAGTACCAGATTACATATGGAACATTGTTCTTAGTGTTCTGCCTAGACATCAACCACACTCCAGTGTCGTATACTAGTACCACTTCTAGAACCACCAATTAATGAATACATATATTGCTCTCACAAAAATTACTTACTAAAACAGACACCGCATCCATATAAAAAAAAATACATAGCTATAAAGCTTGATTAACCAAAATAAAACAAAATGCCTATAACTTCGTCACACTTTTCTTTCTTTAAGAAAGCAATACATAGAAGTACCATATCCCATTTCCAACCATTAAACTGTCTCTTTCCATAACCAATTCAATAACTGTCAAGTTCCCAAAACACATATAGGTCCCTTCCAAGGTGATATTCTTTTTTTTTTTTTTTTTTGACATCTAAGTACCATCCGCAGCTCCAAACGAACAACAATTCCACAAAAATCTCTCCGAAAGAATATTCCCGTTTAACTTTAAAAAAAATATACCAACTTAAACTTAACATGAGATACCATAATCCATCAACTAATCAATCAAGTTCTAAATTAGCATAATCATCAAAAGAATCTGTAATAACTCTAACTCAAAACGCTAAAGCCAAGATCTAAGGAATAGGATCAACAATTAACTAGTGCAATCCACTCAGCCACACAAACCCAAAGGTTCACTACTTTACTCAGACCTCAAGCTAGAGGTATTTTTCTTTTTATACTGTTACCATGACTTACTACGTACAAGGGTTCTCTCCTTGGCAAATTTTGCTAACATTGTAGACATCTTACGAGATAACAACAAACACTAATACCTATAATCTCGAATTTAGTACACGTGTGAGCTTAACAACATAATTTCACCAAATTAAAAGTTGACCTAACAAACAAGGATTCCAATATTCATATCTCGTTTAACATTATCCAACGTAAGATCCTCAAGTCACATACTAATTCAGTTTGGCCTTGGCTCGTGCTCTCAATCCTCGCTCTCACGAATTTAAATATTTTAGGCCACTCTTGAAAGATGTTTACACATTCGTGCTTCACTCAAGCACATGCATGTTCCTCATGTGACTACGTTAGGAACTCAAATCCACAGTGTATTTCACATTGTTCCAACCACATTAGTAGAGGCACAAAGAGAGGTACCCAACAGAAGACATGATAGTTCTAAACCACAAATTTGAATCTATCTTGTCACCTAAATAGAAAATATCAAGGACAATTCATAATCATTTAAAACCTAATCAATCACTAGATTTGAGTGGGTTATCCAAAGCAGTGAAACAAAACGACTAACCATGGAGTCATGTCGCAGAAATTAGCATCATACATGAGCACCTATAAACCTTTAATTCACCTAGCCTCCAGAGGCCTAACCACTGCACTTTTCTAGTAAAAGTACAACTCTTGCACTGGGAATTCTCTCCACGGCCAGTACACAATGATGTGTTCAACGTATTTCCAGAAGTAAATGCTCCCAAAACCACCTAATGATCAAAATTGATAACAGTCCCAATAACAGTCTAATCTCGTAAGTTTACCCCCATACAATCCTATAATTCCTTAAAAGTCGATCCACAACCAAGGTTCAAGATAGAGATTCCCTCATCCATGCTAAACTTCCAAATCACCACCTGAACATTCCAAGTTATCAAATCCCTACTCATATCCTCCCAAAAACAATTCACCAATTTAAACAATTAAACCATTCCCATAATATCATCATCTGGCTCATCTGAATGTTATCATATATAAAATCAGCCCATGGCAAAACATGAGTATCATATCCATTGTTAGGACAACTCATCTCCTAATAAACATACGTCAATCCATATAGCGTTTCCTTAGATAAAGCAACCTCATTTATCTTTCCTTGTATAAATTAACTAGTTCTCCATCAGGATACTAAGAAAAAGAACTCTATAAAATCTATAACAATTCAAGAATCTACGGTGTCCGAAGAAAATTCCAAATTGAAAAGTCCAAGAATACCCTCCTTACATAAACTAGCCCCCCCCAAAAAAAACAACCAAGCAAAAGAGCATAGGTCTCATCGGTAAATTAATCTCCAAACATGTATGCACACAATCAATACTATTTCTCTTATTCCACCGCATAACAATCCAAGTAAAATAACAACACCAGAGCCTCTCTAATATATGTTTTCATCCCAGCATAATTAAACACCTCACAGTAGAGAAATACATGGCCATCCAATACTTCACCCAAAATCTCAAGGGAAGTAATGTTCCCTCAAATACATTTCCAAGAGGCTATTATCTCTTTATGACTACATGGCTACCGATACACATGAAATGACATTCTCATAAATGCCTAAAGGACTCTGGGGACTCAAACTTCCACTAAATGTACATGATAAAAATAAATGTAAAAGCAAAATGCTTTGTCGAAACCAAAGCTCTGATACCACAATTGTCACGCCCCAAAATGGGGAATGGCTGGCCGTGACCCATGGGCTAACCCACGGGACACGAAGCCTAAGATAAAAATAAGGTCTATAAACTTTGAATGAGCTTTCTTATTATTAAACAAAACCAAACCAAATTTGTCTTAACATAAACATGGGGCACACATCCCATGAACCAAACAATAAAATGATCCACTATCGATAGTAGAAATGCAATTTACCGAAGAGGTTAAACACTGTGCGGAAGCAAATAAATGAAATAATGAAACTAGGATGAAATGTCCTATGGAGGTCGACACAAAGAATTCCCAAGATGCCGCCAGAGTCCTCACCTATTAACTCGATTATCCTGAAAATGACGTTGGAATAAATCCATCATCTGACACAAGCTCAGTGAAGGAAAAACATGTATAGTAAATAAAGTTCTAAAATTGGGATAAAAATAGATTACCATATAAACATAATTTGGCATACGAGGTGCGCAACAAAACAACAATTATACCAATAAATTCGTTTACCAATAACAAGTCTTAATGGTGATCACAACACGATATCCAACAACAATGGGGAACCACAACCAATACCAAATAGAACCAAGTGCCAGTGAACAAAAATCTCATAATAATTGGATCCAATATCGAAACTTAGAGTCACCACGAGTAGGCAGTCCGTGGAACTTTTCCCTAAGAACGATCTGGCGAAAGTCAGTCGTTGAGCATTAGGGTTACCGGCCAAAACACGGTCTCTTCCCTAATGGCCAGAGTCACCCGCACGCAAAGGATTAATTTCCCTGGACTTCCAAAAATAAGGGTTCCCATCAATATCCACCAAGTTCTCACCAAAAGCATAATTTTTTTTTATCGCATGCCAATTGAAAGAACCAAATATAAATAATTCACGTTTCCAAATAAAAATGATAAATTTTCCGAAGTAATAATTTAAAGAACTCGGGGAAATTTCGAAAATACGTAACATGTTTAACCACTCACCTGACCCAAAAGTAATGGAACTCGAACATGCAAAAGAAGTTAACCTGGACAAAAGAAATCGTATGAATTAACTAACAAATACAAATGCAACACTAACTATCAAAACTAGGAATACCTTTAACTATTAATTTACCCTAACCTAGACCCTAATTCCACATTGCTACACCAACAGTACACACCAAAGTAGAACCATTCAAGCCTCCTTACCAAATCCCAAAATCGGCATGCCACTTCTCACTCTTATTTACCCATTAGCGGCCAAACTTCTACCCTCAATGATAGAAGTTAATATGAAAACAAAATTCAAAGGAGAAAAGTAATGAATTCCTCACAAACCCATCACGTGTACCACCAACTATGCGCACCACTCTCGACCACTATAAACCACGCCTGTTAAGCACAATCATTAACCCTCTCAATACAACAGTCAAAACCACAACCTACTATGCTCCAATATCCCAAAAATTCTCACAAGATCCACCACTTGAATATGCAGCACACATGCTCGCACGCACGGCACACCGACTCCCACTTTGATTCAGCGCAAATCCACAGATCAACCACCTCTTAGACAACAATAAAATAAAATAAAATCTAAGATATGCCACCAACATTCAATGCCTAGCACATCGCCTCAACCCTTCTATCAAAAGAAATCGACAAGCAGTTGAAGGATAAAGAATGACTTACTGGATTGATGAGAAGATTAGGGAAAACAAGCACTCGCCGCTTGAGGATGCTCCGATTCCCATTGATGAGAAGATTAGGGAAAACAAGCACTCGTCGCTTGAGGATGCTCTGATTCCCATGCTACTGCTCTCTCTCTCTCTCTCTCTCTCTCTCTCTCTCTCTCTCTCTAATACGTTATCTCCACAACCCAAAACCTTATCTTATAATTCTATGAACGTGTGGAAGAATAACCGCAACCCATGTTTTTAGCCAAGGGATAATTCTAGTAATTACCAAATAAGAAAGTAATAAAGCTAATATACATGCTAGCCCACAATAGTAATCTAATATAGCAAAATTACCGAAATAAATCTTATACTTTCGGAAGTATAAAAACATCTGTCCAGCAGTACCTATAATTATGGGCAAAAATAAATAATGAGAATCTCAATTGAAAACAAAACCAAATTTTTAAAAGACAAATTATAATAATTTTTATTAGGGGAAAAAAAAATCAGGTCGTAACATATACTGCAGTCAAGCATCTATCATCATTGGAAGATATGGAATGAGCATCTATAATGTTAACATTTTCATGTCTAGTACCAACAAAAATTGTTTTTTTTTCTTCCATGTTTTCTATGATGCAAAGAGATTTTTCAAAAATAACTCTACGACCCTTATCACATAGTTGACTTATACTAATTAGGCCTAGTTTTCCAAAAAATTTTAGTAACCCAATTGCTAAAATCAATCATGATTTTAGCAAATGAGTTTAGCAGGTTCTAAAATCATGGTTTTGAAGTCAAAAAAATGAAGTGGTTCCGTTTGTAGTTTTTCAATTTTTTTCACTCCAAATTAAAGTATTCATCGTGTACTTTAATTCGGTGTGAAAAATTAAAAAAAAAAAATACACGGCAAAACTTAATTTTTTTTATTTGAAATACCATGATTTTAGCACATGGTGAACTCATTTGCTAAAATCAACATAATTTTAGCAACTAGTTGCTAAAAGTTTTTGAAAAACTAGGCCTAAGTAGATTATGTCTTAATCCATCAACAAGAAGCACATTTTCAATGATAGGAAATTGGTCCTTACCGATATCACCAATACCTATGATTTTACCTTTGCCATTTGATGCAGCGGAAACTTGAAGAATTAAAATATAGCACGAGTTTGAGTCTGTTGATTCGCGCACGAATACCCGGAGATCAAAATCCTTCCTTAAACCTGTTGGTTCCGAGAATACCCAGGGATAAAGGCATCAAACACTTTGTTGATTCCGCAGAATGCCAAAGAATTTGGAAGAATAAAGAGATACTCTCTCAATTTAATTAATCATCAAAAGCTTCTTACCACTTCACCACATATGTTTAAATAGACAACTTGGAACACCCCTCCAAGCATAAGAAATGAAAATTCCAATTTCCAAAACTATAACATTAATGAACTAAAGACTTTGACTACTAAAACCTAGGAAGACTATTGAGAACTTAAAAGACACCTAGGAAATTGAAATGAACTTGAAAGAGACTCTTTGAACAACTCAATGACTTTTCGAACTTCTAAAATGGCACTAAAAACTGTGTAAACAAATACTTAGCCTAATGATTATAAGATATCTGAAAAGACTCCTCGGTTCCACCGTTTTCATTACTTGCTCCTGCATCATTCTCTCCGGGTTGGAAAGAATTCGTCCTCGAATTTGCCGATGCATGTGCCCAAGTACTGATTCGCTATCCAATCCGCATCATCCTCCCTGGGTTGGAAAGAATTTGCCCTCGAATTCGCAAGCTCGTCATCAGAATTATCACCCCGATAAGGAATGAGATGCTTGACGTTGAACACATCAGAAGTGCGAATGTGACTTGGAAGCTTCAACCGATACGCATTGGAATTAACCCTCCAATTCGCCACGACACGGTAGAGGCATTTCTTCTTTTTCTTGTATGGAACAAATTCTTTTGTGAGGAATGAAGTTCTCTCCCGCTTCATTTTCTCAACTTTTGGAAACAACTTTATTGGTTCACCGTTCACTTTTAACTCGTACACATTTTCTCGACCATGATATAGAACATTACGATCCCATTGCCACGGTTGTCCCAACAAAACATCACATGAATCCATTTGCATCACGTCGCACCAGATCCTATCCGCATATTGGTGTCCAATGGAGAATTGAACTAAACATCGCTTGGTCACTAATTTTCTTGCCTCATGGTTCACCCAACGTACATGATAAGGACTATTGAGATCTTCCATTGGCAGATTCAAAAATGAAACCAAGTTTTGAGAAACATAATTACCTCCACTTCCCGAATCCATGATGAAGCTACATTCGACTCCTTGAAAGACTCCATAAGTCCCAAAAACGTTGGTACGCTGTTTTAGAACCTATTCATCAATCCACTCCCAATCATCAACTTTCCATTTCTTCGAGTTTAAAACTGGACTTGCTGGGTCAATTTGGTGGGTGTTGGGGGTGGTTAAACATTTCAGCTCTTCCATTCCAATTACCTCTTCCAGATCTTCATCATAGATAGGAGGCTTAGACCAGTCAATTGTAGTCTCCATAGTTGCAGCCACTAGAACTTTGATATGCTTGAAGTTTGACTCTTTCCTCCAATCCAAATCTACATTTTTCTGTTTGGTAAAATCCGACGTTGACTTTGACGAGAGTGTGGAGTCTTGAACCTTTTCAGTAGACCCATGCTTCTTGGGAACAATCAAGAGCCCATCCTCGGTGTATTCATCATATATTGGTGGTTTGGACCTATCAACTTCAATTTCCAGTTCACTTTTTTTGTTGGTAAATGGCCATGCAATTTCTTCACTTGAATCACAGTGATTGCCACTGCTATAAGGCTCACGGTCCTTGAGACTATCACCAAAATGTTGAACTTGTCTTTTAAACCTTTCTACTTCAACATGACAATCATTGCCTTCGCGAATTGTTGATTTGTTACTAGCCATGGAACCCAAGAGTTCTGATAGGAAACGAGCCTAATCTCGGATAGGAACGAGCCTAAGCTCTGATACCAAACTGATGCAGCGGAAACTGATACGGATTCGGTAGATGGGGAAAGATAAAGGTAAAAAGATAAATGGATAAAGAGATGGCAGCTCTGATACCAAACTGATGCAGCGGAAACTGATACGGATTCGGTAGACGGGGAAAGATAAAGGTAAAAAGATAAATGGATAAAGAGATGGTAGCTTTGATACCAAACTGATGCAGCGGAAACTTGAAGAATTAAAATATAGCACGAGTTTGAGTCCGTTGATTCGCGCACGAATACCCGGAGATCAAAATCCTTCCTTAAACCTGTTGATTCCGAGAATACCCAGGGATAAAGGCATCAAACACTTTGTTGATTCCGCAGAATGCCAAAGAATTTGGAAGAATAAAGAGATACTCTCTCAATTTAATTAATCATCAAAAGCTTCTTACCACTTCACCACATATGTTTAAATAGACAACTTGGAACACCCCTCCAAGCATAGGAAATGAAAATTCCAATTTCCAAAACTATAACATTAATGAACTAAAGACTTTGACTACTAAAACCTAGGAAGACTATTGAGAACTTAAAAGACACCTAGGAAATTGAAATGAACTTGAAAGAGACTCTTTGAACAACTCAATGACTTTTCGAACTTCTAAAATGGCACTAAAAACTGTGTAAACAAATACTTAGCCTAATGATTATAAGATATCTAAAAAGACTCCTCGGTTCCACCGTTTTCATTACTTGCTCCTGCATCATTCTCTCCGGGTTGGAAATAATTCGTCCTCGAATTTGCCGATGCATGTGCCCAAGTACTGATTCGCTATCCAATCCGCATCATCATTGTCACCAAATGTCACGAAACCACCTTCTTTAGATGATAAGGTACTGAATAGCTTAGCATTACCGGTCATATGTCTTGAGAATCCACTATCTAAGAACCACAGTTCATTCTTTACTTTTGTGCTCAAACATACCTACAAAAGGAATTAGACATTGGTCTTTGGTACCCATACTTGCTTGGGTCCTTGAATGTTAGTGACAAAATTCTTTGGAACCCATATCTTTTTTGGTCCAATATAGGACTTTCTTTTAATAGGACATGAATGCAAGATATGATATTTCTCACCACAATAGTTACAAGTAGTAAAAGGACAAGATGAACTAGATGCTTTCAAAAAAAAATGTTGATAAAACTTCTGCTTTTTCGTAGGATCAAAACCTAAACCAGTTGTAAGAACCTATGTTTTTAATTATTATTATTATTATTATTATTATTATTATTATTATTATTATTATTATTATTATTATTATTATTATTATTATTATTATTATTCCTGAAAATAAAGTTGGAAAAAATGTGAAGAAAAGAGAAAAATGATTAAATGTTGGAAGATTTTGTGTTAAGTGTTGATTGGGGCTTGTTTGATAGTATATGTATGGTGTGTGAGAGGAGAGAGAGAGAACACTCCCCTCTCCCAATATACCCAGCCCTCTCTCTCTTTCTTCTTCCTCCTCCATTTTCTTCTTCTTCCTCCTCCAAATCTCACCCAATCACTCTAGTCCTTTCACAACCCTTGCTCAAAATCAACTCCTCTACGTGTTAAGAAGCTCGGTTTGCACTCGTTTCACTCCGAAAGGTTGGGTTTTGCTTGGAGCTTGGAGAAAGGGTTACGGTTTTGCACATCATTCTCTTGGAAGTTTGATCTTTGCTTGAGGTAGGGAAATTTCTAACTCTTCTAAGTGTAAATGTGGTGTATATGTGTGTGTAGGCTTTTGATTGCTAAGTTCTCATTTGACTTGTTGATTTCTTTGAGCAAAACCCATTTTCTAGCCAAGCTTGTGTTAGAACTCATCATCTCCTAGCTCCTTTGTAAATCTCCTATGGATTTGGTTGATAAATCAATACATTGTTGCTTAATTTCATGGTGATACTTGTAATTTACATGAAACTCATCTTTTGTCCATTTCTTGAGCCATTAAGCATAGGTTGGCTTGGCCATTCTCCTCATCAGAACTACTGTAATCACTTTCGTTACCCCATGCCGTAAGCATTGCTTTTCTTTTTACCTTTATGCTTGACTCTTTCAATTGAGGGCATTCAGACTTAACATGTCCTGGTTTTTTGCACTCATAGCATATGATAGGATCTCTCTTCTCACTTTTCATTCCATCCTTCTTGAAAAATTTCTTGCCATTTTCCTTCTTCTTTCTCATGAACTTTTTGAATTTCCTTGTGAACAATGCTATCTCCTCATGACTACAGCTTGACTCTGAGTCATCTCCATCATTCTTTGAACTTGAGGTGGAGCATTTTAGAGCCATACTCTTCTTCTTTGGTTCTTGATCTTCTTCGAATTTCGTAGTTATTTCGTGAGTCAAAAGGGATCCTAGAAGTTCATCCAAGCTATACTTGGTGAGATCTTCTGTTGCCTCAATGATTGCAGTCACCTTTGGCTCCCATTGCTTTGGTAGTGACCTGAGAATCTTCCTCACAAGATCAACATTAGAGTAAGGTTTTCCAAGAGATTTTAAACCATTAACAATATCTATAAAACTAGTGAACATGCTCGAAATAGATTCACCAGGCATCATCTTAAACAACTCATATTTATGAACTAGCATGTTAATCTTAGACTCCTTAACTTGATTCGTGCCCTCATGTGTAACCTCTAGCTTACCCCATATTTCTTTAGCCGATTCACAAGTAGAGATACGATTAAATTCAGCAGGGTCAAGTGCACAATATAACATGTTGATTGCCTTGGCATTCAATTGAACACCTTTCAAATCACTTTCATCCCATTCCCTTTCTTCCTTATCAACAACTACCTCATTCACAGTTTTAGTCAGCCGACATGGTCCACTAATAATCACTTTCCATACCTCATAATCAGTGGCTTGAATATAAATACGCATTCTAGCCTTCCAATAGTCATAATTAGACCCACTAAACAGAGGAGGTCTATTAGTCGATTGGCCTTCGGGGAGGAAGGTGCCATAAGAGGTTGCCATGGATCTACTCTAAGACGATTAAGTCCAAAAATAAAAAATAACTACAGCCGAGACTCTGATACCAATTGATGGCCCAGATAGCAACACAAGAGGGGGGGGGGGGGGGGGGTTAAATTGGGTTTCACAACTATAATGACAATTAAGAACTAAATTCAAGACTTAGTAAAAAATTGATGTGGCAGCAAGTAGTGCAATCTCAAAAGTGACAAAAAATTAAAAACTAACAGAAGTTACAAATTTGAACAAAAATAGATGTAAACACAAAAGCCTAATGTAACTGTGACACAATCTATTGGAGCATTTAAGTTCACATAACATATGAAAGTGACTTAAACAGATTAGTAAGGCAATTTAAATGTGCCGAACTAAAAAAAATAAAGAGTGTAGGGAAGAGAAAATCAAACACGAGGATTTTATACGGGTTTGGTCCGCAACTTCACGGCCTACTCCACTCCCCAAGTATCCTACTTGAGAATTGCTGCACTATCTCCAATGGTTGTTACAAACCTCTAGCTTTGTGGGTGCTAGAGAACCTTTACACCGAGTTATAACACTCGAATCCACTCCAACTAGCTATGAATCCGGCACTAGTTAAACCTAAACCAAATGATTTTCTCCCTAAAAATCAGTCACAAAAAGGGTAAAGAAAATTCTGGAACAGGGGGTATTCTCCCTTTTACAATAAGGCTCTCAATCAATCACTCAATCTGACGTAAAATAATCAAGATGAAGAACAAATTTTGACAGTGGATTAGAAAGAGGTAGCTCACTGAATTTTCAATCGTTGTATCTCTATGTTCCTCTTTCTTCTTGTTCTGTACTTAAACTGTTGAAGACCCAATTGAACGTTGAAATTTTCATCTAGCCGTTGCACAAAAAATCAGCTCCAAAATCTTTCCTTGTTGACCAATTCCATCTTTAGCAATTGAAAATTTGCAGCCAGCAACATCTTTCCTTATCAATTTCTCCAGCCTTTTGAAATTTGAAACAAGATTGGTCCTCAATTTTGATTCTTCCCATACACTTGACTATTGGAGATAGGATTTGATGAAGCCTCTTCCTTGATTCTTGATTGAAGAAAAACCAAGCCTTCTTCGATTCATCAATTGCAAAAGATCCGGCTTCAATCACCGAAACAATCGTCGCTTTCTTGCTTTCATTGATAAAACCTACTTGGGAATATTATACCGTGTATTTCTGTACAATGGCAGGTTATGTAGACATTTTTCGTATATGTTGACTGGTGTACTAGAATTCCAGTTGGCAAATGCTCAATTTGCAGGCCGAGACAAAACTTTGTTTTGCCAAGATCTTTCATCTCAAACTCTTTCTTTAAATGTTCGGCGATTTTTATGAGCTCTTCTGGAGTTCCCACAAGATGTAAATCATCTACATAAACCGCAATAATTGCAAAATCAGAGTTTGATTTCTTAGTAAAAATACATGGACAAATATAATCATTTTCATATCCTTCCTTCAACAAGTAGTCGCTAAGGCATTTGTACCACCTACGACTAGATTGTTTCAACCCATATAAAGATTTTTGTATCTTAAGAGAATAAATACTCCAGGGTTTTGAACTACATGCTTCAAGCATAGTATACCCTTCAGGGACCTTCATGTATATGTCAGCATCTAGTGATCCATAGAAGTATGTTGTCACAATGTCCATCAGACGCATGTCTAGACATTTTATAACTACTAAGCTAATAAAAAATCTGAATGTGATAGCATCCATTACAGGGGAGTATGTCTCCTCATAATCAATCCTAGGTCTCTGCGAGAAACCTTGTGCAACAAGTCGTGCTTTATATCACACAATTTCATTTTCCTCATTGCGCTTTCGCACAAACACCACAACTACAATAATGGTTAAAGATGACACACCAAAAATTGAAACAATGACAGTTTTTGTAAAACTGTCATCGAAAATATGAGGGTAGAGTTTTGATGTCAGTCTATCCTAAAAATTGTCATCTTTGCGATATAAGATTACAGTTTATAATAAAAGTGACATTATTATCTATTTCCTTAATGTCAGTTTTTGCTTAAAACTGACATTAAAGCAAGGCGCTTCTAGAAGCCCATATGAATAACCTTTGAATGTCAGTTTTCCTTAAAAGTGACATTGAAACTAAGCCCTTTTAATGTCAGTTTTAATTAGAACCGACATTGAAATTGATCATAAAAGATGACTGTCAAAAAGTGTCATTAAACATATAAGATGACAGTTTAAAACTGCCATCTCAGCTTAAAATTTTTCGAAAATATAGTATAAATATTTTTGTTGGTCTTTTGTCAACAACAAGCGTGCTTGCTCAGTTGGTAACATGAGCGCGTGCGAGGAAGTCAAGGTCTTGAGTTCGAGTCCTGGGGCAAGCAAATATTACCTAACTACACAAGCGCTACGTAGGCGCCACACAAGCGCCACAAGGGTGCCATGTGAACTCCTCTGGGCGGTCATGTGAGGGTGGCCACGCGAGAGCCACGTGTTTGAACTAGAATTGGAATATTTTTTTTTTTAAGAATGGAGGATAGATAAGATGACAGTTTAAAACAGCCATCGTTGATTGTAAAGATGACAGTGACCGGTTTAAACCGTCATCTTATATGTTTCAATGACATTTTTTGACTGTCATAACAAATCTAGACTTTTAATGTCACCTCCAAAGATGACAGTTTTAAAACAAGTCTCCCATGCTTCTGGCGTGCTTTAGATTCATTAGTTGTTGTACTAGTAATTTTTCCTGTGGGAATTTCGATCCTTGCTAGGATATTAGCAGCTGGTATATGAGACTTAGTTACTTTCTTTGCATCAGTAAATGCATCTGGTAACTGATTTGTAATACTTTGCAAATGAATGATCCTTTGAACTTCTAGTTCACATTGATTTGTACGAGGATCAAGAAGAGATAATGCCGAAACATTCCAAATAATTTCACGTCGAGCTTCTGGCTTCAACTTATCTCCCCCCTAATGGCGGGAAAACTGACTCATTAAAATGACAACCCTTAAAACGTGCCTTAAACACATCGCTTGTTAGATGTTCAAGGTATCTAATGATAGACGGAGAATTGAAACCAATATAGATACCAAGCCTACGTTGTGGACCCATTTTAGTACGTTGGGGCGGTGCAATAAGTACATACACAGCACAACCAAAAACTCTTAAGTGTGAGATATTCGGTTGTTGACCAAGAGCAAGCTGTGTGGGTGAATATTTATGATATGCAGTTGGTCTAACATCAATCAGAGATGCAACATGTAAAATAGCATGTCCCGAAGCAGAAACTGGTAATTTTGTTTTCATAAGCAATGGCCAAGCAATTAGTTGAAGCCTTTTAATAAAAGATTCAGCCAAACTATTCTGTGTATGAGTGTGTGCAACAGGATGCTCAACATCAATACCAATTGACACGCAGTATCAAATAATCTGAGCAAGGAATCAAGCAAATGCAACATTTCGTGTGAACAATAAACAAGCATGTGACCATCTAGTTGAGGCATCAACTAGAATCATGAAATATCGAAATGGTCCACATGGTGGGTGTATCGGACCACAAATATCTCCTTGTATTCTTTGTAAAAAGGATGGTGATTCAACAATCACTTTGGAGAGTGATGGCCTAATTATCAGTTTAACTTGTGAACAGGCATTACATGGATAATTCTTGGGTAATAGAATCTTTTGGTTCTTTAACGGATGCCCTTGTGAATTTTCAACAATACGACACATCATTATTGAACCTGGATGCCCAAGGCGATCATTCCATAACATGAAAAATTTTGGGTTGGAGCACTTTTGGTGCATCACAGTATATGATTTAATTGTTCTAATCGTTGTATAATATAACCCAAAAGATAATGAAGAAATTTTTTCTAATACTAGCTTCTGGCCAGATATATTAGAAGTGATATACAAATACTCTTTTCTGCCTTCGTTTGTGGTTTCAATATGATAACCATTACGACGTATATCCATAAAACTTAACAGATTTCTTTTGGATCTGGTAGAATACAAAGCATTGTCAATATTTAAATTTGTTCCGTTTGCTAGAACAATATTTGCTCTTCCAGAGCCTTCAATTAGGTTTGCAGAACTTGATATTGTATTGACATAAGCTTTTATCTTTGTCAAAGATTTGAAAAATCTGTTATCTCGAAAGAATAGTATGTATCGTACCACTGTCTACCAGGCAGGTATCTTCACCAGTTATCTTTGCATTTGATAATGTCCCATTAGTAGCCATGCTCCTATATGCAAAATATAAATTTAAAGATTTCATAGATAAGTAACTAAAACACATCTTGAAATTTTATTCCAAAAGCAAATACAACATGACATATCTCATATAACATTATTGAAAGATAAATTCGTCCTCGGACTATTATTTCAAAGCATAAAATACTTATTTAGTCAAATTGGATGGACCAATCGGGGTAGTCATCTCCATCATCATAGAAATCATCTTTTGTCCTGCTAGGTCCAGCAAGTAAATCAAACATATCAAAAGATGAGAAGTCAAAAGGTTCAAAAGGGTCAGTTTGATTATAGTTAACTTGATCAATGAAATTGGTTTCAACTTCTTTCCATTTTCCCTTGATGGATGCTTGGTAAAGATCAATAAAATGTTTTGGCCTACGTACGACAGGTACATGACCAATAATCTTTCACTCCACATCTATAACAGGAATCTTCTGTATTCTTAAAAGGTTTAGCTGGCAAATCCTTTCCCTTTCCTTGGGATACATCTGACCTATCCCACTTATTCCACTTCCGGGGAAATTCAGTTTTCTTGCCGGGCTTCTTGATGTGTCCTCCACGAACTTGGTAGTTTTGGCCACCCCCCCGTCCGTATCCGCACCCATGACCTCGGCCACGGCCACGGCCACCTTCCTAACTGTGAAATGAGACTCCGTCTGCTTCTAGAAATGGCATAGATCCGGTTGGGAGAGACTCGTGATTCCTCATTAATAATTGATTATTTTGTTCAGCTACAAGGAGACAGTATATCAAATTCGAGTATTTCTTATAGCCCCTCTCTCTATATTGTTGTGGTAGATTTTATGTCTTTGGGGTGAAACGTGGAATATGTCCTTTCTAGCATATCTGTTTCAGTAATCTTCTCCCCACACAATTTCAAAAGTGAAACAATTCTGAATAGGGAAAAATTATACTCGCTAACTGATTTGTAATCTTCAAACCTCAGGTGCATCCAATGATAACGAGCTTTAGGCAATATGACTGTCTTTTGGTGCCCCTATCTTTCCTTCAGTTTGTTCCACAAAACTAGTGGGTTTTTGACAGTGAGATATTCGAACTTCAGGTCCTCGTGGAGGTGATGTCGGATGAAGATCATGGCCCTTGCGCGATCCTTCAGGTATGCATTAATTACCATTTGTGATCGTTTTCCTGATTTTCATTGCATCAAGATGAATCTCTATGTCAACGATCCAGGACAAATAATTTCTCCCCGAAATATCAAGTGCAACAAATTCCAATTTCGTATAGTTCGACATTATCTATAAAACAAGATATCTTATCAGACAAATAATTATGAAATAACATAATTAAATAGTCAGAGTATGAAATTCCCCTCCTTTTTTTTACGACAATATCTACCCTGAAATAGTCAGTGACAGGGTGCATATAAATATGTGAGAGCTTTTTGTTGAAGAAGAAAAATCTTCCCCTTTTTTCTGTAAAAGAAAAAGTCTAACTCCTTTTACTTGTTACAGACCTATTTAAACTCTACGTAGGAAATTTCATGCATTGATGAGGTTACTGTTTTTCAGACATTAAAGGAAATGGCTTATTACCATGTGAATTGGCAAAGAGAAATAAAGGAGTATGCAAAAAGAAATAAAGGAGTATAGATTTGCTCCTTGAATCAATTTTTAAACGAATATAATTAAAAACTACTGTTACAAGAATTTCACACTAATTTAGTAATTGTACTTAGAAATACTAAATTTACTAACAAGATGCTATATATAAATAAACTTGTTAGTATCTACTCAACCACTGGGGTTAACTCAGTGGCCAAACTCGTGATTTCCCTTAACGAGGTCACAGGTTCGAGGCGGCGTGGTAGATTCAATATTTTGAAGACCCGCCCACCTTGTTGCTAAAAATACTTCAAGTATTTTGCCATTTTTTTTTATATGAGAATTTGTTGGATAAAATTCTTCTGTTATTTACCCATTTTTTTTTATGTAGAATACTTCACGATTCATAATTGGTATGTACTTCGGGTGCACATTTTTAATAATCACTCATATTTAAAGTACTAGCGAATGACCCGTGCCTGAAGGCACTCCACCGAACAAAATTTGACCGTACGTAAACTAATGAGATCCCATGTCTAACACAAATTTTGACTTTAAGATTTGACCGTAAACTAATGAGATTCCATCACCAAAGATTTTACATTAAGATTCAAGAAAAAAAAAAGTCCACTAAAACTCTTTATTAGCCAAAAAATATCCGTTCTATGTACACTGGTGATAACTGATTAGCAGTGTATAAGTTCTACATGAACTTTCTTACGAATCGAAAGATTGACTGTAAATCTAAACCATGCCATATAAATAGGAATGCTTTGCCCCAAGCAAACAAACTAAATCGATCGGGTCACCTTCTAAGACAGCGTAAGTGCGAAAAACCCGTGTTTGAGGCAGCGGTATGAGCCATGAACCTAACACGCCGATTGCAAACTTTTGAAATCCGGAAAACCTCTGCAATATAGACAACAGTAGAAGTCATCACATGGAAAATCCCAAACCAATGTAGAAGTCATCACATGGAAAATCCCAAACCGAATTCCATCAAAATTTCAAAAATTGTTAAGAACCCTAAAAATTCTAGATTTGCATCAAAATCTTTCCAAAATAAAAGAAGATAGAGTTTACAAGAAGAAGAAGAAGAAGAAGGACGCAGAGTTAAAATAGGGAAAAAAAAGAAAAGGAAAAAGAAAGACCTAAAAAACCGAAAGTAATTGCAAAGGAAATTTTTTTGGAATATTTGATCGGGCTGCATACTAATCAGGTTTCTTGACATTGGTATCGGCGAGGGAGAGAATTCAGTTGAGAAAGAGGAGACAAACCAGTGGTATTTCCAACCAAATTCAAGGTCATCTCCGTTTCCTCTCATATATATACTTGAAATGGAATCCCAAAAATTCAATTTATGGGATCTCACACTCTCTCTCCACACGTTGCTATTCGATTTACTGATTTGGTTGTTACTTGATTGAAGTTTTCCTTTTCAGAGTGGAAATTTGTGTTCCCAAATCAATAATCATGAGTAAGGAAGGGGGAGAGAGAGAGAGAGAGAGAGAGAGAGAGAGAGAGAGAGAGAGAGAGAGAGAGAGTATCAAAATGGCAACGTTTTTGGTTCCCAATTATGACTCACCATTTAGGCGGATAAAATTTGAGCTCGAAAATGCATCTTGACCATCGATTAAAATCTTAATCGATCTAAGCCCTTGAGGGCTGACGTGAAAATCAATCTCGATCATCCATTGAATCCAAGGGCTGAAAATATAAGAGATTCAAAAAATTGAGCTCTTTATAATATAGATTAAAAAGAACTAAATATAAGGCAGTGTGTACAAAATCAACAAGTTGTATGAATGGAATATAAATTATTTACCTATCTTAGTTGGCTAGGGCTTCGTGCTGATAAAGTGTTATAAAACTAAGCAGATAATCAGAGCTGAAAAGTAAATGAGATACTGACCACAAATGTATAGAAAGAAAGTAAGTCTTCTAGACTACTCAAATATTATTCAGAGTAGTATTTTGCTTTCTGCATTTTCTTTCTCTCTTGTTGTGTGTTTTTCTTTTTGTTGGACGCTATGAAGCACCGACATCACTCCCGGACCCTGTACCGTAGTGTCCCGACACGGGGACACAACGGGGACACGGCAGGAAATGTGTCCCAACACACCACGTGGTATGGGACATGGCTAGGTTACTTTTTTGGGTGGGGACACGGATGGAGAAACAGCAGGAGGCAAATTGAAATTTTTTGAAACTTTATGGGGTAAATTTGAAATTAATCAAAACTTAAAGGTAAAAAGTGTAATTTGGTCAAAATATATAACATCCTTACCTCATCAGTCGACCAAAACTCCTGAGAACCCTAAATCGAGCTGATGTGCCAAAAGAGCTGCTACTGCTCGAGCTGCTGCTGAAATCGATCATCTGCTGTGCAAATCGAGCTGCTACGACTGCAAATCGAACTGCTGCTACTGCTACAGTGCTACTGGTGAACCACTGAACCCTAAATCGAGCTCTTGCTGGATTCACAGTCGACCAACAGTGGTCGTTCAGGTATGTGATGTCTCTCTCCTCTCTCAATCTGGTCTCTCTCTCTCTCTCTCTCTCTCTGTGTGTGCTACTACTGCCTTCTGTTTTATTTTTTATTTTATATTTTTTTTGAAGCAATATGTATGTTTGCTTGTATAAAATCTGTTTGTACGTATGTTTGCATATAATCTGTCTCTGGCTCAACTTAGTCCATGTCAGTCAACATATGTAAGGAATAAATCAAATGACAATGTCTTTATCAATTATTCTGAACAAATTATACTTCAATTAATAATGAGTGTATTAACTTTTTGTTTATTAATACTTTTCAATTTTTTTTGTGCCCATCAGTACAATACTAAAATGTCTTCCTCAACAAGTGCCAGTAGCGTACCCACTGCCGGGGGTGGGGAAAAGGGGGGAGTACTTTGGAAATTTGTAACTAAATTGGACAATTTTCCCGGAAGAGGTGGGAATTACAAATGGAAGTGCAACTTTTGTGGTTTAGACAAAAATGGGTCTTACACAAGGGTGAAAGCTCACTTGTTGAAAACAGTTGGTGAGGGGATAGCGGCTTGTAAGAAAGTAACAAGTACCGATACTTTGAATTTTAAGAGATTGATGGAAGAGGAGAGAAAGAAATCTGAACAATCCCAACCAAAGTCAATTCCATTGCCTCCTTCTAGTGCATCTCTTACGAGTTCCTCAAATTTGAATCACACACTAGAAGGCTTGGGATCAAAAAGGAGGAGGGGAAACGTAACTCAACTTGATAATCCTGTCGTTAAATGCTTTAATGTTGGAGCCCGAGATCAATTACATAGTGAGATTGCTCGAATGTTTTACACCAGCGGATTGCCTTTCAATTTGGCAAGAAATCCTCACTATGTTAGCTCATATACTTATGCCGCGAATAATAGCATACCTCCGGGGTACAACTTGTTGAGAATGACATTGCTTCAAAAAGAAAGGGCAAATGTTGAATGGTTGTTAGAGCCTATCAAAGGCACATGGAAGGAGAAGGGCGTGACGATTGCAAGTGATGGTTGGAGTGATCAGCAACGAAGATCTTTAATTAACTTTATGGCAATCACCGAAGGTTTACCTATGTTTCTTAAGGCCTATAATTTTGAGGGGGAAACAAAGAATAAACATTTCATTGCTACATTGATGAAGGAGGTTGTTATTGAGGTTGGGGCTAAGAATGTTGTGCAAATTCTCACTGACAATGCTCCAAATTGTAAGGCGGCGGGACAAATCATTGAAACGCAATATCCTCACATATTTTGGACTCCTTGCGTAGTGCACACTCTAAATCTTTCTTTGAAAAACATTTGTGCTGCAAAAAATGTGGAGAGTAACTCGGTTGTGTATGATGAGTGTGGTTGGATTAGCATTGTCGTTGGGGATGCATCGATCATTAAGAATCACATAATGAATCACTCAATGAGATTGGCAATCTTCAATGAGTTTGCTCCTTTGAAGTTACTTTCGATTGCGGACACTCGCTTTGCTTCATCCATTGTGATGCTTAAGAGGTTTAAGCTCATCAAGCAAGGTCTTCAATCGATGGTAATTAGTAGTCAATAGAATGCTTGTAGGGAGGAGAGTGGGGCTTCATTTGTGAGGGAAACTTTGTTGAATGAGACATGGTGGGATAAGGAGGACTACATTCTATCATTTACATCTCCTATTTATGATATGGTTAGAGCATGTGACACGGACAAGCCCACTCTCCATTTGGTTTATGACATATGGGATACCATGATTGAGAAAGTGAGGTGTGCCATTGAGAAATTTGAGAAGAAGATCCCTTGTGTGGATGATGATGGTCAATTTTATGATGTTGTTCATAAAATACTTGTGGATAGATGGAACAAGACCAATACACCTCTTCATTGCTTGGCACATGCTCTAAATCCAAGGTAATTCATTTACCATTTGCACTAACTTGGTACTTGTACCATTCACCTCTTAATTATTTATTTACTTTGTAATTTAGGTATTATAGTGAAAAATGGTTTCAAGAGGATCCAAAGCGAGTTCCTCCACACCAAGATGAAGAGGTTACAAACGAGAGGAAGAAATGCTTCAAAAGGTACTTTGATGATCCCTCGGAGCGTACCAAAGCCAATATGGAGTATGCCAAATTCTCAACCAAGGATGGGCCATTTGCCAACATTGATTCTATTGAAGATAGATGGAATATGGATCCTTATTCTTGGTGGGTTATTCATGGTGCATCCGCTCGGACTCTTCAAACGATAGCCTTGAAGATTCTCATTCAACCTTCTTCTTCATCATGTTGTGAGAGAAATTGGAGTACATACTCCTTCATTGATTCATTGAAAAGGAATAGAATGACCCCCCAACGGGCGGAGGACTTGGTGTTTGTTCATAGCAACCTTCAGCTTTTATCAAGGAGAAGCCCACAATATTGTCAAGGGCAAACAAAGATGTGGGATATTGCAGGAGACCAATTTTCACTTGATGAGGTTGGGATGCTCGAGGTTGCAAACCTCTCACTTGATGAACCCGAACTGGAGGCCGTGGTCTTTACGGATGATGGAGATGACATTGAAGAAGTGATGGAAGTTGGATCTAATTGAAGTTTGGGGAAGTTTGGGGATTAGTTGCTTAAGGGCAAATTCGGTTGTATTGAACTATGAGTGTTTGTCTTGTTTTGAATGTCTTGTTTTATGGGTGTTTGTTGGATGAGTGTTTGATGTAAGAACTAAGAACTTATGTTTGATCTTTATGATGAATGCTTTGCTTGCTATGGAACTTAATGGTTGAACTACTAAATGCTTCATGTAACCAACTGTTGGTTTAATGGTTTTTAATTTTATCCTTCGTTTTGCTTGCTATCTATCTATTTTGCAGAACTACAATGGCTGAAAATGAACAAGTTCTTTGGAGTTATGTTACTAAACTTGAAGGTGCACAAGAAATTGTTGAAATGGAAAGAAAGATTGAAGGCTCAATTGTGGAGGTGAATCCAGATGAAGTTGAGGAGATGCCAGAAGTGTGAAAATGGTAACTTAACTTAAATATATATATATATATATGTAAATAAATAAATAAATAAATATAAACGTGGCGTGTCCCCTGCCGTGTCCGTGTCCCCATTTTTTTAGGATTGCCGCGTCTCCGTGTCCGTGTCCGTGCATCATAGGTTGGACGATACATATATATAGCCAAAAGGCTCTACTATTACAACCAACACATTTAAAACTACCATGTAAACCAATATGGTCCTCCATCTTCTGCTAACATTTATAACATATATCCAATTATCACTACAATCATATACTATAAACTCTTGGTACTGTTCTTTTGTGAGTCTGTGTGCGTCCACATTACGCGACCCTAGAGCCCTATTTGAAACCTTGGGAATGAAAACTTACATTTAAGACTGCATATAGTATTAAAGGTTCCTTCTTTGACTGGTAGGTTTGTTTTGTTTCTAGATTTTAGGTCGTTGAAAAGTTTTGGTAGCCATATCCATCGCGGCTTAGGTTTCCATGTAGGAAATATAATTTTAAAGCCGGTGTTGTCCTCTTTTCTAAATTTTTGTGGACTATGTTTCTTTCCCAGATATCTTATCTTGTATACATTCTTTCCTTTACTTTTATTAGTCATGCTACATTCTTTCGCTCAGAAGCTAAAAGTGTAGTTTAATTAGTTGTAATATTTGTATGGGAATCTGATATGCTCAAACACCATTTGCGATTTTTACGGGTATTGGCCAGCTTTGGGCTGAAACTCATAAAGCCTTCCCTTTGAGTCCCAGATTTTAACTAAGTTTAGGGGCTCCAAATTTTACAAGCCCATACATTCTTGAGGCCTACATAAACATAAGTGAAATTGCCTAAAATTTTGAAGGACCAATTTACAGAAAGGCAAAAAACATTTAAAGAAAGGTGTGGAGCCCTCTTTCTCTGGTTGATCCTCCTGGTGATGTGAACGACGATGATGGTGTAAACTCTCAGGCGGAACTCTAGGCCTGCACACTGAACAAGCCGTTAGCACCAAACCGGACCGTTGAGTCCGAAATGGTACTCCGACGGTCTAGTCAGTAGAGGAAGGAGATGAAGTGCAGTAGATCTAGGGTTTTTAGAGAGTATTGCGTACCTCTTTTTGGTGATGAAGTTTACCTTTTATAGGTGAGCCTTGGCTTGGCCTCCAAGCACAGCTGTGCTCGTCACGTGACTTAACCGCTCGGCTGACGTCACGATGACGGGCTCGAAAGAATATTCTGCAGGCACATGCCTCCAATGATAACACGACACGTGTCATAACCGCTCGGATGACGTCATTCGTCATGATCGCAGTTTGTTACAGGCACATGCAGCATTAACTGCTCTGCTGATTCAGCACTGAGCCTCTCGGATCACCTTCCTCATCATGAAGTCGGTCTATGATCCCTCGGTCACGATCCGAGGCCCATTGATGTTAAGTCTGGAAACTTATTATTGAATCGAACATAGAAAGGTCTCGGCACAAATCCGAGAAGAGGGATCGAAACCCTAATTGTCTGTCTTGCTGAAATCGGGCCATTCACCGAAGAGTCCCTCAAAAGATAGCCTTTCGGTGACTATAAAGAGGTATCTACTTCGCTTCTACACATATGTTAGGTGCTCGGTATATCCGGACCCCTACAATAGCCCCTCGATCCCTCTGTGTGGTTTACTTTTCACAGGAGGGGTTGAGCACTCGGGTGCCGAGCAGGGTCCTGGCCGAGCCCCATTCTTCGAGATAAGGTCATCATGAGATTCTCTGTCACAGCTGACCTTTCGGCCATCCGGAGTCCGCCACGTGTCCCCTAAGAGTAGGGTTTCAGTAGCGATGTGACAGCTGCAGTCACGTCACTTCGGTTGCACGCCGTTTCATTGGTGCAACAGGAGAGAGTTGCTACGGTGCACGGAGTCAGGAGACACGTGTTGGATGCTGATAAGCCGAGAACATGCCGTCTCCCATTCTTCGCCGTGACCATGTTCATTTCCCGCCCAATGCTCATCCGTTTTTCGAAAAACTTTCCCCTCTATAAATACCCCTCCCTCTGAAGGGAAAACACTTTCTCTCTCTTGCTCTTCGAGTTCCAGACGTTCTCTCTCTAGATTTCTGGCGTTCTTTTGTGAAATCGAGTTCCATCAACCAGATCTTCGCTCAACCTTCAGGTATGATTTCGATCCAACTGTGTTTTGATGATTTTCTGTAGCTTTCCCAGCTCTTTATACGATTATGGCATGATTCAGTTGTATTCTCTTGAGTTTGGGTTTTCTGCGTTTTCTGAGTCTGAATCTCGTAAGATGAACAGTCGTCTTTGACTCGCTCACGAGGTTGAAGATGACTCCGAGAGATGTAGAGCGTAGACAGGCTCTCCTCGACCACGGGTGCCGAGGGGTTCCGCTTCACACATACACTTGGTCGATTTGGGATCTCAAACGTCTGGTGGTGCCGAGAAGTAGGTTGTTCGGACCCACTGCTCATAGCTAACGGTCTTTTACCGTGTATTCTTTTTGTTAGGTCTGGCGCCATCAGTCGTTGAGATCTCTTCAGACTCCGAGAGCTCGGGATCCGAGTCTTCCAGCACTGCTGCTTCCTATATAGCCTTTCTTATCCGTAAGTACAGCCTTCGGAGAAACCCCTGCCGAGAACTAGTACCCATGGATTACGATTTTGAAAAGCCCTTGGACGAGAGACCCCTTCAATCCAAGCCTCCGAACCCCGACCCCATAGTAGAGGAGCCTGTAGATCTTGAGGAAGAAGAGGGTGTCTCGGATGGATTTCTATCCGACAGCGACGCCATGGAGTCTGAGGATCGCTCTGAAAGGGGACCCTCCACTACTGGCACCACCACAAGCACCGACCACGCGGCGAGTGTTGGTTCCGAACAGGACGCAGATGCCACGGGGGAAGTAGAGCAGGCTATTCTAGCCGAGATCGGTGTAAGTGGGCGCGGAGAGGATAGGACGTCGGATAGAGCCTCTAGCAGTGGCAAAAAGAAGGATCCGACGTGTCCCTACCTTCACTACTTCATAAATGGTGAGGCCGGGTACAACAAGTTCGTTGAAAAATACGATATCCCCGAGGGCGTGACGGTGACCCTCATTCCGAAGGGGATGCAACCGAGTTACGGTCCCAACCACTTGATCGTTCCCTTGATGGCGATCACAGAGGGTGGTGTCCGGTTCCCAATGAACATCTTTACCCGGTCGGTGTTGAGCACCTACCACCTCTCTCCCGACCAACTGACCATAAACAGCTACCGAGTTATCAACTCTGCGTACGCGCTAAAGCAGAGGGATGAGCTTGAGCTTCGGGTGTGGGATCTGTTCGGTCTCTACGCCATGTCTCGGAATTCATCGTTCGGTAGATACTTTTTGATGACTAGGCCGAAGATAAAGCAGATCGTTGAACATCTCCCGGATTCCGACCATTTTCAGGACATCTGTGTGATGGTGTCCGGAAACTACTGTCTGCCTCCGACCGAGGACCCATTCCCTGTTCCTACCCTTCGGGGTGATCACAGTTAATACTCTTCGATGTTTGCTTTTATTGATTTTGCATGAAGTGTTTTGTTGTGATTTACTAACTCGTGTGCCTTGCAGGTCCCGCACCGATTACTCGGCGACTGAAGACACGTGCTAACTTGGAGAGAGCACAGCAGTTATACCAGTGCTCGGCACGCCTAGCACACGATCTTCTCGACTATTTGCCAACTTACCGCTGTTGGTTGAAAAAGAAGCCAGCCAAAGGTCGGAGGCCGAGGAAATCAAAGCGAACCGCCGAGACCTTGCTATCTGCAGAAGAGAGGGATAATCTCGAGGCTCAACCAGTCGGCGAGCTTTACGGAAAAGAGAGGATTCCCGTAGACCGCTCATCTCCCTCAGTATCCGAAGAGACGATGCCGCCGAAGATCGATCTCGCGGCAAAGCTCGTCGAGATGACGGCGAAGAGCAAGAAGGCCCCTTCCAAAAGGAAGGAAAAAACAACAGCTGGGAGGGTTCGGATCTCTATTCCTGAAGATGAGACACCGGCGAAGAAGCCGAGAACTGATGCACCGCTGCCCGAGGAGACGGAAGGACTCTCTTCCGGAATTGAGCAATCGAGCAAAGATGCGCCGGAAATCGAGGTGCTGACCATGCCATGGACTCCAACGCTGATCAATGCCGAGGGCAGGAGTGTTATGAACACCGACAGTGTCCATGCCGATCCTCGCCTGGGGTTGGGCCTTCTGAACGCCGTAGCTCTAAAGAATGATATGGCCAGGCTTCCGAGCAAGTTGGAAGACAATCTTTATCATTGCTCGTCCCTGGTTGTGCAGGTAAATACGCCATACCGAGCTCTCGAATTTTACATTCAATATGTCCTTTACTTGTCTTCGTATTACTATTGTGTTTGCAGGCCGGACAGTCTGTGCTGAGGCTGCATGACCAGGTGCTGGAGCTCAACCGAGCGGCAAAAAGGTATAAGCACCGAGCAGATGCTGCTTTAGAAAAGGTGCAGACTGCCGAGAGCAGTGCCGAGGAGCTCCGGCTCGAGAACGAGAGGTTGAAGAAAGAGCTGGCAAAATGGCGGGAGAGGTCTGACCGACGATTGGAGAAGGTGAAGACCGAACATGCAAAAGCCCTGGAGGAAGCCAAAAAGGAGGCTTACGACGCTGGATTCGTTGCGGCCGGAGAGGCATATGCCGGGGACATCCTAAAGCTCGTCAAAGAAGGTGAGAAAAAAGGCTTTGGTAAAGGATATCTTCATTGCTGTGCTACTTTCGGTGTCGCTCCCGAGGACCCGAAGTATCAAGCACCTGCAATGCCTGATTCTCCTATTGACGAAGATCTCGGTGATGAAGAAGTTGAAGATGAGGAGACCGAGAAGTCACTGGATGACGTTCTTGCCGAGAAGACAACAGATGAAGGAACTTCTTCTCAACAAGTGCCGTCCGAGAATGCGGCTGACAAAATTACCAACATAACCCCTTAGGATAGGGTTTTTATAAAACTTTGTTTTGAACTTATCTGTATTTTGTACTGGACGGCTCCGATCAATAGGAGTTTGCCGTTCCAGTGGGTTGTAACAGTTTTAAGTAGGTTTCATGAGATGACACCGAACAAGCATCATCCTGTCATTCTCAGTTTTCACCGAAGAGGTGAAGTTTTGTTTGAATGTTTTGGTGAATGAATGTCAAATTGTTTGCATTTTGTATGCAATATGTTCTTTACTGATTGGTGTGAAAACCCTGTCAATACTTAGAAAAATTTACACTTTTTAGGAATAGATCGTTCTCCTAATAGCCCCTGCTTCTGTTCTAATCGGAGGATGTAGTTGCTCGGATTGGAACCGAAGCAACGATAAGCTTGATGGGAATTTATCCCACACTTAGGAAATAAATGAGATGAAAGTAGTTGTTCGGTCTAGAACCGAAGTAATCATTTGAATGAAAATTCTTCCAACATTTTCCTTTGATAGCTCTTGCTCGGGACCAATCAGAGAAAACGTTGTTCGGATTGGAACCGAAGCAACGAAGAATGGAGTTTAAAATTCTCCAATAATTGGAAAAAATTTCCATTGATAGCCCCTGCTCGGGACCAATCAGAGAAAACGTTGTTCGGATTGGAACCGAAGCAACGAAGAATGGAGTTTAAAATTCTCCAACGCTTGGAAAAAATTTCCATTGATAGCCCCTGCTCGGGACCAATCAGAGAAAACGTTGTTCGGATTGGAACCGAAGCAACGAAGAATGGAGTTTAAAATTCTCCAACGCTTGGAAAAAATTTCCATTGATAGCCCCTGCTCGGGACCAATCAGAGGGAACGTTGCTCGGATTGGAACCGAAGCAACGAGAAATGGAGTTTAAAATTCTCCAACACTTGGAAAAATTTTCCACTGACAGCCCCTGCTCGGTTCTAGTTAGTGGAGACAGCTGCTCCGGATGGAACCGAAGCAATCTCGTATGGGTTGAAACGTCAAACGTTGACAATTCTAATCAGTAATCTAAATAGGTAACAGTAGTAGTGAAAGATTCTTTTCATTCATTCTCCGATCATCTTTAATAGCAAAGAAAAGGGGGCAAAACAAGCAGCCCAAATAAATTTTCTAATAGAATTTCTTAAGCATAGAACTTCCTAAGCTTAGTGGCATTCCATGGGTTGCCAATAGGTGTTCCATCCATCTCTGCTAACTTGTATGACCCATGTCCGACCTTTGCAACCACTCGGAACGGTCCTTCATAGTTTGGTTTGAACTTAGTCTTTTTAGACTTCTGAACCACCTCTCGGAGAACCAAATCATCAATGTTAAAGGGCCTCATCCGGACGTTTTTGTTGTATCCTCGAGCGACTTTTTGCTGGTATGAGGCATGTTTCAGGTGTGCTTCATCCCTGAGCTCTTCAGCTAGGTCGAGCTCCCTGTCCATGGCCTCATTATTGGTCGGCACATCGAAATTTTCGGTCCGAGCTGTGGGGATAAGGGTGGCTAGAGGGAGAACAGCTTCCATGCCGTACGCCATAGAAAATGGTGTTCGGCCAGTTGAGCGCCGTGGTGTGGTTCGATAGCCCCATAGAACCTTGGGGAGCTCTTCAGCCCACCGACCCCTCTTCAGTGTCAGGCGTCTCTTGATCCCAGCTGAAATCGTCTTGTTTGATGCTTCGGCTTGGCCGTTCCCCTGTGGGTATGAGACCGAGGAGTGGAAGATCCTGATGCTGTGTTTCTTGCAGAGTTTTTCGATCGCTTCGGCCACAAATTGGGTCCCGTTATCCGAAATGATCGCATAAGGGACACCGAAGCGAGAGATGATATTCTTCCAAAGAAATCGCTCTACGTCGGTAGCGGTTATAGTGATGAGGGGCTCGGCCTCCACCCATTTAGTGTAGTAATCTGTAGCCGTAATCAAATGTTTGAACCCTCCAGGAGCCGTCGGCAACTTTCCCACTATGTCCAGCCCCCACTGTGCGAAAGGCCAGGGGCTGGTTATAGGGTGTAAGGCTTCAGCAGGCTGGAGCAGATGTGAAGCGTGCTTTTGGCATTGTTCGCATTTCTTGGCGTATTCCTCGGAGGTCTTCTTCATTTTCGGCCACCAATACCCTTGAGTAAGAGCTCGGTGGGAAAGGGACCGTCCGCCAGAATGGCATCCGCTGCTCCCCTCGTGAAGCTCTCGGAGAACGGTCTCAACCTGGGAGTCGTGGACGACCTTCCAGTCGGGGCCTGTGAAGGACCTTCGGTACATCTGATCGCTCGGATCCAAGTAGAAGTAAGACGCCTTGCATCTGACCCTGTGAGCCTCCTTCTTGTCTGTCGGGAGCTTCTCGTGCTTGAGGTAGGCGTGAATTTCGTCCATCCAGCTGGGGCCGAGGGATATATGTAGCACCTCTTGCCTCTCGTGCTCGATGCTCGGATTTTCTATTTCCCCGAGGAGAATGGTTCAGTTAGGGGAAGCTGCACAAGCTGTTGCCAGGGAGGCCAGAGCATCCGCGTGGGCGTTTCGCTCTCGGCCCACCCATTCAATCTCAACGGTTCCAATTTCTCTAATTAGCTCCCAGACCTTGTCATAGTACTTCTCCATCCTTGGGTCTTTTAAGCTGTATTGGTCCTTGATTTGGTTCACGATCAGCTGAGAGTCGCTGTATACTTGCACTGTCTCGGCACCTAAGTGTTTAGCCATCTTTAGGCCGGAGACTAGTGCTTCGTATTCAGCTTCGTTGTTAGACGCCGTGAAACCGATGGTCAGCGCATTTTCGTGCATGACACCTTCCGGAGAGACGATTACGATACCGGCTCCAGCCCCTCGGCTGTTTGACGCTCCGTCCACATGTAGGCGCCATACATCTCCTTGGTACATCCTCCATATCTTGCCTTTTCTTTCTTCATTAGGTTTCTCGTCTTGCGCCGGAGCCCCTAATGTTCTTCTGTTTGTTTGAGCTTCTACCGAGTGCTCGGACGCCACTTCTTCATCTAACTTCAAGTTATCTTCCCTCAGCTCAGGTGTCAGTTCGACGATGAAATCTGCCAGAGCCTGTCCCTTGATAGCTGTTCTTGGTTCGTACCGAATGTCAAAGTTTCCCAACTCCAAGCTCCATTTTGAGATCCGAGTAGAGAGGTCGGCCTTTCGGAGCACGGTCTTCAGTGGATACTCAGTGATCACGATGATGGTATGGGCTTGGAAGTAGGGCAACAGTTTCCTTTTAGCGGTAACGAGTGCCAAAACTAGTTTTTCCAGAGGGAGGTACCTCGTCTCAGAAGGGATCAGGGTTTTGCTGGAGTAGTAGATGGGCTGAAAGCTAGCCCCTTCTTTCCTGACAAGGACCGAGCTCACCGCATGGCCCGACACCGAGAGATAGAGATATAAATCTTCTTCAGGCACAAGCATCACGAGGAGAGGGGCTCTGGAGAGGTAGTCCTTCAACTGGCCCAGCGCTCGGTCACATTCCTCGGTCCACTGAAAACTCCTCTTGCTCGTTTTCAGGGACTCGAAGAAAGGTCGGCACAGATCCGAAGACCGGCTGATAAACCTATTGAGCGCCGCGGCCATTCCCGTGAGCCTTTGCACTTCCTTGATGGTGCTCGGGGGTCTGAGGTTTCGGATTGCTGTTATCTGTTTGGGATCTGCCTCAATTCCCCGCCGAGTGACCATGTATCCGAGAAACTTACCTGATCCGACACCAAATGCGCATTTCTCGGCATTGAGGCGCAGCTTGTGCTTCTTCATGACAGCAAAAATTTCGCCGAGGTGCTCCAGATGATCCGAAGCGTGCTTACTCTTGACAACCATGTCATCGATGTATGCTTCCATTGTGTCCCTGAGCTGCTTGGCGAACATTTTTGTCACCATGCTCTGGTAGGTAGCCCCAGCGTTCTTGAGACCGAACGGCATTACTTTGTAACAGTAGGTTCCTCGGGGAGAAATGAAGGCTGTTTTCTCTTGGTCTTCAACTGCCATTGCTATCTGGTGGTACCCGCTGTAGGCATCCATCATGCTGAGCCGAGCGTGTCCCGCCGTGGCATCAACTAACTGATCAATCCGCGGCAGTGGAAAGCAATCCTTCGGGCAGGCATCGTTAAGATTGGTGTAGTCTACGCAGACGCGCATCTTCCCATTCTTCTTCGGAACAACCACTGTATTTGCCAGCCACGTCGGATACTGGACCTCTCGGATAGCCCCGGCGTCAAGTAGCTTCCCAACCTCAGCTATAACAGCGTCTGAGTGGGCCGGAGACGAACGTCTCGGTTTTTGTACCACGGGCCTTCGGAGAGGATCGACGTTTAGAGAGTGGGAGATAAACTGTGGGTCAATGCCCGGCATCTCGTATGGTGTCCAGGCAAAGACCCCAACGTTTCTCTTGAGAAAATCCACCAGTTGCTCCTTTTCTAATGTTGTCAGTGTCGATCCGAGGAGGAAGTAGCGAGTTCCGTCGTCATTGATGGGTACAGTGACGAGGTCCTCTACTGCCTTCTCCTCCGCAGCCGTCCCGACGTCCTCCAAAACCGGACCCTCAACCTCCTCGGTAGATCTTGGTTTTGGTTCTTTCTTCTTTTTCCCCTTTGTGGTTTTCTTCTTCATATGAACCGCATTTACCTGGCACCTCCGCGCTATCATCTGATCGCCCTTGATATCCTCTTGCCACCCCTCGGCACCGACGAATCGGACAACTTGGTGGTAAGTTGAGGCGATGGCCTTCATTTCGTGCAACCAGGTTCTGCCGAGGATGGCATTGTAAGGGCTCGGCGCATCAACCACAACGAATTCCATTTGCAAAGTTCTTGAGCCTGCCTTCACTGGTAGGTTTATTCGTCCCATCGGCCAAACCGGAGCCCCGTTGAATCCGAAGAGGGGGGAGTCGGCCGGCAACAGATGGTCCGGGTTCAAATTCAGTGCCTTAAATGCCGAATAGTATAGGATCTCAGTGGAACTTCCTTGATCTACAAGCACTCGTTTGACCCTGGGGACTCCCATATGAACAGAAATCACCAGGGCATCACTGTGAGGCAGCTGTACATCCCTTAAGTCTCGCTCGGTGAACGTAATAGTCCACTGTTCCTCTCGGTCCGAGAGCTTTCTTTTGGCGTTGCCTTCGATAGTAAGAACTTGCGAGAAGGAGCTCGGATTAGTCCGAAGCGCTGCGGTTTTCTCTTTAGTTGCGGCCCCGTGGATCACATGGACAACAATTTCTTCCGGAGGGTTGTTCTGTCGTTGCTGCTGTGTTTGGTTGGCAGTTCTTTGGCGATCAATGTACTGGTTCAAGCGCCCCTGCGTGACCTGCCTTTCTAAGAATTCCTTGAAAGGCTGGCACGCAGTGGTATAGTGTCCCAGCTCATTGTGATAAGTGCATTTCATCTTACAGTCATCTGGCTGGCCTTCGGCTGTCCCCAGCTTGTTGGTTGGCCAGGTGAACCAAGGCTCTCGGGAGATTTACCTTATCAATTTATAGAGGGGTAGGTTGAATACTGTCGTTATACCGACGAACTCGTTGGGTCTTGGTTCCCGCTCCCTGCGCGGTTCCCGTTCCCTCCACGAGTCGCGGTCCTTTTTCCACCCCTTTCCATTTCCTGTTTTAACTGTATTGACCTGCTTTTTCCCCGAGTAATCTCCAGCATTGGCTTTTTGATTTCCTGAGGCTCTTGAAAGCCTCCTTTCGGATATGACATCCTCTAACTGGGCGAACTTCTCTACCGTTTCCATCAACCGGCTCATGTTTGCCGGGGGATGCAGCATCAGTTCTTCAAAAATCGCCGAGTGCTCGTCTAAGCCATACTTGAAGGACGTGGCTGCCATCTGTGGGTCACAGCTTTCGATGGCGTTGTAAATCTCCCAGTAGCGCTCGGCATATTTTCTCAATTTCTCTCCGGATTGTCGTTTCAGACCGACGAGAGCATCGATCGTCTTTGGTTGGGTACTGCTCGTCACGAACCGAGCTGTGAAGGCCTCTTCCAGTTCTTCAAAAGAGCCGATGGAGCCTGGTTGTAGTTGGTTAAACCAAACTAAACCGGTCCCCTGAAGGCTCACCGGGAAGGCCTTGCACATCATGGCCTCGTTATAGCCATAAAGTCCCATCAATTGTCGGTAATGCACAAGGTGCATCACAGCATCCGTCTTAGCGCCATACTTTGTAAATTTTGGGACAGCGAAGTTCCTCGGGGGCAGAGCTTCTTGGATTTCCTGCACGAATGGCGAGTCCTGGATTTTCCGAAACCTTGAATCGGCTGGTTTCTCGGCTGATCGCGGGGCCTCATAGGCCTTGCTAGTGCTGAATGCCCTTCTGGCGTTCAGTCCGTGCCGCTCGTCGTTCACGCCGAGATCCTCGGGATGTTTCTTACGCTTTCCAGGGTTAATGTGCTGAGTTTCAGCCTTGTATCTTTTAGACTCTCCGGTACGTGGGTCCCGAACGACTATAAAATCGCCGGTGTCATCCATGTCGTACTCTGGAAAGTGTTGAGTTTCTTGATCCCGGTGTCTCCGAGAACTCCGATCCTTGTTATAGGTTCTAGGTTCTCGGTCCACACGCCCTCTATCACGATCATGTTCCGTTGATCTGTTACGGATAACTTCTCGGCCATCCGTATCGTATTGCACCGGGGCTTTCCCGCGGTTAACATCGTCTCCTTCATCGTTTCGGCGCGATGGTCGGGACCCGGAACGCCCCGTTGTGGACTGAGAACTGGAAGAAGAGTGGCCTCCAGTCCGAGCAGTACGATCTGTACGCTGTGCTGGCGGAATCACTCGCCCCGAGGCGTCGGTAACGATGATTGGCTGGCCCAAACGGTCTTTAGCCGAAGGGCGACGGGTTTGGTGGGTGAGTTGAGTTGTTTGAGCAGCCGCCGCCGCCTTGCGCCGTCGCCTCGACGCCCCTGATCGAGAGGCTGAGACAGTGGGTTGTTTTTTCGTCAGAGCTTCAATCTGAGCCTTCATAGCAGCCATCTGCTCCTGCATCTGCTGCACGGTGTCTAGTGGATTTGGGCTCGGAGTGAAGCCTGAGATGGGGTGGGTGACGATACCCACCCGAGGACCACCGCCAGGGTTAGCTCCTGCTGCCGGTTCGGTGGTTCCATCGTCTTCAACGATCGCCATGGAAGAGCTGAGAAACAGAGGAAGAGTTCTTCCAAGGAGAAGAAGAGTAGAACACCGGGAAATGACTCAAATCAGTCGCTCCCCAGCGGAGTCGCCAATTGTGGAGCCCTCTTTCTCTGGTTGATCCTCCTGGTGATGTGAACGACGATGATGGTGTAAACTCTCAGGCGGAACTCTAGGCCTGCACACTGAACAAGCCGTTAGCACCAAACCGGACCGTTGAGTCCGGAATGGTACTCCGACGGTCTAGTCAGTAGAGGAAGGAGATGAAGTGCAGTAGATCTAGGGTTTTTAGAGAGTATTGCGTACCTCTTTTTGGTGATGAAGTTTACCTTTTATAGGTGAGCCTTGGCTTGGCCTCCAAGCACAGCTGTGCTCGTCACGTGACTTAACCGCTCGGCTGACGTCACGATGACGGGCTCAAAAGAATATTCTGCAGGCACATGCCTCCAATGATAACACGACACGTGTCATAACCGCTCGGATGATGTCATTCGTCATGATCGCAGTTTGTTACAGGCACATGCAGCATTAACTGCTCTGCTGATTCAGCACTGAGCCTCTCGGATCACCTTCCTCATCATGAAGTCGGTCTATGATCCCTCGGTCACGATCCGAGGCCCATTGATGTTAAGTCTGGAAACTTATTATTGAATCGAACATAGAAAGGTCTCGGCACAAATCCGAGAAGAGGGATCGAAACCCTAATTGTCTGTCTTGCTGAAATCGGGCCATTCACCGAAGAGTCCCTCAAAAGATAGCCTTTCGGTGACTATAAAGAGGTATCTACTTCGCTTCTACACATATGTTAGGTGCTCGGTATATCCGGACCCCTACAAAAGGCAAGCGTAAAGGTCCAAACATACGATAACGGTGTCTTATTTTGAAAGTGATCTTGAAGACTTTGAAAACTGGGCGACTTTTGGAGAGTAGCGGAGCAACTATCCGCCATGTTAGAAGAGAAGCTAACCGAAGTGCTGACTTGCTTGCCAAGAACTCGTTAAATTTATGTAATTTTCATTAGGTTAGTCTAACGGAACCACTTTTATTCCTGTTGCAAGAATTAGTTGATGACTCTGTAACGGTTAGACATCCCAAGACTACTTATGTTTAGTTCTTTATAAAAAAAAAAAAGGGGATCGAGTTTTCCAATATTGATGGGATGGATTTATGTTTCGCATTGAAAGTCTTAGTGAAGTGCAAAGGAACTTTGAGAGTCCATAAATGGTTTGATGTGCTCAATTACATAGGAAAATGATAGGTTTTTTCCGTATACATGGATTTCGTGTAAAATATTGTCGATTATATATTCTTGTTATAAGTGCGTCAAGAGAAAAAGGCTTTTGAAAGTAAGGGGTGTTTCAGCTTAGCAATTTTGTTGGATTTTTGTCTGGGAAAAATTCAAAAACCCTCCAAACTTTCAAAATTATCAATTGCACTCCTGAACTATTGTTACGTTATCAATTACACTCCTACTGTCTCAATCCGTCACTTTGTTAACGGAAAATGCTGAGGTGGACACTAACGAATACTAACAGAGAGATAAAACGTTAGAATTTAAAAAAAATGCAGATTTGAAAAAAAAAAAAAACTAAAAAATCTCTCTATGACAACCACACCCATTTCCGGTGTCGTTTATGGCGCCATAATCGTTGTTCTCTCTGGAATTCCAGAGGCTTTCCCACCTCATCCCCTTCTTCCAAAAACCAGACTTGGATCGGATTATTCACCATTGCTCCGGCCATTTCAGTTTGGTTCCGTCATGATATTGATCACTTCTCTGTTTTTACTGGCTCCTTTTATTAGTCATCTCAATCCACAACCCATCGTACTGCCATCACGAGCCGCCGACTAGCCCATTTGGCTCACTTACTCCGTCCGAGTTCTACGAATGCCACTCAGTTGCCGCCGTCCACGGTTCTAGCTCGCCACCGTTCTTTTGGCCAAATCGGGATTCGTCACGTGCACAATCGACCACCAAGGCTACAGCTTCTCTGACGGCTTATCTAACCGCATCCCCGACGCCAACCCCATCGTCAACGACTACGTCATGGTCTCCAACTCGTTATGCTCGTCACTCGTCGTCGCTACCTTCGTTTCTCTGCGGGGAGTCCCTCGGAAGCATGATCGTTCTTTTGATTGCCCGGGGGGGTACGGCATTGTGCTTAAGCGTGATGTGTGGGTAGGGAGGAGAGAGAGATTTTTTAGTTTTTTTTTTTTTATCTTTTCAGATCTACATTTTTTTTTTCCCGAATTCTGACGTTTTATCTCTCTGTTAGTGCCACCTCAGCATGTTCCATTAGCAAAGTGACGGATTGAGACAGTACGAGTGTAATTGATAACGGAACAATAGTTCAGGAGTGCAATTGATAATTTTGAAAGTTTAGGGGGTGATGAGGCATTGAAGTTAAAGTATGGGGGGTTTTTGAATTTTTTCCATTTTTGTCTTCATCAAAATCTTTTCGTAATTATTTTGTAGATTGTTGCTTTGTCTCAACAAAATAACCATGATACGATGAATAAAAAAAACTCATAACCTATGAGCCAAAAGGAACTTTTTTTCTTTTAATACTCCCTCCATTCTATTTTAAATGTCCACCTTTCAATTTTGGGATATCTCAAAATAAGTGTTCACTTTCTATAAATAACCATCAAAACATACCAAACTTTCAATTCTACCTCTAAAAAGTACTAATTGATTTGACAGTTTTTTATAATTATATCATTCTTAAATTGACAATATCTTTCAACATATAATATTTTTCATGATTTTGAAAATTTTGTATAATAGAATTAATTGAAATCTATCAAACAAGATTCATGTGACATATTTTTTGAGATCCATATTGAAGGATATATATAGGGCCGGCCTTGGGCCTAGGGCACTCCAAAAAATACCAAAAATTGGGGTACACCAAAATTTTTTAGTAGTATGCATGGGTCGGGGTCTTTTATAAAGTTTAATAAATTTTTCTTCCGATCAAAAAAAAAAATTCCATTTCACATATTCAAAAACAGATTCCTACTTCCGAAGCGCTGCTCAGTTTATGTGAAAATGGAGACCGTGGCAAAAAACAAAACAAAAAAAAAGTAAATCCAAGAATAAAAAAGCATAAAGCCACAAGTAATTGAAATGCAGAAATGGCATTATGAATCAGATCTTTCCCTGCATAATTATGTGAACAAAATTTACATAAAACTTTTTATAAACAATCAAATCAAATTAATTGCACAAGCATCGATTTTGTTTGCCCACTCTCTCTAGTGAACTTATGAGTACTCGAGAGCAAGAGGGAGAGAGCGCTTTCGAATGGGACACGTGTTTCAATGCATTTCTTTCTCTTTTTTTTTTTTTTGGGTAAGTAAATAAAACCATATATAGGAAAAGTGTTCAACCTAATTTTACAACAATAAACCGAGGCAATTTTTTATAAGATTACATGCAATCGAAGGAAATAAAAGGGGCCACACAACGAGGGGTGGCCCTCCCTCAAATATTAATAACATTACTTAAGTTTTCTGAAGGTGGAACACCTTCCCCTTCACTTATTTTAGATACTCAACACACGAAAGTAGAAATTATTAAACTCAGTTCATCTCAAAGACAGCCACGACATAGAAAATAAAATCAACACCAAAGAAGAATTATTCATTTGGTGGGAGCAACAAGTTTTTTGGGGGCTTTGGTATCTTTATCCTTGAGGAAGTTCATGTACCATATGGCTGATCCTTTTGGATACCTTGTCAGATTTCCATCCCTGTACTCGATATAGACCAGTCCGAATCGATTAGTGTAACCAGCAGCCCATTCGTAGTTGTCAAACAGTGACCACACAAAGTAACCTTTCACCTTAACACCGTCTCTGCCAAAACAAGATATGAAATAAGTAGTTTTTTAGTGAACTCGATCGTTAGCATGTCATAAAAAATAAATCCAATAGTAAGAGAAATGTATATTCTCTCGCTAATAATCGAAAGTTTCTTAGGGAGAGACAGAATGACAAAGCCATTCATGTACGTACTCAATTGCTTCCGAAAGGTACCGGAGATGATCAATGTGGTAATTTTTCCTCATTTCATCCACTCTTGCTTCTGTGAATCTTTGTTTTGTGTCATTTGCATCCCCCAGCCCTGTGCAAAATGGAAGAATATTTTGGATTATATCCTTATGAACCATATTTTGTCAACCGTTTGTCTTACATTGCCCATTAAGTACACCAATGATCAGATCATATAATTCATGAGAAAAATAGATGGTGATCAATATAAACTGTTAACGACTAATTAAAATACATAAGGGATTAACCGCACTGGAAATATCATTTCTCCACTATTTAAAAGTTAAAAGCAGTGTTTTAAAAACCGGACCGGACCGGCCGGTTCAACCGGTTGGCTAGTCAACCGGACCCTTGTCCGGTTCGGTTCCACCTAATAACCTCTTTGTTCCCAAAACCGGCCTAAAAAATGAGAACCGTTCCAGACCGGCGGTCGAACCGCCAGCCCAGAAAACCCACTACTGGGTTGGTCGAACCGGACCGTAAAACTTGAACTAATGTTACCAAACGTTAAAGCCAATACTGACCGTCAGAAAGCCACTTTTTTACTGGGCCCACCAGACCCCCGTCAAATAGCACCGATTGATGGGAACAATGGTGGTTTCTTTACCTTTTATATATGAAAATGAAGGGAAGAGGTGGTTACTAGCCGATGTGGGATTGCAGAAAAGCACCACTCCTTTTGTTTCTTCTAACTTCCTTCGTGTATAGACTTTTTTTTTTTCTTTTGTAGGCTTATTTTACTAAGTTATATATTTCTAATATATTTTCAACATTATTATGACATCACGGGTCAATAGCGGTTCAACCGCGGTTCAACCAGTGACCCGTCCGCCCAGTCCCTTTTCCGGTTCGTCCTCCGGTCCGGGTTTCAAAACATTGTTTAAAAGACAAAAAGAGATACATAAGGGATTAATCACTTACCATTCTCGGTGATATAAATAGACGGGTTTTTGTACTTTCTCTTTACGTACACCATGAGATCGTATATTCCTTGTGGGTACACGTAAATCCATTCACAACTGGCCTGCAACATTACAATCAAAAGCTATCTTTCATTACTAAACATTTGTTTACTAATTGAAGGGTTATAATGCACAGTCCTATTTTGGTGAGTGAAGTGTATCCACCCTCTGAAATATTGGCATAAAAAATTCCGAATAACATCAAATTGAAAAAATATATATATGCATGAACCCAACTATTTAGATTTAAGTTTCTTAATATTTAATATACAATTTGATTGAAGTTAAAGATGCCTGACCTGTGGACCAATAGGAACCCCATTCCGAACACCTAGGAGAATAATCACACCCAACTTAGTAAAAGTATCGAAATTAAGTTTAGTGATTGAATAACAACTTACATAGATAATAATTTTGGGCTTACTTGTGTACTTAACCTTAGGATCTGTGGTGTAGCTTAAAGTTTCAACGTTAGTGTTTGATGCATCTGAAACATACTTGGCCGTATAGTAATTAATTCCCAGAAAATCATATGATCCTCTCAATTTCTCAGATTCTATTTCTGAGAATTCGGGTAGTCGGGACCCAACATATTTTCTCATGGAATGCGGATAATGACCATTTACCACAGGATCCACAAACCTGAAACACGACATCAAGTAATAATAAATTCCTATATCAGACTGTAAACACAATCTAATTAAAAAGATTGCATTAAACTAGGGTTCATTTAAAATAAAAACAAAACTAACAGAAGGCTTTGGAGGCTAGTCTTGTTAATTGTTAATGCTATCAAGAAGTTCTCTCGGCTACAACAATGCTATCTTCATCCATTCTGTTTTCTATGTTGAAGTGCAATAGATACAATTACTATCAAATACAAAGAGTAATTTATTATGTCTCCAGTAAATAGAAAGTACGAAAAATCGGGGGGCTCCCCCTTCTCTCTACTTTGTCTCTCTGCAGTACTTCAATGGCAGCCATGGCTTGGGGGATGGTAAGCACTGGCATGGATATGGTGGCAGTGATGTAGTGATAAAAATCGAAGTGACAGAAGGAAATTTGTGTTAAGGTGGTGATGAAGTCCACGATTGGGTTTGTTTGGCAGCCAGGGTTTATTCAGGGGTATAATTGGGAAAGATGTTGAACTGAAGAATGTTTTTTTGTGCTTTTCCTTATTAGAATATTTTTTAAAATTCATAGGTCGAAAAGGGAAGCTTTTAAATGATTCATTCAACTTCCCACAAATAAGACAGAATCAGCCATTCCTTTATTAAAATTGCATTTTCAAAATTCTTAGGTACTCACTACTCACCAACCAAACATGAAATCTAGTGCTCGTTCAGTAGCTTCGATATCAGTTTTTGAATCAGTGTAAGGCACCATCCAGTTGACCACATTAGTAATTCCAATCTTCCCCTTTTGGCAATCCTATTGATCAAACATGTTCCCATATTCAAATCATCAAAAACACTGGAAATCTTTAATATCGATTCAAATCTCATAGGAATTATTCAGACTAGCTAGTATGGGAACCTAATGTAAAACTGAACCTGATAGTTTTTCCGATAGATTTCTACTGCAGCTGCATGGGAAAGAAGAAGGTTGTGCGCGACAATATAAGGTTCTGTAGCTGGATTCCCGTTATCAATTGCTTCTGTTGGAGTACTTGAATAAGATCGATGCGACATTAGGAAACTCCATGTACTATCCCCTGTCGGAGACTTAATTGTTGTGGCAGTAGTTCCTCGACCTGGTGCATCTGTACCAGTCACATACCCAGCCGAACAGAAGCTCCATGGTTCATTTAGCGTGATCCAATGTTTCACTCGATCACCAAACTCCCAGAAGCAAAGATCCGCGTAGTCAGCAAAGTCGGCCCTAATATTTAGACCACCATAGCTCATTTAATTGGTTCAGATAATAATGTTTATTACAGTATTGTTCTATCAACCTCATGTCTATCAGGTGGATAATCAAATAAAATCTGATTCACTTACACAATTCGAGAACTTAGAAAACCGCCATAGTCAGCTTCCAAAGCTTGGGGAACATCCCAATGGAATAGAGTCGCATATGGTGTTATACCTGTACCAATTTCTTTGCAATTGTAGATGAAAACGTAAATTAATTACTATTCGTATTTTAGCCAATAGTTAAGTCATAACCATTTGCCAGAAGCTCGTCAATTAGTTCATTGTAAAACCGGATCCCTTCCTTGTTTATACCCTGGTTTAGGTGTCCACCTGACATGCATTATACATCAGAGAGATTGAAAACTAAAGTATAGTTCAGTACATAAATCTAGCAGAAGGTAAAATACAAATCTTACCAGGCAAAATTCTGGACCATGAGATTGAGAATCTAAAGGCCTCCAAACCCATTCTCTTCATGAGCTTCACATCATCCTACGATTCCGTATATTCCAAAACCAAAAGGTGATTAAATAAAAATGGTATTTCCATCACTAATAATTTAATCGCATGACTAATTTTTGAATTGTGTAGACCACCTATCAAATTTGAAAATATTTACCTTAAAATTATTATAAAAATCAATTGCCACATTTCCGTTACTTGCATCAGCGATCCTACCTGCCATATCATAAACGCCCAATGTCTATAAAGATGAAAAAGGAAATATGTGTGTATATATGATTGATCGGCTACATAGGTGTAGGTTGGACACAAGTAAGATCCAACCATTCTGTGTGTGTGTGTGAGAGAGAGAGAGAGAGAGATTACCAGGCCATCTCTGGGCGAAATCATCCCAAATACTTGGGCCACGACCCCCGTCCCTTGCAGAGCCTTCATACTAGAAAAAAACGCCAAAAGCAAACCATTAATTGATCATGACAAGCAAGGGAAGTGAACTGACAGTCGACTAGACTTGGCGTGAGAGGGATTGATTGAAGTTTCCACTGTCTGCCTGCTCTTTTAATAATAGTCCAAGGTAGCAACTCGAGCTCGTGATAGGAAACCATCAAACAAAGGAAGAAAAGAATTGGCTTTTTTTGGCCCAAGACAAGCCTTAGGACAAAAATAAGGGGAAAGAACAACTTTGCTATCAAAGTCAAGGAAGCTAAAGATAACTAGACCTAATCAGTAAGCGGGAGAGGAAGCTAAGAAAGCTATTAGTAAAGTAAGCTGGTCCTCGATCGACAAATTTAGAAAAATAGGAAAATTAATGACTTGTTTGTATTTTGTAAGTGGGCCTTAATATGCTAGTGTTTAATGGGGCCTGGACCTTTTTAATTTTAGTGCGTTATATAGTTAGACCCGTAAATGGAAAATTCTCGATGAGGACCAATTTCAAAGTTGCAAGTATAAATACCCATGTAACGAATTGTCTGGAAGAGGAATGAAAAAATCAGTGGTTTCACCGAGAGCAATTACGGCACTAAATTGCTAGCTTTTGTTACCAATTTCTCCAATAACCAACAAACATCAAGGATAATTCAAGCCAACAAGTCACACTGGGACAGAAGCGAAATGAGAAGTGTGATCCCAGCTGTTCCTTTTCTGTTCTCTTTTCAATTGTACATTGATTAAAAGGAGCATGCAGTTAGATACTTAGATTACGTACACATGCTGTTGAGAATTGTGTTCCATGCAAAAACTCATCACTCCAGTCCACACAATATTTCTGAGATGATATTCTGACAGATAATTTTGTAATATTTTGTGGCAATGGTCCCCACAATAACACCATTGCCACAAAATCTCTTATTAAAATCTTTCTTAGATAATGCGCAGAAATAGACGATAACACCACTGGTTTATTCGTTTTAATTCAAAACCGTTGTTTTTTTTTTTTTTTTCCATTTGATCAGAAAAGAAAGAAATTATGTAAATCCACACCAACAATGTTGTGGGAGTAGTGGCAGATGGTTTGGGGTGTATCGTTTGGTCGAAACTGTAGATTCATGGGGCCGCGCGGTGCAGTGGTTATATTAACCACGTGGGGCTAATTTCAGGAGCTTGGTATGAGCCAAGTATTGCTGGTGTTTTTCTGGGTTGTTTTATCTCTATTCTCCTACTTGTAATATTTTTTACTATTAGTGAAATATTAATTTCTTTGTTGTAAAAAAAAAAAATAGATTCAGCAAGGGCATATGAAAATGCTGAATTTTGATGAAAGACACAAAATATGAGATAGAGGGAGTACTTGATACGCAGCTGATGCTGCGCCAAAGGCAAAATCATCAGGGAAAGCAGAACGATGGAGTGAAGGAACGGCGCCCTTGCCAACATTTGCCAAGAGATTTCCATTTCCATTGGCATAGCCATTGCCTAGAGCCGCCATTGATGATTTCGCAAAAACTAAGCAAATGTTATTGAAGAGGAAGGAGGTAGTAGTAGTGTTGTGATTTTTTTGGTGCTTACAATCTTGGGTTTATATAGGAGTGGAGTGCATGGCAAAGGATAACGTCAACAACTACCAGTCTATACACTGTGCAGTTAAATTAATGCATGAGTTACTCCAAGGAATCTATTGAACGGTGGAGACGATTTCATATTTAGAGCGCATGTTTTTTTCCTTGTTTTATTTTCCAGTGTTGGTTTGTTTTCAAGAGCGGACTGAAGGGCAGATGAGATTAGGCGAACGCCCTACTCACGTTTCAAATAGTTATTAGGATTAGGGTCATGCTAACGGGTGTCATAGTGCACCCATCGTTAAGGGTACAAACGTACACTTTTGTGGGTCTCACTTGTACAAAAAAGTATACTTGTACGTTAAAGTACACTTAAAGATGTATTTTAAAGTACAAGTGTGCCTTTAAATTGTACTTTTTTGTACTCTTAACGGGTGCATTATGGCACCCGTTAGCATTTCCCTTAGATTAGGGTCACATAGTAGTTTTATTCTAGAAATTTTGAAAATTATATAGAATCGTCCACCCAATATAATTTTGAATAATCCACCACTTAACCGAACCAAGAGCTTTTGGAAAATTGTTATTTTTCTAGCAATAGTATTTTTTGAACGATCATTTTCCTTTTATAAAGGAGGAGATGCACATAGGATTGTATGATTTCATAATTGTAGGTAAACATATCGTAGTAATTGTAATTGTATTGGTTGATCCAACATACATGACAAACTTTTTTATACTCTGTCCATACCAAAATTGTTTGTATGGCAAAGGATAACGTCGACAACTACCAGTCTATAGACTGTGCAGTTAAAAAATTAATGCATGAGTTACTCCAAGGAATCTATTGGACGGTGGAGACGATTTCATATTTAGAGCACATGTTTTTTTCCTTGTTTTATTTTCCAGTGTTGGTTTGTTTTCAAGAGCGGACTGAAGGGCAGATAAGATTAGGCGAACGCCCTACTCAGGTCTCAAATAGTTATTAGAATTAGGGTCATGCTAATGGGTGTCATAGTGCACCCGTCGTTAAGGGTGCTTGACCGAAATCCTAGACCTAATTAATGGGTTGCCCCAAGCGTAGGGCAGAGACCGGTGTAGCACAATACCCGGTAAGACCGGAATCGAATCCACAAAGAAGGTGGAGAGTGCTTACTAAAAACTCGGGTTGCTAAGTTTAACACGGCTCTTAGGTAGCCACCCTTGTGATTTGATTGGTGAATTAGCTAAACTAAGAGAAAACTGATTTTGATTAAACTATTTAAAAGGAAGTACGGTCGTAGGGGTCATAACACAAGTGAACAGGTCCGGATATTCCCTGCTCCATTCGTTGTTCTAAAGAAAACGTTTGATTTTAGAGAGAAAAGGTTACCCCGAAATATGCGAATCTTTGCGGTCGCCGGTACCCATGTACAGCGGAGAACAGGCTTTGGTCCCCCGTTCCTCGCGTTACATGGGCTCCAACAAAATTCGGATTCGTCCAACGGAAGTTCATTATTAACCTAAAATTGCTTTTTCATTATTGATTGTAAGAATCGGAGCAAGAACTAACCCATCCCTGGCCACGGCGTGTTAATCACCCCGCGACCATACTTATGGATCTACTCACTCATATTGACTAGAACGAATAACAAAATTCTGGAATAAAACATACTATTAAACTTGAATAAGAATTAAAACAGAGATTCGAGTCTCAAAACGCGGACAAACTCCCGCGAACTGAGATTAATGTAAATAAACAGAAACGTTACCGAAGCAATGCGAGAATCAGCGAACTAAACTTCCCAAAACTCAATGGAACAATCTCCGGAAAGTAATAACTCCAAAAGAAAAGTCGGCTGCTACTTGCAAGAAAATTAAAACAAAGTTCGAACCCTAATTCGACCTAAAAACGGGGTATTTATGTTCCCCCGAAGTCAACACACGTGGAAAAGTCAGACGGGCAATTTAAGGCCCTCGATATCGATACAGGAGAAGTCCTGTATCGATACCCAGACGTTCTGTTCAGCTATGATGCACACGGTATCGATACAGGACAATCACTGTATCGATACCGGATCCTCTAAAATTGATTTCCAGCTTGTTTGGCCGTCCTCACCTGGGTCCCACCGGTTCCCAACATGCCCGACCGCCTTGTGTCCACTTCCATGTTGCTACTCCGACCTGTTTCCTACAAAAACACCAAAAACACCAAAAACAAAGGAAAACACCGCATCAAGTGGAAAATGGAATAAAACGCGCCTCTAATGCGCTAATTCGCCCTACTTAGGCGCTTATATCTATGACATTGCGCGCCTATCACGCCCCCCAACTTGAGCGTTGCTAGTCCCTAGGAACGAACGAAATGTAACACATGAAAAGAAACTAGAAAACACCAACGGGGGTACGGTGGTTATGACACCTGTAGAAATAATCAATCATAGCGATAAGCATTTGCCTCTTAATATGCCTGTAACTCACATGCATGCATGCTTTGACAGGAAATTGAACACAGAGAGCATCACTCCACACGCGAGAATGAATACCCCCACAAAGACAACTGCGTTACACTCACTCACTTAGAACACTCAACATCCCATATAAGCGCTTGGCGAATTGCGTGGGACCGAACAACTGGTAGCCACGTGCCAATCAAGATCAAAGCTTAGCAAGAATAAACGCATAGTCCAACTAAATATGATTCCACAAGATAAGCAACATCATCATTATCAATCATGCATAAGTGAGAGTATAAAACACATGCACAAGATCTACTAAGGACTTTCTGGATTATAATGACCTCGGTAAAACAAAGAAGGAACTGCAAAAACAGGTGCCGGCCTATAGAAGCGCAAGGTTAACTACCCAACTGGCCGCACCTGTCATGTCTACTACCTGTCAACGCGCCCATCGGCGCCACCCAAACCAAGTCCACCCAATAAAAGAAAACAAACAGTATCCATGCAAGTTATATTACAAACCCAAATAAAGAAAACAGACATAAGTTCCACATAAAATAACAACTATCCCAACATGAAATAACATCTCCTCATCATAACTAACTACCCTCAAGCCAGCTCCCTGCAACACAAGTGCCTCAATCAGTCCGACTCCTCCCCGCCTCTATCATCAGCGAAGTCATCACTGACCTCTAACTCAGGCCACTCCAGAGGAACATACGGTTCCGAGGTTGACCCCTCAATTCGGCCCACCATCCACTCCTGCCTGTGATTCATCTGCTGCTAAAGTCTTGCATTTTGTCACACCTCCCTCTTAATCTTCTGATGGCTCCGGATGGTAGCAACACCTTGACAGAAGATCTTCCACAACCAAGAAGTGTTAGGTGCATTGGGGGCAGGTTCGGTAGTCAAATAAGCTCCACCTCTAACACCACGAGTCTGGGCTATGCTCTTGGTAAGAATAGTGCTGTCAATCGGCCCAGGACTCAGTGGATCGTTGTTGAACCATTTGGCCCCTGTCAACCCGGAGTCTCTAGCAATGGCCATAATCAGGTAAGGGAACGATATTCGGGTCTGTGTTGGGGCATCGCGGAAGTCGATAATCTTAGAGTAGATGAATAATGCCCAGTCACACACAGTCTCCGACTCTATGAAGGCTGTCAATAAATTCCCAGTATTCTCAGAGGGCTTGTTCTCAGTCGCCCTCGGGTCCAGATTATAACAAACTATCTGGTTCACAAACCGATATGCCGGCTTAAACTTGCCCGGCCGGTGAGGAATACGGGCGTCTACACGGTTCTCATATAAAATGCCAGCCACCTTATGCGGGTCAAAATCCTCCGGGGGCAAGGATAGTAGGTATCGGTCGGCCTCACATACCGCAAGCTCACAGCAATCCTATCAGGTGTGACAATAATGGGTACCCTAGCCACTCGGGAGGTAATCTCAGTCTCGGAACTAAATGCAGTCCCGGACGCTGGAATTTGAAAATGCTTATAGAACTCTCTAACAAGCTCTAGGTTATACCCAGGGTTTGGCTCGAACCAGAACGACATACCTTGGTCTATAATGGCTTGGATGGTGATGTTGTTCGGAGGGAACCCGTCACGGATAACGTGGCGCTCGTTCTTAACGCCCCTCCCTTCAATGGAAGCCTCCCATCTTTCCTATTCATCCCGGGAAATCTGATCCCGGGTCCTCCTTCCTCGGCCCTGAACCGGGCTTCCTCCCTCCTCTTGTTCCGGAGGAGTGCTAGAAGAAGCCGCTCCCTTACCCTTAGCACTAGCACTAGCCTTCCTAGGTGCAATGTTTTGAAAGTTGGGTTGGGAATTTAGGTTTTCGGATCTGGGAAAATAGGGGATTTCGGAAGGAATGGAGAGGTATATGTGGTAGAGAAGGAGAAACGAAGCGTTTTGGTGAAGTTTGGATGAGATTTGGAGGAGTTGTGGAGGTTTGAAGGTGGTGGTTATGGTGGATTTCGTGGGTCTTTGGTAGAGAGAGAGAGAGAAAAGGTTGGGAAGAAGAAGATGAAGTAAGGAAGATGACCGGTCGAACCCTTATAATTTGGCGTTTAGGGGACTCGGTATCGATACAGGAGGATACCTGTATCGATACCCGTACGTTCTGTTCGGCCATCAGACACCCGGTATCGATACAGAGTTTTCACTGTATCGATACCGATGGGCTTTTTTTTTTTTGAATCAGCAAAAACAAAGGCGAAGGCTTTGGTTTCCAAAACATGACACCTAATCTGACTTCTTCAAATTTTAATCCCTCAAAAGCACATTGCTTCACACATTTTTCCCACAGCAGTACGGCACTTATGATGCACGGAGCTTGACTTCCCCCCCCCTCCCCCCCTCTACTTCAATCCAACCAAACACCGGTTTCCTAAGTTAGACATGGGAACTGACTTGGACTGGTTTAAGATAGGTCAAGGGGACTCGTATGTGGTTCAATCATGCAAAGAATGCCTTGTGTCATCCCCTATGCACGTTATTCACTCTCACAAATGCATAAAAGACAAACCTGGTTTCTTAATTGCAGAACAAAAGCCTACTATTTTATGCGATTGCGGAAGAGAATACAAAGAACATGGGAATGCTAATAGGAATATGCTATTAACAATGTGGGGATACTTATTCTCATGCTTGGCAATGCATTATGTTCACTAGATAGCCAAATATATGCATGCATTCAAGTTAAAAGGCATACTAAATTAGCTAAATCTCATTTGCTCAAATGACAACTACTAGATGCATAACAACTGTATCCCCAAAAATCTACCTAGCAACGCAAATCAAGCATGTACAACGTACACCCTCCCCCAACTAAAAGCATGCTATGTCCCCAGAGCATGGAGACACAGAAAATAAAAGAACAAGGGGAAGAACTGGACCTCTGGATGGCAGCCAACCACCATGACCTCGGCCGATATACGAGGAATTTCAGGTACGCTCACCATGCAACCTGCAAAACACGTCAGTCCAGCCCGGCGCGTGGTATCCGGGCGTACACAGAGAAAACAAAAGAACAAGAAAAGGAAAAAAAAATACACCACCACTTTCGTCACGTGAAAGGCACGGGTCTACTTTTCTCCCTAATTTCTCACTTAAATTTGTGTAGAGAAGGTCATCAGAACAATCCCGGGTAAGTCATGACTCAACAGGCTAAATTACTCAAGGTTTTCCTTAAAGAAATCAGAGTCAATCGTCTTTTATGACTATCCGAGACACGGCAATAAGATTGTCAGAAATACAGATACACAAACTTAAGGCTAGGAATTAGGTGGCTATACCGAACCGTTTTTTTGTTTGTTAACCCAAAGTGCCCTTACTAACCGGAGCTGGGTACACGATCCTTATTTTAATAGCGGCGTGCGAAGCTATAAATACCCAAGTCAATGATGGGTACCCCTATTGCTAGGAGTCGGGTCCACACTCAATGAAGAGCATGGTACGCGTGAGCTACCCGTAAAAACATAGCCAAAAGGCTAAACCACGGGAGTATCCGAGTAAACTGGATCAACTAAATCCTCCTCAGGTTCACCGACATCTATGATTTCTAAAAATGGTTTAAGACGCTGCCCATTAACTTTGAAAATATGATTATCCTTAAGGTCGCAGACATCTATCGAACCGTTCGGGTAAACCTGATGGACTGTATATGGCTCATCCCAGCGAGACCTCAACTTCCCTGGAAATAAGTGAATGCGCGAATTATATAATAAAACTTTCTGCCCAACACTAAAGGTTTTGCGCTGGATATTCCTATCGTGGTACGCCTTAACCTTAGCTTTGTAAATGCTAGTACTCTCATACGCATCATTCCTAATTTCCTCAAGCTCACACAGCTGGAGCTTCCTATGGGCACCTGCCTCTGGCAAACTAGCATTCACCGCCTGAATGGCCCAATGGGCCTTATGCTCCATCTCCACGGGCAGGTGGCAGACCTTACCGTAAACAAGCCGATAGGGTGAAGCACCCAACACGGTCTTGTATGATAGGCCCACAATGTATCAATCAACCTTAGGGACCAATCCTTTCTACTCGGGTTTACCATTTTCTCTAGGATCCCCTTAATCTCCCGATTGGCCAGCTCAGCCTGGCCATTGGTCTGAGGGTGATAGGCCGTTGACACCTTGTGAGAGATGCCATACTTCCTCATCAGCGCCTCAAAGGACCGATTACAAAAGTGGGTGCCCTGATCCGAGATAATGGCACGTGGCATGCCAAATCTCGATAACACATTACTCTTCAAAAAGTCAAGCACTACTTTTGAATCACTGGTCCTAGTGGGAATCGCCTCTACCCACTTTGACACATAATCCACCACCAGGAGGATGTACTCAAAATCATGTGACACTGGAAATGGGCCCATGAAATCAATGCCCCAACAATCAAAGACCTCCAACACATAAATATTGCGGAGGGGCATCATATTTTGTGGGCCGACTTTACCTAACCTTTGACACCGGTCACAAGACTTACAAAAAACATAAGCATCCTTAAATAGATTTGGCCAAAAGAAGCCACACTGCAAAACCTTGGCGGTGGTTTTCTTGGCGGAAAAATGATCGCCACACGCCTCAGAATGACAAAACTCTAGAATTCCCCTTTGATCAACCTCGGGGACACAACGGCGCACAATCTGGTCTGCGCAGTACTTAAACACATAGGGATCATCGAAAATATACTGCCGGACCTCTCTTAAAAATCGCTGCTTTTTAGATGTAGACCAATGGGGTGGAATCTGCCCAGTCACCAAATAATTTGCGATATCTGCAAACCACGGGCACGTATTAGCAGCGAACAACTGCTCGTCGGGAAAGGTATCCACAATGGGGAGATGAGAGGTGGGGTCCTCAAACTCCAACCGAGACAGGTGATCAGCCACTACATTCTCTACCCCTTTCTTATCCTTAATGATGAGGTGAAATTTTTGCAGCAAAAGAATCCACCGGATAAGGCGAGCCTTCGCATCCTGCTTGGTCATCAAATACCTCAGGGCCGCATGATCGGTATACACCACAATCTGCGACCCCACGAAGTAGGACCGGAACTTATCTAAGGCAAACACCACTGCTAACAACTCCTTCTCAATGGTGGTGTAATTTAGTTGTGCCTCATTCAGCGTCTTGCTCGCATAATAAATGACACAGGGATCTTTCCCCCGCCTCTGACCTAAAACCGCTCCAACTGCATAGTCGGATGCGTCACACATAAGCTCAAACGGCAAACTCCAATCTGGGGACTGAACGATTGGCGGAGTTGTGAGACTCCGCTTCAACTTCTGAAATGCCCCCTCACAAGCGTCAGACCACACAAAGGGTGTGTCTTTCGCCAACAACTGACATAAAGGCCGGGAAATAGCGCTGAAATCCTTAATGAATCGCCGGTAAAAACCGGCGTGACCTAGAAAAGACCGGATATCCTTAACAGTTTTTGGAGTGGGAAGATTCGCAATTAAGTCGATCTTCGCCTTATCCACCTCAATACCCTTGGATGAGACAATATGTCCCAAAACAATTCCTTGGGTCACCATGAAGTGGCATTTCTCCCAATTAAGCACAAGACGCTTCTCCTCGCACCTAGTCAAGATTTTTCCTAAGTTCTCGAGGCATCCGTCAAACGAATCCCCAAAATCTGAAAAGTCATCCATAAATACCTCTACTATCTTCTCTACCATGTCACTGAAAATTCCCATCATACACCGTGAAAAGGTGCCGGGAGCATTACACAAGCCAAAAGGCATGCGACGGTAGGCAAAAGTACCACAAGGGCACGTAAATGTGGTCTTTTCCTGGTCCTCCATGGCTACCTCAATTTGATTGTAGCCAGAGTATCCATCCAGGAAGCAATAGAACGCCCTGCCCGCAACTCTCTCTAAAATCTGGTCAATGAATGGGAGGGGGAAATGATCCTTCCGGGTGCTCACGTTGAGCTTCCGGTAGTCAATGCAAACACGCCACCTGGTCTGAACATGGGTTGGCACTAACTCTCCCTCCTCATTCCTCAAGACAGTCACTCCTGCCTTCTTAGGCACAACCTGCACAGGACTTACCCACTCACTATGGGCAATCGGGTAAATGATACCCGCATCTAACAGCTTAAGCACCTCCGTCCTAACCACCTCCTTCATATTGGGGTTCAGACGGCGCTGAGGTTGCCTAGAAGGCTTCACATCCTCTTCTAGAAAAATGCGGTGTGTACACACCGTAGGACTAATACCCTGTAAATCAGCTATCGTCCAGCCAATTGCCCCTATATGCTCTCTCAACAGGGCAAGTAATTTAGCCTCTTGATCTGCCTCCAGGGAGGAAGAGATCACCACCGGAAACGTATCATTACCTTTAAGGAAGGCATATTTCAACGTGTCCGGCAGAGGCTTCAACGCAGGCTTTGGTGGCTGGACCGATGATGGGAGAGCTTTAGATAATGGGGCGCCCAGAGGTTCGAGAACTGGGTCCCAAACAGCGCCACATAAATCTTCTACTGATAGCATCTCCATCAAACTCCCGACCTCTGGAGAATCTAAAATGACGCCTCATTAGCGGTCAGCGCTATCTCTAGAGGATCCGTATACAACATATTCTCGACATGCTCTTGCACCAGCGTGTCGATCAGACTCACCTCATAGACCTCCTCATCATCCTCTACTCGACTATCTACATTGTAAACATTCACCTTCATCTTCAAGTCCCCAAATGATAATTGGACTTGTCCAATTTTACAATTCATTACTGCACTGGAGGTGGCTAAAAATGGACGGCCGAGAATAATGGGAGTCTTCTCAAGTACTTCCGGGATTGGACACGTGTCCAAGACAATAAAATCTACGGGGAACAGAAACTCCCCCACCTGGATCAACACATCTTCCACTACCCCCTTAGAAATTCTCACACTCCAGTCAGCCAGCTGTAGCGTGACTGGAGTGGCTTTAAGATCACCTATGCCTAATCTCAGATATACCGAATATGGGAGCAAATTGACACTTGCTCCCAAATCCAGCAAGGCCTTATCAAAACTCTGACCCGCAATAGCTATGGGGATAATGGGACAACCTGGGTCTTTCCGCTTAATCGGAATATCAGCTTGGAGAATGGAGCTCACTTGCTCTGTCAGTAGCACGTTGCACTGACTCTTAGTTCTCCGCTTTGACGTGCACAGCTCTTTCAACACCTTAGCAAACTGAGGGATAGCGTCAATGGCTTCCATTAAAGAGATAGGAAACTGAACTTTCTCGAACAGCTCAAGAATCTGGAAGTTCACATTGACGTTCGGCTTTGCCACTAAGCGATGGGGATATGGTGCAACAGGTGGCAAAGGAGTCGTGGGGTCCACAGGAGCAGGCACCACCACCTCAGGTGACTCTAACTCTCTCTCTTCCTCAGTACACTTCCCCCAAGCAGGGACAACCACTGGTGCAGCGACCGGCTCCGGAGTTGGAACCGGTTTTTGCTTCAGAGAAATTGTCTTGTCGATCACCTTCCCACTTCTGAGAGTGGTGATCGCCTTCGCTTCCTCTGCATTGGGGTTCAAATTACTCGTTCCTGAACCATCTCCCAGATAATTAGTACCGACAGCATTGGCGTGAGGTTGAGAGGGAAACTTGCCCCTCTCCTATTGGGTTTGCCCAACTACTACCGTCAATTGAGTCAATTGAGACCTAATGTCTCCAATGGCTTGCTTAGTCTGCTCAGTAAAGCTCAATTGAGACTGCATAAGATCCTTCAACATATCATCAGTCTGCTTATCCCTCGGTGGATGATTTATGCCTGGGGGTGGTCCAGAAAATGAAGGACTAAACCCCTGCTGATTCTGTGAGGGATAACGATATTGGGACATTTGGCCTTGCGGAGGCCGGTATGGTTGCATTTGTTGCTGAGGTGGTGCCTGGGGTGGCACTGGTGCTTTAGGATATCTCCAACTCAGGGCTGGGTGATGAGCCCAGCCCAGATTATAGGTGTTTGAGAACGGATCCCAACGTTGGTTCACCGCATTCACCTCAGCCTGGTTACTTTGGTATGCCTTTTTAACCATCAGAAAAGCGGGGCAGGCAGTAACTGAATGCCCCGGACACTCACAAAGTGCGCACACCTCCTCGACTCTCACATCATTAACCTGTTGGACTTGCTTTATTCGCAAGTCCTCCATTTGCTTGGTCAATTTGTCCAACTGGGACTGGACAGTGTGTTCTCTCACACTAAGGGGGAAAATACCGGACCCACTGGGTCCCTGTGCAGCTATGGCCCTTTCAGCGAGGTCGGAAGGTTCCCAACTTCGATGCTTTTCGGCCAACTCCTCGAGAAAATCCCATGCCTCATCTGGGGCCTTATCTAGGAAATCCCCCTCTCTACAGAAATACTCAATCTGCTGGGCCGTCGCAACATTGAGGCCCAGCTGGAAGAATGTCACCAACTGATGTTTCTCAAACCCGTGGTGGGGTAGAGACAACAACACGTCCTTAAACCTCTCCCAACACCTCAAAAATGTCTCGCCCTCTTTTTGTCTGAACGATTGGATTTGGCGAGTCAGGCGCTGGGACTTTCTCTCAGAGAAATATTTCCTATGGAATGACTCCCTAACAGCTGCCCATGTCGTGAGAGATCGCTCCTTCTGCATTCTGAGCCACTTGTCCGCACCATCTTTCAGAGAAGCTGGGAAAAGCTTAAGGCAAGCGTTTTCCCATTGAGTAGTGGTGGGCAGGGTGCGCACCAACCCCTCAAAGTGGCGGACATGCTCATATGGGTCCTCATTTTTCCTCCCATAAAAGAGAGGGAGGGCATTATGGGTTCCTGGTTTAACAGTGAAAGCGTTGCGTGCCTCCACAGTCTCAGTCGGAAGAACGATCGGGCTGAGAGGAGTAGTCCTCTCGGGACGCATATACTCACGCATACTTTTCTGTTCTGCCATCCTGACTGACTCTGTTTTTGATACTGACTCTGACTGGTACAGCGGGTTACTGATACTTACCGACTCAAAGGTAATTCTATATAAAGACCGCTAATAGGAGTAGACTCTAAATTAGAAAAGGAAGAACTAGAAGACTCAAGCTGACTCGACCCCACTTCTTTCCGAACTAATCGGTGCGTAGGGTCACGAAAATAAAGAGGGTCCTGTATAGGAGAACCCTTCTTCTTTCTACCTATGGTGAATTAAACAAATTAAACG